>BSBM01000792.1:12912500-13592500 GCA_027924585.1 Larix kaempferi
CATCATCAACAACACCATCTTCATCGTATTCATCATCATCATCGTCATCACCACCATCTTCATCGTATTCATCATCATCATCATCATATTCATCATCATCATCATCATCAACATCATCATCGGCATCATCGTCATCTTCATCATCATCATCATCTTCATCTTCATCATCTTCATCACCATCATCTTCATCTTCATCTTCATCATCATCATCTTCATCTTCATCATCGTCATCATCTTCATCTTCATCATCTTCATCACCATCATCTTTGTCTTCATCTTCATCTTCATCATCTTCATCTTCATCTTGATGAAGATGATTATGAAGATGATGATGATGAAGACGTTGATGAGGAAGATGGAGATGACAATGATGATGAAGATGAGGACAATGATGATGAGGAGGAGGAGGATGATGATGATGAAGACGATGGAGATGATGGTGATGATGATGATGATGATGATGATGATGAATATGAGGATGATGATGAGGATGATGATGATGATGATGAAGATAATGATGATGATGAATATAATGATGATGATGAAGATAATGATGATGATGACGACAAATATGATGATGATGGCCATGAATATTTTGGTGGAGACCATGAAGATGATGGTGATGACCATGAAGATAATGGTGAAGACCATGAATATGATCATCTTCATAATCATCGTTGTCATCATCATCACCATCATCTTCATGGTCTTCATCATCATCATCGTCATCTTCATTGTCATCATCATCATCATCATCTTCGTTATCGTCATCATCATCATCATCATCATCATCATCATCATCAACTTCATCATCATCATCATCATCATCATCATCATCATCATTATCATCATCGTCGTCGTCATCATCTTCATAATCATCATCGTCGTCAACATCATCTTCATCTTCGTCATCATCATCATATTCGTCATCATCATCATCATCATCATCATCTTCATCATCATCATCATCTTCATCATCATCATTTTCACCATCATCATCATCTTCATTATCATTATCATAATCATCATCATCATCATCATCATCACCATTGTCGTCATGACCATCTTCATCATCATCATCATCATCTTCATCATCATCTTCATCATCATCTTCATCATGACCATCTTCATCATCATCATCATCTTCATCGTCTTCATCGTCATCATCATCATCTAGATGGTGATGACGATGATGAAGATGATGATGATGATGATGGTGATGGTGATGACGATGACGAAGATGATGATGATGATGATGATCATCATCATCATCACCATCTAGATGATGATGACAACGATGAAGATGATGAAGATGATGATGATGATGAAGATGGTGATGACGATGATGAAGATGATGATGATGATGATGATGATGATGATGATTAAGAACATGAAGATGATCGTGATGACGATGACAACAACGATGGTGAAGATAATGAAGATGATGACAACGATAACGGTGGATAGAGTGGAGGAGAGTGGGGGGATTGAATGGATAGGAAGAGAGGCAAGGGGTCCCAACCTTATAGGCAATCTCATCTTATTCAACAAAAATAGTGAATGAAAATAGTTTGGAACTTTTATGTCTAGGAATGGAAATTAGATTTTATAAATAAAGAAGAAAAGCATGTGTGCATACAAGTGCGTGCGCGCTTCTAGTAACGCATGCAAATCTATCCACGTGTGTGCTTATGCACATGCACGTCTATTCGCGTGCGCGCTTATGCACGTGCGCTCATCTACGCGTGCGCGCATTTGCATGCACGCATGTTTGGATTCAAATTGTTTTTGGCGCCCTTGCAGGCTTGGAATTAGCTTCTGATTGCCAAAGCTTGAGGCTCGGTCTGATTTATGGAAGAACACATCAAATGTTGTAACTTCATGTTTTTCACACCTAGTTCCACATATGATCCACTAGTGCACTATAGATGAAATTGCACGCACTTGTCGAGCTCTCTGTGCAGATTCTAACTATATATTTTTGGAATAGATTTGTTCTTGTTTTCTATTTTTAATTCATTTTTAATTGCACTCATGTCAAATTTGTAAAAACAATAGGTCGTTTATTTGGCTTATAACTTTTGATTAGCTTACTTATTTCGAGAACGGAAAAGAACCTGCATAAGAGTACAAGAATACCTACAAGCTAAAAAAGAAAAAAAGTTTTTTTATTATTTTCAGGCCATGATATGGTGGACCAACACTTGACCATGTCGTTTTAAGGCTTCACTGACTTTCGTAATTTAAAAAATATATATATAATTAACTTTTAAAATTTTGGAAAAATAGCCTTGCACAAGATTCGTTTGTTGCCTACGCCTCTACATATTGTTTTCCTCATAAATTGACAATTTACATAACAAACAGGTGGACCGACAAAAACATGTGCATTATGTTTTAGAGAAAAAATAACATACCAATCTTAAAATAATGACATTTTGGGTTGGTTATACCACTTTTCCATAAATAAAATTTATATATTCTGGAAGGTCATCCGTTTTTCTAAGTTTCATATTTTTACACCTAATTCGAAAAAAATTTGTAGGTACCTCTAATAATTCATTTTAATGATAATATTTCTGTTTTTCCAGTATGTCATTGCAACTAACGTGTCATAATTAGGTATCATTACCTTACACCAGCCCTGACATTATTCCCATAATTAAATAGAGAAAATAACCATAATTATTACGTATTCTCCAATGAGTTGTTATTTAGATTCATGAGCACCTTCTCATGGTAAAGAATTTGATTTTTGGAAATGGAAAATAACTTGATATTGTTGGTATATGACTAATACTAGTGACAACGTCATATAGTGCCCACAAGGAAACCTCGTATTTAAGAGCTTGTTTTGTGCCATCCAGATTATCGATGTCATTTCGATTTCACAATTTAATTCAACTCTTATTTATTGGAGGATATGAATTGGAAAAGATTGTGGCAAGAATGAACCGGGATATAAATTTGTATAATTTTTAAGGCATGGGTTATCAAATGGGATGTGTGAAGGATACTATAATCTTCGGAAACACCATAGAAAGCTATAGGTTGTGTAAAAAAAGGGAGAAAATTAAAAATGGACTTGATTCATTTATAAATTTGTATTTTTTTTTTTACACGGAGGATTAATGTTTTTTTTATATCTTCAAAAAAAGTATTTGTATAGTTTTTGAAAAATAATTGAGGCATGATGAAAACTCTTAAGTTGTTTAAAAATATGTAGAAGAACATGGTTCGAAAGTTGTTGAAATTAATGATATGTTTTAATGGAAGTGAGTATGTCTTTAAGGAATTCAGTAGAAATAGATGAAAAAAGAAAAAATACAAGGGTTATAAAAGTGTTATGAGTATGTTAACGAGCATTTATGTTTCCCATTATTATGAAGAGGAGGAAACAATGTCAATGCTTTCGTAGATGTTAATGATATCATTTGAAGAATGGTTAAAGATAAAATTTGATTTTTTGATAGATATTTTTAATGGATATAGATATAGATAGATATAAATATAAGTTTAAAATGAATTTATGTTAGTTTAATTTTTATTTTTTTATTTTAAGAGTTTGAATATTATCCTTTTATGATAGTGATATGAGTTATAGTTTCCACTTTACTATTACATGAAAACATCTACCCATACAGAATTGTACAGAGTTGTAGAGCAACTATACAACGAACCAATTATATCACAAAAATGAAAAGGTTGAAAAATTGGATGTAGGACTTTGAAAAGTTGGATGGTGGTTGAATCCATTGAGAGAAAAGTGATGTTGAGGGCCCTCAAATTCCAGACTTTCCAAATTCTATGTATTACACAGTGGAAGAGGAGGAATAAGTGCATTGACCACAGGCCTATGTGGACGAAGAAACTTATCTAGAACCTATAAACATAAAATTTTGCACAAAGATTTAAGATGGTAGATTTGGGCGTTACCGAATTTAGAGGCGGCTGTGTGACATCTATAACAGCTCGATTACAGAGGTTTTGATTGCAACTTGGGAAGCTCACGCTCAGTTGAGTGAAGTAGTTCTGTGGGCCACGGAATCAATTAAATCTCGTGCTGGAAATAAAGATACACATTAGCGGCTGCATATTCCTATTTATATCATGGACTGCCCACACTGTTCTACAATATTGTTTAAGATTTTTATGTTATCGGTCAAAACGCTAAAATATTGTTTAAATTTTTTGTGTTACATGTCAAAACTCAATCGAAGTATGCTCGTTTCTCCACTTGCCACTTCCAAAATAAATCACTTTCGGCGAAACTTCTATATTCTTTTTTTTTCGGCGAAACTTCTATATTCATTTGAACTGTTGTGTACGTTGAAAAAATCATTTTTTTTTTTTTTTGTTACTATCACCGTTATCTGAAAAAATAGTTCTTTTCGTTATTATCACTGTTCTCTGAAATGGTTTTTCTTTGACCAGTTGTACCAGTGACAAGGCTGTTAGTTTTCTCCATTAACATTATTTTTCTATTCTCAACGTTGAGTTATTAGTCTCCGTGGAACGCTCTGGAGAGAGTTTTGCATCAAGTTTATAATAAATCCATATCAATTCAATGTTGATTTAATTACTTTTTGAATCTACGTAAATGAAATGTAAATAATTTATTTTTAAATAAATTTTATTTCAAATGTTATTGAATGATATTTTGGCATATTTAGAAAATCTTTTTTAAGCTTCGTGAAATTTGCTTTCAACTTGCTCCCCACGGCGGGTGCTAGAGCGGGGCCACCCCACGAAGAGTCTGTCATCCAAGAGGCCCTACACATGCCCACCGATGTCAACCGCGAGGCAGGACATGTGCCGTCCTCATCTTCCCACGCGTCCCATTAGACATCATTTGTTATACACCCGTCCGAGTGCTTGAGTCCTCCGGCGTGCGCTAAGTCCTGTCCTCGTCCAACTTTGTGAGTTCGCATTCACTCTGCGTTATGCTCCATGGAAGACAGTACTCCTGCAATAATGGTTAGAGGTGATGGCAGGGGAAAGAACCACCGTAAAACTCTGCATTTTGTTCGAAGGGGCACAAAGGTGAAAGCCTCGAGATTGGCAGCGTTGAGACTCTCCCTTAGCTGCATTATCTCTATTGATTATTCGGCTCCCAGTTCGTTCACGGTGGTAACAGCAATGTCGCCCATGAGAGGCTGCATCAGGTAGAAGACGAAGCCAACCAACCCCTCTCCAGGCCCGCCGGTTCGCTTCAGCGGAGTTTAGTGGGTAAAGCCCGCAGATTCAAGGAATACACCCCGTCATTTGTGCATGAGGAAATCAAGGATGCTGAAGAGGATGCCAAGGTGACGAGGGGTTGTCTCTCAGACTCCGAAATTCGGGGGGAGTTTGAAGCCCTGGTTCTGGACCCAGGCAGTACCAGAGGGCGTACCACGCTCTACCAGCGAACCCTGGACATTCACTTGCTGCAAAAAACCATCCTCAGAAAGACCCTGGCAGAGCATGGAGAAGCCATTAGAGAGATTTTGAGGTCAAAAAATGGTCTCCTAAGAGATGTACTACAAAAATATGAGATATATTAAAATATTATGAATTGGGGGTTTTATAGGGTAGGTATATATGACAAGTCACCTCCCACACTATTTTCTATGCACAATATAAATAACCATGGTTGAGTTGCTTTTCAAAATTCACTAGAAATAAAATTAATAAAATAAGTCTACATTGATGTGACTAAGATTCATTGTAAATTCCCAAAAATTTATTGTTCTTTAGCATTTACTTGTCTTGAACTTACAAATGAAATTAAATAATAAAAAATATTTTTAAGAGCTATTTTTTTAATTTTATGTTGACTTTTTATATTTGGTACTTTTCTCATGAATTTAATATAATGTAATTTAATTGAGAATTTATTTACATGTAAAATGTTAATAATATTATTATAATTCACATTGCATTATTATTATTATTATTTATTACATGTAAAATGTTAATAATATTATTATAATTCACATTGCATTATTATTATTATTATTTATTAATTTGACATTATGTTATTAAATAGAATGGAGTGAATATATAATTTAAAATTAAAAACATAAAAATGATAATATATTATTTTATAAAAAAATGTGAAAGGACTTTCTTTATGAATTAAGAGTACTTCACTTGAAAATGACAATAATATTATTTTATAAGAAAGTGTGGAAAGACATTCATTATGAGTACTTTGCTTGAAAATGACAATAATATTATTTTATGAAAAGACTATCATTATGAGTACTTTACTTTATGACTTAAAAGTACTTACACCACTACCTTGGTTAACTATGTGTTTTTATCCACCATAAAAAAATTGACAAATAAGCATTCTTAACTCATGCAATGCCACCTCACCAAGGGGGATGATGTCATCTACTAGAATGTGATTGGTTGTTTTTTATAGTACATTTTCTTTGTTTTGAGGCCATTTTTTGACCTCAAAATTTCTCTAATGACACGCCGAAATCCTACTCCAGCAAGACGAGATGGTGGGTTACCTGAAGCAAATTATCCACAATCAGAACCAGATTGCTCGCAGGCTCGGTATTGAGTTCGTCAAAGAACCTGAGGCTCAGGAAGCCACTATCGGTTTGAACATCTAGCTAGGGTTAGTCTGCATATGTCTTTTTTATGTTTAGATTTTTGAGTTTAATTCCTGTTGTAGTTTTTTGTTTTTAAGCTACCCTACTACGTAGAAAGATAGAATCTAGGATACCTCAATGCTTCCTTTCGGGGATGACTTATTATTTTTTTTGACCCCATGTCTGTTTTCCCAATGTTGGGAGGGTCTGGCGATACTCTGTATATCTTTCTGGAAGTAATATAAGGACCTCATCTAACTTACAAAAAAAAAATTCACTTTCAACTTGTTGGTTTTAATCGGATAATCCAACGTTACGGCATATTTTCATTATTGGATAGTTAAATTATTCTTTTTTTTTCAACGAAAAAAAAACCGTACTACTGGTATTCACATTATGAATCAAATAGTACAAATATTCATAAATCATATATCAGGTTCTATGTTCACAAAAATTATGGTGATCTTCAATGATCGACATCTCAAAAATGTTTTACAACAAAACAACAAAGTTCATAAAAACTGTCAATACAATCTCTACTAATGCTCAAAAATGTTGACCGACCCACTTTCAATGCACTGATTCTCCTGGAATTCTTCCCATTTGACAATTCCCTCTACTCCTCCATGAGCTTCTTTGGAAAGTGCATCTGCTGTTTGATTGTGTTGACGAAAGATATGTTCAAATATGATGTCACTGAAAAGTTGGATTTTTTCACGAGTTCTGCTACACCACTGATGTAATGAGAGGACATTTAAATTATAGTCTTTTTGTGCCCATTTTATCGTCACCCTAGAGTCTCCAAAGACAGTCAACACAAACATACCCATAGCAAAAGCAACCGTAATCACACACCAAAGACCAAGTAATTCAGATTTGGAGTTGGTTGCTTTACCACAGTTCATCTTAAGAGTGAAAAAATGTTCATTGTTGATATATATCACTCCCCCTACTGCACATAATCCATTAACTGCTGATCCATCAAAAAAGGAAACCGGGCTATGATGAGGAATGTTGAAAGTACCGAGCTGTCTTGTGCCATCCTGAATTGTATTATAACTGTAATCCTTTAATAATGCCAGAATTTTGTTATAAGAATAAAACATACTGGGAGTTTTGTCTTCAAATAATGCTTTATTTCTAGACCACTAGATATGCCAGGAAATCAAAGTAGGCATAAATGTAAAACTCCTGCACCTCCTATGCCACTTGTGAACACTTACCTCAAACACATCCATGTCCCAATGTTGATCTAGTTACGATGAGTAATGATACTAGAGCACAATGTTCCGGTGAACACACATTCCACCAGAATGTGCTGAGTAGATTCTAGACTGTTCCTGCATAAGAAACAAATACTTGGGCCAACCCAACCTCTTTTAACAAGATTTTCCCAAGTTTTCAGACTACCTTGTAATGCATGCCACATAAAGCATTGAATCTTCATAGCAATTTTCCATTTCCAAAGTACCTTGTACCACCATTTTGCAGGGTAAATACCTCGATGTCTGACAATTGCCTTGTAAGCTAAATTAGCAGTTACCATACCTGTAGCTTTATTATTTGTCTAGATTAAGCTGTCATTTTCCATAGACAGTCTGCATCCAACAAAGTTAGTTTACTAGTGTACTGCGTCCATTCAATAGCATCATTATCACTGAAGCCCAATCCCATTGCTGTGATCCAATATGTTTGATTATTTCTAGGATTGACTCTCTTAATTTTGTTGAGTGTATCATAATCAAATCGATGAAGTGTGTTGATGGTTTCATTGGATAGATTAACTCTTCATCCATTCCCACAATTGGATCAATACCTACCAATACATTTTTTCCATTTCCTACCTTCCAAAATAAATCTTTTACCAATAGATTGTAAACTTTGATGAATCCTGCCCAAATAGGAGAGGCTCCCCTGATTTTCGTCTTTGGATTCTGAATCCAATTTAGCACATCATCCTTGATATATTTTACCTTGAGCAGAGTAGTCCACAGGATGGGTCCAAAAAGTCCCCGCCAAAAGCTTTTCATTCTAAGTGCACAACTGAATAGAGAAAGGTTCCTGATCCCCTAGCCCCCACTACTTTCAAGGGGAGCAATATTCTCCCATGTAGTCATAACCATACTGAAATTTGTCAGACCACCTGTCTAGAGAAAATTAAAGAAAATATTTCTCAAGCAATTTATGATATAGCATGGGATCTGTAGAAGAGAAAACCAATAAACAAGAATACCTATAAGTATAGATTTAACCAATGTAAGCCTCCCTCCAATAGACAGAAGTCTGTAAGTCCAGTGATTGATATTTTTTTCCACCTTCTCAACAAGCCACAGCCAGTCATTTCTCCTGTAAGCACAAGGCTTAAGAAAATATCCAAGGTATTTAAACCCATCCTCCAAGAGACAAAAATGATAAGGCAATAATCTTTTAAAAACATCCAATTTGCTATTCTCGATCCCAAAATGATATATATTAGACTTCCTCTAATTAACCAACATACCCGATGCATCACAGAAATATTTAATGATGAGGTTGTAGTTCCGCCATTCCACCTCCAAGTCTAAACCAGCTAATAGAACATCATCAACAAACAGGGAGTGGGTATGTGACAGTTCATCAGAAAAAGAGATACCTCTGATATTCCCAGCAGCTTTGGAAAACCCAATCATCCTGCTAAGTCCCTCAATGATCAGAAGAAATATTAATGGCGACAATGGACAGCCTTGCCAAACCCCTCTAGATATTTTAAAAATACCTCATGGTGCTCCATTAACCAAAACATAAATGTTATCAATTGTAACACATGCTATAATCCATCATTGAACTAGTGGAGGCAAGCGTATCTGTATAAGAATCATTCGTAAGAACCCCAAGTCAATTCTGTCATATGCCTTCTCAAGATCAATCTTCAACAATAATGTTGTCTTCTTCCGCAATTTCACAGTGTGAATAACCTCCTAGGTGATTCCAATGGCATCTGAGATATGTTTATCTTTCAAAAAACCGAACTGCTCCCCGAAAATGCATCGAGACAATATAGGTTTTAATCTAACAGCAATTATCTTGGATATAATTTTATATGCCAAGTTACACAGTGCTATAGGCTTGAAATCTTTGAATGTGGTAGGCTTACCAGCCTTTGGTATTAAAGTTAAGAAAGTAGAATTTAGTCCATTGGAGATATAACCCTCCACATGAGAGAACTCAACCATCTCCAAAATATCACTCCCCATGATATCAAAAAATTTAAGGAAAAGTTCAACTATCCATCCATCTGGGCCAGGACTCTTGTCCTTGCGAACCCCTTCAAAATCTCTTCGATTTCCTGTAAGGTGACTTTTTTGCCCAATTCTGCAGCTTCATTCTCATCCACAAAAACTGAATAGTTCCTGGCCACCTTTAACTGAGTAATTAGATTGCAATAGCCTAGATCATTGTAAGCATCACTAAAATTTACTTTAATAGCAAGAAGCAGGCCCTCCAAACCTGAAACTACATTTCCAGATGTATCATTTAATTCCCAAATATTATTAGTGTTTTTCCTATGAGTGGAAAAGGCATGGAAGAATTTAGTATTTCTATCCCTGGCATCAATCCATATAGCCTTACTCTTCAGCCTCCACTCCAATTCCTCTTGGATAAGCAATTCTTCCTTTTTCATTTCAAGTTCCTTAACTTTCTCATTAATTTCAACATCGTATGCATCTTGAATGTTCAATAGAGTCATCTCCTGAATCTGATGTTCCAATGCCTTAATTTCAAAGAAATCAAATTTTTGTTTGTTCTTTATCCACTTCGATACTATCTCCTTTAGTCTGTGAAGTTTTGCAACAAAAGAGTCCAAATGGTTCATCTTAGGATCACTTTCTTCTCTTTCCTAGAATGTTCTAACCGTCGTGCGGAATTCCCCATTCCTCAGCTACGAACTATTAAACTTGAAAGGGTAATTTATTTTGCATAAAGTATCATCAAACTGAAAATAAACAGGCCAATGATCTAAGAATTTGGATCCTCCTATCCATGACCCGTGCCTTCCCCAAATATTGATAATATCATATTTAACCAGAAAACGGTCCAATATTTTATAAATACCCTCACAACCAACCCAGCCATTGGTCCAAGTCGGCATGAGCGTACCTGGTACAACATCCACCAGACCATAAGTTTCCAGAAAAGTGTTGAAATACTCAACCATATCATCCATTCTAGCATGTGCACCCCAAATTTCAGCAGCACCTCTAGTAAAATTCATATCTCCTGCAATGATAAGATGCTTTTTGTTGAGTAATCCAGAAATGCCTAAGGAATTCCAGAAAGATCCTCTGTCTCTATAAGGGCCATACAAGTTCAAAACTGAGATCGACCGGTTCGATATAGTATAATTTCCATCCAGAAAGATCCCCAACTTAGTTTTGTAAGCCAGAAAATCAAATTAATTAGGGTTCCACCCCACCAAAAGACCACCCGACAAACCCGCAGCATTGGTCGCAACGAATTCCCACCCTGGGAGGATGGCTGCAAGTTTTTTTATCGCCACATAATTGACACACATGGTTTCTTGTAACAAAATTAGAGTAGGACTAATAGCTTTGAATAAATGGGTTAAGGCCCTAGCCCTACTCCCATTAGCTATAACTCTAGAATCAATCTCAACAACATCCTCCATCAGGGAATTACATTCTCCAATGAATAACTAGATGGTTCATGGAAGAAGTCAACCTCATCATCACACTTCTCCTCTTATGTACAACTAGAAGTCTCATGGATGGAATAAACCAATGCTATGTATACAGTGATACAATCACCTCTACATGTTCCTAAACCACTAGATAAACAATCTCCACATTGTCCCTAATCACGAGAGGAGAACCCTATGCACTAAAAGATTTCACAATCAAAGTGAAAGGATCAAAACCTAGATCTATATGTGACTTCTAAGAAATATAAGTCCCTACCAACCTCTCTCTAGAAAGTGTGAATGCTACTAGATCAACAAGTAACCTGTAAAGGCCACCCTCTCTCACCCCTCCAGTCAAATTCCTCGAACTTGCTAAACTATGATGATTGATGGTGCACTATTGTCCCTTAAAAGCAACTCTCCAATGCTTATCTAGCATACAAGAAATTGAAAGGAGGTTTTTCCTCAAAACCAAAACAAATAAAATATCACTCAGTTCCATAACATCACCTAAAGGATTCTGAAGGAAACTCTTCTCATAGGATACATGGCATTATCACCAATCTCCATAATCAAGCCTCCCTCTTGCTCATAAATCTGATTGAATAATTACTTATCATATGTCATGTGTCTCAAAGCTCAACCATCCACATACTAGTGACTACACATATTGTTAGTAGATAAACAAGAATCCATGGAAAAGGAAATATCAAACTAAGAGGTCATATCCTCTACTCCTATTATAGTCCCAACTTCTTATCTATACTGCATGCAAATACTGCAACATTATGTCATATGGAGAAACTGGGTATTTTTAATTTAATGGCAGCTTTGTGACATGCATAACAGCTGGATTACAGAGGTTTTAATTGTGACTTGGGAAGCTCAAACTCAGTGAAGTCAATTAGCTCAGTCGTCAACAGAATCAGTTAGATCTCATGCTGGGATTACAGATACACATTACGCGGACTGCATATTCCTACTAAATTCATGCACTGCCCCCACAATATCCTAATTTCTACAATATTGTTTGAGATTTTTTACAACCCAATCGAACGATGTCTGGCCAATCCAAAACAAATCCCTTTCGGCGAAACTTCTACGTATATTTCAATCGTTGCGTAGGAGCTTAAAAAAGTATTTCGAAGAAAATTAAAAATAGAAGATTTTGATTTTCGGAATTTTTTTTCGAAATCTGAATTTTGTGCTGTTTAAATTGTGATTTGACCAATTCTACAAGTGATAAAGCTGCTGTTGTTCTCTGGCACTACTTGCAGTGGAATAACAGTGATTAGTCTTCAATTCTCAGCGTTGCATTATTAGTCTCCGTGCAACTCTCGTGACCGTTAAACTCGGATTAGCTTAGCGTTGACTTAGTCAAATCCTCGTTGCGAGATCCGTGACATAACCTAAAAATCGCTTTCTAGCGGTTGGTTTTAATTGGTTAGTTCAAGATTCATCTCATCTCATATATTCATTATTGAATAGTCAATTAATTCATTTGACAAATTGAATTCATTGCACAAAATGTCTAAGCGTTTGATTAGAATATTTTTTTTTTCCAAAAGAAAAAGAGTTGAACTTGATTAAAATATTATTATTTTCATTCACACCACAATTTTTTAATACAATTTTGTATTTTTGTATTTGTGATATTTAACTTTGGGATAATAAAAAAACGTCATGATACATGAGCAAACTTGATTTATGAGATTCATATAAGCTCTCCACATTTATTTATATCTCGAAAAAATTCTGGATAATGTTTTTTTGTTATATTTAGATCTCGAAAAAATCTGGATAATGTTTTTAATTGACCTAACAATGTTATGCTAAAACATTTTAATTTATTGACAATCACGTCAACTATGCATATTCATTTAAATCCATGACAAACCCTAAACCTCGCCTTTTCGTCGATACCACTATGTTGAAGCATAATAAATTACTCCATACAACTATCGAGTATATTGACTCTACAAGGTTCTTATTTTTCAACTATTGAGTCGTTGTCCGTGGAGGACAACTTCAAAACATTATTCAATAAATAACAAAACCATTATTCAGTATGACAAAACCATCTTCAACATGGTAGAAGATCAACTAAGTGGTTAGTTGCAGCTATCTATAATATGTAAATTTCAATATTTAAATTTGGTCAGAGCAGTATTTTATAAATGGTTATTGTGATATCACCAATTCTCTTACCGAAATGGATTTTGAATAGTTATAAATTCTAAGATCAAGTTTTAATTTTAAATCCATGTTCATGTTGTCTTAATAATTTCTTATGTTCATAGTTTTAGTTTAATTTTTTTATGTTCATGCTTTTAGTTTAATTTATTAGGGAGGAAATACAAAATGCATTTTCTTATTGATAAGTTTTTTGTTTTTAGTAATAGTTAATATGTATTTTAATATTCAAATGTATTTGTATAAGTACATTTATGATATTAATCAGGTTTGGAATGACTGTGTTAGTACATTTTTGGATTTGTGGTTATTTTTGTAGAGTTGATCATTGTAAGTTTAAAAAAATCAAGTTACAAATTTTGGGCTTTTTAATTAAAGTTTCATAAGCTATAGTGAAGATTTCTGTTTGAAAATGCTCAATTTTCAAATTTGTTTTTTGGAAAATGGTTTGCACTAGCTGTAAATTTTATTGACATTCCTTCTATATGAGGATCTACTCATTTGAGAAGTGTTATGTATTTATGATGAATGTACTTTTCATTTTACTTGAGTAGAAAACTTTGTTTTTTTCTGAAAAAAAAACATTCATATGAATTCTAAGTTATTAATCTTGAATTAGTTTAAAAAAGGCATTTTTATAACTTATATTTTTATGAGTCAAATTCTACAATTAATCAACATAAACTTAATTATAGTAAGCAATAATGCAACATAACAATGAAAATGAACATTAAAGAAAATATATAAAGAAAAAGTTTTATAACTCAACATTTATTACACAAATTATCACATAGACATAATGTTTTGAATGTTACTCTATCCATGAGGTTTTAGGGCAATTGTTTTGTGTGGGGTTTAGTCCTATCAAGTCATAAATTCAAATCTCATGAGGAGAAGTTAAGTGGAAGCATCCCACTTGTGAGAACTTTAAATACTTCTCATAATAGTTTTTACATGTAGACACAATGATGATTCAAGTTAATAAAAAAACATTAAAAATACATGTTATATTTAATTTAACCAAGTTCATAATTAACATGAAATTGAATAATGACCACATACATGATAGTGATCACCATAACTATTATTGACTTGGTAATATTTAAACATCATAACTATTTTGATTTTAATTATATAAAGTCTCAATTTGACTAAACCTGATTGATATTTGTATTTTGTACTTGTAAAAATATTCTAATAATTTCTTCAATGAGTTGTTTAATAAAATTAAGATAAGATTCTAATCGATGTGAACTACAGTTGTTATGTATTAAAACGGCTACATTGATATTAAAGTTTAAGGAGATACCTGTCTAAAGGTTCATATATTATTGGAATGTACAAATTTCGTTCAGTATTTCTTCAATACGATATGAAGAAGATCAACATCTCATTAATGAAGTTGAAGGTGCCCATCACATATAGTGATGGAAACATTATAAGCTCAAGTTGAATGATATTTTAAAAAATATAATGTTTTACTGATTTAAAGTTTATAAAATGATCGAGGAAATGGTTGATGGCATGAAAAAAGAGGAAGACAAATTTATCTCATTCTAAGTTTTCAATTAAAGTTTATTAGCTATCAATTCCTTGCATGTTATTTACTAAATAACAACTATTTAATACAATAATATTAAAATTCAATTAAAAACAATAATAAACATGAAACACAATAAACATATAATAAAAGTTACTCAAAAATACTATATTACCATTAAAAAAAATCTTCAAAATACCATATTATAGTTCAAAATTTAAAAAAAAAACTCTTATAAAGTGGCATTTTCATTATCTAAATATTTACTTAAAAAATATTATAATAAAAAAATCTCAGTCCTTTAAAGATATATTAAAGTTCATTCATCCTTCTTTCAAGAAAAATAAAGATTAATTTAAATTAAAACGTAGAAAATGGACATTGTATAAGTAAAAAAGTGATTCATTATGATTGTAGAAATTTTTTTGGGAATACCTTGTTTTATGTGTTAGCACCTATATAAGAAAACAATATTACATACACAAATAGAAGTAAGGTAGGGAACTAAAGAATCTCTCATAAAAAGTAAGCGTTCCCATTACGATAAGATGTATTCAACAACCAATTTTTTGGATGGTTGCTTTCTTGCACTTGCATTATCAACTAGATTATGAACTATAAACTATAAGATGTTATAGTAAATGAACTATACCTATTTTTGAAGAATATATCGTAGAGGTTTTAGTAAATTCTATCATAAAATAAGATCGGGAAGCCACTCCAAATATTGTTCTAGAATCAATTTTTCTAACAATATATTACACAATTTTGTTATAGAATATAAAATAGAACACAATAATCAAAGGATAAATGAGCATGTGATGCTTATCTATACAAACACTTATTTGTGCATATTTGGTATCTAGATAATAATGTCTTTGATCAACAACAAAATTTGAAGGGGTGGCAAATGTAGGGGGGTGCTTTCTTACTTTGAGGGAAATATGAAGCCAAATTTTCATGGGGGATTGGTTTTGCAATGAACAAGCAAGAAGACGCTTATGCTTTTGCTCCAAGGAACAACCTTTTGCAATCCCACTAGGTAGGAATGTTGTGATGAGTGGAGGCTCTCTCTTTGTCATGAACCATATTGTGAAAAGGGCCCTTAAAAAGGGAGCAATGCCAAGCAGAATCATATAAATAATTAATACTTGGAAATTGGAATAGTTGTATCAAGTAAAGATGTTTTGCATTCATTGATCCAACAACAAGTTGGTTAATCAATAAGTGAACGTTGCTATATATTTGGACATGGGGACCATCATAAAAGATCGGAACCCCTCAAGATTTTATGGCTTCCATGAGCTTGCTATGGTATACATCAACTTAGTACTAGGTTCTCACTTTAATGCTTATCAAGAAATGGTTAGAGTGCTTCACAAGTGGCAACACAATAGTCCCAAAAAAACTGCAAATCATAATGTCTGGAAATGAAAATATCTCTAATATTAAGAAAATTTTGAGGATATTCAATTCACATCTTAAAGGCATGAGGCAAGTGATTGAGTATTTAAGCATCCATATGGAAAAATAAGAGACAAAATAGGAGGAAATGGAATCAAAGATGCATGACCAAAACTTGAAATCGAATAAATTGACAAGTGGCATTAACATGCACTAAAATATTATTTTTTGTTTTGCTTGAGGGACACAATCTACAACAAGTTTCCCTTTGCTTTCAACAAGTTCAGTTAAGGACAAAGCAGTCGAGGAAGAAACAATGCAACAAATTGTAATATCAATGACGAAACAACTACAAATGCATGGTGATTAGAGTTTGGAACATAAATATGTTCTCATGGAAGAAACCCATAGTGGGAACTAGTTTGGTTAAAATTTTCTTTTAATATGGTTTGCGCTTATGTTTTGTTACTTGAGACATTTATAATACAATATAGTTATAGGTTTGATAGGAAGCTCCATGTTTTGGTCTTTTTAGAAGCCCTTCGGAAGATTATTGTATGAGGGCTCAACTCACTAGAGAAATTTAGATTAAGTATTGAAACTCTTTGTATATTTTTTCTATAGGAATTTTCCATATCCTTTCTTTTAATACAGCATATACTCATTTCTTTAAAACAACAACAACAACAAAATTCACAACTATGAAATTAGCATATTAATTAGGGTAATGACTAAAAAAATATTTGCATAACTCACCCTAAATTCTAATTCTTCTAGCCCTTTCCAAGTGTCACGGCTTCATGCATCACCAATCATGGCATCTTCTTGTCAAATTGTCTTCCATTTACATTAATCATTGTCCTATGCAACCAAGCTATGTGTGGCATCACCAAATGCCTCACTCTAGTCGTGGAAAAAATCCAACCGAGCTTTGCATGGCATAATCTAGTCTTAACATAAACATAATCAAGTTATACCATGGCATAAAATTGTATTAACTCTACATTCATGCATAACACGTGGATCATAAATATTCACCAAGAGATCATAAATTAATATTAATATTGTAACGTAGTATTGCTCCATTGTCACCGTGATCTGACTATTGTTAAGTTAACCTTGAATTTGTCAAACAATAATTAGGTTAAGGTGTACTTGGTCAATGATGGGTTTACCATTGGTGGTTTGTGGGCCCATGATATTTTCCCATGGTATTAGATGTGATGAATCATATTTAAAGTCTTGAAGAACTACATTGTGTGTGGATTTAATAAAATTAGAAATAATATCATAGCCATGTTTGGGAAAATAAATTTCTCTCACAAAAGAAGCCATATATCATTGGATTTTATGAAGATGCATTTGATGTGAAGCCTGATGGTGGAAGAAGCACACAAAGGATAGTGGATGAATAAGTACTCGGTTAAGGAGCAGTTGATTTGCCTCACTATAGATGGTGCCGAGAGGGGTGTAGGTAAAGAAGCACGTAGATGCTTCAAGCTTCATTTGTTTGGGCATACAATGGTAAAATAAGTACTCAATTGATAAGTACTTGGTTTATGTAATTGTATTTGGCATAGGATTTATGTGGATGAAGCAAGTATATTATTCAAGGATCACATGTTTGTAACGTATACATCCATCATTTCAACCCCAACATGGGTATCTATGAATTCCATCATACAAAATTATGCTCAATGGAGACCAATATTTGAATCCTTATATAATTAAACCTCCCATGAGAGATGGAATTTAAAGAGAATGCATGTGCAAGTTTTTGTCACCCACATCTTGCACACATGAAAAATTTCATCAATTATTGCAAAAAGACATCATCAAAATACAACATGTATCTCATTAGCATCATCCTCATCAAATTCAACGTGAGAATTGAACCTTAGAATTGAAAAAATATTCACTTTTGTACAACCGCGTGACTTGTATAAAGGAAACCTACTTGGATTTGTGTGGGTAAAGGCTCAAAAGTCGCATTGTCATACTAACCATTAACTATCCACTACATATTCAAAGCTCACAACCACATTTTGGCTCCAAAACTTCAAATAGGTCCCTTCACATTATTGGGAGAATTCAATAGCCCCATACATGTACCCTAAACACCAATTCATGAGGTGGAGAATTCACATGGAGCATTCCATTTGGCCTATAAAAGGAAGCCGTGAACATCCATTTCATACGAGAAATCTGTAGCAAGGTTATGCTGCAAGAATTAGTTTGAGAGCTCATCTTTCGTACTTCTTACCATTATTTGGCATCACAAAGATCCCTTGACTTCTTCCTCAAGAAGCCAGTGTTTCTCCGCATCATTCCAAGTTATCTATCAAGCAATTAGAGAGACTTCAAAAGGACCCATCCAAAAGGGGAGTGCTGACTACTATTGGAGCTACATTCTTCTAGGTGACACCATTTGTATACAAGATTTTCCATTGAACAATACTATATGGTTGAAGCTAACTCATTCTCTTTGTTTATGCATTTTAGCACTTGATAATCTTTTTATTTCACTCTTACTTGTTGAGATTGGATTTAGTTTGTATGTGTTTGATCTACTAATGATCACTCACACTATTTCCTTGGTTGCAACCAGCAACGAGAGGAAGAATTTCTCACCCTTGTGACATTTTTGCTAAAACGGTATTGATGACTCCACAACTTATTTTTCTTATTTTTCTTATATATAGCTTGTCCTTATTTGTTGACTAATTTTGGGGAAGGGAAAATTTTAGGGGTGAAATTTAGCCCATGGGTAATTTTTGACGGTTTTTTCCCAAAAAAACATTCGCTAATTTCCATTTTTTTCTAAATTGATTTGCCCAAATTCCATGAGGTAAATTTTTTTTACTCTAAAAATTGCCAAAATTATCCAAAAACTAAATAAAATCCTTAGAAATTTAAATATTTTTAGGAAAACATCGCCCAACATTGTATGGTTGGAAATTTAAGAATTAGTAAGATTCTCCAAGGTTTCTACACTTAATTTTTTTTTATCAATCCTTAAATTTTTCCCTGTTTGGTGCCTTTTATGAGATCATGCTCTTGTTGTTCATATCCCTAACCAATGTAATTTGTAGGCTCAAGGCCCATTTCCATTCATTTTTCATCCCATCAGTTCCTAACATTTGTTCTGCACTGATCCACAAAACCTTTTCTTTTACTTTTGTGCGATCATGCAAATTTTTGTTCATTAGCATGCGTAGTTCATCCATGCGGCATTTGTAACATGTAATCATGCAACTGTTTTGAGAAAACCCGTACATCGGTCTCGTGTTTTTTGCTTATTTTCATCATAAATAGTAGTCCATATGGCTTCCCACTCATGCTACGGAATTAACAAACAACTCACAAATTGTTTTTACTTCGTTAGAGGTCAAATCACATAATCTAAGTAGGGGGGGAGTCATTTTTGCAAATTTCCTAGGAATAGGATCTGAGGTCCCCAACAAACCTCTTATCTCTCACTAGAGTATACTATATTATTCTTCGTTGCTTTTCAAAGTTTAAAGGAAATTATTATCCTATGCACTTGAGAAAAAATTACATTAGTTTAAACTCTTTCCCTTGTGCATATTTCTCTTTCAAAAAACAATTTAGAGTAGTCCATTTTTTGCACACAAACAAGCGACCTAAAGACTTCTTTCTCTTGAGTATACTCTTCATCTTGCAGTCACAAGTGATCTTGATGAATCAGAAAATTTGAAAGGTTTTCAATACCCACTGTATCACACTTAGTTTCAAAATTATCTTTGGCAATTCATTCACACTTAGAGATTAATTAGGAGTAACAAACCACTCATGTTCATATCTAGTTACTTTATGGTCTCATAAGTTAGTTGCAAGTTTACTTTTTTTTTCTTTCAAAACACATGTGTGTATCTCTCACTTGAAGCACACACCAAGGCGCCTAAAGACTCCTTTAACTTTGAATATGCTCTTAATCTTTTACTCATGAGTGATCTTGATGAAGCGAAAAAATTGAAAGGTTTAAAATACCTCCCTTGTCATGCCATTTAATCAAATTTGGAGCAATTAAAATCAGCCTGCAACGTAATCTTAATGTAATACCTCCAGTTTTGACTTGGAATATATTAAATCAAATTATGTAAATTATATAAATATGCTAATATGGATTCCTAGTGTAGAGCTCAATGTCAAGGCACTAGTATAAAAATGGGTGATAAATGACCAGGTGACCAAAAAGGTTGGTCACGAAGTGAAATAAATGACTAAACCACCAAAAAAGTTGGTCACGACAGTGTTTTTAAGTGAAATATGACCAAATTTGAGCAATTTTAAGTGATCACAACTAAAAATGACTAAAATAAATGACTAATTTAGTCATGGGATAAACAAATATGACTAATTTAGTCATGGGATAAAAAATATGACTAGACAGTCTAAGTTAATAATTATATAAGATGTCCATTGTTGAAATTTATGAAATTGTGATTATTTTATTACAATTTTGTAAATTTTAACGTTGTAGATGGATTCAGAGACCCCTTAAATTTTAATGCTACAGATGGATTCAAAGACTTCCTTAAAAGGGGTCTTTGAATCCATCTACAATGTTAAAATTTACGAAATTCTAAAATTTGATTGTCAAAATTGCAATTATCCATTATTCAAAAGCGAGTTAGAGAGGTATAAATAACAATTATTATATCCTTTAGCCAAGGTTGGCCCAAGCGAATTTGTCGCTGCATGAGTCATCTCAAACATAATTCAAATAGACAAGTTGGCTCAAGTAGAAATAATAATATGAATGAATAGGTCGACCCAAGAATAAATTATTTTTCTATGTGCCAAGATGAAGGTTTATAGTTGTGGGCTCTTTTTTCAAGCATTCTCTCACATCCCACATCCTATAGACTCGAGAAGAAGCTCATCCAAGGGCCATTCTTGCACCTTTCGATATTCTTTATCTCTAACCTCTCAATTCCTTTTTTTAGCAATTTCCCTCTTCTTCAACAAGATCTGCTTCATATATTGTTTTCATTGTCTATTTTTAATCCCCAATTACAAATTGTCAGATGAGCATTGTTAATTACTAGTATGAAAATGGGTATCCAAAGGAGAACCTATTAAAAAAATTTGCAAGGAAATTTTGTCTATACTGTCGTATATTCCATGGCGATGTGCTTGTCATGTCCATACCTTGTTTCACTATTTTCACTCTCATATTCCCCCTTCGGCGCCACACTTGTCAAGTTTCATCTTATGTGTTGTCATGTGTCATGTTGAGTTGTGCCATGGATTTAGTCATTTCTCGCTATAAGCATCATCATGTCATGATTTTTATACCATTGGGTTTAGCTCATCACACTGGTCATGTCCATGTTTCATTTGACAAAACCTATCACCTTTGACCCTTTCAACAGTTTATCAAAATTTTGACAAGTGCATGCATGTTGAGTAATGATAGCCAAAAATTGTTAATTTCTCATCCTCCATTAATTCACAAGCCACAACTGTTCGTCATGATTGCCACTTCGTCTAAGCTCAAAAATTTGAAAATTCCCCCCTTGGTTATCTCCCTGCATTTGAAAGCACCAATAACCCCTATTGCAAGAAAAAAAAAATCTCCTCTCCTTTTGTAAATAGCCTCTTTTCCTTTTCCCTTTCCTTATCCCCTTTCCCAAAATCCTCTTTATATATATTCCCTTTATAACCTATCCCCATCCTCATTTTTAATTTAATCCCATTTTCTCCATTAACTTCATCTGTGCTTTTCACACTAAGAAGCAACAATAGCATTTGGCTATGGCTAAATAGTCCTCCAAGGTACTTCACCATCACCCTCTTTTCTTCCAAAGGAATACCCATCTTCATGTCTTTCTTCCATAATTTAAAAGTGTATTCTTGTACACCTTGTCATTATTTTTTCCAAAGTTAATGACATTTCGTAAGCTATTCCTCTTTGTAGCCTATTAATTTTTTTTCAAGGTAACATAAAGGCAAACCAAAAATCTAATAGTTAATGTATAGCATTATAATAGTTATTAATATATTATATATCTTAATATTTTATATAGTTAAAATATTAATAAAATATGTAATATACATTAATATATTATGTAATGTAATATATGTAATATTATATTAATATATTAATATAATATTAATATATTACATTACATAGTATATTAATATGTTAATATATTAATATATTATGTTATATTATATATTTTATTAATATATTAATATACTATGTAGTGTAACATATGTAATATTAATATAATATAATTAATATAGGTAATAGAGTGGGTGTGGGTCTATGTAGAGCATCCAAGTAAGATCAATTTTTGCTTTAATTTTGGGCAGAGTTGTTAATTTTTGTGTGCTTTAATTTTGGGGGAAATTTTTAATTTTTGTGTGGAGAGGAGTGAAGCAATTAAACCCTATCCTCGTTGTTGAATCACAAAATTGTTGTAAATTTATTGATCAACATGGATTTAAATTCTTTGGTGTCGAAATTTTGTCCAAGAATAGCCACGGCTCAATGGTTTTTCATCATATCGATCAAAGGAGATCCGTTTTGGTCAAGAGATTACAAGGTATGTGGAATTGTTTTCCTAAAATATGATGTATTTCTCATCACGCAGCTTGATCCATGACACGATGCAGTAGCCGTGGCTCTTGCATCAATTCTTTCCCAGTTACTCTATCTATCTTTTTTCCTCAATTCTTTCCTTGTAATGCTGAGGGGGCTGGGAATAAGTATTGTCTAGCTAGTTTGTTCGAATCAGTCACCCATGGACTAGGAGAGAGCACTAACTCCTATGGGGTTAGTGATGTGCTGAGAGATTCCCGAAGCGTAAAAATTTTCAATATCTAATAAAATTGTGGATATTCTTTAATATCCAATATATGAATGTACCATGTTATAGATTCATTAAGTGAATCCCCCTTTCATTCTATGATTAAAAAATAAAATAGTGGTACTAGCCAATCACACATCGTTGAATGGGTTAAAAGGGAATAAAGCCACTCTAACAACAAGGAGGACTTCCTTTGCCAATCCAACACCTAAGCTATATAAGTTGGAGAAAACATTTGGCATCAACTAAAGTTCTACCATCTTTTCTTGAAGGTATTTGTGCACGTCCCCTAAATCATTATATATATATATATATATATATATATATATATATATCAATCATAGAGTAATTACTATATAGTTAATATATTAATATATTATATAATATCAATATATCAATATGTTATATATTATATAATTAATATTTTAATATATTATAGAATACTATACTATTAATATACTATATAATATAGTACATGATGTTAATATATTAATATATTGACAAAGAAGATGAAATTCTACGGCCAATGAGAGCCTCAATTACATACTTTCAATCTTCGATCTACAACCAAGGAGAGTCTCATATAACCAAACATCTTATATTCAATCATTGTTGAGTCTATGGCTCGCTAAGGTTCACTGTGGATACTAATACACTGGCAACAACATATTTGAGAAGTGGTTCGAGGACGGGTTCTTTGACATATATGATGCGGCATCAAGCAATTTGAAACTACTGTTATGGGAAACCAATTTGACACCACTGTCAATTGAGATCAAAGAAAAATAGAAATCTGCGGATTGAGTAAAATGATATGTTCCACTAGATAGGGCTTTCAAGCTCAAGTTTAGATCTGAGGTGGTTTAGGGTTTAGACATAAATGTGACTATCCATCATGGTGATGGCAAGCTACAGATTGAGACACAAATATCTTGAGATAGTATATACACATATTTGAGGTGGTATATAAGCTCTAAATCATATCGCGACAACATACTCACAACAAGGCATAAATTGCTCCATTTTTATTCCTCGCTTCTAGGGTTCAAATCAAATCCAACTTGCCAGCCCCATTATTGATTACACCAAGCTCTACAAATTCAAGAGAAATACAACAAAGAATATCAAACTCTACGACATCCAAAAGATTTAGATATGTGACATTCAAGCGATCTAGGGTTTGTATTCAAGCGATCTAGGGTTAGATCTAACTAAATCTTAAATTTTGATACTCATGCCAGGGTGATCAAATTTAATTGAATCACTTGAAACACTACTTTATAAAAAAAACAAATGTGATTAAGTGGCAGTACAAAATTGTAGTTAAAAAATTAGTGAATCTGAAATCAACATGAAGTTCCCTCTTTGATTCCCACCTTAACCACCTGAGGTAGTCATCATTCCATACTGGAATATCTAACATGTGGGTTAGTTGTTGGGCCTTGAACCATGCTTTCTTATTACAAAATTTTATACTTTCTTGCACGTCTGGCTTGGAAATAATTCTATCCTCCTCCCACAATAGGATATTCTTCAGTCCTAACACATTTTTCTTGTTTACATATTATGGAATCTTATACTCTTTTGCATGATTGTCTTGGAAAAAAATATATCCTCCCACAGCAGGATACTCTTCTGTCTCGACACATAATTTGCTTCATTATCAGTCACAATCTGCATAGCATTTTCTTGCCCCACCTCCAAGACAACTCATTCAAACCACTCGCAAAGGATTTTGAGTTTCTTTACTTGGTTGGATGGGTCAAAAGATTTGGGGAACATTGTGCTATTAGGGTAATAGTTGTGGATTTTATTAAGGTCCTATTATTTTTATCCATGTTCCTCTCTCACATTATAGTGCAACTAGTTTTTCTACAAGATTCACGATGGCTTTGAATAACTTAGTCGCAGCCTCAACTAACATATCAGTCATAAGAGATTCATATGCATGGGAAGAGCCCACTGGGTGGCATTGAACCCTAGGTTTTCAATGGAAAACATTTATCATGGACAAATATTTGGGGTATTTCACAACATTGAAAGGTATGAATGAATATATACCAAAAATTTATGATGGATTTTCTAGCTTGATTATGCACATTTTAACTCTAGCCATGCTATCCAAGCTAAGTTAGGCAACGGGCTTCAGTCTTAGTATGAGGTGTAAGAAGAGCATGCACATTACACCAATGGTAGTTTGAGAGGAGGTGGATCAAAAGTAGAATCCATATGTCCTAGCCCTTCGTTCAAGTCCCATGAGGGACTAAGAGAGTCCTAACCCTAGTGACCAATGAAGACTGGATGAGGGTTGGTATATTCAGATCCAGCCAACCAGTCCATTTCAGAAATTGGTCTGGACTCCACTGGGCATAAACTAGTCCAAACTCTGGTGGGAGTGAATGAGTCCAGACTGGATGGCTCTGATAACCAGTGAAAAGTGAGGTTTTTTTAGTCTATCTAGGCATTTCAACAAACTTTGTTCCTATACCAGTGAAAAATGAGGTACTTTTCAGCATGCCTGGGTGTTTCTGCGAATTGTGTGACTGTAAGTGAACTCAAGGCATTTTTATGGTGTACTGGGATTTTTTGCAAATTCAGTGCTTGTAACAGTGAAATCAAGGTTTTGGTTTTCTTCTCTTGATCTGTGCATGTCTCATTGATGACCTTGTATGGTAAACTAATGCTACTTATTGGGAATGTAAAAAAGTGATTTTTTTTTAGTCTATCTAGGCATTTCAACAAACTTTGTTCCTATACCAGTGAAAAATGAAGTATTTTTCAGCATGCCTGGGTGTTTCTGTGAATTGTGTGACTGTAATTGAACTCAAGGCATTTTTATGGTGTATTGGGAATTTTTGCAAATTCAGTGCCTATAACAGTGAAATCAAGGTTTTGGTTTTCTTGTCTTGATCCGCGCATGTCTCATTGATGACCTTGTATGGTAAACTAATGCTACTTATTGGGAATGTGAAAAAACATATGGTGAACAAAGCTTCAAAATCAGTTGTGATCAACCAACCTCAAAAAGGTTTTGTCCCCATATTCCATGCTTTTGTGTAGTTTGATGTTTTCATTGGGACATAAATATATCTTCATGGCATAGCTTCACGTTAACTAAAATCTACCAAAATTTTGATAGATTCCTCTCTAATATTAGATCGTAGCTTTTTTGTTCATTAATAACGAGCTACAACACTACCTTTTTTGCATTTAGTTGAGTTCATTGATTCCATTTTCTTTTTGTGATTTACCTAGTGTGCAGGACTAGAAGGCTTAGGTAAAAATACCACCTCCTGATTTTCGGTACAAGACTGAGGTATATTCTTTCTTTCTATAGCTAGTTTTCTTTTAGTTATCATTTTAAACAAATTTATTACCATCCAATCCCTACCTCTCTACCATAACAGGTCATAAAACTAAAATAAGAAAGAGATTGTACAACCACAAGGTTTATTTGGGTGATTTAGAGCTCCAATTTTCATTTTAAGAAGTTACTTACAATACAAACCCATGGTTTATGGCTTTGGTGGGAGTCAACTCCAATAGATGAAGTAAATGAAAATCTACCTACCCTTAATCATTGTTTTGACGAATTCTTTTTACTTATTATTAAAGCGGATATGATAAAATATTGTTTCACACATTTTGTTTATTTTAAGGAGTATTGTTATTTCACCAATCGCCACGTGTTAAGCTATTCATTGTTCTTAATGAGGAGCCATTTTATCCATGATATGCTTGCATTAGATGAGGAAAGCTTCGTGTACCTATTAATTCCCCAAATTGTAGCTTGTGTGTGGTTTCTTTGTTGTACAAGGACCAAATCATTGCAAAAGGAGTTGGCAAAAATCTGTCCATTTTGGCTCTTCATGAGCCTTGATGTACCAATGGTACCATTGAAGGGCTTCATGTTCCAAATGAAATGATGCAAGTGCAAATTTGTTGACATCAAAAGTATTATGCAGACTGAAATATTGTTCTTCCCAGTATATCCATCCAGTCAGTCCATTACCATTGAAGCGAGGAAAATCAAGCTTTGGCCCACGAAAATTGCTAGAAGAAGATAACCCAGTGTCTACAGAAGATTCTGGATGTCATTTATTGTTCATGGCTGAATGCTAAAGATGGAGGCCAAGAAAATTTTCATCCATATCTTGGAGTTTGGTTTTGAGGGTTGCAAGTTCTTCCTCCATGTTTTTTGCTCATGCGCGGGTGACAACCATAACCATGAGTTTTTTTTTTTTGAATGGGTAGAAAAACAAAAACAAAAACTTCTTTAGTAATGGAAAATTTGGATTTGGGAAAAAATCTGATGGGTAATTGGGGTTTGACTTGGTTTTGGACACTTTCTAATGGAAAGGGAAACAAAAAATGGGGATTTCAGAAGCAGGGTGAAAGAATGGGAAAATGTGTCAAAAAGAGACAAAGAAGCATAACTAGGAAATTAACACTGTGGAAAAATTTGAAGGCGATTGGGTGAAAATCGAAGAAGTTATGGAAAACCCTAAAAATATACAGATGTGGGATTTCTAGCTTCGGGAAGTGGAATTTGGGATAGGGTCCTCTGGAATGAAATATGTAGAATGGGATTGTAGGGGTGTCAATGAATTTTCAAAGGAAACAAAGTTAAAACAAATAAGATATGGAAAAAAATAGAAATTTTGTTTTTATTTTTATTTTCAGAATGGCTCTGCAACGGCTCAGAATGGATCTGCAATAGTTCTGGACATATGCAATCTTCTATTTATAAGCTAGAAATAGATAAGGAACCCAAGTATGCATGGATTCCTAAAGGTTCAGGGGATTCACTCGGCAACCAATGTTGTCTAACGGCTTGCATATTGGGGCAGTACCCGTCACTCCACGGCTCATGTAAAACTGATAAGTGCTTTGCCACAAACGACAGCTCTTGGTTTACCTCACAGGTGGGAACTAGTCAATCAGGTAGGGGCCGTTTTCCTTTTCGCAAGAAGGTCCTCTCAATGGGCCAACTACTTCAGGATTCCTGTGGTACTCCTCACAATGAATTTTAGGGCTATGTCCAAGTACTTCCCACAATTAAGTGGATAGGGATTATTCCCGGATCCGAAGCTACAATTGAAAGGAACAAATACAGATGCAAATAAAAAAGAGTGCTACAATAATCACAACACCTGGAAGCCACTAGGAAAAAAAAATTGGCAGGAATTCCACCCAACGAGCCCAAGAAACTGCTCTGATACCATATGTGAGGAACCTCCAACAATTAAATGATGAAAATGCACGATATATCAGAAATAGCAGAACATGGAAGGTATTTATTGATCTAATGCCACTTCGAGAGTGAAACCTCCTTTGAGCAAGCTCAATACAAATAACTCATGGATGCATTCATTGGGCTCAACACGTACTTATATACTAAGTCTATGCATTCAATACTATGGATCAATACCATTGAACATATAATACTACAGGACGACTTAAAAATCATATGCGTCCAATACTGTGAATCAATACCATGGAACATATAATACTATGGGACAATACAAACTATGGATCAATACCATGGAACATATAATACTACGGGATGACTTACAAAGCATATGCATCCAACAACAATATACTAACAAAGTAAAGAGAAGGGTTGACATGGGTTCCTAATAAATTCTTCCTCCTTGTTGCTTCTAGGTGTAGCCTAAAAAGGAGAAGTTAATACAAGCATATATATGCAACCAATAATATTCCTACCTTAGCTACTTCTCCTATAACCTACAAAAGATCATAGAAATAAAACTCAGTTCTTTCCTATTGGGAAGTAATACCCCTACCAAGGCCAATGGAACAAGCAAAGTTGTATACATATTTAAAACACAGTTACCTCACATAATTAGTAGAACATGATCATCCACATAATGAAGGTGCCAATCCCTTTTGACCTCCAAATCCTTAAGCAATTTTATTCCTAACTCAAAGAGAAAATCTCTAATGCAATACAACAAGAAGAATCAACCCCTAAACCAAGAGAATAGGCCTCTTTAAATAGCTTAAGGGGACCAAATTCACCCTCCTTGAGATGGTGACACATGGAGCCACTCTAAAACCCTAATTATTCCATTTGGAGGTGATTGGAAGAGTTAACTAGGCTTGACAAAGCCTCCAATAAGCCACATCTCCATGAACAAGAAAAAATATAGGAGTTAACTAGGCCTCCAATGCACCACCTTTGGGATGAGATCTAGGAGATCTCATCCAAATCCACATAAATGCATGACCCAAAGGATAAATGGGACCCTCTTTGAGCAAATTGAGGAGTAAAATTGCAAATTGAGGAGTAATTGAGATTTTACCATAGTTAACTAAGCCTCCAAGTCACTAATGCGCCCCTCTTGGACAGTTTGAGAAAAACTAGGAGTTTGACATAACAGTTAACTCCACCATTAGGGACAGGGCGCCCTCTTGAAAAAATTGAGGAGTAATTTGAGGATTTGCATTGAGCCTCCAAGTCACAAATTTGCCCCTCTTTGAGAAAATTTAGGGGTATTTGACATGAGTAAATCAAGGGCACCCTAATTGTAGGAGAAGACTCCAATTCATGCCCAAATTTGGGATTTGATCCATGAGATCCCAAATTTGATAAGGATACAAAAATAAACTTGGAGATTACTTATGAAGTGGGAAAGGGTTCCACCTTACTCCCATTGATGAGAGTAGGACCATGCATGAACCCCTCCTTGAGGGGGGAGGTGCCAAGAATATTCCAATTACAATTTATGACCCCCTTAACTTAAATTACATAGTTGATTTCCAAAATGCTTCTCCTAGTGACTAAATATACTATGCATGACTCTAGGACCATGGTGACTAACTCAATTTGACATCAAACCATAAGAATTCAGACACCAACCTAAGGCACCTAGGTTATATCAGACTTTGGCTTTGGAGTTGTGAGTGAAAAAACCATGTTGAAATTTGATCATTAGGATCTAAGTTCAAATAGGTAAAAAAACACTACAAAGGTGTCATAACATGAGTGACTCATTTCTAGGATAGCCCTCTTACACATTTAAAGGATGTCAAAAAATTATAAACAACCCCTCTTTGACCATGACAACGAGGGTGCAAAGTATAACAACTAAGCAGAAGACTACTTGATTTGATGCGGGACTAGAAGGTCCCTGGTTGGCTGATGATGTCTTCTATCAAGTGAGCACCTTGTGAATACTGGGTGGTAACAAATGGCTCCTACTTGGGGATTTGTTCTTGATCTTTGGAAAGTGGACGAGAATCCAAAATCTCAAATCTATTCCCTGTAAAAACATTTCAATCCTAACATGAAAATTTCAGTAGCACATGTTCGTATAAAATCCATCAAAAATGAAACACCAGTTGCATTATTTGAAGGAAAACAAAAATGAAACTAATTCACGAATGAGACTATCATTTCTAAGTACTGAAATGAAATAACTGAAAAAAAATGTTGTACATAAATGCGGAAAGTAAATGCTCATCCTGTGGAGCTTGTTTATCCTACTCTAAGCATGATATGAAGAAATTTTTTATGTGAAATCATAAATCTAATGTAGCCACCTTAATGTTTTATCAATGTTAAAGCTTTTTCCCTTGTGTTTAGTTACCAGCCAAAACAAGGAAACATTTATTGCCATATGCAAACATGTTGGAATATTCCGGATGGAAGGGTTGAACACGAGATCATAAGCATGTACAATATCATCAAATTATTTCCAAGAATGGATAGTCTCCCCACAAGCTTCTTCTATCCAACTTTGGACAGGACTTACAAACACATTTGTATTGTGAGGCAATCCAACAAACCCATCACACTCATCCAAAAGGATACGGATTCATTCTTGGATAAAATATTTTAGTAATAACATAAGCCCCATGCTACTCCAAATCATGAGAAACTTCTGCATGTGAAGATGAAGGCTAATACTACCCATCCATGGGTTGCATCAAATATGTCTTCTTAGTGAAGTACTTCCCCAAATCTGTATATCACTAGTACTTGTGTGTGTTTGAGAATGATCATAGGAATAGTCTGAATGTACCTCTTCCATGCCAAGATGTCCAAAAGTTTCAAAATCAACACTCCGTTCTCTGGATATATCAAAAATGGGATTTTCTAAGGATGTCCAATAATCATCATCCAAATCCTTGTCAAAGATGGGGGATCCTTCATCAATATTATCATACTCTTTCCTACACCTATCCTCTTCATGCTACCAATTAACATCCTTATAAGGCTTGGTTTCGAAAATATTACAAGGGATACACTTACCAAACCTTCATCACCATGGGAACAACAAGGAAGAGTTTCAACATGCACATCACATAACTCATCAAGAATTTCTTCATGATCTTCTACAAGAGCTTCTTTATGTTCCATATAATCCTTAATGATCTTTTCACTCTTGCTTTCTTCTTCTGAATCAAGATGTGCTCTGTTTCTTTTAGGAATGCGAGTAAGGAAATCTTTAATAACCTCCTTAACTCATAATTGTCATATTCATGAGACCAATCATGGAGAAATTTCTTGAAGAAATCTTCCATCGAAGAGATTTCTTTAAAACTAAAGTCCATAACCCAATATTGAGCATCATCCTCAAGAGTACAATAAAATATCCTCATCAAATCATCTTCATGAAATATGTTGAAATCGGTCACAACTTTGATGAAGGATGTGATGTGAACGTCAAGTGGACAAATATACCCATGATATATGTATGTGTGTGTGTGTCTATTTATATCTATCTATCTATCTATATATATATGTATGTATATGAATCAAAACCTTCATTTGGGAACCTAGGGATGCCTCTAAAGTCAATCCAAGGGAGAGACGTTTGTACCCAAGGATCATGATCTTTAACACTAGGATTCATTAGGAGATACCTATCAAATTCCTTTGCAGTGGAATCATAACAAATAAGCTACAAATATTTTCAAGGTGTTGCATATGGTCATCTCTACACACAACAAATCATCAAAAAATTGTGAGAAGTAGGGTTTTATCCCTTCAATGGACTCATCGTGCGAGAATAAATGTATGTAATAATAATCTCTCACAAAGTTTCCTTTTTCTTTTCTTAATTACTTGTTAGAAAATGAAGAATATTAGTGGAATCGCTAGATGAAAAATGTTAAAGATCTACTCTAAAATATTCATCAAACAAAGTAAAAAACAATAAAAAACAAAAGTTGTTAGTCCCGGGTGATAAAAATATTTTATCCCCGACAACAACGACAAAATGATGTCTCCTAGATCCGCACATGAACGTGAGAAAAATCTCAACCCACTAAGAGTGGGATTTGGTAAATTCAACGAGTCAGGTGCCTACTATCGCCACAACACTCGAATCCTTCTATTTAGGCCAACTCCTAAACAAAATCCTGAGGGAGGTAGGCCCTATGAAAAAAAGAGGATGGTCGCCTTGGAAAAGGAAACTTAGGAGTTAATGGATTAAACTAGGAAAGCAAATCTGACAAAGTAACTTATCAAAAAATTCATAGTTTCAACATGCATAAAAAGAAGAGCAGTGCCTTATCTATTTGGAAAAAGGATACCGCCTATGAAACAAGAACTATTCACATCCTACAATAAAAGATTACTTTCACCGGCAGAAATTAAGTTATCTAACTAGAAAGAAGAAGCAAAGATGAATTGTGAACTCGTCGAGGTGAGGTTCGACAATGCTTGTTAAATGGAGCTGCATCAAATTGTGAACCTGCTTGGTGCAAGGATCGGCTGTGTTATGATTGAATTTTATAGTGGAAGGGGGTTTCCAATATACTCGAGGGTACGTGGAACAATTCTTGATTGTTAAGTCTGGTTCTACATGAAAAAGGGACTACATTGGAGTTGCGGGGGTATGTCCAACTGATGTGGCAAATAAAATTTGCTTCATTCATGAGATCTAAAAACTATGCAAACACATCAGAGTCGAAAAATAAATATCTTTAATTCCTTCTCCATCACTAACTATTACAATTAAAGTTCAACCTCTTATAACTACTATCCAAGATTTTCGAAAATTGTTAATTTTAGAAAATTCTCGCATGACTCTAAAATTGACCAATAACTAAAATCTAACTAGAGTGACACTAGTTGTCAACTTGTTTTTATGATTATGAGCATAAACAGCTAAGAGATAACTAATAATTACAAATTTAAAAAATCTTGCAAAAACACTAAAACCCCAATTTGATGCATTATATGAAGGAATTTGACCTCGAAAAAGTGTCAAAAAGGTATGATCAAAAGGATCTAATTGGTCATTGTAGTGAACTCTTCGAGATGCAACTTCCTGTTAAAATTAATCCCAAATGGGTAATTGAGTCAAAAGTTATGACCCTCGGAAATCCCTAAATCATTTTTTTTTTTTCCTTTTTAAAAAAATTTCAATCCAAACAGATAACCGAATCAAAATTTATGACCCTCGGAAATACCTACATCATTCTCTTATAGTTGAAAAAAATGCATCTCCTACAAGTTACTGTATTCAAACTGTTTCCACTTAACAAGATATTGATTCAATAAGTCCCCATCTGTAATCCATGTACTCTCTACTAGTGCTAAGCCTTACCAATGGACTAGATATTGGTTGTCTTGGCCTTGTCGAATATGAAGAGTCTTCTTATATAAAATAAGTGCAACCTTTTCCTTTTTCTTGCTCGGAATTTCCTATTTCAAATCCACCTCTGCCTCACTGTCATCACCCAGATCGTCCCCGTGGATGATATATAAATAAAAAACGTTAAACACAGGGGAAATATCGACATCAATTGGTAAATTGACCTTATAAGCATTGTCGTTAATTTCCTTGAGAATATTGCAAGGACCCATTTTCTTATACTTCAATTTGTGGTAGGTCCTCTAGGAAACCTCTCTTTCTATAAATAAATCATCACCAAATCACCTTAATTGAATACATGATGTCGTCGGTGAGCATATTTTATAATTTTGTTCTACTCATTACTGGACTACAGCTTTCATCACACTTGTTGTTGCAACTATTGAATGTGTTATGCAAATGCTTCCCCATCATCATTGATTCTATCCCCAAGCAGTAGTTGTACCAAATCTAGGACACCCATAGGATTTTGTAGTGAACCAACATGGTTCACATACACATGTGAACAATTGCCTGTAAGAACAGTAAACTTAATAATCCATAATGGATTGAAAAGAAATATGTGTGTGTGTGTGTGTGTGTGTGTGTGTGTGTGAAGAACTTGCAATAATTAATTAATGCAAATACACAAGATATCAGAAATAACAAAACTCAGAATCACTTTTATATTGATCACATGCCACTTCGAGGGGGCAACCTCCTTTGAGCAAGCTCAATGCAATTAACTTCACGGTGCCTTCAATGACCTTAACACACACTTATATACTAAGTCTATGTCCAATACTATGAGTCAAAACCATGGGACATATAATACTACGGGACGACTTACAAAGCATATGCGTCCAATACTATGGGTCAATACTATGGGCTAATATAAACTATGGATCAACAAATACTACGGGACGATTTACAAAGCATATGCGTCCAACAACAATATACTAACATAGTAAAGAGAAGGGTTGACACGGGTTCCTAACATCCCCTCTCCCTTAGAAAAAGCTTTTTCCTCAAAGCTTTGGTTGAGGAAATTGCTGCAAAATCTGAAGGAGTGATTCCCCGGTAGCATCCTCGGGTTGCATTTCGGGCCACTGACGCCTTTGGATTTTCAGGGAGGATTGCTTGGAAGGATGTAGACAAAGAAGAACCCTATCAAATGTGTGGAAAGTGCGCTCAGAATGATGTTGATCGGCTTGTTGTTTCAGTCGAATTCTGGCCATGTGAAGATTGTCCTACAGAATGAGAAGAATCTGATCGCGGTTTCGAAGAACCGAGTCAATTTCCTAAACTGGAGAGCTACTAAGTGTGTATGGAAGAAGAACTGGCAGTGTCTGTCCATAAACTGCTTCATATGGTGTCCTTTGAGATGTGGTATTGTACCACCAGAGCACTTCTAGGAAATCCATAGAAATAGTTGGCCAAAGCTGTGTAGGGATGGGAAAGGGTTTGAGCAATCCTGAAAGGAGTGTCGTTTCACCCTTGTTGACCTGGAAAGTATCACAGTCAGCCACCATCTATTGAATTGTCATTTTCAGTCCCTACCAAAAGAAGTTACATTGTTCCCGGTCATACATTTTGAAGAACCCAGAGTGCCCTGTTAATGAAGAAGCATGGAGTTCATAGAAGAGATAGCCCTGTTGAACATATTGCAACCAATTTGGAACAAGTAGAGAAAGAGCTGTAAGAGAAACTGGCTCATCAATTGTGCGAGAAGGAGCATCTGCCACCATATTGTCATTACCCTGCTTGTAAGTGATCGCATAGGGATAACCCATGAGTTGGATAACCCATTCAGGTGTGTTAAGGAGGAGACCCATTGTTCCAGAAAATTTTCCAAACTCTGGAGGTTAGTCTTGATGCATAAATAATTCCCTAATAGGTATGGCTGCCACTTCTGTACTGCATGCAAAATAGCCATCATTTCCTGCTGAGAGGTAGATGCAACTAAATTCTTACCGGAAAGGTCTCTTGAAGGCGGCAAGCTCATTGGTTCAGCAAAGACACCTACATATCTATCCAAGGAAGTAGTGGAGACCATTGATGGGTGCATCTAAATGGAATGGAGCTGAGTGATGACACCATGTGAATTCTTCTTAAGGATTTTTTCCAGGTGATATGAACTGATGATGTGGAGAGACCCTGTTTGTAATCCCATTAATTTGTGTTGTGCCCCATTGACTGAAAAATGCATCCAAAGTTCAGCAAAATGCCATAAGATGGGGACAAGTGTGCGTAACCATTGAACGCCCAAAACCACATCACATCTGCCTAAGGACAAGGAAAACATGGCAGAGCTCAGGTTATAATCTTCCATAGAGATACGCACATTGTGACACTTCCCCTTGCAAGGTAAGGTGCCCCCATTGGCAACCATGACTTCAAAGTTGGAGCAAGGATGGATAAAACAATCAACCTGTTTGGCAATCCGAGGGTCAACGAAGTTATGAGTGCTACCCGAATCAATGAGTATGGTAAGAGGGAACTTCTTGAAGTATCCCCTGACCTGCATTGTTTGTGGGGTTGTGACACCGGTTACAACATGGAGAGAGATCCCGGGTGGGTCGTCCTGAGATGGGGTGTCAACAGGCGGGTGTTGAATGTCGACCTAATCATCTACTATATCTGGAGCTTCTTCACCAACTTCAGAGGCAGGCAAAGAATCCATATACAAGAGATAGAGCTTTTGTTGAACACATTTATGTCCTCGAGTGAATTTCTCATCACAATTATAACAAAGCCCTTTTTCTCGGCTTGCCTGCATCTCAGTTTTAGACAAATGCTTGATAGGAGTTGGTCGAGGAGCTGGCGGGATCGGAGGTCGTTGAGAACCCATATTTCGGAAGGGAACAAAAGTGGGTTTGGAGCGTTGTTGGGCTGCAAGCTTGTCTTCTTCCAACTTAGCCAAACCTAGGACTTCCATCATTGTGTTGGGACAGAACATTTTAACCTCTAGCCGGATTTCATCCTTAAGACCACTGATAAAACATCTCCTGTAAAATTCATCAGACAATCCTTCTATGTGATTGGCGAGTTTCTCAAATTCTATCTGATATTCTCTCACTGTGCCAGTTTGGTGAAGTTTAGTGAGTGCTCCTGTGAAGTCGTCAAAAGCACTAGGACCAAATCGTGGCAAAAGGAGTTGTCAAAAATCTATCCAGTTTGGCTCGAGATGAGCTTTGATGTACCAACGATACCATTGAAGGGCTTCCTGTTCCAAATGAAAGGATGCAAGTGAAACTTTCTGGACATCAAAAGTATTATGCAGACTAAAATATTGTTATGCACGGCATATCCATCCAGTTGGATCAATACCATTGAAGTAAGGAAAATCAAGCTTCGGCCCACGAAAATTGCTGGAAGAAGAGAACCCGATGGCTGCAAAAGATTCTGGCTGTCGGTTATTGTTCATGGCTGAACGCTGAAGATGGAGGCTGAGAAATTTTTCATCCAGATCTTGGAGTTTGGTTTGGATGGTTGCAAGTGATTCCCCCATGGTTTTTGCTCCTGTGCGGGTGACAACCACAACCAAGGGTTTTTTTTGGGGGGGAATGGATAGAAAAACACAAACAAAAGCTTATTTAGTAAAGGAAGATTTGGATTTGGGAAAAAATCGGATGGGTAATTGGGGTTTGACTAGGTTTTGGACACTTTCTGATGGACAAGGAAGCAAAAAATGGGGATTTCAGAAGCAGGGTGAAAGAATGAGAAACTTTGGTAGAGAGGGACAAAGAAGCAAAATTATGAAAGGAACACAGTGGCAAAATTTGAAGGCGTTTGGGTGAAAATTGAAGGAGTTATGGCAAACCCTAAGAATAGGCAAATGTGGGATTTCTGGTCTTGGGAAGTGGAATTTGGGATAGGGTCTTCAGGAATGAAATATGCAGAATGGGATTGCAGGGATGTTAGTGAATTTTTAGGGAAAACACAGTTGAAACAAGGGAGATATGGGCGAAAAACAGAATTTTAGGGTTTTTTTTCTTTCAATTTTTCAGAAATGGATCGGCAACAGTGGCATGGAAGGGATCCGCAACAGATGGATCTGTAACAATGCAGAAGGGATCGAAAACGGCTGGATATGAAATGATGACTGGATCTGGAACGACTTTTAGAATAGATATGAAACAGCTGGATCTGGAGCGGAAGTGATCGGCAACAGTTCAGCTGAAAATAGATATGGACCCCAGATATGTGCAGCTTCCTATTGGTTCAGGGGATTCACTCGGCCACCAATGCTGTCTGAAGGTTTGTGTATTGGGGCAGTACCCCTCACTCCACAGCTCAGGTAAAATTGATAACCGCTTTGCCACAAACGACAACTCTTGGTTTACCTCACGGGTGGAAACTAGTCAATCAGGTAGGGGTCGTTGCCCTTTTCGCTGGTAGGTCCTCTCAATGGGCTAGCTACTTTGGGGTTCCTGTGGTGCTCCTCACAATGAGTTTTAGGGATTATTCCCAAGTACTTCCCACAGTTAAGCGGATAGATGTTATTCCCAGATCCGAACTTGTAACAGATGCGAAATTTTTTTTGGCAAAAATTCCACCCAACGAGCCCAAGAAAGTGCTCTAATACCAGATGTGAAGAACCTGCAATAATTAATTAATGCAAATACACAAGATATCAGAAACAACAAAACTCAGAATCACTTTTATATTGATCACAGGCCACTTTGAGGGTGCAACCTCCTTTGAGCAAGCTCAATACAATTAACTTCATGGTGCCTTCAATGGCCTCAACACACACTTATACACTAAGTCTATGCCCAATACTATGAGTCAAAACCATGGGACATATAATACTGCGGGACAACTTACAAAGCATATGCGTCCAATACTATGGGCTAATATAAACTATGGATCGACAAATACTATGGGACGACTTACAAAGCATATGCGTCCAACAACAATATACTAACATAGTAAAGAGAACGGTTGACACGTGTTCCTAACAATATATATATATATATATATATATATATATATATATACACACACACAATAAGAGAGTGCCAAATATATATATATATACATAATCTATAGGCACTTATGATGACCATTCGAAAGAATGTGTCCCTTCCGAGACTTAATAATTAATTATTAGATATAACTTTATATGTTTATTATTATTTAATAGTTTATATTTTTTGTATTCCATATTTCTACTGTAAACAACATGAAATGGAGATTTACCTATAGATCTATTCATTGAGCTATTGTAGGAAAATTGTACTTGAGGTAAATCCAAATTCCATTGTTTAGGATTCTCTCCAACAATGCACTTTGTAATAGATTGTCCAAACTCTGATTTACTACCTCGGTTTTCCCAACTGTTTGGGGGTGATAGGAACTGTTGAACTATAATTTAGTCCCCATTTTCTTCCATAAAACCCTCCAAAAATTACGCAAGAACAGAGTATCTCTATCAGAGGTGATATTTTTTGGAACACCATGCAATCTAACAGTTTTTGGAAAAAACAATTCTTCCACCATTGGTGCATCACTAGTTTTCTGCAAGTAATGAAATGATCCATTTTATAGAACCTATCAACAACCAAAAAAAATATAATCTTGACCTCATTGTGTGTTGGGAAGCTCCAACACAAATTCCATGCTCAGATATGTCCATGGATCTGTGGGAACTAGTAATGGCATGTACAACCCTATATTCTGTGAGTGTCCTTTATCCTTTTGACAAATCCTACACCGTGCCACACAACTGGTTATATCATTTTTCATATTCAGCCAGTAATACTTATTTTTTATTAAGGATAATGCCTTATACTTTCCAAAATGTCCTACGAAGCCACTGTTGTGAAGTTCTCTGATAATATTTTCTCTCATAGAACCAACTGGAACACACAGTTTTTTTCCTTTGAAGAGATAACCATCTTTCCTAAAATATTCACCTTCAACAAGATCCATGTTCCTAGCAATTGGATTCTTCAACTATTCCACAATATCCCAAAAATCATTATCGAGTGTATATATTTCCTTCAATGCAGCAAACCTAATTACTTAATTTTCCATGGTTGTCAAAAGAACAGTGCACCGAATCAAAGCATATGCAACCTGATCCTTCCTTCCTGATTTGTGCTTCATAACAAAGGTGTATCCTTGTAAGAAAGAGACCCATTTTGCATGTCTACCGTTCAATTTAATTTTGTTTTTTTGTGAAAATCTTGTTCACACCAAGATCTACTCAAGCAATTAAGCACTCTCACAAATTGCCTTGCAACAACTAGTCATTAAACACATAAAACAACCATGAATATGATGCAAACATTATAAATCTATTGAATAAGTATACATAATCCAAACTTAGGCAATGTAATGGTTGTACAAATATATAATTACATCAGATATTTGAAATCCAAAGAAAGAATTCGAAATCCAAAGAAAGAATTCGAAATCCTCACAAATGTGAGCTTACTAAAAAGATGAAAAAAAACCCTAGGTGTAAAAACTGCTTTCCAAATCACCTATAAGGCTCACAAATTGGTAAAATCGGAGTTGGATGGTAATGTATGTTGTAAAATCATCCTAATTACATATTTTATAAAGAGGAAACATCATGGAGGGCGAGTTGGCCAAAACACTGCTAAAGCCAAGTCAACTAGCTTTTACCTTTTCACCAAAATCAATAAAAAGCAGTAAAAAGCAAGATAGCGCCCTTCTAATCCAGGAATGGAATAAAATATCACAGAATCTCAAGAAATATTATCCAAAATATCCAGAAGTGCGCTCTAGTGACTCATGATGTCTTGTGTTCCACACAAAGACAAAATAATGGCCAACTACCTAGTCAACACCTAGGAATTAATAAAAAATGACTAATAATATTTTTCCTAAGTATGGAATGTGTATGAATGGGTTTTTAATATTATTGCACTCCCCCTTAAGCCTGAATTTATGTTTAAAATCATAAATAGATAGGGCCCAACAACTTGGCAATGTCACCCTTTTTACATGCTTCCTTGTCCACAAAACAAGGAAAGAAGGAAAACCTCATCGAAAAAACCTCCCCTCAAACATGGACATGAAAAAAATTGAAGAATTGTTGATCAATACTTCACTCCACCACATGTTCACCTATCCCAATCAATGATATAAGATGGATGAAAGTCTTCTCTGAAAAATATTTGGTGAAGATGACTACAATTTGCTAAGATGATGTGAAAAACTGCAGATCAATGATGTGATCATGCACTAGATTTCTGATGTAGTGCATATGAATATCATATGTTTGGTTCTTTTCCTCTGTGTTGTATCAGATGAGATCCTTACATCACTTTGATTGTCACAAAATATTACTGTGGGAGTGCTAAATGAAATCCCAAACTCAGAAAGTATACCCTGCAACCACACACACTGAGTTGCAGCATTCATTGCTCCTTTGTATTTGGCCTCTGCTGAAGAGAGTGCAATTTCACTTTGTTTCTTACTTGAACATAAAATAGGTCCTCCTCCAAGAATGAAAACAAATCCATAAGTGGACTTCCGATATAGGCTATCACCATCCCAATCTGAATCAATAAAACCAAGAAGATCTATGCTAGAATCTGCAACATAGTGAATCCCATCATACCTAGTTCCTTGCACATAATGAAAGATTCCTTTTGCATCCCTCTAATGAATCTCATGTGGATTCTCCATGTATATTGAGACCACACTCACAGCATAAGCAATATCAGGTTGAGTATGATTCAAGTACAACAAGATGCCAACTAGATGCCTATACAAGGTGTTGTTCACCAACGATGTCGAATATGCTTCTTCAAGTCTCACTCCCGGAAGGAAGAGAGTCTTTGTAGGCTTTCATTCAGCCATATTGAACTTCTTTAGCATGTCTAAAGCATACTTTGACTAATATACTTAATTCTAGACTTGGATTGTGAAATATCAAGCCTCAAAAATTGTTTAAGTATTCCCAAGTCAGTCATGGAAAAAGCTTGATGCAAGGAGGTCTTCAATTAAGCTATTTGATCAATGGATCTACCTGTGAGTAGAATGTCATCAACATATAACAGAATAATAAAAATGGAGTCATCAACAATCTTCATGTACACATTCAGATCAGACTTGCATCTACTAAAAGATTGTGACAAGAGAAAGTTGTCCATCTCGACATACCAAGCTCTAGGAGCTTGCTTAAGCCCATACAAGGACTTATTCAACCTGGACACAAATTTAGGAGCTGAAATATATCCCTATGGATAATGCATATAGATCTCCTCCTCAATATATCCATGGAGGAGACCACTCTTGACATCCATGTGATGCACTTCCCAGTCCTTGGATGCAGAAATTCCCACGACTAGTCTTATCGAATCCATCTTTGAAACTGGTGCAAAGGTATCATTGTAGCCAAGTCCATGCACTTGGGAGAATCCCTTTTCCACAAGAATTTATGTATACTTCATTGTTGTACCATCAACAAAAAACTTGGTCTTGAAGATCCACTTATACTTTACCAATTTTCTGCTCGGTGGAAGCTTGACTAGCTCCCAAGTTTCATTCTATTGCAATGAATGAAACTCCTCATCCATGGATTCCTTCCATATTATGTCATGTTAGGGTTCTTCATATGTCTGAGGGTATGAATCAACCATCAAAAAGAACTTCTCAGGTAGGTAAGGATCATTCACTGAAAGAGCATTCTCAAATTGTGATCTAGTCCTCCTAGGATCATGAGGGTTCCCCACAATTTCACCAACTGCTTCAAGTGTATTAGCATCCCACTTAGGCCTTGTAGGTGAACTTGGATCTGAAATAATATGGTATTCATCATAATATATATCAGAATTAGAACTAACATGATAAAATTCACTTACTCTCACAGGTGGTGGTGCAGAAGATTCTACAACTTCGATTGCTTGCAACGGCTCTTCTTTGAATTGAACACTCCTCTCAATAAATGCTTTTTGAGTGGTCATGTTTAGAAAATTATAACCCTTGGAGTATTCTGAATAGACAACAAAGGGACATGGTTGTCTTTGGGGCTGCATGGCCCTCCTCTTCTTAAGTGGAATTCTATCCCAAGCATTGGAGCCAAAAATCCTAAAATGAGAGACATTAGGTTTGTGCCCAGTCCAAGCTTCAAAATGAATGATTCCTTTCAATGCTTTATGAGGAACTATGTTCTGTATGTATACTACACAATTTATAGTTTCAGCCCAAATTCTTGGAGACAAATACTTAGATTCAAGCATGCATGTATCCATCTCTTTGAGAGATTTGTTCTTCCTCTCAGAAACACCATTTTGTTGAGGTGCATAGGGAATAGTGTGTTGCATCTAAATACCAGAATATGCACATAATTTTTGAAAATCATATTTTATGTACTCCACACCATTATCATATCTAAGGACCTTGATATATCGTCCAGACTAGTTCTCAACTGAGGCTTTGAAAATCTTGCAACAACCGAAAACTTCGGACTTTAATTGGAGGAAAAAGACCCAACAATATCTGAAAAATTCACCTATGAAGGTTAGGATGTATTTTTCCTTGTTCAAATACACATGGGAGAATGGACCTGATATGTCACTGTGAATGAGCTCAAGGGGTGAAAATTTTCGCTAAGACTTGGCTCTCTCAAACTTATGCTCGGGGTATTTTCCTAGGATACAACTTTGACAGTCTCCATTAGAAAACTTGATGTTGGGTAGCCCTACGACTATATTATTCTCATGCACTTGAGAAAGGTATTTGTTATTTAAGGTGACCAAATATCTCATGCCATAATTTGCTTGACTCATTGGCATGAGTGAGGAGAGAATAAGGTGAATAGAAAGGTACAAAGTGGGAAAACCTATATACTTTTGAGCTATGATCAACAGTACCTAAGGAAACAATTCTTCCTGCATAAATTTTAGAAATTTCCACATCATTAGGTGTGAATACAACCTTCTTGGGATACCCAGTGTGAGTCATCTAATATACTGAAAATAGGTTTACAGCAAGTCCTGGGACATACAACACATTGGTGAAAGAACCATACTCAAGATCAATACTTCCTTTACCTTCGCAAGTACATACAACACATTAGTGAAAGAACCATACTCAAGATCAATACTTCCTTTACCTTCGCAAGTAGTTTTAGGGTCATCACCAAACACGATAGTTGGACCACCAGAAGAATCAAGAGAGGAGAAAGACTCTCTTGTGGACACCATATGACTTTATTATCCAAAATCAATGATGAAATATGTATACTTGGATGTGCTTGCCATCAAAGAATGTACTGTCTCCTTGTCTTTAGAATTGGATCATCCTTCCTTCTTTCTTGTGCCATCTGGAAGAGGGATGTTGTCTTTATCAAGGATTTGACCCATTTTATAAATGTTATTCTTCATGCATGAGCTCTCAGGATGAAATCCCCTATTGCAGTATGCACACTTAGACTTCTCTTTCTTCATTTGAGAATTCTTTTTGGAATTGGGGGAGTCTTCTTGAGCTTTTTGCTTGTCTTTCTTCTGATCTAGTGGCTTTTTGGGATTGGCCTTCTTATTTCTTTTTGAATTATTTGAATCTCCAATAGACAAAGCATGGTCCCTTGATGGATTCTTGATTGTTCCCATTAATACCAACTTGTCTTGCTCATGAGTGAGTGATTCCATGAATTCTGCCAGTGAAGGCATCTTCCAATTTCGAATAGTGAGTTTTGTAGGATGGAAGAATGAAACAAAGACTGAGTAATCAGGGCCAAGCTTTGAGAGGATGCCCAAGATCAATTTCTCATCTTTCTTATCAATTCCACATTGCTTCAATTGAATAACAAGAGCTTTAAACTTTGATAAAAAAATCTTGTAAGGTCTCAAAATTGCTTGGACTCATTGAAACTAGTTCATTCTCCAGTTGGTGGCCCCTTAGTTCATCATTGTTTCCAAATAAGGTTTGGATATTGAGCCAAACCTCATTAGGAGTGGTAATACCATATATATGGAAAAGAATATACATGGATGTGTTGAGACACAAGAGACCATAAGCCGCATCTCTTCTGTTATGCCACTTTTGCTTCTCAATGAGAGCAGTAGGCTTAGTGTCAGTAGACATAGTCACCTTATAGAGGCATTTACTCCTCAACAATATATCCATATTCACCTTCCATTCAAAATAATTGAATGGAGTGAGCATTATTTGTTGTGACTGATCCATGGAAGCTTTGAATTATGCCTCTGAGATGTTTGGATGCACCCCTAAGATGCAGAATTGCACCCTCTAGGAGATTGAAATGTGCCCTCTATCTGACTAATTCTATCCCGTAGGACAAAAGAAGGAGAATAGAATATCTTGATAGCTCTGATACCATGTGAAAATCTTGTTCACACCAAGATCTATTCAAGCAATTACACACTCTCACAAATTGCCTTGCAAAAACTAGTCATTGAACACATAAAACAGTCATGAATATGATGCAAATAGTATAACTCTATTGAATAAGTATACGTCATCCAAACTTAGGAAATGTAATGGTTGTCCAAATATATGATTAAATTATGGATTTGAAATCCAAAGAAGGAATTATAAATCCTCACAAAAGCAGGCTTACTAAAAAGATGAAAACTCCCCCAGGTGCAAAAAGTTCTTTCCAAATCACCTATAAGGCTCACAAATTGGTAAAATCAGAGTTGGATGGTGATGTATGATGGAAAAGCATCCTAATTACAGCTTTTAGAAAGAGTAAACATCATGGAAGGCGTCTTGTCCAAAAAAATGCTAAAGCCAAGTCAACTAACTTTTACCTTTTCACCAAAAATAGTGAAAAGCTGTAAAAATCAGGATAGCAACCTTCTAATCCAGGAATGGAATAAAATCTCACAAAATATTAGGAAATCTTATCCAAAATCTCCGAAATTTCCCTCTAGTGACTCAAGATGGCTTGTGGTCCACATAAAGACAAAATAATGGCAAACTACCTAGTCAACACCTAGGAATTAATAAAAAATGACTAACAATCTATCTCCTAAGTATGGAATGGGTATGAATGGGGTTTTAATTTTCTAACATACATATTTTAATGCAATGTGATCTGTAAATAATACAAAGTATTTTGACACTAAATAATTCCTCCAATGCCGCAATGCTTTCACAATTGCATAAAATTTTGCATCATATGTGGAGTAGTTCTTTCTTACCACATTCAACTTTTCGCTTAAAAACAAAATTGGTATACATGCTTGGATAAGTACAACTCCAATGCCTACATTTGAGGCATTAGAATCTACCTCAAACACTCTATCAAAATATGGTAAGGCTAATATAGGTGCCTCAATTACCTTCTTCTTTAAAAACTTGAAGCTTTCCTTAGCTTTATTGGTCCACTTGAATGTCGTTCCTTTGGTGCAATCTATTATGGGTGCTACAATACTACTAAAATTTCAAATAAATATTCGGTAAAATGTGGCCATCCCATGAAAACTTCTTACCTATGTTATGCTCCTAGGACTAAGTTACTCCAAAATTGCTCTGTCCTTCTCTAAATCCATCTTGTCTCCTTCTGTTGAGATGAAAAAACCCAAAAATACCAAACTTTCTTGCAGGAACCTCCATTTCTTTAGGTTTTCATAAAGGTGGTGTTTTCTCATGCATCCAATATAATCATTAAATGTTGAAAGTGATCTTCTTTGTTGTTATTGAAAACTAGAATGTCATCAAAATAAATGAGAACAAACTTACCAATATAAGGTCAAAGTACAGTATTCATCAACTGCATGTAGGTACTAGGTGAATTGGACAACTCGAATGGCATCACCATCCATTCATATAGTCCATCCCTAGTCTTGAAGGCAATTTTCCATTCATCCCCTTTGTGAATCCGGATCTGGTGGTATCCACTTTGTAAATCAATTTTACTAAAATACTTAGCTCTGACTAGCACATCCATCATGTCATCCAAGCATATTATAGGAAACCGATATTTGATGGTAATTTTATTGATTTCTCTACTATCTGTGCGCATCCTCCATGTATTATCTTCTTTTGGAGTCAACAATGTTGGCACATCATAGGGGATCATGATTTCTCTTACCAAACCTTTCTTTATAAGCTCTGTTACTTATCGGTTGAGCTATGCATGTTATGTAGGAATAATCCTATAGGATTCCTAATTAGATAAATATTATCCGAGGATTAGATCAATGTGATGTTGAATATCCCTCTTTGGTGGAAGACCATCAAGTAGTTCATTAGGGATAACATCAACATATTCTTCTGGTACCTTGGCCACTTTAGTAGGCATTGGTATGTCTTCCTTGACTCCTTTATGCACTATTAATGGATAGGAAAATATTGTTGACTTCATTTCCTTAACAAGATCCCTTTCTGACAACATGTTCTCAACTTTCCCTTCATCCTTAAGGGGAAATAAGATTACTTTTGATCCATCCTTCCAAAAGGTGTATATATTATTTTCTCCATCATGCATGAATTTTCTGTCATATTGCCAAGGCATCCCCAATAACATATGGCATTCATCCATCGGAATGACATCACACCATACTTCATCTTTATAAGTTTTACTGATGGAAAACTTGAACAAACATATTTTATTAATGGTGACTTCATTCCCTTTTTTGAACCATGCAATTCGGTAAGGATGGGGATGTGTTTCACATCGTAATTTCAACTTATCTACCATTTTTTTGGAAACCATATTCTCACAACTTCCACTATCAACAATAACTTGACATACCTTTCCCTCGGAAGTGTACCTAGTTCAAAAAATTATTTGTATGAATATATGAATCTTCATTGCCGCTACGTTGTCTTTGCTCTTTTTTGGGAATCACCAAGGACCTCTGTATCATGAGATTCTACCCCATATTGGGCGAGACTTCACAACTCCTTATTCTTCACTCTCAACTTGGACCAATTTTAAACTAGGCTGTTGACCTTGCTTCGACTCTTGCATGTTATAACTTGAGCATTCAAATGATCAATGACCCTCTACACCACACCTAAAATATATATAAGTTCTTCCTCTACCACCATTGTAACCTCTACCCCTTTAAAATCCTCTTTCCCATAGTTGATTTAGGTTATCTTTTCGAGTATCTTATGCTTTCTCAGCTCCTTGGGATGATTAACCTTTTCCATAGTTAAAAACACCATGTGAGGCAGACGATGTACCCCTCCTTGCTCCTTTATTCCTTTGAGAAAATTGTCAGTTTTGTTTTTCCTATGCCTTTAAGGCTAATTGGTATGCCTCTTCTACATTACGAACCCTATGCATGTTCAATTCATATTGAATAGAAAATTTCAAACAATTCTCATACCTTGCAGCCAATTGCTCATCAGTTTCCAAGTGATCGACATGAATGGACAACTGATAAAACTCCTTTGTGAGTTCCTCCACAATGGATAGGTTTTGCTTCAAGTTTTGAAATCTACAAAAAGGGTCTATGCATAGTCCAAAGGAAAAAAAAATCTCACACTTTTTTCTCCATCTTATTCCAAGTCGTAATTTTGTCTTTTTCGTTTTTTTGTTATGTATTTCTACACATGATACCACCAGATCATCGTGTGACCCTTCAACTTGGTGCATGAAAATTAACCTTCTTTTCATTTGTTATAGGCTTCCATTCAAAAAAAAATCCATGTCATTAATCTAATCTATTAACTCCTCTGGTTTAAGACCCCATGCATATTCTGAAAATTCAATTTTGATCTCATCATTTCTCCCTTTTAGAACCCTGAGCATTCTTTCTTCAAAAGTCATGGGTCATAATTGTTCTTCTTGATGTTCTATATGTTGATCTACATCTCCTTAGTCTGTCTCCTCATCAAATGCTTCTCTTCATATTATTCTCTGACTAGCCAACACGTTTGTAAGATATGCTACTTTCGTTTGGAGGTTTTTCATATCACTACGTGTCTGAGCAAGACCTTCTCTTCCTCTTCCTCTTCTAGCCATCTTCCTGCTCTAATACCAAATGATGTAGAAAATAAACTTTGATTCATTCATGAGATCTAAAATCCATGCAAACACATGAGAGTGGAAAAATAACTATCTTTTATTCCTTGTCCATCACTAACTATTACAATGAAAGTTCAACCTCTTCTAACTACTATCTGAGATTTTCGAAAATTGCTAATTTTAGAAAATTCTCATATGACTCTAAAACTAACCGATAACTAAAAGCTAACTAGAGATACACTAGTTTTCAACTAGCTTTTCTAATTATGTGCATAAACTATGAGATAACTGATAATTATAAATTTAAAAAAATCTCGCAAAAACACTAAAACCCCAATTTGAGGCATTATATGAAGGAATTTGGCCCCAAATAAGTGTCGAAAAAATGTTTGATCAGAAGGATCTAATTGGTCACTGCAGTGAACTCTTCGAGATGCAACTTCCTATTAAATTTCATCCCAAACAGATAACCAAATCAAAAGTTATGAACCTCGGAAATCCCTGCAGAGTATGTCTAGCACTGACACCAACCGAGGGTGTATCCTTACGGGGTCCCCATGGTCACTACTTAGTTGATTCACCTTCACTGTAGAGTTTTCCCACAAGTGAAAATCTAATAAAGAAAGACATTGTATTTTCGTCTTTTGGGAAGGTCAATTTTAATTCATTGTGGCATTAATTAGAGAGTTTAGGATTTGATTTTAATTGGAATTAAGTGTGCATGAATGATATTAAAAATTTATCATATATCCAAATTAATTCCAACTAAAATCAAATATTGTCTAATTACTAATTGAACAAAGTAGGTAAGCTAACTATGCTAAATGTTGGCTGCTTTTTGGACAGAGGCGCAGCAACAAACACCCCTTGGCGCACTGGCCCTCTCGGCAACGAGCTGCGCAGCAGCCCGAAGTCTCACCCAAAGTGGCTATGGGGGGGCTAAGGAATCAGGCTTCCTCAACCTAGGCGACGCGGAGACTGCAATCTTCTCCCTTTCTCTTCCTCGAGGATTCCTCAAAGTGGAACATCTTACTCTTCCGCAGACCTCTCAGTGCAACAGCGCTGAAGCTCGCACTTACCATCCTAGCTGCGCGGTATCCCCGCTCCGGCGCACGAGGCGATTACCCACTACGTCCGATACACTATGTATCGTCTTTGCTTGCGCGCCCAGTGCAGTGACGCATTCCTTAAGCGCTGCGGCGATAATGCTCTTATCGACTCCTTCGATAGTGCGCGAGAATAAATCCTACGGGAGCTTCAAGGACTTGCTTTATATACTCATTCATAAAGACAATGAAACATTCATGTAAACACAGATAGTAAACTAAAACATGAATTCGCACAACACATCATCATAATAACGAGAATTATATAGTTCACCTCCACGAGGAAATCACATTCACTGGAACGGTTATCTTATATTATCTCAAAATGGGAATTACACAGTCCCGCTGTGCACACAGCTGCAGCCTTAGATCTTTCCAGGAAACTCCATGCACACAGTTGGGAGCCCTTCTCTTAGACCTCTTCTCTTCTTGTACAGAGATTACAACGACTCAGACTTCGACCGAGACTGTCTGCAACTCAAATATCATCTTACGATGAGCTTCTAACCAGTCTATCTCTCTAACAATCTAAAACTCTAACATATCCAACAGAAACAACAGCCAACCTTCTCCCCTATCAATTACACATATATATAGGCGGCCCTGAGGGTCGCACCTTTACAAAACTGTGGGCCTTTCCCAGCAGTACTCCCCAAAAACCCTAACCGTGGACATGGCTAGGTGTACTGTAGGCGGTGCTTGCAGTTATGTCGCTGTTTCCTGCAGGCTCCGCGATTTCCAGCGTAGATTGCAGGTATGGGCGCCGCTTCATCATTCACTGCTCCTTGTCCTTCGCCTTCAATACTTTGGTCCGTTTCTCTTCCTTGATCAGAGCAACCATAACTTCTGTACTTATCCTTAATTAGGGTAGCTGATCCCTCTATTCCGTCGCTTCATTTATTGTGGTAGCTGAGCTTTCTACTTGGCCACATTCATTCTCCTTTGACGTGTGCGCGTGAGCTCGTCCATCTAGCACCGTACTGTGCACTTGTTTGCTTCTGCCCAAAATTGGTGCTTTCTCAAAATTAGCACTTTTCTTTCAACACTTGTGCTTTTTCCTCAAAATTCGCAACTTTTCCATAGCTGCGACCTAGGCTCCAACAGGCCCCTAACACTTACTTGTGTCTCATCCCTGAGCCACTCGCACTAGCATGTGGTCGCTTTACTTGCGCGGCTGTGTTTGCTTGGGTCGCAGCAAATGCGTTCTTCCACTGCGCAATAGCGGAGTCCATTTCATCGACGCATTCCACAGCTGTCTGCACCATTTCTGCAGTGGCTTCCTCTTCAGTTATGCCATCAACCAACTGTTGAGATTCAGCAAATTCTTTGATCCTTGCCTCGGCTTGGGCAGCAAGTTCAGCATACTCATCCATAAATGGATGAATGTTGTTGGTGAGTTTGGCATCTTCATTTCTGAGCTTGTGCAGTTGTTGTTGTACTCTACGCACTTCACTCATTTTCCTCATTTTTGCTAAGCCTTCTAATGCCTTAGCTTCTTCAGTCAGAACAGTTAGGGACTGTTCTGCTGCTTGTACCTGTTCCAAAAGACCGACTTTGAAAGGGAGCTTCTCAAGCTCAGTCCAAGCCTCCATAGCTTGGGTCATCAGGTTCTCGATATCATCTGCTCTGCTCTCCATTTGTGTGGAAGCTCTGCGCAGCGCTTCAAATTGTTCCTACCTATCATCTGTAGAATGCGCTGCAACACGAGCTTCCAACTCGGTGATCTGCGTTCTATGGTCTTCAGCCATAGCAACTATTTCCTGCTCTAGGGATTTCACCCTTCCACCAATAATTTGAACTTTCTCAACCAGAGGAAGGTCTGGTTGAATCCCGCAGGCCGGCAGCTCCTGGGTGATTTCATCAACTACATTTCTTATCCCAGTGTCTTGTGCCTCGTAAAGGGCAAGCTTCTCAGAGATGTTCTTATAGCCTGCCTTCAGCTCTATCTCCTGCGATTGCAGTCTTTGGTTTGCATGGAATGTGGAGAGCTCTCTAGCTCTCAGCTTAATAGAGACCTTCTCTTGCACTAGCTGCATGGTTTCTATCGGAATCAAAGATAAATTTATTTCAACGGGCCCAACTGCGCTTACCTGCAGTGCGGCCAAAGGATCTGGAAGTGTCATGCTTGTAGGCGGGATGTGCACGACAGTATGCCTCTCTGCAAGTACTTCAACTCGCTCGGTACTTGTAGATACCTGCGGCGCCTGCAAACTAGATGTTGGAGCATGGGTTTGTGCAACTCTTCCTGCGAGACCTTTTAACTCCACGAACTGCAAGTCCAGAGCACTTCTAATGTGAGCGTGCGCGGTCCGCAGCTCGCGAAATTGCTCCTTCAAGTACTGGTCGATCCAGAGGCAACGGTCTCATAGGGATGCGACACCTTCTGCTTCTTGGCCGCTGGTTCTGGTGAACCTTCATCACTTCTTTGCTCAGGCGCTTCCTTGCCCTTATCCTTCTCTTGTGCAGCAGGGGGCGGCATCGCGGATGCGAGTTCGACGACCTCCCTCCATTCATCCGACCAAGACTTGACAGTTTCTTCAACATCTTCAGTAGTCATCCTGTAAAGGCCTACGGCCCATTCGTCTTGAATGCCGCAAGGGCGGAGGTAAATTTCATGCAAGTTGGAAGAAAAGACCAACTTAGTTCCATATCTTCGTGCTATCTCCTCGCTCAGCCTTGGCATTTACTGAATGGTATCTTTGAGGAGATGATAGTATTCACAAAATACAGCGCGGTTCATCTTGCGCTTTGCGGGATTTCTAGAATCCCAGAGGTTGACATATCGCATTCCTGCAACCTCTCCTGCGCGTCGTGGAAGGAACTGAGTGTTGGGGGGCTCCTTCCACCCAACAAAGGCGCATCAAATTAAAAGCCAATAAAAATGGAACAACTGACCAGTGGTGTCCTAGACGTTCTGGCAGTCTTCCAAGAAAGAATTGAGGAGGAAGAGAGACCAGTTGTACTGCTCTCCCTCCGCAGCTGCGATTGCGAGCTCCACGACAGCTCCAGTGACTTCTTTAGGTCTGCACTTTGTGAGAAGTATGCCTACAAGCACACTGCCTGTAAATCTAAGTGCTTCATCCTCAACTATAGTGAGGTCATAAGCTCGACCTCCTCTTGTCAATTTGTATTTCTGCACCAACTGTACAGCCAATTTTCTGTCCTTATCTTTACCAACAAAATGAATATTGGGGTCCTTACCAACCTTAGATAGGCTGATAATACGATGAATCAAGTCGACATTTAAATCGATTGGTCTCCCCAGCCAAAGGTAACCACCATGAACGCAGGATAGCAGTGCCTTAACAACAGCATTGACTTCATTGCTACGCCCGAAGTGCAGTAGCTTTAACAGGTTCAAAAGTCCAGGCTTCTCTAAATTTGCTGCAAATTCCTTCGGGACGAATTCATCAACCTTTCTGGTGGGATTATGGACTACCGTCAGATAGCGATCAGGCGCGAACTGAGGATACGTTCTGTAGTCTCCTAGGTTGAAGTCAGAAAACTTAACCAGTGGAAGGTGTCCAAGAAGGGACCCTTCTTGGCGCACGACTTCCGGCATTGGAGGCAACGGAATCGGATACTTTGCATTCTTCGGGATATGCACCTCTGGTGCATCATCTGGACATGGCGGAGTGTAATTTACCATAGTGGCCCAGGGCTCTGGAATGGGTTCGTCCGGTTGCTGCGGCTGAGATGCCCTTGTGCCCGGAGATTGCCTGGGATCAGTCCAACCAGGGTGCGTGTAATCCGAGGTCGTCACCGGGGTAGTCATGCCGAAATCTAAGCCTCTGCGCTTAAATTGACGAACAATTTCTTCAGTGGACAGGTTCTCCGTCGTGCACCGGTATAGACAACAAGGACTTGAACAGAAAAATGGTGGAACAGCGTAGGATACAAACGCTCAAAACAAAGGAAGCAGTCTGCACAACACGGCTCTGAAAATAATAACTTAGATTCTCAAACAATACACTATGCAATTCGAGAAAAGTAACCCAAAGATATACAAGTGCGGGGTATTTATAGCTAAAGGTGATAGTAAATGCGGACAAGTGGGGCTAATAGCCGTAGGTTCCTATGCATGAGTTGACAAGTCCCCTACCCCCGCGCCTATGCGGTGCATTAATTGTGATGGATAGGCTCTGACAACCTTCCAGGAGAAGCTAAAGCTTTCGGCGCATGACATAAATGTGAATCTTAGGGAGATCAAGCCGACTCTGTCAGAGCGGATACAATTAAATAGCGAACTTATCCTTCATTAATATTCAGACGCGGTGATAGGACTACCGTAATTCAAATTTTTGGCGGGTCCTTTCAGCATAGGTAACTATGCATATAGAGGGGTCCACAACGAGAACTCCTCAACCGACAACTAGAAAACACGGAAATCCGCAAGAGCAATGGTTTGACAAGCCGGGGAAAAACTTTGCAAGAGCGCAAATAGAGTCGCTCCAAACAAACTGTATTAACATGCACGGATTCTTCAAGGAACTGCGCAGGAAGCCAGAGACTGAAAGTGTCTCGCGACTTCCGTGTAGACTGTGATAATGCGATGCCTCTTTCAACTACACTGGACATCTGCACTTCTTTAGCAATGTATTAAGTTGACAGGGCGGAGTGGCCGTCTCGATAAAGCTTGAGCTGACTCCCGTTGATCATTGTGGGAAGCAATTCTCCATTAAGCTTCGCAAGCTGAACTGCTCCTCCTTCTGTTATCTTTATCACCCGAAAAGGGCCTAACCAATGTACATGAAACTTGCCTGGAAACTTGATGAATTTACTATCATAGAGGAGTACCAAGTCTCCTTCTTGAAAGATTTTATTCTTAATATGCCTGTCATGCCAAGCTTTCTGTCTTTCCTTCTGCACTTGTTGATGGAATCCCACTAAAAGTCTATCTTCTTCTAAGGCAAGCAATTGTGAGAGTCTTTCACTCATAGTATCATTATCTGCCATTTCTGTAATTTGCGCAATTCTGAAGCTGGGAACAATGTATTCCATGGGCATAACTGCTTCTTGTCCATACACCAAATTGAAAGGTGTGTGACCTGTTAGTTTCTTACATGTGGTTCTGTAAGCCCATAATATAGCTGTGACTCTAAGGTCCCAATCATCTCTTTGTTGATTATAGATCTTTGTCAGGGCATTCTCGAGAATCTTATTGAATGCCTCCACCGTCCCATTAGCTTGAGGGTGGTAGGGTGTACTCTTATGGTGACTAATGTGGAATTCCTCGGTAAGGGCCTCTAGAGTCTCATTCAGGAAATGTGTACCCTGATCACTCATTAGAATTAGTGGACATCCAAATCTAGTGACAATGTTCTCAAAAATGAACTGCGCGGCATTGACAGCGTCGCAGTTCTTAACTGGCTTCGCCTCAGCCCATCTGGTGAGGTATTCAGTAGCTGTGATGATGTATCTTGCGTCGGTTCTCTTTCCTGGTGGGTTGATAGGTCCTACAAAATCAATGGCCCACTTATCAAAAGCACGCAGTGTTATCTAGGGTCTTAGTGGAATTTCATCTCTTCTTGAAGGTTTTCCTGTTCGCTGGTACACATCGCAACATTTGCAGAATTCCTTAGTATCCTTGTGCAATGCTGGCCACCAAAGACCTACAGCTAAGATCTTCTGCACAGTCGGCTTTCCAGCGAAATGGCCTCCTGCGGTTCCTGAATGCACTTCTGCGATGATGGAATTCTTCTCATGCGGTAGGATACATCTTCGCAAGACTTCATCGGGGCCCAGCTTATAGAGTTGGCCTGCTATCAAAGTGAAGTCTGCGGCTTTGACAACAAGTTGCTTCTTCTGCTGGATTGAAAACTCAACTGGCGCTTGCCCGGTAGTGAGAAACTCAAGAATATCGGAATAATACTCATCGGCTGCTTGAACAAAAAAGAGCTGCGCATCAGGCAGATTGTCCTCCAGATTTGTAGGTTCCTCCCCTCACTCTATCCTAGATAAGTGGTCAGGTCCTGCATTCAATCTACCTGGCTTCACAATAACCTCAAAATCATCCTCCTGGAAGAGCAGTAGCCATCTGCAAATTCTTCCCCCTAACACTAGCTTATTGACGAAGTATTTCAAAGCAGAATGGTCAGTATACATTTTAAAATGTGCGCCCAATAGGTAGTGTCTGAACTTCTGTAGGGCATACACCATAGCTAGTCCTTCTCTTTCTATAGTGGTGTAGTTCTTATCGGCTGTAGAGATTTTTTTGCTAGAGTAAGCAATGGGGTGGTCAATACCTCCTTCTCCCGATTGTGTCAGCACAACCCCCAATGCTATGGAAGAAGCATCTACATGAAGATGAAAGGGTTTTCTCCAGTCTGGGAAAACTAGAATAGGCGCAGTGATCATCTTTTCTTTAAGTGTATCCAGTCTTTGTTGGCATTCTTCTGTCCATTGGAATTTCGAATCCTTTTTCAGCAATCTTTCCATAGGTGCAGTGATCTTTGCATAACCTTTGATAAATTTCCTGTAGTACCCTGTATGTCCCAATGTAGTGCGCAATTGTTTGACTGAGTTGGGCGCAGGTAAATTAGCAATGATGGAAACCTTCGCAGGATCCATCAGGAGTCCTTGTCTGCATACAATATGTCCCAACAAAATACCAAAAGGAGCACAGAAGATACATTTTTTCAAGTTTAGGGAAATCTGATACTGTCTACATTTTTCTAACATCATCCGCAGGTTGCCTATATGGTTTTTTAGTAAACCAAACACAGTCCAGTCATCAAAATAGACTTCTAGAAACTTATGAATGAATTCTTTAAAAACAGCAACAACGACTCTAGAGAAGATAGCAGGTGCGTTTTTAAGACCAAAGCGCATTACCGTATACTGGAATGAGCCCCATTCAGTCGCAAAAGTGGTCTTATGGCGGTCTTCTGGATGGATTCTGATCTGATGGTATCCCGAAAATCCATCAGTGAAGGAGTAAGCCTCTTGTCCTCCAACATTATCAAGCACTTCGTCTGTAAAGGGAGTAGGAAATGGATCATGCGCTGATGCGTCGTTCAGCTTGCGCAAGTCCACGCAGATTCTTATTTCTCCTTTTGTCTTTTTCTCTTGTACCACCATAGGACTAATCCAATCACTTTCCTCTATTGGCTCAATAATACCTGCTGCGAGCATTTTATCAATTTCTTCTCTAACCTTTTCTTTATATTGCGGGTTCAACCTGTATGGGCGTTGTTTTACTGGCTTGGCGTCCGCTTTGAGAGGTATGCGCATAACTCCTAAATCTCCTAATATGCCTTTCATTTCTGTGAACTTGGTAGGAAAGATATCCTGGTAGTCACGTAATAAATCTGAAATATGGCCAACAGTTTCATCATCCCAATAATCTCCTATAGAAGCAAACTTGGGTTCGGCTTCTGTACCAATGTTAATCTTTTTGAGCTTGATGTGTTCTGTAATGGCAGGGATATCAAGCTGAGGACCTTCAACATTGCGCATCCCTTCTGATTCTGGAATATTGATGTTGCGAGGATCATCTTCCTCTTCTCCAGCGGTGAAATTATAGCATTCGAGGGCATGTTCCATCTGGACAGCCCAATCTGGTTGGGAATATTCTGGTAATGGACATTGTTCAAATACCTTCTTTTTAATACACTTTAAAGCATGGTCGATGCTTGGATGTTCTAACTCAAAGCTGAAGGTGCATTGAAAAATTTCTATCATAAGAGGCCAAGTGATAGTGCCTCTGCGCAATTCTATTTCAGTGTACCAGTTCTTTGGAACTATATCCAACGTGTGGATGAATAGGTGAACCCACTCATCTTGTGGAATATGTGACCATTGCTGAATGCATGCTTCAACGTGTGACCTGGGGTCACTATGTCCATCATATTTGCGTAATACTTCTGTTGTAGTTCCTTGAAATCTGTGCAGTATCAATCTGCGACAGTCTTGCCATGTGTGAATTTTTTTTTATGCGCACCCCACCATCTTGCGGGTGTAGCACGCAGTGCTACATCCAATGCTTTTATGCATTGTTCATCTGGAATCTGTTGTTCATATGTATGTATGAATTCACTTACTTCAGTTAAACCATCAAAGATTGGAGTGTTATTCAATTCTGTGCCAATCCATCGAATTGATTTAGTCATCATGGCGCAACGCCTTGCAGAAACCTCATGTAGGTGATTCTGCCAGTTTTCTAGTCCTGCTTCTGAATCTGATGCGAACGAGCTATCGTATCGCCAGCTGATATGGCCGTCCGCTGTGGGATTGACATAGTCACTATGATTAGCAGTCATCTGATACAAACTTTCCATGTGGAGCACTTCTTCTTCTGCCCGAATGGGTTCAATATACCGTGGTCCTTGAAGTGGATCAAGCGGTGCGATGACCCTGATCTGCTCATCTTCAAAGGTCATCTGTCTTTTCTTCAAATTAATGACAGCCAAATTATCAAATGCCCAGTCTATGCCTAAAAGTGCTGGGTAAGGTCTACTATCATCTAGAATTTTGATTACTTCAAAGTCTGCAGAACTTCTTACTCCCTCAATATTAATAGGTACATTGGGTAGTCTGCCCAATGGAGAGACTCGTTGCTGATTCGCAAGTCTTAGCTGGATAGGAGATCTTGTAAGCTGAGGGCTACCCATCTGTTCCCATGTCTGCATGATGAGAACATTAACTTCTGAACCTAAATCCAAAATGACTTCGTCCATTTCAAATGCTCCAATATGCGCTGTGAGCCTCATCTCTTTTCCAGTTCTAGTATGACTCCCAATCTGGTGAACAGCACGATGCGGTGTATTCATCGAAGTAGATTGTTGACACTTATCCAATAGGTGTTGAAATTCCATAGTTTCTTTTTCATTGCGCAACAACTTTAAGTAGTTTCTTAGGAAAGCATGGACACTGCCTAGTGCATTCTCCTCATCATCAGGCCTTCCAGATGTAGTGGCCTGTTCTTGCACCAGGTTCTCTTGTCTTAGCACTTGCGATCTGATATCATTATGCGGAATTGCGATGGAAGTTGAAGTTCGCGGGTCTGAGAAATACTCTTGGTCTTGATTGAATGCTTCTTTTTGCTTCTGCAGGTCGAACGGAGATGGTTTAGTATTAGCATGGCGCACCCATTGCGTCGCTTGCTTTCCAGTTCCCAACTCTGGCGTACCAGTAGTTGCTCCACTGCGCGTCACTATATTAACTGTAGGATCTGGTTCTCTTTTTTCTGCTCCAATCAACTGGATATTCTGATTAACCTGTGGCATATTTGCTTGCATCTTGGCCATCAACTAAGGGCATTCTTCAATGACATGATCATAAGATTTACAGTATCTGCAGATGGTTGTAGGATTTTGGCAATCCCTTGCATAATGACCTTGAGATCTGCAATTATAACAAGTGATCTGTCCTCTTCCTTGACCAAAACCTGCTGCGTGTCCGTGACCCCTATAATTTCCTCCAAGGCCTTCGCGAGCTTGGTCATACTGTGGACCTGTTGTGGGTCCTTGTGCCTCTGACTGTACTCTATAAACATCGTGTTTTCTTTCCATCATAAGGTCATATGCTCTGCAATTGTTCTCAACATGGCCTACTGATTTATAGAAATTGCAATATAGATTCTTTGGAGTTTGTACGTATTTCTGTAATAAGTGACATTCTTGTGGTCTGTGACCTCTAGTTCTACAGATTTCACACCAAGGCCCCTGGGCCTGTGGTAAAGGGTTAGGTGCTCCAGTTGCAATATATTCTATGAAAACGGGACAATGGTCCTTTGAATGACCTTGCGCCTTACATTTTGTACACCAAATTTCTTCTTTAACATCCTTTCCTTTCTTAATATCATGGACTTGCAAGGTTAGGTTTGCTAATTGGTTCTGCAACTGCGCAACATCGTTGCTTGTTCCAGCAATTGGTGAAGCTTCTATTTTCATATCCATCTCTAGAGCTTGTTCCTAAGTAGTGAGATTCTGTTGCATAAGAGGAAGTCTAATGTGTGGAAGCAGCGCAGCAATGAACCATTCCTTATGCTGTTGCGATGCAAACTCAAAGCTTACTTGATCTATCAAGGCTTTGAACTTCTGGTCAAAGTCCCATACTGATTTTGTGGGTAACTGTTTTATGTCTTTGAGCTCGGTTATGCACTGTGATTCTGATTTAGGTTTCTTGAATTCTCTAATCATAGCATTTCTTACATCAGCAAGTGTCCTATTCTGTGCTGCTGAGTATTTCATGAACCAAGTTAAGGCTCTTTCTCTTAGTGTGGTTGCTAACTGAACCAGCTTAACAGCATCATCATTAATTTGCTTAATTGTCCAAATGGCTTCACATAGGAACCAGTGTTGCTCAGGGTCTTCTAGCCCTGTTCCTCTAAAAGTTGGTAGCTTCATGTCATCACCCATCCTTCTTGCACTAGGTTGAGGTGGAGGTGTTGTAGCACTACCTCCAGGATGGTTAAACAAAGGTGGTGCTGAGGTACTAGAAGTACCGTGCGGGCTACTAGAAGGTGTTACTGCGGGGTTATACTGAGCCCCGTCTGGCTTTTGCGGTGTAAAAGGGTGATAAGGGATATGAGCACTCCCTTGTATTTATATATGGCTCGCTCTAGGAACTTGACTATCTTCTGGGCTATACTCAAAAGACTGTTGGTCAAGGCCTGTTTTATACCGTTTTCCACTACGAGTGCAACCAATAAGTTCAAGATCACTATCAGAATCTGCGGACATTACTTGACTATGCTATTCATCGGAAGCTATGCATAGTTTTCCTTTTTAATACAGAAGCATTTTAATCCATAAGTTCAGAGAATTTAAGAACTTACCCCTATGTGCTTTGAAGAAGCTCCTCTCAGCTTCGCTGAAACTCTTTCTCGTATCTACTGCAAACTCGGTGATGAAGCCTTCCAGCAGACTATTCAGCCAAAAGTCTACTGCGCGGGATACAAAATTATCTACCCGCTTCAAACTGTTGACTAGCTCAGGCGTCCAAGCGACGGGTCGATCAACATGCACAGTGGGTTTAGTATCTGCTAACTTAGCTACCCACGCATGCAACTCAAGTGCAAATGTGACAAATAAAATTTCGTGAAGGTCAGTATAAATATACTTCTACAACCAGTCTTCTGTCTGAAGCCTAGAGCTTCTATTTTCTCATTCAGCGAACTCTCTAGCCTTTAAATCAAACCAGTCTTGAATTTCTTGGGCTGTAGGATTCCAGTAGCACATTGCCTTCAAGGTAATAGGGTCAAAGTTGGCAATGGAATCATTTGTTGGCTTCAGCAGTTGCAAGGAAACAATCTCGCACGTCGCCGAAATAACAAGTCTCAAGGCAACGGAACCATGTGTTGGCTTCAGCAGTCGCAAGGCAACAATCTCGCACGTTGTCGAAATAACAAGTTTCAAGGCAACGGAACCATTTGTTGGCTTCAGCAATCGCAAGGCAACAATCTCGCACGTCACCGAAATAACAAGTTTCAAGGCAACAGAACCATTTGTTGGCTGCTTTTTGGACAGACCTGGGTTTTAATGAGGCACAGCAACAAACACCCCTTGGCGCACTGGCCCTCTTGGCAACGAGCTGCGTAGCAGCCCGAAGTCTCACCCGAAGTGGCTATGGGGGGGCTAAGAAATCAGGCTTCCTCAACCTAGGCGACGCGGAGACTGCAATCTTCTCCCTTTCTCTTCCTCGAGGATTCCTCAAAGCGAAACGTCTTACTCTTCCGCAGACCTCTCAGTGCAACAGCGCTGAAGCTCGCACTTACCAGCCTAACTGCGCGGTATCCCCGCTCCGGCGCACGAAGCGATTACCCACTGCGTCCGATACACTATGTATCGTCTTTGCTTGCGCGCCCAGCACAGTGACGCATTCCTTAAGCACTGCGGCGATAATGCTCTTATCGACTCCTTCGATAGTGCGCGAGAATAACTCCTACGGGAGCTTCAAGGACTTGCTTTATATACTCATTCATAAAGACAATGAAACATTCATGTAAACACAGTAAACTAAAACATGAATTTGCACAACACATCATCATAATAACGAGAATTATATAGTTCACCTCCACTAGGAAATCACATTCACTGGAATGGTTATCTTATATTATCTCAAAATGGGAATTACACAGTCCCGCTGCGCACACAGCTGCAGCCTTAGATCTTTCCAGGAAACTCCACGCACACAGCTGGGAGCCCTTCTCTTAGACCTATTCTCTTATTGTACAGAGATTACAACGACTCAGACTTCGACCGAGACTATCTGCAACTCAAATATCATCTTACGATGAGCTTCTAACCAGTCTATCTCTCTAGCAATCTAAAACTCTAACTTATCCAACAGAAACAACAACCAACCTTCTCCCCTATCAATTACACATATATATAGGTGGCCCTGAGGGTCGTACCTTTACAAAACTGTGGGCCTTTCCCAGCAGTACTCCCCAAAAACCCTAACCGCGGACATGGCTAGGTGTACTGTAGGCGCCGCTTGCAGTCATGTCGCCGTTTCCTGCAGGCTCCACGATTTCTGACATAGATTGCGGGTATGGGCACCGCTTCATCATTCACTGCTCCTTGTCCTTCGCCTTCAATACTTTGGTCCGTTGCTCTTCCTTGATCAAAGCAACCATAACTTCTGTACTTAGCCTTAATGAGGGTAGCTGATCCCTCTATTCCGTCTCTTCATTTATTGTGGTAGCTGAGCTTTCTACTCGGCCACATTCATTCTCCTTTGACGTGTGCGCGCGAGCTCCGCGATTTTCGGTCCGTAATCTGCGCTGAGCTCGTCCATCTGGCACCGTACTGTGCACTTGTTTGCTTCTACCCAAAATTGGTGCTTTCTCAAAATTAGCACTTTCCTTTCAACACTTGTGCTTTTTCCTCAAAATTCGTAGCTTTTCCATAGCTGCGGCCTAGGCTCCAACACTAAACTAAAACAAGAAAAACAAAATCACGCACGAAATGTGACATAGAGAAGGGGATATGGGGCATTTGAAACCACCACCCTACCTTATGATTTACAAAAGGATTTGGAGTCCTTATAAGTGCCTATTGTTGGTCCTTATGGCCAAAAATTAGGATTAAAATTTTTGAAGTAAAGATGAGAAAATTAGAAGGGGCTTAATGCTTCTTCAGCTGGCACCATGGGGGGTTTGATGGTAGTCGGTCCTGGAAACCTCTTGGACTAATTTAGTTGTTGCTCAAACCTAATGGAAAGTATGGGTTTGTATCAGGACATTTTCCAACCTATGGGAAGCAAGCTAAAATCTAATACAAATGCCAAATTAATTATTTACAATATAAAAATACCAAAATGTACAAGTGCTAGATTGCTTTTTTTTAAAACTAGGTGCAAAAAGTGAGGATTTTAAATCCTTATTTCTAGTTTATTTGATCTTAGATCTTGAATTAGATATGTATTTTAAGTCTAAGAATTTTGATACTTAGAGATCCGATTTATCATGTAACAAATGATGAAAGATTATAATTTTTTTGTTTGAGAAGAGGTCCAAATATGAGAAGAGAGAGCCCTTGATCCTTAGGAAAAATGGCCAGCCCTTCGGGGCTGCCAAAAACCTGAAAAAAACATTGTTAGGACAACAATCTAAAGATATTAAAAAGCTGCAAATTAATCATTGTCTCACAAATGTAAAGAACTAGTACTAAATGCTAGGAATTTAGCTAGACTATTATGCATATAGAATCTACTACTGAAAATGTCTACTTAAGAAAAATATAACTTTTTTATCCAAGTATATTTTAGTGACCAGAAAGAGATTTAGATTTAGAGAGGAATAATCAAGTCTAGAAACATAGAGTGAAATCCATGAAGACAACTCTAAAGATCCAGGGAAGAGTGTTGAGGGACTATCTCTTCATCCTTATGGAGACCAGCAAAACCAAATTAGATACACGAAGGAAGAGAATTATTCCTCCTTTTCTCTTCCAGGTGTACCCTACAAAAGAGAAGTTAACACAAGCATATATATATATAATTGATAATAATCCTACCTTAGCTACTTCTCCTATAACCTACAAAAGAGCCTGGCAATAATACTAAGTTATTTCCTATTAGGAAGTAATACCCCTACCAAGGAAAATGGAAACAAGCAAACATATATACAAATTTAAAACCCAATTATCTCACATAATTAGTAGAACATGATCATCCACACAATGAATGCACCAAGCCCTTTTGGCCTCCAAATCCTTAAGCAATTTTATTCCAAAATAAAAAAGCAAATCTCTAATACAATACAACAACAAGAATCAACCCCTAAACCAAGAGAAGGGACCTCTTTAAATATCCCAAGGGCCACAAATTTTCCCTCCTTGAGATGGTGACACATGGAGTCATTCCAAAACCCTAATTAGGCCATTTGGAGGTGATTGGAAGAGTTAACTAGGATTGACAAAGCCTCCAATGAGTCACATCTCCGTGAACAAGAGAAAATATAGGAATTAAGTAGGCCTAACAAGGCCCCCAATGCGCCACCTTTGGGATGAGATCTCATCCAAATACACATAAATGCATGAGACAAAGTATACATGTGCCCCTCTTTAAGCAAATTGTGGATTAATTGATATTTTACCATAATTAACTGAGCCTCCGAGTCACTAATGTGCCCCTCTTGGATAATTTGAGAAAATTTAGGAGTTTGGCATATGAGTTAACTCCACCATTAGGGGGGAGGGAATCCCTCTTGAGGAAATTAAGGAGTAATTTGAGGATTTACCATAGTTAGCCTCCAAGTCACAAATGCACCCCTCTTCGAGCAAATTTAGGAGTATTTAACATGAGTAAATCAAGGGCGCCCCAATTGTAGGATAAGACTCCAATTCATGCCCAAATTTGACATGGGGATCCAGAATTCAACTTGGAGATGACTTATGAAGTGGGAAATGGAACCACCTTGCTCCCCTTGATTACGGGAGGACCATGCATGCACCCCTCCTTGAGGGCGGAAGTGCCAAGAATATTCCAATTACAATTTATGACCCCCTTAACCCAAATTACATATTTGATTTCCAAATTGCTTCTCCTATGGACCAAATAGACATGTATGAATCTAGGACCATGGTGACTGACTGAATTTTAAATTGGACCATAAGAAATTAGACATCAACCTGAGGAACCTAAGTTTTAGCACACTTTGGCTTTGGAGGTATGAGTGAAAAAACCATGTTGAACTCTGATCACTAGGATCTAAGTTCAAATAGGTAAAAAAATCAATCCAATGGTGTCATAACATGAGTGACTCATTCAAGCTAGCCTTCTTACACATGTAAAGGATGTCAAATTTTTACAAACAACCCCTCACAACCCCTCTTTGACCATGACAAATGGGGTGCAAAGTACAACAACTAAGAAGAATACTGCTTGATTTGATGGGGAGATTGAAGGTCCCTGGCTGTCTGATGATTTATTTTTTCAAGTGAGCGCATTGTGCATACTGGGTGGTAAAACAAAGGTAGTATCTACAGACACAGTTTACAACACTTAAGCATAGTGAATTATGATCAAAACATCACAATGTATTGTCTCATAATTCAATTCTTCATAGTACAATATATCAATACAACCCATAGGTCCATTCTTTTATAGTCTCCATATATAACAAACTTCCTTGAGTTGAGGGAGATCTTTTCCACAAGTAAGGGTTGTCAGTACTAACCTTTTTATGAAACACTGGAATGTTCCATTGATTAGACAATTGTTCTAGTCGAGTCGACCATCCAATCCACTGCCCCATTGGCCATTCAGTCAACTAATCAATCAACCATTCTATCAAGAATTTAGTCGACTTCTTTGTTAATCAACTGTTGACTTTTGACTGACTATCTCCAGAAGATCCAAAGGTGTGATGAACCTGCATAACCTTTGGTTCCACCATTATGAATATGAAGAGTCGCAAAGAGACATGTAACTTGGGAATATGAAGGCCAAAGGTTACTTCCTTCAGCTATATAAATAAATCATTAATGGTTAATAAATTAATTTCACTCATGAGCTTGGAGTTACCCAAGGCCTAACAGTGGTATCATATCCCTAGAATTTTTTTCATAAATCCATGATTTTCATGTCTACCAACTCCCAGACCTTCTTGTCTTCCAGCTCTTAGTCCTTTATATTTGAGCACTGAGGAATCTCAGACCTGAGCTCCTACCAAAGGCTAGACCTATGTATTTCCTCTCATCTTCCAACTATACACTACATCTCTATAAACCCTAATCCTGGCATTGTTTTTTCAATGGTATTGTTCTGCACGTAGCTCGTTGCTCCATACTCCTAGCAACATAGAGGAGTCAAATACCAAATATTAATTGATTTTAATCTTTCATTACTTTGTTTCAATTATTTAATAAGGAGCGATGTCATTAAAACTTGTGGTTTTGTTGCAAGTCTGATTGATTATGAGGTTTATTTAAATAAAGTTGAAATCAGATTGAATTGTGGTATGAATATGTGGTTCATGTGTTTCTATTTGTGAATGTTGCATTGAGATTCTACGTTGTTGAACTTTGGTTGTCATTGATGTCAACTGATGTCAAAGAGGATTCAGTATTCCTATGCCAATTTGAAGAAATATATGAAATCCACTTTAAAGAAGTATATTTATGTGCCAGTTTAAAGAAGTATATAAAAGATAATCTGAAGAAGTATATCCAGAAGTGCATCCAATCTGAAGAAATGTGGTATGGGTGCAAATATCAAGTCCACCTTGTCATACTACTTCAAAGGCATATGCCAAATATTTGGTTGGACAAAATTTTGGGAGTGCGCAAGCAAGCAAAAGAGTTGATTGGATAAGGTTCATGATTACGCAAGCAGATTGGAACAATAAACAGTTGAGCAAGGAATCAAGTCTCGAAAGCATGCAAGACTCACCATTCGGAAGAAGATTTCAGTTGTTGAAGCACGCACAAGTACCAAAAAGGATGTAGTGGTTGAAGATGTTAAGTGCACAAGCCCCACAAGCGATGGTACATTAAAGGTGCAAGACCACACCCCAAGGGTGCAAGTCCCACTAAGTCAAGGACCAAGTATGCGCAATACCCACAATAGATGACACCTCAGCGGTGCAAAACATGACAAGTGGCAGAAGCATAAACCATGTAGCAAAGAAGAAGGAAAGCCATAACCAACTTGTGGACATACAATCCGGGCAGGACTAGTATAAATAAGAAGCAAGTTGGATATTGAATGTAATATTGAAGATGGAAAGATCGTAAGGAAAGATGGAAGATACACATTTATCAAGCTTCTAATTCTCGGGGCATTAAGGGCTTGTGAAACTAGAACATCATGATCTAGTAGAGAGCCAAGTGCGCACAAGTAGAGGAATGGAATAGATAAAGGTGCACAAAATGATGCAATGTATATGTGATAGTTGCGCGAAGATAGAAAGGAAGAACTGCATAGTATGCGCAATTGCGTGAGGACAGAATGACAGTATCGCAGACAGCACGTAGATCGTCACAGATGATCTAAGACAGAAGCGCAAAGACAAATTTGAATTATATTTTGTGATGCGTGAAGTAAAGAATTTTATCCAATTCACTAAGATAGACTCGTTGCATATTGAAGGATGTGCATTATGATAAGGATGATCTGAGACAAGTGCATTAAACAAAAAGGTCGAATCGCAGAAGATGCACTGAAGGTCGCAAATTATCTAAAGACTGTTGCACCAAGATAGAACGGAAACATCTTAGAAGGTGCATAGTTCCATTTTATACTGATGCGCAAATTCATAACAACAACGTATCCGTAGATCCGCAGTATCAGCTGAAGTTGCAGATGAAGATGCAGATGCACAGAGATAGAATGACATACAGAACCAGAGTGCAGAATACAGAATAAGATGATAAGGCACATAGTTTGTGGAGTGAAAAGTCAATTGTAATGTTTTGAAGTGTTCAATTGAAGTTTGTGATACAGATCATTTATTGCAAGGTTACAGAAGGTGTGCACGACATAAAGAACATAAGTTTATCAAAAGAGTGCGCGGATCAGAAGTACAACAAAGGAATATCTTATTCTTATATATCTGGACAAAAGGATGGGGCAAGGAGCGGGGGTACGTAGCCTCCTTCCAGTTGGAACTGGTAAATCAGGGATTTGGTGCTTCCCTTAGGTCAGTGCCTGTAAAACCAGGGGGTTGGTGCCTCCTTCCAGTTGGTGCTGGAGAGCTTAGGAAGTTGGTGCTTCCTCGAATGTAATGTTTATATTATAAGAGAGCATTTTGTTGTTTTCTCTCGTTTGGGTTTTGTAGCTAGGGTTTTGCCCCTAGCTTGTGCCAATGAGCACCTACTAAGGAGAATGGACTCCTTAGTAGCAGTTCAGAATATTAAACTAATTATGCAATAAATAAAACATTAAATTATTTCTAATACAAGCATGAAGCATAAACACCAAAATGAAAGAATGTCTTTGTATTGATGTTACCTTGAGTGTCAAGGTTGGTGAAGCCCTTTGCAGTGTCCAAGAGGATGCTCCAAGCTCCAAGAATGCTCCTTCTCCTTCTCCAATGTTGAGGATGGGCCAAAGGTGGCTCTCAAGGTGAAACTAGTTCAAAGGTGGACTAGGGTTTCGAGAGAGATTTTGGCAGAGTAAGGGTGCTTGTGATTGTGGATATGGAATCAGGGATCTCCATCACCTATTTATAGTTTTTTGGTGGTGGAGTGCTGACCCATGGTTTTGGGAAACACATGGTTTTAGGCAGCTGTATAGGGTTTTTTCCTCCTTTTCCTCATTATTTTATATTTTTATTCCCTTTTTAGGGGATTTTTGCTATTTTTGGAGGAAAAGGGGGTTTTTTAGCCTTTTTTAGGCTATTTTGATGGTTTTGTGGCCTTTTGGAGGCATTTTAGGCCTTTTGGAGGCTTTTTAATGGGATTTTTTGGGATTTTAATGGAAATATGGTAGGAAAATGGACAAATGAGTCATGTAATGTGGTAAATGAGCTAGTGAGCACTTTTTGGGTGTTAACAGATTGCCCCCTGATGTGCGAGAGCAGGAGCTCATCGTATGGCCGATGGACATCATAAGTCATGAATGGTTTTCCTGGGATGTGGAGAGAAGAGAAGAAACAAACTGGAGCCCGGAACAACGATCCCGAACAACTGCAAGAGCTAAAAGTACATAACCTCAATAAAGGATGAGGAATCATCTGATCATATGGACGAGGCGGGCATTCCCATGCTCGTATCAGGATATAACATAATAACAACAATGGGGTCCAAAAATGGGGACCTGAAATATACATGACCTCAAATACTGACTGAGGAATAATCTCAATATATGGACGAGGCGGGCATACCCATGCTCGTATCAAGATACATAAATATAACTGTAAGGCCCGAAAAAGGGGGACCTGTAAGATACATGACCACTGTGTACATCATAAGAGTCCAGAGGGGACACAAATCTGGGACATACTGCTGAGCGGATCATGTGTGAACTGCAGAACTGGTGCACCGGAACAATCAACAGTGCTACTGAGTGTGGTACCAAAGGAACTGATGAGCTGCTGGATCATAGTGACTGGGGTCATACTCTCCATGGTACACTGAACTGGAACTGATCTGGAACTGAAACTGGGTACTCAAGGAAGCATGAAACTGGATGGCTTCCGAATACAAACGCCAACACAGCCCGGACATCCACGGGAACATACAACTGGGCGTTCCGAAGTGACTCACCAATGTGCTAGAGTCGGGGGAAATCCGGGGTCTTCGACAAAAACTGATGGAATATAATCCTACGCGATCCTCAACGATGCGATCAAGGTGCTGAAGTCGAGCATGTGAGGAACAACCACTCGGAGAGGCAATGATGTCTCCTCTCAGAATGATCCGTAGGCACTTACCACAGATGGTGATAAGTCCAAGGCGTAGGTACCTCTGGGCCTATCCTCTGGAATAGAGGAGCTGTCGTCGACAGAGGGAGACCTGCCCCTAGCAAGGCAATGATGTTTCCTTGACAGGAGCGCGAGGTACAAGACCGAAATGTGATAGTGCTGATGGCAGGACTGATAAACTTTGGTGGGACAACTGGGCAAGTAGAGTGGGTGGACTCAAACTTCCTTTGTTCAGAGTATGATAATGGAAATGATCTGGCAGCATATGAAACGGACTCAGGGGAAAGGGATCATAGCTGTAATGGATCTGGGGAAATAACTGGCTGAGGGAGACTCAAGCTGGTGTAACATGGCAGGAGACTGCAGAATACTCTGAACAAAGGCGACCTGATTGGGGGTGCTGCCGAGATGATCGATCATAGTGCCAGGAGGCACGGGAGGAGACTTCTTCATGGGTTAATGAACTAGAAGAAGTGTGTGTAAAATGGTACTGTCGTGTGGATTTTACGAGCCCAGGACAGTTCATGCTCGTGGTTGCTTTCAATTTTAAGGAGTCTGAAAGCGATAAGAAGACTCTGAGGTAGTGGAATGGTACTATCGTGTGGATTTTACGAGCCCAGGACAGTGTATGCTCGTGGTTGCTTTCAATTTTAGAGAGTCTGAAAGCAAGTAAGAAGACTCCAGGGGGTTGCTTTTTCGTAGATTTAGTCTCCAAGGCCCAAAGAAGCATAAAAGGATGCAATGAAGAACTCTTCTAGCCGGTGTGACTAGAGTATTCCTTTTTCGTAAGTAGTCTACCAGGTCCGGAAAAGGGTTAAACTTATACCAGATAGACGCCCTTTCAGGTACTTTAACGAGCGTGAAAGGAAGCAAGATTGCTCGGCGATCTTTTCATTCTTTTAGGAGTCAGAAAAGAGCTTAACGGAAACTCCCTAAGTGCCTTTTTCGTAAAGGAGTTGTCCGGCCCGAAAAAGGGATAAAATTATACCGAACAAAAGGAATGGCTAGGCAAGGAGGAAGTGTTCAATCAAGGTTAAGTAATGATGACCAAGAACGAGGGTAGGTGGGAACACTGATGGACCTCCTTGCGGGGTAGATGAGATGGTGGCAAAATAACGAAACATTTGCAGTATGACAGGAGTGAATGGCTCATGTAAAAATGTGGAACAATCCGATGGCGGCCGATGTGGCGCGCAAACCGAGGCAGCAAGGTGTTGGGACACAATGTTGAAATTGTACCAAGTGAGAGCGAGAAATGATCTCAAGCATCATCACGGGCTCGGAAAAATGAATCCGGCGATATAAAGGATGTCAAAAACGGGTGACGGCCGATGTGGCATGCAAACGGCCGATGTGGCACGCAAACCGAGGTGACGGGGGCATTTTGAAAAATGCCCGGAAAATCTGGAGGTGAGAGCGAGAAATGATCTCTAGCATCATCACCAGCTCGGAAAAATGAATCCGATGATATAAAATAGGTGAAAAACGGAGAACGGCCAATGTGGCATGCAAACCGAGGTGACTAGTGGCGTCTGAAAAATGGGTAACGAATGACAGGACAAAAATAATGCAACGAGGTGACCATCATGACGGTCACGTCGCGCTGATTCCAGTGGTGGAAACGGTTTGTAAAACGGATGCCGTATGGGGCCAGAATGACCAAAACAAGAAAAAGTCAACTGACTATAAATAGTGGTGGGTCCAACATGACATGTGTCATTTGTACTTTGTTGACTTTGACTTGTGAGGTGAGTGTACCAGAGCTTAGGTGGCATTTCTGGACGATCCGTCTGGCTGTTTGCAGATCCGCGAGATACAGGTATTTCGTGAAACTTATACCTGCATATTTTTTCGGGTTGGGGGTTGGGTAGTGGGTCCCAGGGTTGACTTGTACGGTCCACGTGGGGTGGACCGCGGGTTAGGGGGACGAAACCGCGGTGGAAGACCGCGAGTTTCAAGCTGAACCATGCGGTTGGAGACCGCGTGATTCTTGGATGGAACCGCGGTCGAGTACCGCGAGTTCCAAGGAGGAACACGCGGTTCCCAACCGCGGGTTTAGGGCTTGACAGGCGCGGTTGGGAACCGCGACCATGTGCCTGACAGCCGCGGTCGAAAACCGCGGTAAGAAACCCGAAAGCCGCGGTTTTGGGCCGAGCTTTTAGGGCTTGTTTGGGGGGAAAAAAGTATTTTGCTTAAGTTGTCATGAGACTGATGGGTTCACTTTGTGTGATTGGCAGGATGCCCCAGGTTCTGTGGAGAGAGCGGGAGATCCCTGATGATACTATGCGTTTCATCCGAGAGAACCGCCATGTGCGGTCAGTGCTGGGGTTGTGCGGACTTTTGAAGTTCGCACAGATACCTATGATACGGACAGCAACATTGTTGCTGAACCGTCTGATCAGCTTCTGGGAGCCGGACATACAGGCGTTCCGGGTACAGGGGGAGAGGGTAGACCTTACCCTCACTGATGTTTATTTTCTGACGGGGTTACCCTGCTTGGGCAGGGTGGCAGATACACAGCCGCGGGTTGCCGCGGACGTCGACATGGAGGACATGTTGGAGAGATACTGCGGGCAGGACGCGAGGGTGCATAGGAATGCACTCCTGGTTAGGGACTTACAGGAGCCGGCAGTGCAGGCCATGACGGCGTGTATGGTGAGGGTATTGGGGTCCCAGTCGCCGGAGAAGGTGTCTGGGGGTCAGATGCAGATGGTAGAGCGCGTCTTAGATGGGACGTACTATGCCTGGGGCCAGATGTTCCTGACCTGCGTTCAGCGACAGCTGACGGCAGCGAAGGAAGATGGCAAGGGTTTTTGCTTTGGGTCCTTCCTATGTGCCTTCTTTATGGAGAGGGTACCCACACTGCGGCCACGGGTGCCGATTAGGGCAGGAGGGATGAGGGAGCCGAGGATGGTCCGTTGGGGTGAGATGATGCGCCGCCGTGGTGGCGGCGAAGTGGGCAGATATTTTACGCAGGAGTTGTACCTGCAGTGGCTCCAGATACCGTTGACGCTGGACGACTTCCCGTATCGAGACATGGACTTCACGGGAGATCCGGAGGCGCCACGAGCACCAGGACAGGCATGGGGTCCTGATGGTACGTATGTGTTTTTATTTCATGTTATGTATGTCAATTTCTTATGGATATGATAGTTGATAGATATACTTTGACTGACATATGGTTGATTGTGCAGATGTGGGACCGAGGCCACCTCCAGGGTATGTGGCGCGGCAGGGTATTGTGGCCGTTCCAGCGCTGCCTGGACGAGGAGAGGTGCGGCGCCGGGACCCAGAGGTGACTCTAGAGTCTGTACGGGAGCTTCTAGATCGGTTATTGATAGGAGTGACCGACGAGGGTTGGCGAGATGTCGATCCGGATGTGGTACGGGATTGCATGGGGGAACCCCGTGAGTTTAGGTCCATCGCGATTCGGGTGGCGATTTTGGTGGACCGGGCTCGGGCACAGGAGGCCGGAGGCGAGGAGGACTTGCCGGAGGAGGAGCGAGGGGAGGACTCAGAGGCAGCCGATGCTGGCAGTGATGCAGGATACGACTCTCATTAGGGAGTGCAGGGGACTCCCCCCGAGTTTTGTAGCTACGGCATGTATGTAGATGAGGTTGTAGGCATGTATAGCCATTTTTTGTATAGCTGAGTATAGGGGTACTCAGGACATGTATAGCACTGGACATGTATATTTTTTGAGAGATATATATATGCACGTGGATGCACCTTTTTATATGATGTTGTTGTATTTGTACGCACGTGGATGTGCTTTATGTGTTATGATATGTTTATGTTGCACGTGGATGCAAGTAGGTTAGGATGTTAGGCACATGGATGCCCCTTGTGTATTTTATGTGATGTGACATGATATATGTTTGTTTAGGCACGTGGATGCCCCTATGGATATGCTTGTGGTGTATGTACAGGGATGCAAATGTAGATGCGATGCAATCTTTTTGGGTTTTTATATGTATTTTTATGAGGTGCTATGGGATGATGATGCATGATGTTACATGGTGTGATTGATATGCCAGTCTAGGATGTTGTTGGCCATTTGGTCTGCGACACGATTTTGAGCTCTGGGGACATGTGTGAATGTGATGGATTCAAATTGTCGACTGAGTTGTTTTGTGCGCAGGAATTTTCTAAAAAGGCAAGGATCACGCACCTGGTAGCAGTTGTTGAGCTGGGAGACAAGTAGCTGGGAGTCAAGGAACACATGAAGGTGACTTATGCCCATTTGGAGGGCGGCAGTCAGGAGACCGGTCACGGCATCATACTCCGCCTGGTTATTGGTAGCAGCGCCTATACATATCCCGTCAAGGTGAATCATCTCGTTGGAAGGGGAGTACAAGACCCATGCTGCAGAAGCCAGGTTGGGAGACCAGCGGCTTGCGCCGTCAGCGAAGCCAGTGTAACTAGGTGGAAGATGGTCCATCTGTAATCATGCAGAAAGGATGAATGTAAGATGATGGTAAAAAAAATGAAAAACAAAAAGAGAGCAAACTGTACAATGCGGACCAAAATGGGGCCGCGAATTATTCTATGGATAGAGATTCCGTAGGATGCAACCTATCATGGGGGTTGCGTAAAGGGAGGCCTTTAGAGTTGGTTTCAGTAAGAACATGGAGTTCCTCTGGCCGTGTGTCTATGTGATGGTTGAGAATGGCGGTGTTGAAACCGGGCATTCCGTTAGAGGGCCAAGCAAAGACATCACGGAACTCTTGGAAGAGTTGTATATAATCCTCAATCTCCCGCTCGCTGCAGGAGGCTCCTAAAGTGATGAGTTCAGGGGCATATCCTGGGAACTTTGAGGGAGGAAGAGGATGTTGTTTTTGACGAACGGGGGTTATATCAGGCCATGTGTCAATGTGGTGCTCTATAATTGCGGGATCGAGACCAGGCATTTCGGTATAAGACCAGGCAAAGACATCACGGAATTCTTTGAAAAGGTGTGTGTAGTCCTCAATCTCTTGTTTACTGCAGAATGCTCCTAAAGAAATGAGTTCAGGGGCACGACCTGGAGCAGCAATATCAACTTGGATGACAGGTGAGATGTTGGCCATGTTGCCCTCCTCGAAAGCATCAGGAGCAGGAATAGGGTCCTTGAACCAGTCAACCTTGGTGGAGAGGAAGTCTTTGGATTCGACCGTGTATTGGGTAGCGGTGCTAGAGGAAGACGCTTCTGGGATGAAATAGGAACGGTGGTGCATATCATCCCAAGGATAATCCGGGGCAGTTAGGGCCTCAAGAATCTCCTCATCAGTACGGAAAGTCTGTGTCGTCAAATCGGTTGACGAGGGGGTAGTGGAAGTATTGGTTGAAGAGATCATGTAGATGGTATTAACCTCTCCGGAAGGTGAAGAGTCTGGGGGGTAGATCTCTTCAATGGTAGGTGGTGCCGTCTCAAGGTCAAGATTGTTCATCTCATAAAGAGCTGCTCTGTAATCCGGGAGATCAGGACAATGATGTGAATAGTGCCCGTAAATACCGCAGATGGCGCATGAGTGGTTGGTACGTAGGGACTTATCTTTAGGCTTAGGAGTGGGGTTTAGTTCGACAGTTGGGATGTTGGGGTCATCATCGAGCGTTTGCATGTGCTTCTGTAATGCGGGTAACTGTGGGCATTGGTGAGTCGCATGGCCCAACTCGTCACACAGCGAACATTTGGGAGGAGCACGAAACACTGGAGGGTTCTTGACTGTCTTGGGAGGTGGGACAGCAGTGTAAGGTTGTGGACCTCTGCCCCCAGTGGGTTGAAGAGGAGGAGGAGGTGTCGTGGAGGACGAAGGGGTAGGGACCCCGGGAGGTGGGTGGGTGGTAGTAGCCATGGGTTGCACCGGCTGGAGGACGACATCAGGTGTCGGCGGGCGAACGGGAGGCGAAAGGTACCATACAGGTAATCCCAAGGTTAACCCGGGGAGGCTAAGGGTAGCCATGACCGGGGCGCTTACTACTCCTGCTGGAGGAACTAGGAAGGGGATCGTATGGATCGGTGTAACACCAATGTGACTAGGTACCAAGGGTGGTTTAGGCAACAAAGATGGCTGATTGTTAGGTGGTAGGATGTCATGGGACAAGGTACATAAGTCAGACATTTCGGGCGTAGATGATGGCGGAGGAATGGATTGAAAGGTGGAGGTCATCGGCGCGTCTGAGTAGACTCCAGGCCCCGTAGAGGAAACGAACGAGGTGGAGGCAGGAGAAACAGGTTGTTCAACCATGGGGAGAACATTTTCCGGTGCCGCGGGAGCACTGGGATCATAGTAGGTGAGCTGGTCAATCTTAACCACGCGTCCTTCATGGGGGAACATCATGGTGCGAAAGACAGAAGAGGCAACCGCCCGCATGGCATACATGTAGCTGCGGCCAAGTAGAAGGTTGTAATCCAATTGGGCATTGATTACCTCTATGTCAATAAGAACTGTTTTACCACCTAACTGGACAGGAACGTTGGGCAGGAGGCCTTGGGGCTGGGCCGAACGACCGTCATAGGCACGTAACGCAGTGGTGGACTGCTGGAGAGGAGGGGATCCTAGTTTCTGCCATACAAATGTAGACATAACGCATGTGGAAGCACCCTCATCAATGATGCACCGATGGATAACAAGATTCCTAACGGAGACTGTAACTTGGAAGGCTAAGCTGGAAGGTAGGCGTGGTTCAGACTGGTCTAAATCAAACGCCATCAAATGTGAATCAGTTGGGTCAATCCCCCCGATGGCGGAAAGTAAAGTCTTGCGCTGGGAAGGGCAGTTCTTCAAGACTTCTAACGCAGACATGGCTGCGGGAGATTGGGCTAGGTCGTCTACAATGTTGTAGTTTGACGCAGCACGTGCATTAGGGTTATTATTGATTCGGCGCAGTGGGAAACGAGGTGCTTTCGCAGCGCCGTCTGTGGGAGGCGGAGGTATACGTAACGCCTGATCGGTGGGGTGGGCGTTAGTAGTTTTATCCGTGGGAGTGGCTTCAGAGGTGGAGCCATATTGGTTCCGACGGGTCTGGAGGTTGACGTCAGCGGATGACATCATCAGTAAGTGGTGGGTACCTGAGTCAAACATGGGTTGATCAGGGGCAGCGTAGGTGATCTGTTGTTGTTGGGGTTGCACGTTAGCTTGAGGGGCCAACGGCTGAGTGTTCACCACGCCTTGGGTCGGTAAGGGGTTTTGCAGCACCAAAGGGGGTTGCTGAGGTTGGGGGGGGTTGGGCGGTGCTTGGGGAGCCGCATGCCCTTGGCGATGGGCCTCGTCAACCCAAAGCTGCCGAGCTCGCTCCAAGTGTGGGCAAGCGTGGGTGTAATGTCCATAGACTCCGCAAATAGAACAAGGGTGGTTTGTTCGCAGATTGGGGTTTTTGGCCTGCTTGGGCGGGCGATCAGGGTTTTGATTAGCGGGGGCCGCATTGTTATTGTCAGGGGGATTAGCCGGTTGACCAGCTTGGTCTGCAGGTTGGTTGTTTCCCCGATTACGGCCCTTGCCGCGGTTCTGTTGGCCCTGGTTACGTTGGTTATTCTGGTTTTGCTGCGGGTTATGTTGGGCGTAAACCTGTTTTTGGGCAGCAGGTGGATTTTGAGGTTGTGCAGGTGCTGGAGCAGGCTGCGGAGGATGATATGCAGGTGGAGGCTGAGCAAGTGCAGCAACTTGAGGGGGTTGCTGATAGGACTGCGGAGCCGGTTGTGGATGTGCCGCAGGGGCTGCCTGGGGCGGATAATAAGCTGGTGGGGCTTGGGAAGGCGCAGGAGCTGAGGCAGCCTGCTGATGGTAGTAAGGCTGAGGGGCGACTGGAGGAGCATAAGCAGGAGTCGCATACCCGAAGCACTGTGGTGGACATGAGGGCCCATGGGAATGGTGATGTGTCATGGGAGCATATGAGTTGGTTGCTCCAGACTGGGAGGTAGCCCTCGACAGGTCGGGGCCAGGGGTAGGTCGTGCTATAGAAAATGGTTGGGGATGCGAAGAAACACGGCCAATGATACCATCTGCAGCGTGGGATGCCCCCGGCGCATCATGATGGGAGGAGTCGCCGCGAGGGGCGTCAGGTATAATGGTATAAAGGTAACCCGACTGGGCGTAAATGAGGTCGAACTGCTGTGCCTTAAGGATGGCCTCTTCTTCAGACTGGGGTCTTTCTGAAGCTACATCCTTAGCGATGACAGGAAGCAGGGACTTGAGGAACCAATCGAGGAAGATACGGTCATCTAGTTTAATCTTGCATAAGCTGCGGCGTCTACGCCACTCATGGATGTGGTCCGTGATATGGGTAGCTGTGTTTTGTCTACAAGATAGAAGGATCTCAACGCCCGCGTCATAGCGGACTGGCAACTGGAAGAACTGCAGGAAGGTCAAAGCCAGGGAAGAAAAGGTGGCGTGGGTCCCATGAGGCTGCTCAATATACCACTTGGCTGCAGAGCCAGTGAAGGTGCGCTGTAAGAGACGGAGGCGAACAGAGTCATCCACGATGGAGTTAGAGGAACACCATAGGTGGAAAGACATGATGTGGTTCTGTGGGTCCTCACCGGCCTTGCCCTCGAACTTAGGGATGTCAGAGGGTAGTTTGGTAGGCATATGAGGCCACATAGGGTCGTGTCGAATAGGATCGTTGGTCAATCTGGCCAGGTCAGGTAGGTTGAGGCTAGCCATGAACGGCAAACTGGAAGAAGGCTGTGACACAGTAGTGCTGTGGACCAAGTTGGGGCCAGTGCCCCCAAGTGGAGGGACAAGATTTAGGGTGGTGCCCCCAAGTGGGGGAACTGAGGTAGTGGAGGATGGTCCAGCACCACCATGGGTAGTGTGAGCCACTGAAGTAGTGGGGATAGGTATTCCCGCTGTGGGAATAGGTACCGTGAGGGGAACGGTAGATGGTTGCCCCATGGAGGGCATACCAAAAACAGGTGTAGTAACTGGTGTAGTGGTGGATGTGCCACCAATGGTCCCTATGACAAATGGAGTGGAAGTCGTGCCAGCCATGGGGCTAGTAGGGGCAGTATAAATAGGGTTCTCAGACTCTTCGTCAGAGTCAGAGGTAAAGTAAGGTGCGTCACTATCTGGTGACGGAGACCTACGTCGCTGACGGGTGGAGTCAAGTGACAAGGCTCTAGATCTGTGATGAGTGGTATCAACGGACAATGATCGGAATCTATGACGAGTGGTGTCGAGAGAACCGTGCTGTGGGGGCTCGCCCCTGAGGCGCCGAGAATGTCTCGGGGACTCAATGGTGACAGATGGTGTCTAGTCTCTGTGGGTTGAGGTGAGTATAAAAACAGCTCAAAAATCCTAATGCAGCCGAGTGTGCAGAAGGAGAGCTAAAAAGCAAGGCACTCAGGCCAACAACCAACTCAAAACACCCACTGCAACAGCTGTGCTACAATAGGTGGAGTAACAACAAAGATGGTCAAAATACCAACAAGCAGCAGGTTTCCTAGAAAAGAAAAATGGTGGACTCACTAGACCAAGGGAGGTAAAGGAGCATGCAAACACCTAGCTAAAAGTATTCTGACTTAACTAAACATATCCTCTGCAAGGTGATGAAATCCAAGTCAGACAATATGAGTAGGAAAGCCAAGTGGCTATGATATCCCCCTACCGGGAGGGATACCGGGTAGTCAATCCTAGAAGAAAGGCAACTAAGATACCCCGTTCATGACACGTCCAGAAAGGTGAATCTGCCGTTTAGTTCGTTGACCGCAATACCCCTATACAGGGATATCCCGCGAACCGCGAAAGGTAGCCCTTCGGTTACTGAATGGAGTGCGGTATTCCACTCAGGCCTCCGGAACCAGTCTCCCGACTTCAACCCTCCTAAGGGAGAGGCCCTCTGATAAACTGGTCGTGACCGTGCCAAAAAGTACTAGGGGATTTTGGTTCCCTAGTTGGACAATAACTATGTCTCAAGTGAAATGACCAAGGGGTGTTATTGGAAGCCTATCCCCCTGATCCTACCTAACTACAATGATTCTTTAGTGTTCCCCAAGTGGGGTTAGAATGTTGGTTTAGTTAAGTACTTTTTAAGGCTCACTTGATTTAATGTGACAGAGTGTGTGCTCGTGAGGTGTTGAACCCAAAAAACAGAAGTGCCACAAGGGAGGGCAACTTCCAATCTATCAATAATGCTGAAATTGATTCTTTTAATTTGCAAAATTTTCTGAAAATAAAAATACTGAAATTTTAAAAAGATTCTGTAGAAGGAACAGAAATTATGTTGCAGAAAGGCTGTAAGGAAGGAGGCTGCAGGTGGGACAGAGGGCTGTTCAAATGCAGAAAATATTGCAGCAAGAGGGGCTGGGCTCAAAAATAGAAAAAGAGCAGAAATCAGACCGCGGGTCTGTGGCGGGTCAGAACAGGCCGACCGCGGGTTGGAGGGCAACAGCGGCGATCAGGTCGCGGCTATCGGGCCAATAGTTGCAGTCGGGACGCGGGAAACAGGGGAAAAGGCCCAGTCAGGTCGCGGCTATCGGGCCAACAGTGGCAGTCGGGACGCAGGAACAATGAAAAAACAGACAGTCCGGTCGCGGCTAAAAGGCTAACAAGCGCAGTCGGGACGCCCGAAAGAGGCAAAACGCCGCAGTCGAGACGCGTGAACAGGGCCGATAGGCGCAGTCAGATCGCGGCAAACAGGCTGGTTAGCCACGGTCAGATCGCAGGTAACAGACTTGAATCCGCCGACTGAGCGTCGGAAGCAGTCTGAGAGCCACGGTCGGATCGCGGGTAAAGGCCTGAAAGGCGCGGTCGGGACGCGACTGTAGAGGAAAAAGACGCGGTATGCAGCGGCCGAAAGGGACAGCCGAAAGAAAAAATTTAAAACGGAAACCAGAAATTCGAAAACCAGTGGAGTCGCCAAAACTGTAGCTAGGGTTTTGCCCCTAGCTTGTGCCAATGAGCACCTACTAAGGAGAATGGACTCCTTAGTAGCAGTTCAGAATATTAAACTAATTATGCAATAAATAAAACATTAAATTATTTCTAATACAAGCATGAAGCATAAACACCAAAATGAAAGAATGTCTTTGTATTGATGTTACCTTGAGTGTCAAGGTTGGTGAAGCCCTTTGCAGTGTCCAAGAGGATGCTCCAAGCTCCAAGAATGCTCCTTCTCCTTCTCCAATGTTGAGGATGGGCCAAAGGTGGCTCTCAAGGTGAAACTAGTTCAAAGGTGGACTAGGGTTTCGAGAGAGATTTTGGCAGAGTAAGGGTGCTTGTGATTGTGGATATGGAATCAGGGATCTCCATCACCTATTTATAGTTTTTTGGTGGTGGAGTGCTGACCCATGGTTTTGGGAAACACATGGTTTTAGGCAGCTGTATAGGGTTTTTTCCTCCTTTTCCTCATTATTTTATATTTTTATTCCCTTTTTAGGGGATTTTTGCTATTTTTTGAGGAAAAGGGGGTTTTTTAGCCTTTTTTAGGCTATTTTGATGGTTTTGTGGCCTTTTGGAGGCATTTTAGGCCTTTTGGAGGCTTTTTAATGGGATTTTTTGGGATTTTAATGGAAATATGGTAGGAAAATGGACAAATGAGTCATGTAATGTGGTAAATGAGCTAGTGAGCACTTTTTGGGTGTTAACAGGTTTCCAAGTAAAATTTATGTTTGTTCTGTGTATTGTGCTCATGGGATATTGAATGTTTTATTTATGGTGGATGCATATTTAAGTTCAAGTTTAAATATGCTAAGAAGTTAAAAAATGTTCATAAGTGCGCTAAAACTAATTCACCCCCCCTTCTCAGTATTAAATAGATTCCAACATAAGTGTGTTGGATTCAAGGTGCTGCTTGGAGTCAATGGTTAAGGATTATGCCAACTCTTCATCTGTGATGTGTTTTGAAACATCAATGACAAATAAAAAAAATTGGTGAATATTGTTTACATCTCTTTTTGAAAAATGCAAGCCTATGACCAAGAGTAGTTGTGTTGGATATAATAATTTGAGAAATCTACTTCTTCATCACAACATATTCCCTAAGCAATATTAGTGTGTTTCTAGTATTTATTCAACAAGTAGGATTCAACTCAAACGCTTCTCCCATGGTTTCCTAGGATGGAGAGCCTTCCAACCCTACAAGGATTATTGCTATCGGCCCTTATTTTCACCTCTCAAGCATGATATTGAAAACTTGTGGATCCCCAGATAAGACAACCTACACATTTAGTTTTAGGTTATATCTACAATCTTGCATCCATTACTTCTAAGTATGGTGAGAGGTGGTCATTTTTTCTACTTGGTTGGCCTTTTATCCATTAGGATATTTAAAAGTAGAGAGTTTTGTTGGAAAGATTACGTTTTGCATTTGTGTGGGATCAAATACATGACCTGGGATAGGTTTACTACTTTTTTTGCAAAGATTGTTATTATCAAATCATTGAGATACTTAGAGATTATCTATTGCAAATTGTATTACTCGAGGGCTTTTAGATTCTTTCAACAACATATTGTAAATTGTATTTCAATAGACTATATTGGAGCTTATTGTTTGCATAAGTGATTGGAAGAGAGAAGCTTGAAAAGTTCAAAAATATTCTCGGACTCATGAACACCCCTTCAAATTAAGGAGGGGATGTTGGATATCTAATCCTATGTGACTATCATCAATTTGTAAATAATGTAAATAGCTACAGTTGTGAAGATGTAGTCCCAAAGAGGCACATACCTTGGGGAATATGAATCCCAAAGGTCACCTCCTTTGGCTATATAAATAAACCATCCATGCTTAATAAATTTCACTAACAAGCTTGGAGTTACCCAAGGCCTGACATGATCACTACTCTAGTATGTATCAGGAGGTGCCAAGTCCACAAATAAGATTGCCTCCATAAAGTTCTAGGGAAAGGATCAAACAACTCCAAAAATAAAGAAACCAAGAAAGAATTGTGAAGGAGAAGGCCCAAATCCACATCTCCATCAACCCTGTGCAATCTCAAAGGAGGGTAACAAAGAGGTATGCAAAGCATCTATTCATATCCCAACACTTGGAAGTCCAAGTAAGTGACCCAACAAGCACAAGGTATATTTGAAAACGTATGTAAAGAAGAATCCTCATGTTATTTGCTTTTATTGCAATAAGAAATGGCATAAATCATACTAACGTTGGCGTTATTATCCATTTTCTTTTTATGGAAAGGGTAACCGTTATATGTCATGTATTGGAGGAAACAATCACTTTGGCATAAATCATACTGACGTTGGCGTTATTATCCATTTTCTTTTTATGGAAAGGGTAACCGTTATATGTCATGTATTGGAGGAAACAATCTCTTAACAAAGGGCCTACGTATTTCAAGAAGAAGGAAGGTTGTAAAAAATTCCCCACAGGCCAACAAAAGGAATAGAACAAGAGAAATAGGAAGAAAGCCAACACTAACCAAGGAGGAAAATAATCGCTTTCCATAAGAAGTGGTAGGAATTATTGTATTTGCAAGTTGAGTAGGAATTGAGATGAGAAGTGTTGGGATATTTATCTTGAGCTTCACCCCAATAATCATAAATGCAATCCGTGGAAGAGATGGATATACAAGATGAAAGGGAGTGCATTAGATGCACTATCATTCAAAAGGGAAACAAAAGATGAAGTGTTATGGATTCCTAAATAGTAAGTAAATATGGTTAATATTTATATAGGGAAACTTCCTCCTCATTACTAACCATGAAAATAAATTTTCATTCCTAGAAATGATGTTATATTTCCATGCATATAAAACGAAGAATGAATGGATTTATAAACTATTTGGGATCTTAAAAATAGTCATCATGAACCAAAGGGATATAACCATGATCGGAAAATAAGGTATATGAGGAACAAATATGTCCCAAATACAAAGGCTAGAGTTGAGCACCAAACACAAGAGTGAAACACAAGAGTGAGAGATGAGATCCAAGACCCAAGAGAGATATTTGAGAGCCAAGATCCAAGAGCCAAAGATGAAAGCTAGAGATGAGAGCTAGAGTAAGCGTTAAGAGCTAAGAGGAAAATTCCTTAAATTATTAAGCTTTTGGGGACCAAAAGCCTCCCAAAATGGGGAGGTGTGATTTGAAACGACTCAGTATATATTTTTCATTGTTTTGGTTGTAGAATAAAAGTTGTGGACCTATTTTTCATTGTTTTGGTTGTAGAATAAAAGTTGTGGACGTACAGGGGAAATTTTTAAGCTCGATCTTGAATCTCACTTAGTAAGGTGTAAACTATATATTCAAGTTTGAATGATTAAACAACATTTTTAGGGGTGAAATTTTCCACATTGTCCTCCTTGACAAGAGATTTCCAACATTAGTGCACCTCAATTAGAGTTCATATGATAAAGTTATGCCCTTGTCAATTTGATCTATGTTTTGATCACCATAGTATCGAGTGGAAGCCACATAAGTGTCCATTATTTAACATCTAAAGCTACCCACATATAGCATTTCATGGATATTATAGAAGATTAAACATCCTAAACTTAATTGGAAGTTGGAGAGTGCAAAACCCTTACCCTAACCTTATCAACTATTAGAAGAAGTTAAAATCTTAATCAACAAGGGGAAAATGGAATCCATTCATGTGATAATATTTTTTTGTCCAATATTTGAGTAGTGCAAAGGCATACAATATCATAATAGAATAGAGGAAGAAGGTGACCGTGTAGTAGTATACCGCAACCCATAATGTTTATTTTCTTTGGAGTGAATCACAATATTTGTTTGTAGTATGCATTGTGTATTTGAGAACAAAAAGAGCACAATACAAACTATATTTCTTATTGGAGGTTTTTTGTCATAGGTTTCTCTAGGGTAAACCTTGGTGCTAATGGTGTTTTTTCATTACTGTATTTTTTCCTATTTTCTCAATACTTTTTCATAATAAAATAAATATACTTCTAATCTTACATCTCAATCATAATTAATCACTACAATTTAGAGTATATTCTCAGTATATTTATAGCATTAATTTATTCTTTGTTGTGATGAGTTGTCCATTGGAATATCCAAGGTTAGCCAATGACTACAATGTGTCTTTACTAAGATCTCAATACGTCTCTCACATTAAAATTATCCATGCAAATGGGAAATTATAGAAGAAAGACAATGTAGTAGATTTACCCTTGGCAAAACCTAAATCTAGTCCTTCAAAGGGATGTGGATATGCAACTCCTAACCTATGGGAGAGAGTAACAAAATAATTAAGTATAATATAGTGATAAGGATTGGAATAGAACATGAGAACCTATCTCTAACAAAGGTTTATGATTTAGCTTTTTGGGGCATTCAAATTCACAAAAATCCTTTCTTCCTTGTTGTAGTAAAATTTGAGGGTGGAACATGAAAAGAGCTTTATCTCAACCACTATACTACCAATATTGGACCCAACATCAATAGAGATTTAAATGTGTATCATTCCTTGAAGTGGGAGACCACCCAAGTATATTTCTTCATCCATTATAGTTCCCTCATCACAAGGGAGGAACCAATATCATTTGCAAATAGTTGGATGAACACAACCCATATCTCATACTTCACACAAAGATCCATTAGCATGGATAATCTATACAAGAGTATGAAGACACGAAAGTTGAAGATGGAGCATGTGGATCACTGCATTGATAACTCCTACTCATGCTTCACCCAACCCACTTTTAGGGTGAAGTAGGGAAATCCCCCTTCCTCTTCTTGACTACACGTCTAAAGTCCAATGCAACAATAATGTGCCTTAATATATAACATCATAAACGAGCTAATAGAATGGAACATGGAGCAACAAGAGGAGATTGCCAAGAACATGGAAACAAAATAGATACAATATTGACTTGGGTTGAGGAATTCATTTATATGGACATATTCTTAATAAAGGTTTTTGATCCAAATGCATCTACCCATATGTTAGATAAGTTGGGGAAATGATGAAATCCACCCTTAACCATCTTCAAGCCATTCAATTGCAAATTAAGGGTTCCAAAATGAACAATTACTTATTAGCAAGATCTTAGATAAGGCGACCATTCTCTATACATGTTATGGAATCCTTTCTTCTTGTGTCGATTTGAGTTCCAGATATCAAATCTATGACACTATGATACTAGTCAAACTTCACCTGCCAACTTGGTAATAAGCATAGGCAATGCAATATTCTGCATCATCCAAGAGCAAAAGACCCTTAAGGGAAGTATGGATGAGCTACAGGTGAACTTAATTCAATATTGAAGAAAATTCCTTCAAGCATCAACAATGATAGCAATATCGAGCATGATAATGCAAGCCTAACAACACGTTTGCACAACAGGGAAAGGACATAAGATAATTATGTTTCCTTTGAAGGCGTACCCACTCATAATCCAATTGAATGATAAAAAGTTTGACTTATCTAGAACTAATAATAATGAACAAATATAAGAAGAAGAAAGGCCATAGAAGGAACATAAGATTATTATGTTTTCTTTGGAGGCATACCCACTCATAATCCAATTGAATGATAAAGAGTTTGACTTATCTAGAAGTAATAATAATGAACAAATATAAGAAGAAGAAAGTCCATGCCATTTAGCATTTTGGTATACATATAAAGCCTAATAATCTAAAAACAAATTTTGACAATCCAAAATAGTTAAGAAAAGCAAAAGGACATTTCGACGAAGAAAATTATCAAAATATCAAAAATAACCAAATGATTAAGAAGATAAGTTATTATACTGTCCACCGCATTTCATTTATTCTTATACTAATTTATCCACGTGTCCCAAAGAAATCATGCGAATTTACTTCTCACATAAAATGAAACACATTTTATTACCCAATGTCGATAATCACAGTGGTTCTATGGTGTAGTGGTTAGCACTCTGGACTTTGAATCCAGCGACCTGGGTTCGAATCCCGGTAGGACCTTATTTTATGATAATTTTACATCTTACGCATTGTATTGCGGCGAGAATGGCATTTCCTGTACTGAGCTTCCTTGCAGGTACGTTGATTTGTTTTCCATCTCTGCATGATCTAGGGTTTCAGAGCAAAATTAGAATTTGAATGAGGTAGCATATTTACCGTAATCCCTTAGGGTTCGCACGATGTATACATGGAAACCCTGTGTTAATTTCAAGGTTAAAGGCTGCATTCATAGTAGCTTTGATTTGGATATGTTTAAACACATTTGTTTGATTGATCCTGTGTTAATTTCAATGTTAAAGGCTGCATTCATAGTGGCTTTGATTTGGATATGTTTAACATATTTGTTTTGATTGATCCTGTAAACTTTTGGCAGGAAATGGAAATTGAAGGAGATTGGAGTAACAGATTCACCAATCTTTTAAAGAGATAGGAGATGGGAGTAACAGACTCACCAATTTTACGAAGATTGTCCATCTCCATTTCCAATAGGCATCCAGCGGGACTACTATTCAGAAATTGAAGCAGGTGAGATTGTAATCAATCAGACTAGACTTTCAAACCCTTTCAAACCCAACTAGGCTCAAATTTGGCATCAACCGGCATCTGCTGTAATCCTCATCGCTCGGAAGCAATCTCCGTTTTTCCCAAAATTAAAGACGAATTTTGGGTTAACAGAGATAAAAAATTATGCCATGCTGTCAATGAATATGTAAGTAAATGAATTCAATGCATCCAGATGTTTTGCTGCTCTGCTGTTGTGTAACACAATTTTCACGATAAGGGCGATTCAAACTGCCCCTTTTCTTATTATTATTTCGGTTAAAATTTGGTACTAGGTTCAGAATTTTCATGGTGGAACTTCACCTCGAAGGTTAATGAATGAATGGTGGGAGGCTCTGCATTTCCATTTCTATAATTAGAAAAATTAAAAAAAAAAAAAATATCTGAACAGTGGCTCATTGTATATTCCTTATAATAAACTAAGTTAATTTGTCCTTGATCTTACGAATGCAAAACCCTATGTAACCATACTTCCAAATTTGATTCACTCCTGGTAGTTTGTATTGTAATAGATTTTTGTGGACTAAGCATTGATTTATTTTGTATATTCATTACACTTGGAAAAAAAAGTCTATTTCTCTTCATCTTACAAAGGACAAATTCTCTGTAAATATATATCTTCATCTTACAAAGGACAAATTCTCTGTAAATATATTTGGCATTTTTATTCACTTTGCAAGCTTATTTCTGCACCGACATGTTTGCAGATACGGGTGATTTATATAGCTTTGGAGCAATTTGAGAGATCATATGGACCAGACTATGCATAAATACAAATGTAGTAGAAGAAGAACTTAACCTCATTTAATGGGTAAAGGATTTGATTATCCGTCATTTATTTTGCAAGTAAATCTTGAGTTGGGAGTCCTACATCTTGGGACAGGTGTGTCCTACATCTTGCAGTCTTGTAACTGAGCAGGTAATGATGTTGAGTTGTAGGAGATAATGAACTGTTATACAGTGGCAAGGAATAACTGCCAAGTGGTAGCAGAGAATAAGTGCAGATCACTGGTAGGCATTGAATGCTAAGCAACAACAGCAGTTGGCCAAACAATTGTTGGTGGTTTCTAATATACAGAATTGGAAAACCATAAATAGTTTATGGTATTTTGTTGTGTATATTTATTGAATGCTAGGGTGGGAGGAAATAGTGTGCATCAGTTTAATTTTACTTACTGTTATGTTGCCAAAAAATTTCCAGAATGCTTATGCTGCTGAACGAACAGAGATTCTTTAAAGTATTGTAACCATTTTTAGTTGTTGATTAATATATTTGAGTGTGCTTTGAAGTGTAGGATTTCTCTCAAAAAAAAGTTGTAAACTGTTGTCTAATGGTTGTATGTTTGTGTTGTTCATTTCTGCACTTTTGCTTATTCCACATATCTGCTTCTTTTCATCTTCTACACACTAACAATAGGGTTGGTTCTTAGAGGTTTTTTTTTTAAAGCTTCCATTACCAGAAAGACACAATAAAACTGGCAACGTGATTGGGAGGGAAAATGAAAAACAATAAATTCTCTGGATGAGGTCTCTTCACATTGCTGCAAGGGTTTTGCAATCTGAATTAGTAAATTTCTAACAGTACGAGGAAATTTGTACGAGTAAGAATGTGTAGATATATTTATGTCATTCTCTAATATTTTCAGCCACTCCGCCCTCATAGAACCGCGCGCTTCTACGGACCGTATGAGGAGCAGCTTCTACCTTTGTAGGAATGTGCACTGGTGTTTTAACTGTAATAGCTGATTGTAAAGGATTAATGCTTCGGAATTAAAAATTTGTTTTTGCTATTGTCAGTTTGTAAACGTTCTAATTATTTTTATTTTACAATTTTGAGGTGAATTATATATGTTTTCAACCAATTGAACTAACCTTTATAATTATGTTTTATTCAGAACTTATATTCAATAGAGATCTTATAAAATTATGCAACTTTGTTGAACCAAACGTGATCTGTGGACTTAACTTATATTGTCTTTCATCTTTGACAAGGCATAATTTATGAAATAAGGCTCGGGGTGCCAGGGCATTGGTGAGGTCTGATGGTTATGCTGATAAAAGTCCAGTTTGGATTCCTGCAGGGAGGTGTGGTGGGCATAAGTTCCTTCAAAAAATTGCACCTCGATGATGATTGTATCTAGAGATCCTGTACTTTCCGAAGACTAGAAAAAAAAACTAATAATAATAATAATTCATGAAATAAATTTCTTCTCAGGTTTTCTGTTTGATCACAGTATTTACCTTATTTTCAGTTTTTAAATAAGCAGGTTTTGCAATTTTTGGTGTGCCATAGTCGTAATCCGAAACATTCAGAGCAATTGGTTAATAATTATGACTGATTTGGCAACTGTTATATAATCTTTTTGGCTAGAAAGTTGAAATATAACTGAGTTGGTAATAGAATGGTAAGATACATATTCATTTGTGTAGCATATTTTTAGTATTTTGCTTTGGTTTGGATTAACCCTATCACGAGAAAATGTTATTGTTTGAATATTTTATTTTCATTTTGATAATGGTTTTTTTTTAAGCTAAACAAATTCGGCAAAAATTTTTTGAGTATTGTGTTTTCTTTTAATTTTCCTTTTTTTAATGCTTTATATTTTATATATTTAGAATTGGTTTTGGTGTTTTATACTATATAATGTGAAAGTTCATCTAAGTAGTTTGTATTATAATTAAAACAATGGTTATAAATAAGGATTTGCATAAGAAATTTTTGTACCATTTGTATATTTCCACTTTTACATTATTATTTAAAAATGGAGGATTTTCTAAATCCTTCATAGATAGTTTTGTTTTAGATCTAGGGGAACTCATAACTCGCTTAGATTATCTGGGCAAGATCTAGGTTCAAATTCGGTTGGTTGCCACTATAAATCCCAAGTTAGTGTCAACAGCCCACAAGCCCGCACCTAGTAGGAAACTTTTGACTTAGCAAGGGTCAAAATGTCTAGAGACACACCAAGGAAGGGGTCCCACTCAAGGGAAGCACCTACCCTTCTAGCCTTATCACAATGGGCCAGATGTCTCATATGGGATTTGAACAAATAGTTGTGTTAAACGGATATCTTTCTTGTAGGCTAGGATGAGGAAGTTCATCATGATGTGACCTTTGTCAAATATGTATTGGATCTCGATGCTCTATGCTAAGTTGACCCCTTCAAAGGACCTCTTCTAACTTTTACCATCACTTATATCATGCGATGGTGGGCTAACTCGGTTGGTTAAGTAGTTTGATCTCCATCCAAGAGATCTTGAGGTCAAAAGGTCACATTTTAAAAATTCGAAACCCACTCTTTCAAAATCAAAGTTTATTGTTTTGAAAACAAATTCACTTCTTAACATGCAAAAAACACATACATTAAGTTATTAATACCATCATCCAAATCTTACCATCTGATTCGCCTCCAAATCATCACCTAAGACTCCAGATGGCCCTACTTTCCATGCATGGACCCTTTGTTGTAACTACTATATGAGTCACCCATAATGTTGTGATTGAAATATGCATTGAAAATCTACATCATAGATTTGGCATAAGTGCAAAGACAACTCCAACCATGCGCTATACTTTTTACATCAAATTCTATACATCTTCTACCTATATTGTGATTATATGGCCCTATGTTAGGAACCCATGTTTTTACTTTGTTAGAATATTGTTGTTGGACGCATATGCTTTGTAAGATGTCCCGTAGTATTTGTTGATCCATAGTTTGTATTATTGTTGTCGGGCGCATATGCTTTGTAAGTCCCCGTAGTAATTGTTGACCCATAGTTTGTATTGGCCCATGGTTTTGGCCCATAGTATTGGCGCCTAGACTTAGTATATAAGTGTGTGCTGAGGCCAATGAAGGCAGCGTGAAGTTATTTGTATTGAGCTTGCTCAAAAGAGGTTGCCCCCTCGAAGTGGCCTGTGATCAATAAAGTGATTCTGAGTTCTGTTATTATAGCTATCTCGTGTATTTTCATTAATCAATTGTTGCAGGTTCCTCACATATGGTATCAGAGCACTTTCTTGGGCTCCTTGGGTGAAATTTATGCCAAATTTTATTTTTTTCGCATCTGTTGCAGGTTTGGATCTAGGAATAATCCATATCCGCTTAACTATGGGAAGTACTTGGGAATAAGCCCTAAAACTCATTGTGAGGAGTACCACAGGAACCCCAAAGTAGCTGGCTCATTGAGAGGACCTGTCAGCGAAAAGGGAAACGACCCCTACCTGATTGACTAGTTCCCACCCATAAGGTAAACCAAGAGCTGTTGTTTGTGGCAAAGTGGTTATCAGTTTTACCTGAGTCATGGATTGAGGGGTACTGCCCCAATACGCAAGTCATCAGACAGCATTGGTGGTCGAGTGAATCCCCTGAACCATTAGGAAGCCAAGCATACAGGGTCCATATCTATTTTCAGTTAATAAATCGCAGATTTCCTCTGTCCAGAACTGTTGCCCGATCACTTCCGCGTCGTTTCAGATCTGTCTGTTTCCGATTTCTTCTGCGCCGTTTCAGATCCAGTTGTTTCTGATTCCTTCCGCGCCGTTGCAGATCCATCTATTTCCGATTTCTTATGCGTTGTAGCAGATCCATTTTGAAAAACAAAACAAAACAAAAATTGTTTTTTCGCCATATCTCCCTTGTTTTCACTCTGTTTCCCTTGAAACTTCCCTGAAACCCCTGTCATCCCATTCTGCATCTTTCATTCCTAAGGACCCTATCCCAAATTCCACTTCCCAAAGCCAGACATCTCACATTTGTCTATTTTTAGGGTTTTCCATAACTTCTTTAATTTTCACCCAATCGCCTTCAAATTTTGCCACCGTGTTGATTCTCTATTTCTCTTCTTTGTCCCTCTCTGACAAATTTTCTCATTCTTTCACCCCACTTCTAAAATCTTCATTTTTTGCTTCCCTGTCCATTCGAAAGTGTCCAAAACCTAGTCAAACCCCAATTACCCCTCAGAGTTTTTCTCAAATCCAAATTTCCCTTTACTACATAAGCTTATGTTTGTGCTTTTCTACCCATTAAAAAAAAAAACTCCTGGTTATGGTTGTCACCTGCGCAGGAGCAAAAACCATGGAGGAAGCACTTGCAACTATCCAAACCAAACTCTAGGATCTGGATGAAAAATTTCTCGGCCTCCATCTTGAGCATTCGACCATGAACAACAAACGACAGTTCGAGTCATCATCAAACAATGGGTTCTCTTCTTCCAACAATTTATGTGGTCCGAAGCTTGATTTTCCTTGCTTCAATGGTACTGATCCAACTGACTGGATCTATCGTGTAGAACAATATTTTAGTTTGCATAATACTTTTGATGTCACCAAAGTTCCACTTGCATCCTTTCATTTGGAACATGAAGATCTTCAATGGTACCGTTGGTATATCAAGGCTCATGAAGAGCCAAAATGGCCATATTTTTGCCAGCTCCTTTTGCAATGATTTGGTCCTATTTCTTTTGATGACTTCACAGGAGCCTTCACTAAACTTCGCCAAATTGGCACTGTGAGAGAGTATCAGATAGAATTTGAGAAACTAGCCAATCACACAGAAGGATTGTCTGATGAATTCTATAGGAGTTGTTTTATCAGTAGTCTTAAGGATGAAATCCGCTCAGAAGTTAAAATGTTATGTCCCAACACAATGATGGAAGCCCTGGGGTTGGCTAAGTTGGCAGAAGACAAGATTGCATCCCAACAATGTTCCAAATCCACTTTTGTTTCCTTCTGAAATATGGGTTCTCAACGACCTCCCATCCTGCTGGCTCCTCGACCAACTCCTATCAAGCATTTGTCTGAAACAATGATGCAGGCATGCAGAGAAAAAGGGCTTTGTTATAATTGTGATGAGAAATTCACTGGGGGACATAGATATGTTCAGCAAAAGCTCTATCTCTTGGATGTGGATTCTCCACCTGCCTCTTAAATTGGTGAAAAAACTCCAGATACAATGGATGATCAGGTCCACATTCAGGAGCCACCCAAAGATATCTCTCCATGCTTTAGCCGGAATCACCACCCCCCAAACAATGCGGGTCAGGGGTTACTTCAAGAAGCTCCCTCTTACCATACTCGTTGATTCTGGTAGCACTCATAACTTCATTGACCCTCAAATCACCAAACAGGCTGATTGTTTTATCCATCCTTGCTCCAACTTTGAAGTCATGGTTTCCAATGGGGGCACCTTACCTTGCAAGGGGATGTGTCACAATGTGCGTATCTCTATGGAATATTATAACTTGCATTCTGACATATTTGCCTTGGCCTTAAGCGGATGTGATGTGGTTTTGGGTGTTCAATGGTTACGCACACTTGGACTCATCTTATGGGATTTTGTTGAACTTTGGATGCAGTTTTCAGTCAATGGACAAAAACACAAATTTATAGGCTTACAACCAGGGTCTTTCTGCATTATCAATTCACATCGTCTGGAAAAACTCCTTAAGAATAATTCACATGGTGTCATCGCTTAGCTCCATTCCATTCAAATGCACCCATCAATGGTCTCCACTACTCCCTTGGATCGCCAACCAATTTTGGATAGATATGTCGGTGCCTTTGTTGAACCAGTGGGATTGCCGCCTTCACGAGACCTTTCCGGAAGGAATTTACCCACCTCTACATCTACAAAGGAAATGATGACTATTTTTCCTGCAGTACAGACGTGGCAGCCATACCTATTAGGGAATTCTTTCTGCATCACGATTGCTCACCAGAGTCTGAAATATTTCCTAGAACAACAGGTCTCCTCACTCGCACAACTGAAATGGATTCGCCAACTCCTGGGTTATGCCAATGAGATCACTTACATGAATGGTCAATGCAATTTGGTGGCAGATGCTCCTTCTCGCATAATTGATACCCCAGTTTCACTTTCAGCTATTTCTCTGCTTCTTCCAAATTGATTGCAATCTGTTCAATAGGGCTATGTCTTCTCTGAACTCCATGTGTCTCCATTGGTTAGGCACTTAGGGTTCCTCCAAACGTATGAGCAGGCACAACATACCTTCTTTTGGAAGGGAATGAAAATGACAATTCAATAGATGTTGGCTAACGATGATACCTTCCAGCTTCTTCCGGGATTGCTCGAACCCATATGCATCCTTCCACGGATCTGGATAGATATGTCTATGGAATTCATTGAAGGGCTCCCTAAATCTGGAGGGCAGGATGATATTACCAATAACTGTTTGGAAACTTATCTTCGTTGCTTCACCTCTGAAAAACAACCTCCGTGGGTGAAGTGGCTCCCTCTCGCTAAATGGTGGTACCCTACTGCATCTAAAATTACTCCATATGAAGCAATCTATGGTCAGGCACCGCCATTTCTTCTTCCATACACCCTGAATGGTGCACCAATTCAGGAAATTGACACAGTTCTTCGAAACCGTGATCAGATTCTTCGCATTTTGCAGGCCACTCTTCACATGGCCAGAATTCGAATGAAACAACAAGCCGATCAACACCGTTCTGAGCGCACTTTTCAAGCAGTTGATATGGTTTTTCTTTGTCTACAGCCTTCCAAGCAATTCTCCATGACACTCAAAGGGCATCCGCTTATCTCTCTCTCTATCATAGAGGTACTCATTCAGTGGCATGACATGCAACCAACGGCTACTACATGGGCACCACTCCTTCAAATTCAACATCAATTTCCACATCTAAAGCTTTGAGGACAAAGCGTTTTCTAAGGGAGAGGGGATGTTAGGAACCCATGTCTTTACTTTGTTAGTATATTGTTGTTGGACGCATATGCTTTGTAAGACGTCTCGTAGTATTTGTTGATCTATAGTTTGTGTTATTGTTGTTGGGCGAATATGCTTTGTAAGTCGTCTGTAGTACTTGTTGACCCATAGTTTGTATTGGCCCATGGTTTTGACCCATAGTATTGGCGCCTAGGCTTAGTATATAAGTGTGTGTTGAGGCCAATGAAGGAACTGTGAAGTTATTTGTATTGAGCTTGCTCAAAGGAGGTTGTCCCCTCGAAGTGGCCTATGATCAATAAAGTGATTCTGAGTTCTGTTATTACTATTATCTCGTGTATTTTCATTAATCAATTGTTGCAGGTTCCTCACACCCTAGCATTCATCGAGGTGGTCATCAACACCTAGTAGGTATGGTAATCCCCAAACATCTTAAAAGGCTGGCCTAAACTTCCTCCTCCAACTCCAACTAGGGATTCAACCCTAAGCATCGAAAGTACATCATCACAACTCCACAAGCAAGTATGACTTCAACCCCCTTCTTAGACTTTCAATATCTGGATATAGAGGAAATGTTGGTATAGCATTAGTGGCTGAGTTTGCCCCCAACCAATAAGGTGTTGCTTATGAAACTATTTTTCATTTCTGGTTATGGGATCCTATGATATCTTAAATGAATAAACCTTTGAGACCCATGGATCAAATCTCATGTTTAGCAACCCACCTCACATCATGAAACCAAGTAGTATTCCACCTCACATCATGAAACCAAGCATTAGTAATAAACATAACATTATCATCTCAACATGAATAGAAAATTGTATGCTATCACATGCTATCATGAAAACATAACATTATCATAACATTATCATAACATCATGAATATCATAAAAGCACATGCTAGTTGTCATCAAGAGAACTAAAATCATCACAACATCTGTTAAGATCCTAGTGGGCAGCCTTCATTAACACCTCAGGGTTTTGGTGTAATGGTTCGTATCAACATCATGAATATCAAAGAACCAAATGCTAACAAAGAATTGAATAACATAATTTTAAAAAACATAATCAAGTAATCGTCATGAAAATAATCCTATCATGGTATTCATCACAACAAATAACATATATGAAAACATACTAACTAGAATGCATGAGAAAAAACCCATCTCAAATATCAACTTATTATTTAGGTTAGTTCATGCTAGGTTCATTATTCATGCCTAATTACAATAGAGATGGGGAATTGCACACACTTCTCCCTTAGGAAACTTCATCCCAGAGTTATAACATGTATAGGGTCTTCACCCCCCTTGAGGCTAAATTGTAACTATGATAGAACCACATGATATCAAACCATATGATAACAACTGGAGGTCATTATTAGTAACATAATAACATCATCAGAAGAGTTATAGTATAAATTATAATAGCTACAATATTTGCTTGTCGCTTTTGTGTATAAATTTACAATCAATGGTAAGTACTTAAAAATCCAAGTGGTTAACCAAAATGGTTTGATCAATTTGTTGATCTCTAGGAAGAACATTGGGATAAAATACTTTCCACAGTGTCAAAGTCTCAAGCATTCTTGCCAAAATTGACTAAGCAATCTCAATTTCAAAAGGGAAAGTATTCCCTTTGAATATTAGGCAATGAGAACTTACATATATCCCAACTTTGCATGAGCCAACAAGTTCCTTTTAAAGAGACACAAAGATAGCTTCAATGATTGATAAAAGGATCTGCTAGTTCAAATGAAGGTAGAAGATCCATATTTTGATAGCCTAAAACTTAAACTCAACAAAAATTAGCATTACAAACTCTCAAATCCATTTTTGTGGCCAACTAACATAAACATAGCTCCTCAATATTATAAACTCATAATAAATCAAGCACATTGATAGCAAATTATATGCAAGGATAAATTGAACCCTGTTGCCACCTAGATCCACATGTGAACATGAGAAAAATATCAAATCATTAAGGGCGGCCTTAGGGGAAAGTCGATGCACTGGGTGCCATTGTCACCACAACACTCACCTCCTTTTGTTTAGGCCAACTCCTAAACAAAATCCAAGGGAGGTAGACCTTATAAAAATATAGGATGGTCACCTTGGAAAAGATAAATTAGGAATTAATAAAACTATGAAATCAACCTAACAATATAACTTGGAAAGTAATTCAAAGCTTCCACATGTATGAAATAAAGACCAATGTCACACTATTGGGAAAAATGGATACATCTACAAAATATGCAATACTCACAAACTACACTAATAGATTACTTTACCAGTAGAAAAAATAAGTGTTATTTAATTACTAGAAAGCGAAAGAAAAGTCAAATTGTGAACTCACTGAAGCGAGGATTGAATTTTCTTGTTAAATGGAGCTGCATCGAATTGTGAACATGCTTGGTGGAGGGATCGACTATTTGTTACAAGTGAATTGTTAAGGGAAAAGGGGGGGTTTCCGATATATGCTAGGTACATGGAAACAAGTCCATATGTCAAATGTGGTACTACACAAGAAGGGGACTAGATCATATTCGTGGGGGTATGTCCAACAATGACACCAATCGAGGGTGTAGTATGAAAGCTCCCCACGGTCACTACCTAGTGGATTATCTTCACTGTAGAATTTTCCCACACGTGACAAATCTATGGGTGTTTATAGGTGTTGGAATTATGTCTTTAGGGAGGGTTGATTTTGGTTTAATTAATGTGGAATTAATTAGAAAGTTTCTTAGGATTGATTATTAAATGGAATTAATTGAGTGATTGAATCATGAGATATTGGCATGGAATTAATTTATTTTCCAACTAAAATCAAATGTGACATAATTACCATTTAAATAAAATTAGAAAAAACTATGCTAAGCTAAGCAAAAGGAAAAGAAAATTCATGCACGGAAATGACACGAAGAGGGGGGTAGGGGCGATTCGACACCACCACCTCACCTAATGTGTTACAATGGGATATGAAGCCCTTATAAATGCCTATTGTTGGTCCTTATGGCCAACAACAAGGCTTACAAAAAGTTAGAAAATGGAAATGGGAAAGTTGTAAGGTAAGTGCTTTGTTTAGTATGCACCCTAGGGGGTTGGATGATGGTTGGTCCTGGCTTCCTTTTGGAATGTTTTCTCATTGTTCGAAACCTGAAAATTAGGGATACAAAACTAACAAGAAATGTACTCTGAATTGAGCTCTTTGATTCCTCCAAAATGGGGGTTTGTCCTACAAAAGATTGTTAGACTACAAAATAGTAAACGGAAAGATTACGACTACAAATCTAAGAGGAAGGGGCTGTATCATGAGATTTTATTAATGTCCAACTTGTGGGAAGTGAGTTAAATTATGACATAGATCTAATGAAATAAACTATTTACACTATTCTACAATGATATGCAAGTATTGAATTGCATTTTCTTCGAAACTAGGTGCAATATTGAAAGGATTTTAATGCATGCACTAGAGTCTTTGATCTTAGATCTAATATAAATTATGAATTATATGCAAAGTATAATGTATGTGTGATTAGATCATATCTAATGAAAGATGTAAATTTTATAATCAAATATCTCAACTAATTGTGTAATAAAAAGTAATTGATTGGAGATTTTTTAGATAAAAAGAGGGCTAAGGAATAGGACAAGAAACCCTGGGTTCTTAGGAAAAATGGCCAGCCCTTCAGGGATTCCTAAAACCTACAAAATAGAATTTTAGGATAACAAACTATATTAATCAAATACTTCAATGAATCACTCTCTAACATGAGAAAATTACTAGTGCTAAATGCTAGCAATATAACATTTTAAATCTACACTTAGAAACTAGTATTTTGAATGAATCTACTTAAGGAAAATATGACATTTAATGAGCAAAGTAGATCTAAGTAACAAATTTATATTTAATTTTAAATAAGTTTCAATTGGAGAGGGATTGGAATTCCTTCAAGTTGACTATGTAGATCCAAGGTAGTATGTTGAGGGACTAGTCCGTTGAAGGCACCAAGCATGAGGGGGTTGCTCTAGGCTTACCTCCCTCTTCTTGATGTATGGAGGCCTGCAAATCAATTCACATTAAAAGAGAAGAGAAGCTCTTCCTCCTTGTTGCTTCTGGTTGTAGCCTACAAGAGAGATATTAACAAAGCCACATATACAACTGATAAAATAATTATCTTAACTATATTCTCATATAACCTACAATAGAACCTAGCAATAATACTAGATATATCATACTGGGAAATAATACCCTTTCAAAGTCCTAAGGAAACAAAACAAATCATGTACATAAATTGAAACAAGGTTATCTTACATATAGAAATAAAACGTTTGCATCCACAAAAACAAGGCACCACACCATTTTGACCTCCAAAGTCTCATTAATTTCATTCCAAATCTCAAATGTGCAAGGCTTGAGCACAAAACTGCAGCAAGAACCATCAACATAATGAGAGGAGAGGCCTTTTTAAATAGCACGAGGAGGAGATAATTTTCCCTCCTTGGGCTTATGCATTCACAAAGGAGATGGTGACACATGGAAGGGTTTACCAAAATCCTAATTGATCCCTCCAAAACCTTAATGCACCATTTGGAGGAGAACTGGAGCAATTTGATGAGTTAACTGAGTTGATCTAGGGGCCTCCAATGTGACACCTCTAGGAGAACTAGATCAAATTGAGGAGTTAAATTAGTTAACCAGGACTCCAATGCCCTAGTGTGCCACCTCTAGGAGACCTAGAGGAATTTTAGGACTCAAATAAGCTTTAATTAAGCATCCAAAACCCTAATGTTCCACATCTCCATGTCACTAAAGAGAGAGGGACCACATGTGGAGTTAAACTCCAAAGTAAGGTGAGAGACTAGAGTGCACCCTAATTTGTATGGAATGACTTGGATATTATTCATGAGGTGAGTAATGGCGCCAGCTTACTCCCTTGGATGAGGAGAGATCCATGCATGATCATGATTGAGGGGTGAATGTGCAAGGAATATCCCCTTTTTTTTATATTTGACCGCCTCAAGTGATTTTTATGTAGTATTTTTCCAATTTTTCTTCTCTAAGGGACCAAAAATTCCATGCATGATGCTAGGACCATGGTGATTGACTAATTATGACACAATACCATAAGGAATCAGACACCATCATGAGGCACCTATGTTATAACACACATTGGCTTTGGAGGTGTGAGTGAAAAAACCATGTTGAACTTTTATTACTAGGATCTAAGTTCAACTAGATAAAAAAGCACTCCAAAGGTGCCATAACATGAGTGTCTCTTTAGGGATAACCCTTTTACACATGTAATGGATGTCAAAATTTTACAAACATCCTCCTTTGACCATGACAAAGGAGGTGAAAATGTCAGAGATATGGATCTAACTAAACTAGCTTACCTATCTATGCAAACAATAACATATCACAGTAAATAAGAACATAAAGAGAACATGTAACATCCCGGATTTTCATAAAAATTTAAAACTTTTAAAACAACATTAAATGTGATGATTACAGTTGCGGAAATAATAAATGCTTGATTAAGACGACAATGATTAAGAAGTCATTAAAAATAATTAAATCACCGAGTAAAAAACATTTTAGATATCAGCGACACATCCTACTTCTGACAACCTGCTTACTACAGTAATTGCTCAAGTTAATTGAAAGGTTAGAAATATGATGCAACAGGTTTCTTTTTGACAAGACACTGATGGTTTGTTTTCTTGATGTCCAAGGGTGTCCTACGAGGTACCCTGGAGTTTACTTAGCTGCAAAAGCTAAGGCATTTGGAATGTTTCTGTGTGTAGACAACAGGTAAGAAGTTCTATGACCACATGATTTAAGAGTACGTGTGTCTTTCAATTCAACATCGATGTAATAATAAAATGCTAAGTACCTCATTGCGAAACAAGTTGCTGGAGGTATGAATTACTAAGTTCTAAAACTAGCTCAAGTGTTGACTTGCAAACTCATCAATGTTTTATGAAAAAGCATCGTCTATTTAATTCTTATGCTGCTAAGTTTATTTTTATAACTATCGTCATTAACGTTGAGTGGCTTTACCATCATCTTAAGGTAGTTCTACTTGTATGTTGTAGATGTAGTATTTATACTACTAATTCATCGAATACTTTGCACTATAAAACTATTGTGTAACGTAAATAATATGATCATGGTTTTTCTGCTAAATAATTAGCATTAGTTAGCTTGAGAACAAAACACAAATCCTACCCCTTTCGATTATTTGCAATATGAAAAATATAAAGAATATATTGTTAGCATTATAATTTGTATAAAATGAATAATCCTATCTACCTATAATATCCAATTACCAATAATTGACAAGGTTTGGCTAATATACAAATGTATAAGCCTTACCTATGTGACTTGTACACAAGCCAAGGACTACGATGTAAACATTGTAACTTGACATAGCATAAATTCTAATACTATGATGTGTGAATATTACTTTGAAACTATGCCAATTATATAGATTGAAATTATCAAGTTATACGATGCATGAATGCTACTTTGATACTATACGAAAGATATATATATTGATACTAACTTTGTATTGAATTTCGATTTGACAGGAGTTCTAAAGCTTAGTGCTTGGCATGCATTTCAACCTGGCGTTGATGGTGTCCCATCCCCACATTAATGGTTCAGACCAACTACGTAATGGAAAGTGTTGTTGGCACTCCACGTAATACCATCCACGTGAACGTGGTGGATTAAATGAATATGAATCTAACTGTGCATGATTTCCACTTCTATTCTCCTCCGTGTTGGATATGGTAATGATCCTTAGTAAGAAAAACTAGCACTGTTGTGGTTGTGGTAATTTATGAAGCAATAAATTTTATGGTTGCCCAACCTCCAATGTAGCTCACTAGCACTCTCTTGCTCGTTGATTGTATTAAATCTGGATCGTTGATTTGCTAACCCTAGAATCTCATTGTAAGTCTTTGATGGAGAGTTCTTGGTCTTCATTGTTACGCTGGTGTTTCGAGTGATGAGGTCGACAGGCTGCTGGAAAGTAGGGTTTAGACAAGTATCTTTAGAGGTTTCGACCTTGAGACCTTTAGGTGTGATCTTGATAGTTGTAGGTTCACCCCGGTGTCATGATGACACAATAAAGTTAGTGTTTGTTGCGTTAGGTTTTACTGTTGTCGATTTATGTATTTGTAGCTTGATTCCTTCCGTTAGTGGAAGAAAATCTTATGTAAAAAGCTCATAGCTTCGGTCCAAGCCATCGAGCTCGTCGTTTTTGCTGGTGTAATGTACAAAACTCAGAACGTTGATTCTAAAGGTAAACACTCTCGCAAAGAATATGTTACTGTGTATAACTTTCATACTTATGTTTTTCTTGTCTTTAAACTCTTGACTGTGTTTTTGGCAGGCACCAATTTCGAATGAAGTTTATTGGAAAGGGTTTGGAAATGGAATGCATGCATCCAAATCCTGGTAAGCTCCGGTGGTCCTCAAACCCTCGTAGGTGCCTTTGGACTTGGTTTGATGACGATTCTGTTGCCGAGAGTCAAAACTGTTCAACCTTGTTTTCGGTGATGGTCATCTGTCGAGTTTTCTTTAAGGTCTTATGTTGACATAAAAATTGTACAGAGGGTAACCCTCGAATGTTTATATTGTTACTTGGCCATTTTGATGCCTAGCTCATCATTGATAAGAGTTTTAACACTCGTTTTCGTAATGCTAGATGTCAAGGGTATAACCCTGTGTAGTTTTTGGATAATGTGATCTTGTCTGATGTTTTTTTATAAGCTTCTTCGTACTGTTGGGACCTTGATAGGTTCGAAATGTGAACTCTGTTGAATTTTTGGTTATTTTTGTTGAGTATGGAACTCGGAGCCGAGGGCTCGTTTATCTCTATAAACCATGATTCGTTTCTTGCAATGGAAAATTATGTTTAAACAAAATTGTGGAGATCACTGTGTAAAATAGTTGTGAAATTTTTCCAAGCCATGATATTTGTCTTTGGCCGAGGGTTTATAGTTTGCAAAATGTATGTCTGCACTTCATTCTCTTTGTTGATAACTATAATTTTGGAAAGTCGTTGAGATAGTCCGACTATTAAATATTTTCTAAAGGGTTATGCCCCATGTTCTAGTTTTCAATCTCTACAAAGGATATCTTACCTGTAACTTCAAATGCCTTCGGGCTTGTACTAGGGTTTGTGTCCAAGATTAAATCATGGACAAGATAATTTCGATAAAGTGTATGTTTGGATACTAGAGTTGTAAGCTAAGGTTTAAACATGAGTATGTAAGTTGTGTCTTCGGCTAACTGTTAGATGATTTATAGATAGTAACTTACCATATATAAAAGATGATATGGTTCTATAAAATAATGACTAGGGTTCATAAATCATAAATGTTATCATTTTAACAATGTCTATAGTTTGTCTTTGAGATAGAAAATATAATGTATGAATACATAACTAGAGTTTGCAATGTATTAGGTTTTGATACTACTAAAATAAATAATTCATACATGAAATCAAACAAGAAACAGTGAAGAAAACAAAATATGTTTAAAGATGAGAAAAACTATATATAGATTAATTCTTGCAGCTGTTAAAATCCTTGGAAATACTATTACTTGGAAAATATGATATGTATGATTTTTAATTGCATTTGCTTACTATTTTTAAATATATAGAGATAAGAGAAAAAATATATGACTGTGCAGAAGTTAGAATATATTTATCTTTCATGAAATAACAAAAGAATCCTATATCACTGTCAATTCTATACAGTAAATTTTTACTATGTTTAGATATAGGACAGAATTGTAATCATAGCACTTACTGTAATTATTTGTCTAATCAATGGCAATCTGCCTATCTCTCATCTATAATTTAATTTGCTTCTCTATACTAGAGTACGATGCAAATAACAGCATGTGGAAAAATATAGAGATGGTTATCTAATTAGATCTTTAACAAAGCTTTATCATTCAAACTTAAACATAGATCATAAAAAAATACATTTACAAAACACAGTTTGATGATTTCACTAAACAGAACTATTAAACTGTAAACAAAATAAGAAACAACAAAACCTGATTAACTGTAGGGAAACAAACATCCCAAGGAGCCTGTTCCACCCAACCAATTCCTGAAGATATCCAAGTTACTTGCCTTAGGACCCCCAAGCCTGTTCACTGAACCACCAGGAGGAAGAAACTTAGAAGCTTAGGACCTCAACTTGCAGTAGCAATAGTTTTCCACTCTTAAAGACTTAGCAGTCAAAGGGACCTGCACCAGCACCTTTGGTTCTCCTTCTCAGAATAAATTTCAGACTTACAGTTGCACTCTCACATAGCCTCCCTATTCGAATCTCTAAGTGATCACCTGATGCACATGAGGAATATTTATGTAGAAAATATTGTGTAAGAGATGCCTGCTCAATTCAAATTTTCCTTATGTAGGTTTCCTAGGACTTTCAGTTGTTAACTGGTCATTAAATGAGCTGCCTGCTCACTCCCTCCACCTGGGGGATAATGCCGCATTTGTAGGGGTTGTTGTCCCATAACCAACAACTAGTGGTGAAGTACAATTGCTTCCATCTATCCCATGCCTTCTAACAGCCTCGATTCCTCCTAGTGGGTCAGTGAACACTCATTTAACAATTCCCTTGGGTGTTTGTCTCCTACTTTAATTTATTAAATAATAATAATCAGTAATTACATTCATCCTTGACCAAACTTGGTCATAATTAAAAAACTTTGTAATTAAAATTTAACATAAAGTATTTTGCTAATAATAATAATATTTTCAGAATTTGGGTAGGTGACAAAACAAGAAGAAAGAGTACACTAGATATACGTGGTTCACCCAATTGGGATACGTCCATGGGAATGTAGTCTTCTATTATCTCCAGAATATCTCCCTCAAGCTTACAAGAGAGCAATGCCAATAACCCCAATACAATATAGAAAGATCATGAAGATATGATCCACAAAGGATGAATGGATGATTCACGAATGAATAATTGTGAGGAACTCCTTTGACTCTATTATATACCAAGAGATGAGGAGGAATTACTCTCACATATTACATGTGAGATAATATAATTCTCCATAATAACATCTCTTTATATAATAATGAATATCAAGAGTATATTTTACCATAATGAATATGGGATATAATGTATTATTCTTTTACATAAGATTGTGAATATCTTCCGGCATAATACAAAGACATTATTACCTTCCTTCCAACACCCCCCCTTAATAATGGCTGGGAGAAAATCCTACTAACAAAGGAAGGAAGGAGTCATTACTGCTCCCCCTTGATGACAACTTCCAGAAGAACCAAAGCTGCAAATAAGAAGAATACTTCGGCTGGTGGAAATTGATGAAGAACAACCGCTGCTCATTGAACCATGAAAGTGCACTCGAACCAAGTTGTATGATGAAAGAAACATGTGATGCAATCCAACAACAAGGTACCTCGGTCACCACAAGAATCATCACAACCATAACTGATAGCTAAAGAAATATGATATAACATCCACACCAGTGTACAAATACCTTCTGACGGCTGATACAACAAAACATGTGGCTTAAGAACACCACAATAGTGTACAAAAATACCCAGATGGCCAATATACATGCATATAGTAGACATTCTTCCAATCAAGGTGCAATATAAATATATGTAGAAGACCTCAAACATTAAAGAAACAAGACCCCAATGGTCTATACATCGAAAATGATATCATACAGATGAACATCATGACTTTAACAGTAGAAGATGGTGCTTTATTATTTCTGGAAAATTAAACAGAGAACTTATTTGCACAAGAACTTCCAAGATTAAAACATACACAGATCATAAAAACAACATTGCTCATACATAAATGAAAAATTCTTATATACCAAAGGTTAACAAACATCATATAAAAGATGGCAACATGATATGATCAAAGAAAATATTAACTTGAAAATTGAGGAAAATGAAGTTAATTTTACACATTAAGTGTCAGCCACAACATATAAATAGTGAGCCCAAGATTTCACTTAAATATACGAAAATTTAGTCATCAACCAACTAATCTGAAGCATAGGTGCATTTCTTATTAGTATGATGTTAATATGAAAGAGATGAATGCCCTAAAAATGTCAATTCTTCCATATAGGAATGTTAAAGACAAGTAGGAACAAGATAACCTCTGCAATCATAACAATAGAAATCTCATTGCAACAAGAACAAGGTGCTCATGATAAATGTATCAAGATTATAAGATTGCTTAAAGCCATATAAATATGAGTAAAAGATGATCGAAATAAACATGACATGAGATATATAAATCAAAATGTTTAATATGATCAACTCATGATATCACTTAAAATAAATTATGAAATGACAAGTCACTAATGGTCTTAATCATGGGTTCATTTCTTGTTAAGACGATGTAAATATGCAAGAGATGAGATGCCCGGAAAATTTCAATGCTTCCATATATGAACGTTAAAGACAAACAACACATGTCAATGCTTCCGTATAGGAATTTTAGAAACAAATAGCACAGGAACTAGATACAATCTCTGCAATACATGATAAAGAAGCTATATCCCAATTAAAGAACTTATGACAAGTCAAAAAATATGATATCACATGGATTCAAAAAATTGACTTTACTCAAGAAATTAATTATCAAGAACATAGAATGATCATAAAGATATTGCTTATAAAACAATGAAATTGCTTTTACACAAAGGTCAACAATAACATATAAATAAAGCAAATAATGATAACAAGATAACAAATATGAGATTGTTCTTATAAAATTGTTTTTACAAACATGACATGATTAAACAAAAAAAAAAATTAGTTATTAATTATCCTGTTAAAAGTATTAAGCATTAGATGGTTTATAGCTATCATCATGACAGAATACTAGAGATCCATGTCCTTAAAAGATGCCAATGTTTCCATATAGAAAGGTGAGACAAATCTATATCAAGCACAAGATATAATCTCTTAATAAACATGATTAGAAGCACAACCTAAATGCAAAAGATGAATAACATAAAACTTAAATACTTTACCGTACTGATTTGAATCTGCAAAAAACACAGTTAGAAAAACAGTAAAGGAAAGAGAAATCTTTACTTACAACCCTTTTGATTAAGTGCCCAGACTTGCCCAGACTTCTGTTATGTTCAAGTAGGTGGATGCAAAACAACTTCTCCAGTTCTAAGAACAGGCTATAATAAAAATTCTGAGAAATATTGACCGAGCTATGGTCACTCGCGGGTTTTTCCATAGTGGACTCGCGAATAAACATTGATACTCGCGGGTTATGTATGGCCAAAGTCGCGGTTACTTGCGCATTGCAGTGTAATGGGGTTGTGGCTACTCGCAGGGTCTTTTCACTGTAAGGTCGCAAATCTTCCGAAGCATTCGCGAGCTCAGAACAACGAGTGTTGCGAATAAGTTGCAGTAAACGTGGGTTTGAGAGTGGAACAGTCGCGAGTATGTCGAAGCATACGCAGGTCTGCACACTGGAATGCAGCGAGTATGCAGAGTATTCACGGGTTCGCAGTAAGAACAGTCGTGGTTAACCGCGGGTTCCTGCGAAGAAAAGTCGTGAGTGTCCAGTTTAAGGCCAAAAATAGTGGCGAATCTTCCGAAGATGGAAACCTACACAAAGTCTACGAAACTTGGACGAAAATTGTTGTTTTGACAACCGGAAGATAGATCTCCTTGAGGAGAATCAGAAAATCATATAGATCTACAAAAACAACATCAAGAAACCCTTGAAATGTTTTTACAAAAAATCTACACAACAAGGTTAGGGTTAGAAATAAAAAACTGTAGAAATATACCCAGATCTGAAGAGAAGCCTAATGGCTACCAGATAGAAAGCAAATCTACAAGAAATAATCAATGCCCAAATGATAAAATATTATTTGAAAGCAATAGAAAGTTCTTGATCATAGCAACAAGGTCTGATACCATGTTAGAGATATGGATCTAACTAAACTAGCTTACCTATCTATGCAAACAATAACATATCACAGTAAATAAGAACATAAAGAGAAGAGAAAATAGTACACCAGATATACGTGGTTCACCAAATTGGGATACGTCCACGAGAAGGTAGTCTTCTATTAGCTCCAGAATATCTCCCTCAAGCTTACAAGAGAGCAATGCCAATAACCCCAATACAATATAGAAAGATCATGAAGGTATGATCCACAAAGGATGAATGGATGATTCACGAATGAATAATTGTGAGAGACTCCCTTGACACTATTATATACCAAGAGATGAGGAGGAATTACTATCACATATTACATGTGGAATAATATAATTCTCCATAATAACATCTCTTTATATAATAATGAATATCAAGAGTATATTTTACCATAATGAATATGGGATATAATGTATTACTCTTTAACATAAGATTGTGGATATCTTCTGACATAATACAAAGAGATTATTACCTTCCAAGGAATATAAAATATTCCAACAGAAAAGAGAATGTAACTGGGTAGGATATTGCCTGATTTGCATGGGGGACTAGAAGGTCCCTAGATGGATGAAGTCTTCTTTCTAGTGAACAACCTGTGCATAGTGGGTGGTAACAATTGGCTCCTACTTGGATACATGCACTTGATCTTTGGAAAGCGAACAAGAATCCATAATCTCCAATCTGTAACCTGTAAAACATTTCAATATTGACAAGAAAACCTTTAGTAGTACATGTTCATATAAAATCCAACCAAAACGAAATACCAACTACATAATTAGAAAATTAAACTAAATAACGATTGAAACTATCATTCCTAAGTACATAAAATAAAATTATTGAAAAATAAAATGTTGTAAGTAAATGCAGAAAGTAAAATGCCAAATGAAAACTATTATATTTTACCTAAATGCTCCTTGGGAATCAGATGTTACCTTTGAAGTAACCATGTCAAAAATGCTATATTTCCCCATCCACAGGTTGTCGACCCTTTTGTGTCTTACTGATCTCTTCTTTCTGTGCCATGCAAGCGTAAGGTCGTTTTTCTAAAAGGACTTTAGACAAAGTCCTTTATCCAATATTTTATTGACCTTTGCTTGGTTTGTGAAAGCTTTCCTTCTGACTTTACCCATTTCTAGTAGCTAATAAATCATATTGTGACTCATATTCTGTTTTGTAGAATAATTCTGTAATAATTGATACAATGGTAATTTGAACTTTGTTGGCCATGTTATCTCTATCTCATAATGTTGGATGAGGGGATCTGACTCGGGATTTATTTTCCTTAACTTTTTCCTAACAAACTTCATATCTTTCTTTGGAGGAATATCATGTTGTATGACATATTCTTTGAGTTCATTAGATGTGAAGTCATATATATCTTTATACTCCTTTACTGAATGCTCCAAATTCTCAAATACTTGTGGAGATCCTTCTTTGAAAGGAGCTTCCCCTATTCTTTACTTAAAGTGAGCATCGTTGAAATTCATGGACCATATTTCACTATCCATTTGTACTCTGGATCTTTCTATGCTTGGATATGGAGGTTTTGATAATAAATGTATAGGACCCTAGATCCTCAACTTCATAGATTGGTTCATTCATTAGGTCTTGACGATCTTTGACATGATATCTAATTTTTATCTCACGGTGAAGGGTGACAAAGGTGTTTCCACCTGTTGGGATAGTAGCATAAGATAAGTCCATTTGAATGTTTCCTCCAAAACAAGCAGGACAATTTCTACATAACAACATGCCCCATGCATCTAGGACATCAATGAAAACCACATCCATGGTAAGTGAGATATCCAGATAAGCTACTAAATTTATTGGTAAATCCTGAATCAGACCACAAACCTTTACCTCTCTTGAGTCCATGGCACATACACTTTTATATGGTATGGTTTTCTTTACACCAAGTTGATTCATGACCTTTAGAGACATGAATTTCATCGAGGCTCCTGAATCTAACATGTAATTATGAATGAACAAATCATTTATGATCAATGTGATGAAAAAGGGAGAATGCCTTCCATTTCCTTCATCATGATCCATTGTTTGCAAAATAAATGGGGAACCTTTTCCTAAGTCTTTATATGTTTCAACATTTTTTCCTTAGGATCCTCGATAAAATTTAATAACTTGTCCTTTTGCAAGGGTATTTTTATGAGCTCTGTAACTGGCACGAGTACTTTGGCATTTTCCATCTAACCCCCCAATTCTATATTCAAATAATTTGTTGGAGGAAATTTTACTCTGGGATCGGATGTAGTTTGACAGGGCTTTGCGGTACATGTGTTATCATTCCTATTCTTATGGTAAGTCAACCCCTTGTATTTCATCCTTTATTTAATTTGGTCCATAGTGGGATTTTCACTGTAAATCTTGGTAATATTATCAATTCCCATGCTCTTTTCCTTAACTTGATCCATGTGATATCAATCAAGGGGGTATGTCATGACAAATGTGTTGATGTATTTTTGGAATCCCACATAGTTATTTCCATTATAGTCCATGGATTCCTCACCATTGATTTCTATATACTTAACACAACTGGAATCTTCATGAAACTCTTGGCCTGCCCTATAAAAAGGAAGAGGTTGATCCTCAACTAAATTTGTGGGCTCTAGTTGAGTAGGTGGTATTTGGTCTTGATGGGGACCTCGATTCCTTTGCCACCTCTCATTTTCCTTGGAATGAAATTTATTTTGATGGGATCTTTCCATTTGGATCATTATATTTTGTATTTCCCTCATCTATTGGGCATGGATGGCTTCCATAGTATTACCATATTCTGTCAAATCTGTAATAGAGTCATGAGGAGACTCATTAGTCTCACCTGCAACTGTTTTGGCCTTAGGCTCGGATCTAGATCTAATTCCTCTAACAAAGCCATGCAAATTAGACCTCCCTAAAGCTTGCATGTTCTTATCTATCTTGATAAATATCTTTTAAGCTTCCTTGATATCTGGAGGATCCTTGTCTCTTAATTGGTAACTGATTTCTTCATTAAAAGACTCAATAAAATGGATCAAAATGGAAGCATTAGGAGGCTTAATATTTGCTAGTAGACTAGAGATTATGTCATTAAATATTATATTGAACTCATCAATACTCTTATTTTCATTTCTTTTGATGGTATTGGGAGACGGTAATAAATTTCGGCTGTCCCTTTTCTCTCTCCCCATCTTTCTCTGAAGGCCTCATCTCAGTCTTTCATAGTTACAATACCACATGGAACCAAATTTGAGAACCAGTCTAAGGCATCCTCTTTTAAAGAGAGGATAAACAATTGCAGGATTGCATCTTCATTTGTACCACCATGTTTATGCATACAAGTGTAAAAATATTTTAAATGAGACTTGGAAAAGATAGCATTATTGTCCTCGAAATGAAGGTAGTTTATCTATTTCTCTTTCAGGTAAGGCATGAGGGTCACCTTTTATAAGGTGACCATCATATATTTTTATAGGTTCTACCTCCCTTAGCTTTTTGTTTAGGAGTTGGCCTAAACAAAATGAGTTGAGTGTTGTGGTGATAGTGGCACCCAACTCATCGACTTGCCCCCAAGGATGCTCTCAGTGAGTTGAGATTTTAATCATCTTCACGAATCTAGGAGACAACACGCTCCAAGAATAATGAATGGAACCAACTCCATCAATCATGTCAACATTGTTGTCAAAGTTTTCTTGTAGGTGTATGTAATTATAGTAGAATATTTATTGTTGAACTTTGTTTGTCATTGATGTCAATTGATGTCAAAGAGGACTCAACATCTTTGTGCCAGTTTGAATAAGTATATGAAATCTAGTTTGTAGAAGTATATCCAGTTTGAAGAAGTATATCCATCTTGAAGAAGTACATAAGGTACAAGTCCCCAATCCATCTAGTTGTGATACTTCAAATATAATGTCAAAGAGATGGTTGGACAAGTCTCAGGAGTGTGCAAGAGGCCTGGGAGCAAGAAGTGCTTGAACATGTACACAAGTCTTGGAAGTACGCAAGACCCACCAAGTAGAATAAGTATACAAGTTTTGGAAGTGCACAAGCATCTTGGAAGCAAGAGATGGTTGAACAAGTCAAGTACGCAAGAACCACCAAGCGATGGTACTTCAAGGGTGCAAGACCCCACAGGAAGTGGTTCCTAAGTGTGCTAGTCCCACTATGAAAAAGGACGAAGTGTGCGCAAGACCCACAAGGCATGATACCTTAGTGGTGTAGATCATGACAAGTGGCAGATGCGTAAGTCAACTTGACCGTAAAGAAAGGAAAACGGGGATGCTACGACCAACATGTGGACACATGGTATGTGCAGGACAAGTATAAATAAGAATCCAAGTTGGAGAGTTGAAGTAAGCTTGAAGATGCGAAAATTGTGGTACTATGATTTTGCAAGATTCTAATTTTGGGGTATTAATGGCTCGTTGAACCAGAACAACATGATTTAGTAGAGATCCATATGTGCAAGAACATAGATGCAACAAAGCAGATGAGGCACAAGATTATGTAATTTATCTGAGACAGATGTGCAAATACAGAGATGCAACACAACATATGATGCACAAGATGATGTGAGCTATCTAAGATAGATGCACAAAGAGATAAGAGAAGCACAATAGATGGAGCGCAGTATGATGAGGTTTATCTGAGAGAAGTACATAAGAACAGAAAGACAATATCACAGATGGCACACAAAAGGTTATCATTTATCTAATATAGTTGTGCAAGAACATAACTGCAGAATATTGGAGGATGCACAGTATCAGTTGAGTTTGTAGATGCACAGAAACAAAATAATATGTTGAAACAACGCACTGATTGCAGAAGGCTATGAAATATGAGAACCAGTAAGCAATATTGATGTAGTGAAGTGAAGTGTGTGATATAGTACAAAAATTGCAAGATCAAAGTATACATAAGGTGCGTACAATGAAATGTATTGCAGCAAATCTAAAGAGTGAGCAAATCGGTAGAAAGCAAAGATGAATCTTCTACAGACATATCAGGGTGGTAGGATGGGGCAAGGAACATGGAGTTGATGCTTCCTTCAGGTCGGTTCCTGTAAAACCATGGGGTCGATGCCTCCTTCCAGTCGGAGCTGGTAAATCAGGGAGTCAGTGATTCCTTCAAGCCGATTCCTATAAACTAGGGTGTTGGTGCCTCCTTCCAGTTGTTGTTGGAGAACTTTGGAAGTTGGTGCTTCCATGAACGTAATCTTTATATTATAAGATAGCATTCCGTGGTTTTCTCTCGTTTGGGTTTCCATGTAAAAACTTTGTGTTCTATGTTTTGTGCATATGTGGATGAATGTTATTGTTTATGGTGAATGCATAAATATGTAAATACTATTTAAGTTTGATAAGAAGTGAAAATTGTTCATAACTACGCTAATACTGATTCACCCCCCTCTCAGTATTAATAAGACTTCTAAGGTGACCATCATAGATTTTTATAGGGTCTACCTCCCTTAGCATTTGTTTAGGAGTTGGCCTAAACAGAAGGAGTTGAGTGTTGTGGTGACAATGGCACCCACTCGTCGACCTGCCCACAAGGACACTCTCAGTGAGTTGATATTTTTATCATGTTCATGGATCTAGGCGACAACATGCTCCAAGAAGAACAAATGGCTCCAACTCCATCAAGCATATCAACATTGTTGTCAAAACTTTCTTGTAGATGTATGTAATTATAGTAGAATATTTACATGTAACCCTAATTATACTATGAATCCTTGGAGCTTATTGCACATTCTGATAGTCACTTGAATTTTGTTAGTAACTGCTATTTAGTTTATCCAATAAGTTTAGCCATGTATTTCTCTTAAGTTAATAAGAGTACTTACCACTCTTAGAGTCATAGTATTTTGGGTACATTGTATCATATTGATGACAATGCATACCTATAGCTTAGAGTTAGAAATCTATGTTGTATTTGATTGTTATACGGGTTTTACTTGGGTTTCTCATTAATATACACTATAATATATATTTACACACTTTTTTTCATGGAAAACTTCTACCATGAACCTAAACCTAGTTCAACTAGTTCTGCATAATTTTATCTAGTTAACTAGCTAACCAAATAGTTAGTAAAATAAACAAGTTCATTACCAAGGTCTAACTTTAGAGAATGCACAATCCATTTAAAGCCTAATTATGTTGTTAAATGTTTATATTGGCAATGCATTTATAGTAGTAGTTGAAATAACTTCTTCCACAACTTAGCTTCATCAAAAGGATATATAAAAATCTATAATTATTATGTGGAAAGACGTGGAATGGGATAAGGTCATATGTTAAAACATCATTTTATTTCATATTAATTTAAAGAAAGGTTAAATTGAACTGAGGAACCAAGCTTCATCTAAACATGGACATTGAATTTGCTTTTTTTTTTTTAAATTGTGAAAACGGAGTAGTTTGTAAATTCATTAATCACCTAATAAGTAATTAAATTAGTTCATTTAAATTATGATGGGAAAGTTTGGGATATTTCTTTCATTTAATTTATAAAGATATTTTTAAAAAAGTTTGGAATATTTTTTTCATTCAATTTATAAAGATTTGTTTACTTAATTTTTAACACTATTGGGTAATTACTTAGTTGGCAATCTTTACTTAATTTTAAACACTATTGGTTAATTACTTAGTTGGCGAGTTATCCAGGAAAAGTAAAGGGATTTGCACTTCTTTGAATTGAATGTTAATAGAATCTATGATGCCCCATTTATATATTATGTCTCCTTATAATTAGATAAGGATATATAATCATGCATAAATATGATAGAAATGTTAACCTATATTGTACAACTTCAAGTTTTTATATACAATTAAGATTATGCCTTAAATTGATGGTGTATGTGTCCCATGTCTAGAGGTCCTTTTGGTTCTTGGAGAGAGAAATTTCATGTTGGCAACTTCATATAACCCCAACAAAATGTTGTGCAAGAGAAGATGTATTGCATATTTGTAGAAAGTGTCATAACTATATTAGAACATAACAAATTTCAAATGATGTTTTGGGGAAAAGAGTTTTATATTTTTTTTTTCATGAGAAAAAAGTCATATTTTATCAAAAGTATATGGTGTATGCCAAATACAACCGAAAGAGTTACAGAGACGAGACCATAAACTATCTCCCAAATCGAGCCATAGAAATAAAACGCTAGGATATACCAATCCCCCCAACATACAACCGATCCCATCATCACGATGGCCAGAAAGCCAGGATATACCAATCCCCCATCATGTGAGTAGGAATAACCGACCGAGAAATAAAAAAAACTAAGCTTAGCCATTAACCAAAGCGGAGAAGGAAATCCAAACCATAAGCAAAGACAATTGAGAGAACCAAAAGATGGCTCAGCCGTTAAAGACCAAAAAAGTAAAGTGCATAAAGAAGTGCACAAAGATCAGGGTGCAAAAATGATCCAGTAACCGCAGATGGGATCCTGTGAGCCAAACGATAACTCATAGAAAATCTTGCCAGACTCAGCCAACAGACCACGTCGAGAGAGATAGTCTGCAACAGAGTTATGCTACCAGTAGATGTGGATAATAGAAGGGATCGGCCGACGAGACAAAAAAAGATGAGATTTGCTTCATCCAAGGAGAAAGAGCCAATGCATTTATGACCACCCCATCACATGCCCAATTAACAATCACCATAGAATCCCCGGCAATCTATTCCAAATTGATACGTGCCATATCAGTAAAAAATAAGACAAGCCATAAACCCAGGATTTCACCTTTAGTATTAGTACTAGGACCACCATGAAGCCACAATTTGAAACAATCCCCATTCTCCAGCTCGATAAAGGCCCCGACCCCACATAAACCAGTGGAGGGCTGAGCTGCACCGTCAAGATGAGCCCGATATCCCGATCTCAGAAGACTAGAAGGAGAAGAATAACGATCACATGAGGTAGAAACCACAGTCTCATAATGCTCAAAATACGCAACAGCAGAAAGGACCATGCACGCAATATTACATGTCGTAGTAGCCACATTGTCGAAGATCATTCTGTTGCGAGACTTCTAGATCTCCCATGCAATCAGACAAGCCAAAACACCCAATAGTTGATTTATGGAGAAGATGCATTTATACCACTGCTCAATAGAAAGGTCCAGACCAATGCAGATGGAAGGCCTAGGAACACCCATAAGGATCCACACATGTACACCAAAAAGGGCATGTAACAAAAAGGTGAAGGAAAGATTCAGCCGCCCGATTACAGTGGATGCATAAACTTGGCCTAGAGAATCCACGACGTTGAATATTTCCCTAAAGGAGTAACTTCTCCTCAAGCATAAGCCGTGTAAAAATCCGAATCTTCAATGGGATGTGCCACGACCAGCAAGAAACATGCCACCATCTGCCTGTTCTAGGAATATGATATAACATAGCCGAATAAGCCAAATTAGCAGAGACAGTACCATCGTTTGTGTTCCAGGACCAGAGAAGACGATCAGCCACCTCCGATATCTGATAGTTTGCGTGATAAAGACCCAGAATATAGGTATTCCATTTCGATGCCAGGGATCCCATTAGTCCCAACTGATATGCACTCATCCAAGAGTTGAAAGTAGGCCCAATTTTATACAATATATGATCTAGAGATGTAAAACCTCGACAGCGAAGATGGTGCAATAAAAAAGGAGATAATTGATAGGACGTCGGACCTCTGACCAGAGGATCTTTACCAATCAAGACATGACGACCATTTTTGGGGATCCATGCTAGCCACATAGCCACCGATTGGAACGCTGATAATAAACCGGCCTAGACATTTGATACCCCACGAGTAGATCGATAGCCTCCGTGAATCCACTGCACAATAGAGAGATTTTTGAAATATTTCCCCTTTATGATATGCCCCCATACACAATTAGCTGATAAGACCCACCATAAACTCTTTGCCAGTAGAGCCTTAGAAAATATGAAGATATTTTTTAAAGCCCAGCCACCTTGTGCAAAAGATTGGGAAAGCGTTTGCCACTCCACCAGATGTATTTTGTGACAACCAGTACCAGACCAGATGAAACGGTGGATTTTTTGCCTGATAGCAGTGAGGATGGTCTTGGGGATCTTATAAAGGGAAAACCAATAAACACCTAAATTTTGAAGAACTGATTTTGCTAAAACCAGTCGACACCCACTTGACAGCCATCGCCATCTCCAATCATATAACCTCTTATCAAACTTCTTGAGTAACCAGACCCGATCCACAACCCGGTAGTTGTTAGGTTTTAGATAATAGCCAAGATAGATAACGCCCTCAGATAATTCAGCAACAAAAAAGGGAAGTAATGCAACAATTTCTTGTAGCTTTGGCCCATCCAAATTATGTTTTAAGAACTTTGATTTCGCATCATTTATAATCATACCGGAAGAATCACAGAATAACTTTAGGATCCCCTTCATATGGTCTCATTCCTGAGAGACAGCAAGACCAAATAACATGATATCATCAACAAAAAAATGGTTGGTCACAGATATATTTGATACAACCTTAATACCGAAGAAAAATGAATCAGCTTTTGCTTTATGGATTAGTCTACTGAGACCGTCAATTACGATCGGGAAGAGAAAAGGTGACAGTGGGAATCCCTGTCTGAGACCTCGCGTTGGAGTAAAGAAACTCGTAGGACAACCGTTGATAAGGATTGAATAGTTAGCAGACATGACAAAATCCATGATCCATTTGATTATGCCCCATGGTATGCCAATTTGAACCGAAGCAAGTCTCAGATAGGACCAATTTACATTATCATAGGCACGAGATAGATCAGGTTGAAGAATCAATGCACTAGTATTTTTTGACTTGATGCTATGCATCACCTCCTGAGCAACCCCCACCGCATCAAGAATATGCCAGTCACCCAAGAAGCCGTATTGTTCCATAGATAGACCCCGAGAGAGAAAGGGCTTGAGTCTTCCTACTATTATCTTTGATATAATCTTATATACAAGGTTGCACAATGAGATCGAGCGGAAGTCGAAGAAGGTGGTAGGATTTGAGACCTTTGGAATAAGAGTGATAAAAGTGGCATTTAGTGCCCCGACCACTTCAACCTTCAGTCTGGATTCTTCTACCATGTCAAGAATATCCAAACCCATAATATCAAAAAAATCCAAGAAGAGTTTTGTGGTCCATCCGTCTGGAACCAGACTCTTATCCTTTGCAAAACCTTTTAGGACAGCAAGAATTTCCCGAAGAGTAACCGGTGACTAGATTGAGTCCCCCTCCACCTCAGAAAAGATACGGGGATAGTGTTTGATAATGCCAATCTACTCTCTAATAGATGTAATTCCAGGGTCCTTATAATAATTCTGGAAATGGGTTTTTTCCTCCACCTGCAAGTCCACCAAAGATGATATAGAAACCCCTGAACTAGATTCAAGTCGCCAAATAGAATTAGTGATTCGACGAGAATTTGCATAACGGTGGAAAAATTGTGTTGTTATCACCCAGTGATATCCAAATCGCATGACTTTTTTAATGCCAGGATGCCTCAGCCATGTTTAATAACTGCAGCTTCCTGCCTTCTAGATTGGCCAACTGAAGCCGCGTAGCATTAGATATAGAGTCCCCAAACTGAGAATCATTTATAAACTTAATGTTGTCATCAATAGCCATCAGCTCCACCTTATCAGCGTGTTTACGATCCAGCGACCAGGATTTGACTCTACCCTTTAGAAGTGCCAGTTTTCGAATAAAACAAAGACCGGGAGATGAAACCCCCAATATTTCCATCTTGCACCATTCTAATCGGAAAAAAAGTTTGAAATCATCCAGTTGAAGAAGGGAATGGTTAAATTTAAACGGGAAAGGATTCCTAGCCCCATCAAACTCTAATTCCAATAGGACAGGATAATGATAAAAAATGGTAGATAATGAGGTCCAAGATCTATATTTATGTAACTTCCTGACCAAAGAATCAACACCAAAAAACCGATCTAGGCGCTTTGAAATTTTACCACTACCCTGTCGGCCATTACACCAAGTAGGACCAACTAGCAATGGCGTAATATCATTCAGCCCCAGATCAGCAAAAAAGTAAAAAAAGTGTGAACACAGGTTGTCCAACCGAGTACAATGACCCCAAGTCTCAGCATCATATAGTGTCAAGTTTAAGTCCCCAACCAAGATTAGATTCTCCAGGGATAGAAGACCCGCCGATTCGACAGAATCCTAAAAATTACACCGGTCCTTGTATGGCCCATGTTGAATATTGTAACTTCTAAGAATATTATATTTGTACATTATTATTCCGGAGATGTTTCATCCCTCCGAGGTAACCCTATTATGTATCCGGAGATGATTATTCTTCCGATGGGTTGTGGTAACTAGGGTTATTAGACCCACCATGTGGGGGTCGGCCCTGATCTTATATTTTAGGGGTTATTAGACTTCTCCAGGAGAGATCGGCCCCATTAGGGTTTTTAGTCAGTCGGGAACTAATATAAATAGAGGAGGTGAGCTCCTTATTAGACACACTTGTACAACTCATAAAATTAGCGCACTTGTCTGGGAGGTCTGCTAAGGAGGTAGAAAAGGAGGGAGCACATCTTGTATTTTGGTTGATCATCTTATTGAGGAAAGCTTTGCTGGGTTTTCTACCCCATGAGGGTTTCCCAGGGTAAATTATGTGTCTACCTTGTGATTATGTTTCTTTCAGTGATCTTGCTAGTCTATTTGGTTTAAACTTAACATGGTATCAGAGTTATCATGAATAGGACATCTTTCACAAGGTAATAATATCTCTCTCTCTCTCTCCGGTGAAAGTTAGGGTTTCATCAACAAGTTGGTATTGTTAAATTCTGATTATATGGCTGGATAGCCCTTCTCACAACCAATCTTTTGAGCCCTAGATCGAACTTTTTGGTTGGGTAGAACTCCGGGAAAGTCAAACCCTAGTTTTACCAAAAGTGCGATAAACCAGAAATTGGTTTCAGCAAAAAGTTGGTGTTGTTAAATTCTGATTACATGGCTGGATAGCCCTTCTCAAAACCAATCTTTTGAGCCCTAGATCGAACTTTTTGGTTGGGTAGAACTATGGGAAAGTCAAACCCTAGTTTTACCAAAAGTGCGATAAACCAGAAATTCTGTCCCAGGATCCGGAAAAGTAAAAAGGTAATATTTCTGGGTAAGCACTACTCTGTCTCTTATCTCTTGGACTCCCCCAAGAGAAGATGGCTCCAAACACTAAGATTGAAGACAAGCTAGAAGGTATAGAGAATTTTCGAGCATGGAAATACATAATTGGTCTCATTCTTGAAGAAAATGATCTTGCTCATTATGTAAAGGATGAAGTTGCAAAACCGGAAGGAGATGAAGCCAAAGAGAAGCATAGGAAGGATTTGATTAGGGAAAAGAGAATCATAGCTGATTCTATTAAAGACCACTTGATTCCCCAAGTGGCCTCCAAGAAGACTCCAAAGGAAATGTATGATGCCCTAAGAAGAATGTATGAAGGAAAGAACATCAATAGGAAGATGAACCTAAGGACTCAGTTGAAAAGTACCAAGATGCACAAAGGAGAATCCATTCAAGACTACTTCTCAAGGGTCTCCCAAATCAAGGAGCAACTAGATGCCATTGGTGATACTCTTGATGAAGATGAACTTGTGATTACTACCCTAAATGGTCTCACTAGACCTTTGGAATCATTCATACAAACTATGTGTGCTAGAAAAGAAAGCATGAAGTTTGATGTAGTATGGGAGGATTGTGTTCAAGAAGAGTCCAGGGTAGCCAATAGAGAAGCTCTTCTCAAAGAGGATGACCAAGCTTTGGCCACCCACACTAAAAGAGGAAAGAGAGGCCACTTCAAGAAAGTGAACTACAAAAGGTCTCAACCCTCTCACAAATTCAAAAGGAAAGGAGGTTCAAACTCAGAAAGAGACCTCTCCACAGTCCAATGTTATAATTGTCTTAAACTAGGACACTATGCTAAAGATTGTTCTTCTCCAAAGAAGAAGAAGAAGTTTGTTCACAAAAGACATCATGCACATATGGCAGAAGATGATAGTGAATAAGAAGTAGGGGAAGAAGAAGAAGAAGAAGACGAGGAAAGGCCTCAAAGGAAAAGATCTAAAGTAAAGAGAGAAGATCCAGAAGAATATGTCCTATTTTCTGCACTCTCTGGATCTGTGTCTCCTGGAGAAGATACATGGCTCATTGATAGTGGTGCTTCAAAGCACATGACAGGTCAAAAGAAATCCCTCTCAAGACTTGAAGAAAGGTCTTCACCTCAAAAGGTATCTCTAGGAGATGATTATCAATATCCCATCAAGGGAATTGGTGAAGCAAGCTACAAGCTTGATTCTGGAACACCCTTGAAAATGAAAGAAGTTTTATATGTTCTAGGTTTAAAGAAGAACCTACTCTCTATCTCATCACTAGATAAGAAAGGTTTTAGAGTGGCTTTCATAGATGGACAAGTACTCATGTGGTCCAAAGGAAAATCAATTAAAGATGCAGTTATCATTGGTTAAGAAGAAGGAGGTCTCTATAAGCTCAAGGGTCATCCAGAAGTTGCCCTTGCTCATGAAACCTCTAACCCCAGTGAGCTATGGCATAGAAGACTAGCTCATATTAACTACAAAGCCTTACCCTATGTAAGCAAGGTGGTCATAGGATTACCAGATCTGAAGGGTGATCATAATGGCTCATGTAAAGGTTGTAAGAAAGGGAAGAATGTCAAGAACCCTTTTCCAAAGAGTGAAACAAAGACTAAGAACATTCTGGAGCTAATACACTCAGATATATGTGGACCAATGCCCACTACTTCCCTAAGTGGATTTGAGTATTATCTCTCATTCATTGATGACTATTCAAGGAAGACTTGGATATACTTTCTAAAAGGTAAGAATGGAGTCTTTGGAAAATTCAAAGAATTCAAGGCCCTAATAGAAAATCTCTCAGAAAAGAAAATCAAGATTCTCAGAACAGATAGTGGCGGAGAATATACTTCAAAGGACTTTGAAGACTTTTGTAAAGAAGCCGGAATTAAGAGGGAACTAACCACTCCCTACAATCCCCAACAAAATGGGGTTGCTGAGAGGAAAAATAGAACCATCATGGAAGCTGTAAAGACTCTGATACATTATCAAGATCTACCCATGTATCTATGGGCTGAAGCAGCTAGGACAACAGTCTATGTGCAAAATAGACTATCCCATAGTGCTCTTGAATTCAAAACTCCAAAAGAAGTGTTTACAGGAAAGAAGCCTGAGGTAAGTCATCTCAAAATATTTGGGTGTCCTATGTACATCCACATTCCAAAAGAAAAGAGAACCAAGTTGGATCCTTCTGGTAAGAAGGGAATATTTGTTGGATATTGTGAATCATCCAAAGCCTTCAGAATCTACATTCCAGGTTTTCATCATATAGAAATAAGTAGAGATGTAACATTTGATGAAGAAGCAGCTCTCAAGAAATCCAGGAAGTGTCAACTTGAAGAAATCTATGAAGAAGATACACCTCCTAGAATCACAGAGGCTGTGCACATCCCTGAAGATGATTCACTAGAAGATCATGACATGTTGGAACCATAAGAACCTTCTATCACAGATTCATATAAGAAAAGAACGCCAGCATGGGCTAGAGATATTATTCAAGGAGTTGAAAGATATGGAGCTCCTGAAGGCTCCACTAGAGAAAGAAAGAAACCTAAGATAGTGTCCAACTATATGGCCTTGATATGTGATCTTGTAGATCAACAACCTACTAGCTATGAAGAAACAACCCAGAAGAAAGAATGGGTAGAAGCAATGACAGAAGAATATCAGTCAATAATGAAAAATGATGTTTGGGATGTAGTTCCCAAACCAAAAGATAAAAGTGTGGTTTCTTCCAAATGGATTTTCAAGATAAAACATGCTGCAGATGGTAGCATTGAAAAATACAAGGCAAGATTTGTAGCCAGAGGATTCTCTCAGAAGGAGGGAATTGACTATGAAGAAACATTTGCACCAGTTGCTAGGTATACTTCAATTAGAACTATCATGGCACTTGCATCTATGATGAAGTGGAAATTACACCAAATGGATGTTAAGACAGCTTTTCTGAATGGTGTAATTGAAGAATAAGTATACATAGAGCAACCACAAGGGTTTGAGGTTAAAGACGAGAGGACTCATGTATGCAAACTTAAAAATGCATTATATGGTTTGAAGCAAGCTCCCAGGGCTTGGTACGGAAGGATTGACAATTTCTTAACAAACATGGGCTTTACCAAGAGTAAAGCTGATCCCAATCTTTATCTTAAAGTGATGGATGATGAACCAGTTATACTGTTGTTATATGTAGATGATCTATTTCTAATCGGAAATGAGAAACTGTTTATTGAAAGCAAGAAGAAGCTTTCTTCAGAATTCGAGATGAAAGATCTCGGATTAATGCACTACTTCTTGGGTCTAGAAGTATGGCAAGAATTAAAAGGAATCTTTCTAAATCAAGGTAAGTATGTTGTGGAGATTCTAAAAGGATTTGATATGTTGGAGTGTAAAGCCATGGCCACTCCAATGGACTCCAACTTGAAGTTATTAGTTAATGACTCATCGGAATTAGTAGACCTAACTCTATATAGACAAATCATTGGGTCATTGATGTATTTAACAAACACTAGGCCATATATATGCTTTGCTGTAAATACCCTGAGTCAGTATTTAGTAGAGCCTAGAAAGGTTCATTTAATAGCTGCAAAGCATGTGATGAGGTACCTAAAAGGTACATTAGATTTTGGTCTATATTATCTTGGAGGTCATGAACTCCGATTACATGGTTACTCAGATTCTGATTGGGCAGGTAGTGTCTCAGACAGAAAGAGTACTTCAGGTGGATGTTATGGTCTCGGATATGCCATGATCTCATGGTTCAGCAAGAAACAATCTAATGTGGCCCTCAGTACCGCTGAAGCAGAATATATAGCTTCCTGCTCTGCCAGCTGTGAAGCAGTGTGGTTTCGAAAGTTATTATCTGGAGTGTTTGGCTTAGAAATGGATCCCACTGTGATTATGTGTAACAATCAAAGCTGCATTAAGATGACAGAAAATCTTGTATTCCACGATAAGTCAAAACACATAGAGATCTGATACTTTTATATACGAGATATGGTGCAGAGAGGAGCTATCAAGCTTGAGTATGTGAACACTGAGGATCAAATTGTTGATATCTTGACCAAACCTCTGTATCGAGTGAAATTTGAATACTTCCGAGACAAGCTTGGTGTAGTTCAAAAGGACCCTCCTCGAAAGGGGGAGTAGTATAGTCACTGATGATGAGATTGTCTCATCGAACAACAAGATCGATGATAAGGTTACCTGTTCACTACACCTAGATACTTAGAAATATTTAGATTTAGGACTCTTATGCTTAGAATACTTAGTTTTTACTTATACATCCTTTTGATGATAGATACATGCTTTTAGATGTATTAGTGAGAATACATGCTTTTGATGATAAATGTATTGGTGAGAATACATGCTTTTGATGATAGATGTATTAGTGAGAATACATGCTTTTAATGATGTATTAGTAAGAATACATGCTTTTGATGATAAATGTATTGGTGAGAATACATGCTTTTGATGATAGATGTATTGATGAGAATACATGTGAGGATTGCATCATCCTTGAACTCAAGTTCTAAAGAGAGCCATAGACATGATGTCTCTGAGAATGAATTCCTTGGTGGACATGAAAGGATTGCATCATCCTTGAACTCAAGTTCTAAAGTGAGCCGTAGACAGGTGTCTCCGAGAAAGAAAGAGGATTGGATCATCCCTGGACTTCAGTCCTAAAGAGAGCCATAGACATGATGTCTCTGAAAATTGAATATAGGACTGCATCGTCCCTGAACTAGTTTCAAAATGTACGTGATGGGATTGCATCGTCGCTAGACATGAGACTTGTCTTAAAGTGATAAGGACTGATCATCCTGGGACTTGATCGGGATTGCATCGTCCCTAGACATGAGACTTGTCTTAAAGTGATAAGGACTGATCATCCTGGAACTTGATCGGGATTGCATTGTCCCTAGACATGAGACTTGTCTTAAAGTGATAAGGACTAATCATCCTGGAACTTGATTAGGATTGCATCATCCCTAGACATGAGACTTGTCTTAAAGGCACATGTGAGGACTGAATCGTCCATGAACTGGGTTCAAAATGTACGTGATGGGATTGCATTGTCCCTAGACATGAGACTTGTCTTAAAGTGATAAGGACTAATCATCCTGGAACTTGATCAGGATTGCATCATCCCTAGACATGAGACTTGTCTTAAAGGTACGTGTGAGGACTGCATCGTCCATGAACTGGGTTCAAAATGTACGTGATGGGATTGCATCGTCCCTAGACATGAGACTTGTCTTAAAGTGATAAGGACTGATCATCTTGGAACTTGATCTGGATTGTATCATCCATGGACCATTGTCCTAAAGAGAGCAGGATTGATCACCCTGTAAAATGATCGTGTGATGACGATGTTGATGATTGTGTGATGACGATGTTGATGATCGTGTGATGATGATCCTGATGATCGTGTGATGACGATACTGATGATCGTGTGATGACGATGCTGATGATCGTGTGATGACGATGCTGATGATCGTGTGATAACGATGTTCATGATCATGTGATGACGATGTTGATGATCGCGTGATGACGATACTGATGATAGTGTGATGATGATGCTGATGACATTGATGTTCCAGTAACTGGTTAAGTTACTGATGATGATGAATTGAAGAAAGCTTCCGATGATTTATAGATGTATCATGTATGATGTAGTCGATGACTCCTTGTTCCTGCAGACGTTGTTATAATATCCTTCTCGTTAAGGGGGAGTGTTGAATATTGTAACTTCTAAGAATATTATATTTGTACATTATTATTCCGAAGATGTTTCATCCCTCCGAGGTAACCCTATTATCTATTCGGAGATGATTATTCTTCCGATGGGTTGTGGTAACTAGGGTTATTAGACCCACCATGTGGGGGTCGGCCCTGATCTTATATTTTAGGGGTTATTAGACTTCTCCAGGAGAGGTCGGCCCCATTAGGGTTTTTAGTCAGTCGGGAACTAATATAAATAGAGGAGGTGAGCTCCTCATTAGACACACTTGTACAACTCATAAAAGTAGCGCACTTGTCTGGGAGGTCTGCTAAGGAGGTAGAGAAGGAGGGAGCACATCTTGTATTTTGGTTGATCATCTTATTGAGGAAAGCTTTGCTGGGTTTTCTACCCCATGAGGGTTTCCCAGGGTAAATTCTGTGTCTACCTTGTGATTATGTTTCTTTCAGTGATCTTGCTAGTCTATTTGGTTTAAACTTAACATCCCATAGCAATTTACCAAATTTACCACCTCCGGAAAGCCCAGAACGTGTCCCTCAAGATGAATCCCCAAGGAAGTAGTGTAAGCAGATAGTCTGAAACACTTAGGGTTCCAAGCCGACAAAGAACCACTAGACCGACCATCCACATCCATCGAGCAAATGACCCAGTCACTTCTGATGCCATAGAATAAAGTACGGGAACGTTCAACCGATACCATCGTTTCTTGAAGAAAAACCATGTCAAAATTGAGTGTGTCCAACATACCTTTGAGGGCCAATCTTATTTTAGGGCCCCCAAACCCTCGAACATTTAGAGAGAACAATATCATCTTTTAACCCTTGCAAGGGATTTCATTTCTCTAAGCGCCCGACATGAAACTTGAGAACCGGAGGAATCAGGGGAAAGCAACAGAGGATCGGAGGGAGTGAGAGTAGCTGAAACAGATAGGGTTTTTCGAGCACTTCGAGTCTTAATGGGAGAAAATTGTGATATTCCACCCTTACGGACCCCCTTGATCGATAAACCCAAGTCCGAATCAATTGCTGGCATAGTCAGAGGAGAGTCTAGTACACCTATCTCAGTCAGGATAATACCCAAATAGGTCGTAAGTGGAGTTTTTGACTGGACAACCTCAGCATACGATAAAGTTTCTCCCACCACCCGAGAGAACCCCACAGGATCAGTAGCCAGGTTTGGAGATGAAGACTCGAAATGACCATCATCAGGACCTCCACATGGGACAGGGACGTTAGAGGAAGAGGGAATAGAAGGGTTAGGGACATGAAGGCTCAGAATAGTAAAGCTGACCGAAGTATGAGGTTCCACGGGTACAACCATAATTTCAGGAGAGATTGAGACAAGGCCATCATCATTTCCAGGCACAGTAGGTAGATTAGTAGTACTAGGGTTTAGTGGAAGGATGGGATCCACCGAAGGTAAAGGAACCCCCAAATAGAAGGATGTTGGCCCCCCAATGATTCCTTCACCAATACGATCACCCTTTGAATCTAAGCTAGAAAGGAAGACCAGATCTTCATTTGAAAGAGAAGAAGAAAAACTGGGATCCAGGCCTTTAAGCTTACCAAAGATAGACGTCGATGGAGATGAAACCACATTGGATGATAGAGAGTTACCAGGATTACTGGCCGCAACCTCGGGTTCACTAGCCGACCCCAAGGAGCTATCCGATGACCAAGCTTGTACTTCATCAAAAGAATCACGATCAGAGTCCAAACAAGCATCCAAGCACTCCCTCCAAAGGTGGTCGACCGCCTTACACTTTGAACACCTAAACGGTGTACCCCAGTAGTCCAATGGCTGCTTATACTGTTTGTCTCGCCAAACAATATCCACTAATTCAAAAATACCTAAGGCCATATCGATTTCCACCAAAACCCGGCCAACCCTGCGGTCCATACCATTTAGAGTACCATCATTAACATGTAAAAACCGCCCCAGATGGTTGGCCACCGCCTGGAAACCCTCCAGATGCCACAGTTCAAGAGGAAAGTTGGGGAGAAGAACCCAAAGATGGAAAAAATGTATTCGCTCCGAGGTAGGGTTAAACCCCATATGCCATCTTTTTAATATAAGAATTCCATTGCCCTTAATCCAGGTTTTCTCAAGTATTAGATCCATGTGCCAAGCCATACGAAAGTAAAACACATACCACCCCTTACTGAGTATGTAAATCTCAGGCTTGTAAATCCGTGTGCCGTGCCATCAGCAGGTCCTCCCCGTCTGCACGCAAAATATACTTATTTTTTCGCTGAGATACCCCCGCCCTAGGTATCCGAACAGGCTTAGGATCAGGAGCATGTTTGGTTTCAATACCCCGAGTGATGGATGGTATAGACAAGTCATTAGCAGATAAGTGGATTCCAATGTTTTCATGGAACCCTTCCCGTTCAGGTTCCAAACCCCCATCCCAGCACAAAGAAGGGTCTGTCTCCTTTCCAAGGACCAGGACCACATGTCCAGCATGTGCCCTCCACATATTTCTATACTCCTCATCAAACCTGTTAACATCTGCGGACATCCACCACTCATCAGAGTTTCCATGACTTCCCCAAGAGGACTCAATAGGCCCCCGGTCATTTCCAGAATCCATCCAAAAAGGTATATTCCGAGTACAAAGAGACAGTATAAAATAAGTCACCTGACACCCCACCCCCACCAAAGGTCATATAAAGACAAACCAAGCTGTGAAATGGTCACCAGAGTAACATAGCTCCGTTGTATGACCAAAACAAGCTGTGAAAACCCAAAACAAGATGTGAAATGGTCAACAGAGTAACATAGCTCCGTTATATGACCACGTCCAGGCTAACTAAAACACCGACAAACCTCACCAAGAACACTCATAACCACCCAAGAATAAAAGGAATTCATGCCTAAACAGGCTAGACCTAAAAACCCCATAGGTTACGAAATCGCCATGAAACCTGCATCGAAACTGGTTCATCTATTGGAATAGACGAAAATTGCATATATTGGCATAGCACACCAAAAAGAGTTTTATACTATTATTAGTCCATGCCATGGAAGGGATTATAGCAATGGGCCTATTGTCAAAACTAAGTTGACTTTTAAAATATTTTACGTTTTCTAAAGTTATTTTCCAATGTTTTGGAAAAATAATTATTAATTTTAATTTTTTAAAAATAAAAAATATTATTTTAATTTTTAAAATTCAATATTTTTATTTTTGATTGGTGGAAAAGCTTGATTAGTCTAATTAGCTCTACTGAGAGGTGACATTTTTTATTTTTAAAATTATAAAATTTAAATTCCTATTTTACAATTGGATTAAAATCTTGAAATGACTATTTATGTCTACTCTTAATTATAATTATCAGAATTAAACACTATTCAAAAAAAAAAAAAAAAATACATATGTGCCATCTTTCCTTTATATTGTCAGTCATAGGTCCGGTAATTATTACTGAATGTACTATAGAGAACTTTCTCACCACCTCGAAGCTGGCGGAGTAATTAATAGCTAGTTACTTAAGCCTTACGTCATTTGATCCCTGGAGGAGTTTCGTTTTCTGTAACTAGCCATATGCCCTCCTTTCTTGTATCAAATCGTTTTACCAGCATGCTCATGCCAACATTTACTGCCAGGTTGGGACGCACAGACGTGAAATAGGAATGCGTATTGGAATGGATTTAAGTTAATATGGGTTAAATTTATTTATTTTTAAGTACAATTTTGTGAGAAGTTATAATTTTAATTCATTAATAGAAATTTTGGAAAAGGTGTAGTTAAATATTCTATTTTTTACTTTTTTTCAAGTATATTTTTCTTTCTTTATATTTTGATTGAAATTTTTTTGTAAATATTGGAATCATATATATAACTATAAAAATTGCATGAATTTTTTTCTAATATATTTATATTCTTAATTGCAAATTTCAAAAATATTATAAAATTAGAGTTATGGAATAGCAATGAAATTATAATAATTATTCACTTTAATTAATTTTTATCATCAGTGAAAAGTATAAAATATTTATCTTCCAATAAATGTAAATAGAAATTAAATTAAATATATATAATAAAAAACAAATTATAAATTATGAAAGTCAATGTTATTATTGATTTAATTTTGTGTATTTATTTAAAATGTTTAAAATTTTATTTATTTTTGTTACATCATCATTTATTATGTGTCTTATAATTATAAGAGATAATATAACCTTAGTGAGTCAATACTATCTTTTTTTTAGTTTTTTTTTTAATAATTTTATGAAAGATTTGAATTTATATTTTATGTAAAATATTGCTATACAAACTTTAGAAAGCAATTTCCATATTTTATTTTTCACATGTAATAACATATTTTATAAATTATTTAATATTTAATAACTATTGAAGATTTAAAGAAATTCTAAAAAAATGTTGGATTTATATCTTTGATATTTGATCATTATTTTAGTTTTTAGATTAAACACAACTAATATATTAAAATATTAAAAAAAAAACTTAAATGCTAATATTTTTTACCATATTTTATTTTTAATTTCAATTATTTACTACAAACTACTACTATTATTTATCCACTCAATGTATACTTTTGATAAAAGTGTTATATCTTTGCTATTTTACAGTTATTTTAGTTTTTAAGACTAAAAACAAATAATATATAAAGACTTTTAAAAGAAAATATATATTGATTTATTTTATATTATCTTGTTACATAGGATGCAGGTACTAATCAACTATGTTGCTTATTTTACTTGTTCAATATTAATAAAAACATAATACATATTTCCTCTAAGTAAATATTTTTCCTTGATATAATTTCATTCCTTCAACTAGGGAATTGGAAATTGAAAACCTATATTCATCGAGAATTTAGAACAAGCATCATAACTTACTCAATGATAGCTGATCGATATTAAAAAGCCTTAACCACTCTTTCAATGCAATCCAAAATCACAGTATTGAATTCAATAAGAAGAAATACCTATAATAATTTTAATCACAAACTATATTTAATAGAAATAATATAATAATTGTATTAATTAAAATATAATAATTGTATTAAGTAAAGATTAGTGAGCATCCACTACAAGAATTTATTTTTTAGTGGTGGTTTAGGATTGCAGTGGGCATGGACAAACTATCTCTAAAGGTTTTTTAAGTGCTTTTGACTTTAGGACTAAAGGTTTTAATTGATTTTATAAATTTATTATTGTCAAATAATTTTTTAAAACTATAATTCTAAAGCAGGGACTAGTTGCTTTGCAGTTAATTATGCTTGTTTATATTAAAAAATGAATTGTCTCCAAGTTTGAGAAATTTCTAGTAAGAAATCTAATTTCAATATTTAAAGGTTTTAGGTTGTAATGGTAATTTATATATTTTTGAAAGTAAAAAAAAAGTCATATCGAAGAGTATTGAAGTCATTTTTATGAAATAGTTAGGATTCAAAGGCTTGTAAATTATGATCTAATTTTGATCAAATTTGTGTTAATAGATATGTTAAATTCATAAAGATTCATCTTTACAATAACCCAAATTAATGAGTAACATGATATACTCAATTTAGAATTGGAAAAGAGTGCTATGGTGCAGCATATTTTGATGATGACGAGTAACAAAGAGGTAATCATATTAAAAATAAGCATCTAAATAAAGTTAAGGAGGAGTATCATACTTGTTACATCCCTTGAGGAGGAGTATCATACTTTCTACATCCCTGATAATATTGAATTAGAGATGAAGGGAATTACATGTCATCCCTCCTAAATGGAAACTTTGTTCATGCTTGACAAAAATCATAAAAGAAGGAATGTGGAATTTGATAAAGACTAGAAGTGAAGTATGATTAAGGCATTGATACCATGTTTGAATTTTGGCATGGTCACATGAACAAACACAAAGCAAACCCATAAATGAACACTGGAAATTACGTGGTAAAACCTTTGAATGAGAAATATCCATGGAGCAAAGGAAAAGCTCAATTATCCTCTCATCTCAATCATATTACAATCAATACCTATTCCATTTTTTATAAATAAATCAATAGAATGCTAGCCACTGACACATTTACAAGTCACAAAGCCACAAATCAACTAATTATGCTTAAATTGGCAAATGCTCCATGTTAAGCTTACTTCAACTTGCAAGGATCCATTGTTATGATATTTAGACACTTAAGAGATTGTTAAGATCAACTTGAGGTTCTTTAATATGCATTTGTACTAATCTAATCCGACAACCATGATCTATTCTAGACAAAAGTGATCTAATATCTCATCTTTTTCTCAATACTAGTAGCCATATTGATCCATGGCTTAACAATGTATAGTCATGATCTCTATTTAAAGAATATGGTGGGCCATTTGTTGATGATTGATTGTGAGAAACTCATATGTAAAATATTTTCCTTTTGTGTTAATATATGGCCTCAAGTGACCATGTTGGCTAGAGTTGTGGACTATTTCTCTCTCTGAAATATTTGACCACATGATGCATTGGTGTGTTTACCTTTGATATGTTTTCTGTAAGTGGTTGCTTAAGGTGTTCGACCTTTGTCAAAATGCAGCCTTCTTTTTTCAAACATGGTATCGGATTTCTCATGAAGAATCGTTCCCATTGTTGGTCGGGATCCTAAACTTGTGTCACTGCATCCATAAAAAGAATCTATTGATTTTACTATTTTTGTGTATTAATGGGATGACAGAGTTATTCCATTGCATTTGGAGTGTTTATTTCAATTGGAAAGACATTTTGCTTCACCCAAAAAGGTTCTTGTTTGCGCAAGATACATTCATTTTAGCAAATCCAAAGGCATATTGTTTTCATTATGGTTTTTGTATCTTTCTCATATTGTTTAAATATTCCAATATTTATATTCCTGGTTTGCTCTCTTTCAAGTCTATGTATGCTCTTTGCAATGCACTTTGTGCAAACTTTGAAAACCAGATTCAAAGTGGAGACTATTATCTTTTCTATGCATGCTCTTTGTCATGCACCTTTTGTGAACTCTATAAATCGGAAATGTAGATAAAACTTGCATTTTTTGAGTAATCTAGTTGAAAAATAACCCTAACTTTATAAAGTTTTTGTTTCAAAATTTCATTTTTTTGTGTGTGCAACTATGCTGAAGTGTTTTGCAGGAAAAAATAAGGGTTTCTAGGGTAAGCATGCACTTCAAGGAAAAAGTAATATTTTTTATCCTCATTTATAACAATTGCTATATATTATGCATTAGCTAACTTGGTTGAAATTTACTTTGAATGAATAAGAGTTATTAAGTTCAAGGTTGTCTTTTCCTTAAGTTACTTTTAAAAAAAGTTCATGTAACTTTAAATTTCCACGTAACTTTACTATAAAGTGTGTTTCACTTATTTCCTAAAAATGAATCACTGTAAAGTAACTTCAATATTCATTTTTAAGATATTTTTGCATGCAACTTTAATTTAGAAAGTAACTTCATTCCAAAAGTGACGCTAACTTAATTTATAAAAGCAGGTTATTTATTTTATTGTAAAAAGTAACTTATTTGTAAAAGAGAACTTCAAGGCAAAGTTAGAGAAGATAAATTTGTTTTACACAATAATCACAATGTGCACTCTTCACCACATGAACCATCCTATGCCTACCACCTGGCACTTTGGTTACCTTTTATGCCTTTCTTAAAAAGGGAATAACTTTGATACCCAAAGTCCATTTTCAAAGCCATTTTTTTCCAAAATACCTATTTTTTCGGGAGTTTTACATACACATCTTTAGTTTCTACTTGTGAATCCATATTACTTGAATATTATAATATGGCTTGTCCAACGATATCCTACTTACCAATACCAACTACTTCTTATATACATATCATATGGAGGATGTACTGCGTAGTAAAGGACTTTACTGAATTACCTTGGGAAAATAAATTCCCCACTAATGCTTCAAAAAAGGCAAATTGGATGATAAAAATGATGAAGCATGTGGATTAATGGAAATTTCCATCTCTAATTATTTACAGTTTCGCATTCAAGGATTTGAAAAAATAGATTAAGTTTGAACAAATTTGTAAAGTATATTTGGTAAACACAACGAGATTCGAGCTCACCAACTTGATAATCAGTCGATTGGTTTAAATCCAAGTGATCACTCTTACATTGAAGACTATCTATATAAATCAAACTTACTTGAAATCTTGCTTCAAAAATGTAACATGCATAAGAAGGATACCCAATGTGTTTATGATATTCTTGTTAATATTGGTAGTCCATATTCCATTTTTTATATACTTTTCACCTCAACAAAGAAGCTCTGCGGGTTATTTACAAAGAACCCACTCTTGAAGAGTTTTGTAATTATTTGATTAGAAAGAAAGAAAATATCTTTAAACTTGGAGTGATCAACATTGCAGGTAGATCTAACAAAGTCTTAGTGGAACAACAAAAGGATAAATCCAAGCATCCAAAGAGGCAACACCATATCAACAACAAGAAAAACGAGGGTCCCAAACCCTCTTGGACAATTCGTACTCCCAATGGTGATAAATGCAATAAATCAAAAGGTAAGAAGACTAAGGCATTACAGTTTTGTGCATGAGATGGTCATATGGAGTCTAAGTGTTTCAAGAAAATGGAATCCTTAGAAGCAACAATGAAGAATCACAACATCAATCTTGATTATTCTTCGTCTAACTCTTCTCCTCATGAACATGCAATTTCTACTTCTGAACTTTCCTTCCATGCAACCTCTACTTGTTCTACTAATGAGTGGCTATTGATTTTGAAGAATCTTATCATCTAACTAAGTATAAAGCCATTTTTATACACTTAATGAATGTAACACTAAACAAATGTTTTTCGGTGATTATGGATCTCTTAGTGTTGTAGGGTTTGGAACAGTTCAGTTAGATGATGGTATTGGTTGTGGAGCCTGATCTTCCTTATTCAAAGGTCGTGTTTCAGCTGTGTCTACATCCCAGCCCATGACGGGGGGTTTAGGAGGGATTTCTCCCAAAAAATAGTCTCCATGGGGGGTCCAGGGGGGCAACAACTAGTTTGGGAGCTAGGGTCCAAGGGCAGCGCCCCCATAGCGAAAAAAATGAAAAAAAAATGTCTTGTAAAATGTTGTAATTTCATAGTCATGAATTGGTCAATAATGGGTGATTTATGGGCCCATGGTATTGGGTCTTCCATATTATTTTCCCATGGTAATCACTTTTTAAAAGGAAGGCATTGTAATACGGTTGTGTATTGTATCATTGTAAAGATCTATATGATTGTGTAAGAGAGACTGTGATAGAGTGAAGAGGAAGTTGCAGCGGATGTGTTGCAGGTTGTATCCCTTCATTTGTTGGATGGTATAATAATAAGGAATGGAAATTTTTGTGTGGATGTAGCCCATCTTGGGTGAATTACGTTATATTGATGTCTCTCTTGTAATGTGTTTTAGATTTCCATTTTGTTTTTCTTTATTGCTCTGCGATCCTATTTTTCTAATAGATGGTCATTCCAATGTTGTATTATGTATTCCAAGTCTTTTCTACAATCTTCTATCACTATACTAGATCACTCATTTAGGTGAAGGTAAAATAGTAGAGTTTTCACCTCATCAAGTTGTAATCGAGGATTTAAAATATCATAAGCATGTCCTAGCAACTGGTATTGTTTACAATATACCAGGTTGCATAGATTTAACAAGTTTGAGTCATCATCTTTTCCATTTTTTATTGCTCATAGAAATGACTTGATAAAACTTTGGCATGAGTGATTTGGTCATCTAAACTATTATTCATTGCAATAACTCTATAATCAGTGTGTTCTCAACAAACATTGTCGATACAGTTTTGGCAAATGTACGTCTTGGTATGCCATGACCCCCTTGTCGTTTTTTCATAGTGGTTTTTGTGGTTTGCTTCCTCCTTTTTCTTTCTTTAGGTTCAATTACTTATTAAATTTCATTGATGACTTCTCCAGATGCATTCAAATTTATTTCTTAAAAAATAGGAGTGAAGTATTTGGCATGCTTTTGGCCTAAGAGGCCCTTGTGGAAAAACAATCTAGATATCAAATTGAAATGTTAATAACATGTAATGGAGAACCATGTATACTATAGAATGAGAACTCTAGCCATAAAAACTCATATTTTTGCATAAAAAATACCAAAAACAACCCTCGTTTCGAAAAGTGGTGTTACTAGTGGCACCCTTTACTTAGGATAAATTTACAACTTTTTTGAAACCCCATCCAATACCCCTTGCAATCAAAACCATAAATCGAACCTCAAATAGAAAAGTGGTGCTATTGGTAGCATCTTTATTCATTTTGAAAACATGTTTTAAAAAAATTAAATTTTTCTAAAGCATCGCTATGGAAATGGGAAACAAGAAAACAATTTTAACCTAAAAAAATAATGAACAAAATTAAAAGAAGACCAAAATTATGACAAAATTATAACAGATTTTGAATTTATTTTAAAAAGAAAACAAGATTAGAAATCAAATTTAAAAAAATAAATTAAAAAATAGTTTAAAAAAACAAACAAAAATTAACAATATAAATAAATAAATTTAAAAAATGTAAAAATAATTTTTAAACACTAATTAAAAATAAAAAATAAAATAAACAAACTAATATAAAACAAAAAAAATAAAAAACAAGCATATTATATATATAAAGGAAAAAGAGTGCAAAGTCCCCCTCCCCTCTCATCCCTTCCCCAATAAAAAAAGAAAAAAAAAGTGCAAGGGTCCCCTACCCACTCATCCCTTTCCCTACCATGTATCATATTATAATTACGCCAATAGGCATTTTTTTCCAGGTGAATTTTGAAAATCATTGTAGCTTTTCGTCTTCCCTCTTGCAAATGAGTTGTTGCCTCATGTCCTACAGACTTGTTTCCTCGTGTCCTCCTCATGCACCTGGAATTTCCACTCGGTTTCTTGTTCCCTTACAATTTATGCTCCTCATCTGGTGGATTCTCCTCATCCTCCCCATGCACCTAGAATGTCTGTGCAATCCTTCTTAAGTTGGAAACCTGCTTAACTTGACCTCTGCTCTTTCTTCAAGATTTCTTTGATTGGTCTCTACCTCGATTATTGGGTTGGTGAAAGGGATAATAACTGGGAGGAAAGCTCACTCCAGTTGTATATGTCAGCCTTGCAGAATATGTTGGACCTCTCTCCAACATAATGTTTTTACGGATGGTTTTAAATTTGTTCTATTGTGTTTTCACAGTCCATACCAAATTAGTGGGAAACCGAGTGGAAACAACAAACAGGTTAGATGGTCCATAAAAATCTTGTTTGGCTATTGGTTTTCCCATTATAGGTAAAAAAACAAGTAAAACCCTATAGGGTTATGCGGAAAATTTCAATTGCGTGCTCATGCAGATCAGGCAATGGGATTGAGATGGTTTTTTGAAAGTGACATGAGGTTGGAGCATGAAACTGTCATGGTGACGTCGAGACTCTCACCAACATTATCGTTTTTCCCATCTTAATGAATGGAAATTTATTTTAATCCACTTTTAGACTAAATCAATGACATGCTCTGTAAAATACTGTGTGCTCAACCTACTACATGCAACCTATATTTTTAGCTTATTCATGCAATATTCTTGGACATGTTTGGTATTCAGATCAGCCTAATTCTGCTACATCTGAAGTGATGATCTTATGTTTTTCCTTAGGCCCAACCACTTTTGGGTATTCATGAAGACTAGAATGCAATGTAAACTTGTTTCATACATGAAATTAATCTATAATGGGAATGTGATTTTGACTCAAGCTATCTTGAACTTAGGAGAAAGAATGGGCATGTCTACAAGAAAACAAACCTATAAGAAGCTTGTCATTTATAGAAGCATCCTACAAACAAATAAATCTAACCTGGAGATGAATAAATAAACTTGTTTTCATGTAAATGAAAAGTTGTAGGGTGAAATAGTGATGAACCAAGGAAACAAGAGACAATTGTAAAAGGTAAATGTTGAGTTTAATGACCAAGATACCAATTTGTTGAGGTTGAGAGATTGCTTGCCTCCAAAGTGAGCAATTGACTGGGTTAAGGTGGTAGATTGCACATCCAAGTGAGTGATTTGTTTATTTTTCTGGGTGAGAGAGTTTGTGTGCCTCCTAGGTTGTCAATTTTCTCTTTTGGTGCATGGTTTGTTGAGAATACTAAATGAAGCCATCACTCATTTGTTTAAGAAAAGAGAATTCAATGAGGTTGAAGGTCGTGTGCTCGAATCGTTGGTTTTGAGAGGCTCCTTGCATTAGGAGATGAGAAATTTTACCTCTAGTGGCTAACTTTTGAATTAGAGGGGCAACTTTCCTTAGAGGTGAACAATTTTGCTCTTGAAGCTTTTATATCTATTTTAAGCAGAATCATCTAAATTAAATAAAAAACAAGAAAACCAGCATATCCTACTTTCCAATAATGGATTCCATTGGAAAATTCATGCTTATTTGTGATGTGAATATTCATGTAACTATTTGTGTTATCTTGAAAGGGCTTCTTACAATTGGTCCGTCCTTTCCCTTCACTGCAAAACTTGTAACTGATTTCCTCAAGGTACGGTGCTAGGTATAGACCAACTCAATTTTAATTCCCCTTTTCAGCGTTTTTTACCCTCCAACAACTGACAACAACCTATCAGCATATTATTGCACCATCTTGGGGCAATTGCTAGTATAATAGTATATTATAATATGATACGTGGTAAGGGGAAGGGATGAGTGGGGAGGCACAAGGGATGAGTGGGGGATAAGGGGGTAGCAGGGTGGTGGAGGGGGTGGGTAAAGGGGGTAGGAAGGATGGAGCAATTCTCAAAATCTCCCTTCCCCTCCCTATCCTCTTTACCCACCCCTTGCACTTTTTTTTCAGTTTTTGGTTTTATATTATATTTTTTATTTCGTTTTGTTTTGTTTTGTTTTAAATTATATTACGTTTGTTTTTTATTATCTTATTTTATTGTTTTGTTGCATCGAGAGTAGTGAGGTGCTTACAACCTAGTATGGGGGAGATGTTGTGATGTGATGTGATGTAACTGGCATATTTTAATAATAATAATAATAATAATAATAAAATAAAAATTCATGTCAACATCAAGACCCTATGGATGATGTTGGAAATCCCAGTGAACCAATGGAAATTTCCATACTTTCTCTAAAAACTAGTCTTATCAATGCCTGATGGATGCCTCTACCAAGGTCAATGCATATGATCAACTGCAACATGCAATTTTGCCAATGGTGGTGCTCTTATGCTTTGTAAATATAACATTTTCCACAGTGCCCACTATAGATATGGTTAGCTCTTGGCCTCATAAGGCTTGTCTATGAGATGAATTTAAATTCTGATTCACTAAATATTTATAATTCTTAAACATCCGTTGAAGTTCCAAAAAATATTAATGCAGATGCTCTAACCTATATCTAATAGTACATAAATCATTCCACCCCTTTCCATAAAAAAACAAAACCATGTGTCCTACTATTTTGATGTGATGTGTGGCCATTATGAGCCACAAGAGTGTCTCCCAAACTAGCATGTGCAGAAGTAACAAGCCTCAGGGAAATGGAAAAATTTTGTAAGTCAAAGCTTTGCATACCTGGAGCAAAAGTAGTCTTACATTACAGGCATTTGACTCAATGGCAGATTGGATCTTCCAAATGCCCCCACAAACTATAGCCTGTTGAGATACTTCAAGGTTACTAATACAAGTAAAGTGCTTCGTGTGGTTAAATCCTATTGAGGCTTGGGAAAGGATATATTTGTGTGGTTTGTTTTATAGTGAAGACAGATTAGATTGGGGTGTGCTTCTAAATGAAACTTGGATTAATGCAAAGGATACAACATATGTGCCATCATGACAACATTACTTCTCACCAATATACATATCTTGAAACACATATATCCTTTCAATTCAAGGAAACATCCTTAATGGAGGTGGTTAACTTAAGATATCGGATGCTCTAGCGTTCCTCCACGATGGTCACATGGATTACCTTATTTTTCGAACATGTTGCAGGCGCTTAGAGAGATAAACGCCCAACAATTTGAGACAGTGATGGTCACCATTCTATTAAGCATTGTTCCTCAATATGCTCTACCCGACATCCAAAGTGCTTGAAAGATTATATTTTTAGTTGGTGAGGCATATTTCTCAAAGACATGCCCCACAATTGTTAGGTGTCCTCATTCTCGCATACTCTGGAAGATATTGACATATTCAGTTAACACCAAGGCCATATGGATGATTTTGGAAGTCTCAGTGACCCAGTGAAAATTTCCATACTTTCTTTAAACACTAATCTTATCAATGCCTGATGGATGCCTCTACCAAGGTCACTACATATAATCAACTGGAAAATGCATTTTTATCAATGGTGGTGCTCTTATGCTTGTAAATATAGCCTTTTCCACTCTTCCCACTGCAGATATGGTTTTCTCTCGGCCTCATAAGGCTTGTCTATGAGATCAATATAAACTTTGATTTTGATTCACTATACGGTCCATCCTAAATCTTGCAAATGTTATCCATCCAACATAGATTCAATTCACTTCTTATCTTATATTTGAACATTCAATAGAATAAATATAGAGACTTGTAGAGTGTTATTTTGGAGAAGAAAATTTAGTCACATACTGAGGCCGTGACCAAGAACGAATTAGCAGTCAATGTGAGGGGAGAAGAAACATAAGTTTGATTACTTCTTCACCATCAATTTCCCTTCTGAATTTCTTTGGCACTGATTGGTTTGTATGCAAAACTGCCCCAATTTATTTTACCAAATTTTCTTCCTCCCCAAATTTTCTTTTCAACTAAATAGTTTTGGCACTAATTGGCTTATATTAACCACATTATAATGTGGTTGTGCAAGTTATCGGACAAGAATTGGGAATGCATTCAATAATAATAGTAATAATAAAAGAAATATCTATGTTTGACTATGGTTGATCATGTCTAACCATGATTGACCATGAATAACCATGTTTGAATATGTTTGACCATGGTTAAATATTTCACCATGTGTGATGATGGTTGACTACTTTTAACAATGGTTGACCATTTTTTACTCTTTGACCATGGTTGATCATGGTTGAAAACTTATGACAATGGTTGAGCATGTTTGACTTTGTTGGAACATTGTTTGATCATGGTTGACTTTGAAGTTTAACTATGGTTGACCAATCTTTGATTTTGGTTTATTATGGAAGAATTTGGTTGGCAATGACTTTGGTCAACCCTTGTTGATCATGGTTAATAATGTTTGACATTCCTAACTATGGTTAACCATGGTTAAACATAGTTGATATTTTTTTGAATATGGTTGACCATGTTGATTTTGGTTTGATCATGGTTAACTATGGTTAACCACTATAGCTGAGTTTGGCTAATTATGTTTAATTATGGTTAAATATGTTTGACCATGATTGACTATGGTTAAATATAGTTTATATTGACAGGTTGTTCTCTAGGTTTTTCAAGTGAGTTCAATCACTTGCAATCCTTTGTATGTGAGTTCAACCACTATGCAATGTTGTTGTTAGAAATGCTCTTGTTCTTGTGCTAAAAGGAAAGCTAACATGTGTAATATTTGATTCATGGTGCAATGTATTTGATGGCATTGTGCTTGTGTTAGAAGGAAAGCTAGCATGCATTAAATTCCATTTGCTATGCAATGTTGTTAGAAATTCCATTGTGCTTGTGCTAGAAGGAAATCTTTAACATGCGTTAGATTTCCTTTGTAGTGCAATGTATTTGATGGAAATGTGGTTGCGTCATTAGGAAATCTAGCATGCATTAGCTTTAATTCGCTATGCAATTGTTGTTAGAAATGCCCTTGTGCTTGTACTAGAAGTAAAGCTAACACACGTTAAATTTCCTTCATTATGCAATGTATTTGATGGCAATGTGGTTGTGCAAGTAGGAAATCTAGCACACATTAGCTTTCATTCATTGTGCAGTATTGTTGTTAGTAATTCCCTCATGCTTGTGCTAGAAGGAAATCTAACATGCATTAGATTTAATTCATGGTGCAACGTATTTGATGGAAATGTGGTTGTGCCAATAGGAAATCTAACACATGTTAGCTTTCATTCACTATGCAATGTTGTTGTTAGAAATGCCCTTTTGCTTGTGCTAGAAGGAAAGCTAACATGAGTTAGATTTCATTCATGGTGCAATGTATTTGATGACAATGTGCTTGTTCTTGAAGGAAATCTAACATGTGTTAGATTTCCTTTATGGTGCAATGTATTTGATGGCAATGTTGTTGTGCCAGTAGGAAAACTAATACGCATTAGTTTTGATTTGATTTGCAATGTTGTTGATAGAAATTCCTTTGTGCTTGTGCTAGAAGGAAAGCTAACACATGTTAGATTTCCTTCACGGTGCAATGTATTTGATGGAAACTTAGTTGTGACAGTAGGAAAGCTAGCACATGTTAGCTTTCATTCATTCTGCAATGTTGTTGTTAGAAATTCCCTTGTGCTTGTGCTAGAAGTAAAGCTAACCTGTGTTAGATTTCATTCATGGTGCAATGTATTTGATGGCAATGTGGTTATGTGAGTAGGAAAGCTAACATGTGTCAGCTTTCATTCACAATGCAATGTTGTTGTTGGAAATTCCCTTGTGTTTGTGATATAAGGAAAGCTAACATGTGTTAGGTTTCATTCATGGTGCAATGTATTTGATGGCAATGTGGTTGTGCCAGTAGGAAAGATAGCATGCATTATCTTTCATTCACTCTATAATGTTGTTATCATAAATTCCTTTCTGCTTGTGTTAGATGGAGAGGTAACGTGTGTTAGATTTCATTCGTGGTGCAATGTATTTGATGGAAATGTTCTTTGCTATAAGGAAAAATAACACGCATTAGCTTTACTTCGTTGTGCAAGTTGTTGTTAGAAATTCCCTTGTGCGTGTGTTAGAAGGAAATCCAACATGTCTTATATTTCATTCATGGTGCAATGTATTTGATGTCAATAGGAAATCTAGCATGAGTTAGCTTTCATTCACTATGAAAAGTTGCTGAAATGCCCTTGTGCTTGTGCTAGAAGGAAAGCTAACATATGTTAGATTCCTTCGTGCTAGAAGGAAATATTTCCTTCGTTGTGCAATGTTGTTATTAGAAATTCCCTTGTTCTTGTAGGAAAGCTAGCACGTGTTAGCTTTCAATTGTTGTCTAATGTTGTTGTTAGAAATTCCCTTGTGCTTGTGTTAGAAGGAAAGCTAACATGCATTAGGTTTTCTTCATGGTGCAATGTATTTAATGGGAATGTGGTTGTTCCAGTAGGAAAGCTGGCACGCATTAGTTTTTATTCACTCTATAATGTTGTTGTTAGAAATTCCCCTGTGCTTGTGCTAAAAGGAAAGCTAACATGCATTAGATTTCATTCATGGTACAATGTATTTGATGGAAATGTGGTTTTGTTAGTAGGAAAACTAGCACGTGTTAGTTTTCATTCACTGTGCAATGTTGTTGTTAGAAATGCCCTTATGCTTGTGCTTGAAGGAAACCTACCATCCGTTAGAATTCATTCATGGTGCAATGTATTTGATGGCAATGTGCTTGTGCTAAACGAAAATATAACATGAATTAGTTTTCCTTTGTTGTGCATTATTGTTGTTACAAATGCCCTTGTGCTTGTGCTAGAAGGAAAACTAGCATGCGTTTTATTTCATACATGGTGCAATGTATTTGATGACAATGTGGTTGTGCTAGTAGGAAAGCTAGCACGTGTTAGCTTTTATTCAGTGTGCAATGTTGTTGTTAGAAATTCCATTCTACTTGTGTTAGAAGCAAAGTTGACATGTGCTAGATTTCATTCATGGTGCAATGTATTTAATGGAAATTTGGTTGTGCCAATAGGAAATCTAGCATGTGTTAGCTTTCATTCGGTGTGCAATGTTGTTGTTAGAAATTCCCTTCTACTCATGATAGAAGGAAGGCTATCATGCATTATATTTCATCCATCATGCAATGGTTTTATTAGCAATGTGGTTGTGCCGGTAGGAATCTAGCATGCATTAGCTTTCCTTCATTGTGAAATGTTGTTAGAAATGCCCTTGTTCTTGTGTTAGAAGGAAAGCTAACACGCATTAGATCTCCTTCATGGTGCAATTTATTTGACGACAATGTGCTTGTGCTAGAAGGAAAGATAACATGGTAGCGTGCTTAATGGTAATGTATTTGATGTGCTTGTGCTATAAATAAATCGAACATGCGTTAGCTTTCCTTCACTGTGCAATGATGTTGTTAGAAATGCCCTTGTGCCAGTAGGAAAGCTAGCATGCGTTAGATTTAATTCGTTGTGCAATGATGTTGTTAGAATTGCCCGTGTGTTTGTGCTAGAAGGAAGTTAGCATGCATTAGTTTTCCTTCATGGTGAAATGTTGTTGTTAGAAATGCCCTTGTGCTTGTGCTAGAAGGAAAGATAACATGCATTAGTTGCTTCATGGCAATGTGTTTTTGCTAGAAGGAAAGCTTTCTTTATTGTACAATGTTGTTGTTAGAAATGTCCTTGTGCTTGTGGTAGAAGGAAAACTAGAATGCATTAGCTTTCCTTCATGGTGCAATGTTGTTGTTTGCAATGCCTTGTTCTTGTGTTTAATGAAAAACTAGTATGAGCTAGATTTTCTTCAAGGTGCAATTTATTTGATGGCAATGTGGTTGAGCCAGAAGGAATGCTAGTAAGTGTTACCATTCATTCACCATGCAATTTGTTGTTAAATATTCCCTTGTTCTTGTGCAAGAAGGAAAGCTAGTGTGAGCTAGCTTTCCTTCATGGTGCAATGTTGTTATTGGAAATTCACTTGTTATGTGCTACAAGGAAAACTAACATGTGTTAGATTTCCTTTTTGGTTCAATGTTGTTGTAGGAAATTCAATAGTGCTTGTGTTAGAAGGAAAGCTAGCTTGTGTTAGTTTTCCTTCATTGTGTAATATTGTTGTTAGAAATTATCTTATGCTTGTGCTAGAAGGAAAGCTAGCATGCATTAGATTTCCTTCATGGTGCAATTTATTTGATGGAAATGTGGTTGTTCTAAAATTAAAGCTAGCACACATTAGCTTTCATTCACTATGTATTATTGTTGGAAATTCCCTTGTGTTTATGCTAAAAGGAAAGTTGCGCTAAAGTTTCCTTCATGGTGCGATGTTTTTATTGGCAATTCTCTTGTGTTGTGATACACGAAAAGATAACATGTGCTAGATTTCCTTTTAGCACAACAAACACTAGTTTTACTTCACGATGCAATGTATTTGTTGGCAAGGAACTTGTGCTTGTGCCAGAAGGAAAGTTAGGGTGCACTAACATTCCTTCTAGTAGTTGCTAGCTTATATTCTAGCATGCACTAGCTTTCCTTCACAATGCAATGTTTTCAATGAGTAGGTTCTAGCTTTCCTTAATGGTACAGTGTTGTTGTTGGTAATGCATTTGTGCTTGTGCCAAAATAAAAGGCTAGCATGTGGTAGATTTGTTTCATTGTGCAATTTTGTTACTGGAAATGTGCTTAATGTGTTTTCCATAAAGAGTATGTCCTCCCATGTGTAAAAGTGTGGAGTCCTAACATTTGAACTAAAGATTCAAAATGTGATTTCCCAACTTTTAAAATAAAAATGAGAATGATATAGTATTTATATTACTATAATTTTATCTAGAAGATAATCTCTAGTCTAGCTTCCAACTTATCAAGTTCAAACATCAAATATCCTCACTAAATGAGCTATAAATATAACTGCTCCTTGTCATGGAACATTTTTTACATTTAATGTTGCATCCATCTTGGAATTTATTAGATTTTCCAAAGGACCTTGTTGTGGTTCTCCAACTGGAAATTTATTATGAGCACGATTCATACACATACATCAATAATGCAAGTGCCATGTCCAAAGTTAAAGAGGAACTTGGCGGTTTTATATGAGTTGATATCTGTCATTCTCTAATACTACTTGGATATCTAATGGTTAGGCCTTCGTATATATATTTTGTGTAATTTATATGTAAATTCCCTTTTGATAGCAGGCACTAGATGGTGGGGAACAATGTTTCGTTGCATACAAAATGATTTTCATAATGTTTTGAATTATTGCAACTATATTACTTTTTTGAATGTTGTGTTTTAGCTAAAATATAAGAGCACACTTTACATGGTTTAACCTTAATTATTACAAATTACAATTCAATTGTGTGTTACAAATTTGGAAGGAGTTACAATGGAAAATATAATTTTGACAAGAGGGGACTATGTTGACCTCCTAATTAATGGTCAAGTTATTGATCTAGGAAGGTTTGAAACTATAGAAACTGGAACTTATTATGGCAAAGAAAGGGTTAATGTAGGCTATGTTACAGTTTTGATAATTGATGTCACTCAACCACATTTGATTATGGAAGATGTTGACGAAGGGGATCTACATCCATGGAAAGATCATGGATTTGAGGCATAACATAGGTAACTCAAAATATTGAAGCATTTGTTAAGTGTTATTGTTAGTACATTGAATGCCTTTTAGAGGAAATACTAAGTTTCTTTAATTTGGTGTACAGGTGTAAATGTCTCTTCTGCATTTTCTATTAAAGACAAGGTAGATCTTCTGCAATGTGGAGTGAAGGTGGGTGAGGGATCCATATTCAATACATATATTGGGAATAAGGTGCATGGAAGAATGGTAAAGAAAAGATTCATAGTGGTTAAAATTGAGAAGGTGTTAAAACATGATGCTCCTCTACCACATCCAATAGGATTTGAGCATACACTAGGGGGTGCATTGGAATCTTATGATATTTGGCCAGAACAAGACTTGGAACCTCATTGTCACGATCATCCCATAAATATTCCCCAAGATAGGGTTACATTCATAGGTAAAAAGGTTTATCTTACACATGAATGCACGAGAACAAACATGGGCATTGTCAAAGGGATCATAGTTAATTCCCACAAGGATGACATTGTTGAGGGTGAAACTCTAGGTGAAATGGAATTCGGTTTTTTTGTGGAAGACATAGATATAAGTTACAAAATATGTAAGATTAGGGATAAGTCTATACATTTTTTGGTTAGATGGCCAATAAATAAGTTGGTGGATGATGAAGGTGATATTTTAAGGGTCAAGGAAAAGTTCAAGGAACCACCCAAGGAAATGGTGGTATGGCATCTTATAGAGGACACAAGTCCCTTAAACAACTGGGATGGGGATCTTTATAATGAAAAATATCCAGACTCAGTTGATATGCATGTAACGAGGCCATATAAAAGGATTAAATGAGTTGTTGCTAGGTTGCAAAATGTCAAACAAAGATAGATGAAGAGAAAGAAATCCGACTTTTGGTAGTGGATGAATGTTGCAAACAAGATTTCCTTCAACATGTTGATAGGAAAGCCATTCCAATTTCTAGAAGGGGTATGGAACACACAAATAAAAATGGTATTAGGTAATTTTTGTTGAATTCACTCCTTTCAATCACAATAATTTCAATGAACCATGGCCATGGCCTACCTCCTATTGTTAGGAAAGTAAAGGACATGATATTTAATGGAAATATTATTTGTAAGAAAGCACGGTACAAGATACATAATATTCCTCAAAGTACCTTCTGTAACTACTAACATTATTTCCAACATGGATACATCAAAGACATTCATGGTAACACCAACAAATACAAAGCACATGCACATACCATGGAAACCATAGAATTATTGCACAGAATTGTCATGGATAATTTAGATGTTTCACCAAACCAAACATGTCAAGTTGAATAAGGTGGAATGTATTCTCCTTTAAGATTGATTCCTTCAACTTACACACAAATTTATTTGTTAAAATAGATCAATGAGGCTCTTAAAAATCTCAATTATCCATCAATATCACAACCAACAATGAGCAAGATCTGGAATACGCATTTTCAAGATGTGGCATTCTCAAAGAACAACAACTTTAGTAAATGTAGTGAGTGTATCATGTTGAAAGCACAGATGAAGTCAACGACTACAAAAGAGATGGAAGAAAAGGCATGAGGTATATTGAACAAACATAACAATATTGTTATGTGTGGATTATATTGCTACTACGGCCACAAAATTATGTTAGGGCGGTTTCTAAAGGAGTATTTGAGCATTATCCATGATAAAATGGACAAAACAAAGACTTCAATCCCAAGAATACATGTCAAATTAAAATATATTGTAGGAACAAACTTGGATTAGTCGTTGACATGTATGCTAACACATGGCATAACACATGCGATGTTGTTTATTTCTCCCTACCATTTGTACACATGGGATCATAATTTACCATTACATCTCTTACAAGGTGTTACACCTCAATCTTGCCACCTTGAGACTCAGTGTAAACCTCCCTGAAGTCCCAATGACTAAGACATCAAATTGGAAGAGATACTGGCCTATTTCCATAGGGTTTAGTAAGGTCGTCGCAGGTCACCCTTGTGCAACATTCGACATCGCAGGTCACCCTTATACATCCTGAGATGATGTCAGTTAAACGGATAAAAGGGCATCTTCGAGCCATTTCTCGAAGGTGTGTGATGTGGATCTCTATCTCTAACCTATAGGGGAGTTGGAATTCGGTTCCCTAGCCCTATGGGAGGATCCCTTAACCCTATCCCACTATATCTCAACCTATCCTATCCTCTTAGTCCTATATATATGAAGCTCATTCCCATTCCAAAGGGAGGAAGTCTATAGTACTTGCATGCTAGTGATATTAACTTAGAGAAATATCTACTCATCTCTTGGGAGACCTATACTTCCTTTGGAGGCTTTGGCATTGGCTTGTTGGAGGAGGATTGCGACGTTAAGCTTTGGTTGTAATCATCTCACTCTTTGTACTTCCCTTCTTTAATACAGTAATATAAACTCTTTCCACCAAATGTTGTTTTGTTAATGATGTTTGTGTAGTTCACTTGCTTAACCGTTTACTTAGATCTGTTACTGTTTAGATATTGTTTTACTGCTTGTATTGTTCTATATGAATTGACAGGTTTTGCAGCTGACATCTAAAGACCATGAAGCTTGGAGAAACATCAAGGAGAAAGGATCTACGATTCTAAAAGGTAAGACATCTAATCACTCGATCTTTAACTAGATCTAGGAAAGCAGTTTCATATTTTGTCTCACTTGTTCTAGATTCACGTTGAACTAGGTAGATCACGCCTTAAGTCCGCTTTCGGTAGATTATCCGGTAACAAAAAGTGCTTGAGGGACCTTCAAGATGCACACCTTGATATGTATGGTTATCTACTTTAAGAGAGTGTAAGTTCAAGAAACCCACTTTCAAATGCATTACTTGAAACCTCTATTTACTCAAAAATATAGAGTGTACAAGGATGATTTTCTATCTCATGGAAGATCAACAAATCAAAATGTTGATTTCAAACCTCTTCCTCCACATTTGTTGTTATAGGCGGACATTTCCAACAAGTTATAATAAGAATTGTTAGGTTTTCATGTTTCTATTACTATTAACTGTACTTGGTGTCTTCATCAGTATTGAAGTTGGTTTTTGCTTGTGGGGCACACCCATGAAGACATAGATGGAACCTACATAAGAATATCTTCCAACTTGAAAAGTAAAAATATATATTCTTTACTTGAAATGATGGATACATATCGCACAATAGAAGAAAAATGAGTGTTTCCACCTACACTTATTGACAAAGTGTATGAATTTAAAAGTTCCCTTAATGGATACATTAAGGAGGGGAAAAAATGAACTAGTCGGACATCTTATTGTCTAGTACCTCCAATTTCTTGTTCTCAATGATGTTCCTGTGATGAGGTATAAAGAATCCATCAGAGATATTGAGTGGTTAGAACCATTTGAGTTTTGGAATATAGATGATGACGGTCAACCTAAATTTCCCACAGGGAAGCCATCTTTTGTAGGTCCCAAAGAGAATGATGTATATTTTAAAGAATTAAACGAAGGACTAACATCATACATAAAAATGTGGAAAGACACTATAGAGAATTCACCAATTGTTACGGAGGAATGGAAAAATAAAGTAGAGTATTGGGAAAGAGTTCTTGATGCATTAGATGAAGCCTACAATGATCATACAATAGTAGATGCAAGTGATTAATCTTCTAAGGATTTCTGGCCCAAGACCAAGAAAATTGTCAATGCTGACCATGTGCACTCCATGTAATCTCAAATATTATGGATGAGGATTTTGATAATGTGACAGATGAACTAGTATATGTTGGACCTAAGTGTAACAAGCTAAATCCAACATTCAATCATATGGTTGATGTCAAGAAATGAAATATGTTTCTATTTAGATCAAGAAATGAGGATGAGGGAGAGATGATTTGGGTGGCAAAATCCACTTCAGATATCTTCAAGGATGATGAAAGTGAGACTCTTTATGTAAAGGTTGATTGGTGGAATCCTAGTTCAGGTAAATATAAGGGAAAATTTTTAGAACAATATTGGGTACCAAATCCTGATGACACAACACTTGGATCTATTTCAATTAATACCATAGTTTGGACATGGATTCCAAAGAAAGAACATTGCAAGAAGACCAAGATAAATACATGTGTAGATGTTGTACTTGATCTACTTGAACAAATATAGTGAGATTAGGTGGAGATTATTTATGAATGTAATTTTTTTCTTTGAACGCCCTATTAATATATATGAAGAAACACTTTTCAATGTTTGTAGTATATCAAGTATTATCTTCATGTTATTTTTTGAGGAATTTTATATTATTTAATACATATATGCACTTTTTGTTTCAACTTCAATATTAATTCAAGTGATGATACTTTGTGCAAATTACATAAATTACCATTCAATATTTAACTTGCCAATGCTTTGTTTAGATCAACATAACTTCTCACTATAACAAATGTGCATTATCAAATTCGATAATGAACTTAAAAACATCTTTTAGACTTGGTATATGAATAAATGCAAGGCAAGTCTAGCAATAGAGTTTGAAGTGAGTTTTCCTTAATATTCCTTATTATATTTGATATAAACTGAATTGTACTATTATATTGCATTCTAATTCATAATAATTTGATTTTGATCATTATACGACACAGCTAGACTTATAAAATATTTTCTCTTGTAGACTCTAAAGTGGTGTCAATATTGTACTAGTATAATAACTTATATTTAACACAGATAAAGTAGTAGAACTTATTGTGAATATTAAAATGGTTAATAATAGTCACAAACACAATATTAATATGTCGTCAAATAACTTTATAGGTAAGAAATCTCTTACACAATTTATTATTCATGAATGTAATTTTGTTCTTTGAATGACCTATTAATATTAATTGAATAAACACTTTTCGATGTTTGGAGTATATCATATATTTTCTTCATGTTATTTTTTCAAGAATTTTATATTATTTAGTACATAAATGCAAATTTTGGTTCAACTTCAATGTTAATTCATATGACGATACTTCATGCAAATTACATAACACCATTCAAAATTTAACTTTTTGATGCTTTGTTTAGATCACCATAACCTCTCACTATATCAAATGTCCATATTCAAATTCAATAATGCACTTAAAAACATCTTTTAGATTTGGTCTATGAATAAAAGCAAGGCAAGTCTTGCAATAAAGTTTGAAGTGTTTTTTCCCTTAATTCCTTATTATATTTGATATAAATCGAACTATACCAGTATGTTGCATTCTAATTCATAATAATTTGATTTTGATAATTACATGACACAATTAGACTTTGAAAAATAATTTCTTCTAGACTCTAAAGTGGTGCCAACATTGTACTAGTATAATAACTTATACTCCGCACAAACAAAGTAGTTACACTTAGTGTCAATATTAAAATGGTAAATAATAGTCACAAACATAATATTAATATGTTGTTAAATAAATATTTTTTCAACCAGAAAAAAATACTATATTTAATTAGAAACATAAGATAACAATTCGGAATTACAAAGGCACCTTCCAACATTAGTACAAACAACAATAAAAACACTAGTTGAACTCTCAACCTGAAAGAATGACAACCATACGTAAACCAACAAAAAACATCCCTTGACGGGCATAAAAAAACCAATGCCTGGAACCCATAGAATTACAAAAGATCAACAAGAACATCAAAATAAACCTAAGAATATTTCAAAACCAGTTCGATCACCATCAAACTTCTGATAGAAAATATTTCATTCTAACAACAAAGCCTATTTTAAGAGAGCATCAACTTCAGAATTTAAATCTCTATAAAAGTGCATAGCTACAACTTGAGTAAATTCAGATCTCAACTTCTAATCTTTTGTTGCCAGCTTTCAAGTGAAGCCACCTTTTTATAGGTAAGAAATGTTTTACAAAATCTATTATTCATGAGTCAAATCATGATGAACTTTGTTTTAATATAGAAATAGAAATATTAATGATAATATAAATATTGTAAGGAATCCAAGTTTTACATGAATATTAATATGCTCTTTTCAATTTAACATGTTCAAATACTTCAAAAATAAATAGTGAACACTTGCAATATCAATGTCATTAAATAACTTTATAGGTAAGAAATTTATCGCACATTAATCTATTATTCATGAAGTAAACCTTGATCAACTTAATTTTTAATACAATAATTCGTAATTTATTTTGATTGTTACAAGGGTAAAATCTAAACTTTAAAGTCATAAAATATTTTGTCTTGTTGATTCTAAAGTGGTGTCAAATTCATAAAATAAAACAACATACTCAACAAAGACAAAATTAGTTACTATGACAATTATTAAAATTGATATAATAACAAATACAATTTTGGTATTATGTCATAATTCCATAGCATTAAGGTCATTCTAAAATGATGCGAATCTCCCAAGACTTACCACAATAACTCAACCTAGACACAATAGTTAATATAATTTGAAATTATAACGAAAAATCCAAGTTAATAATAGTAACATAACATTGATTATTAATGCCATTAAGTAATTTTAATAATATGCAAGAAATTTCTTGCACAATCTATTATTCATGATGTAATCCTCGATCAACTTAACTTTTAACAGAAAAATATAATAATAATAGAAATAAATTATGTTGTTATTCTAATTTATAATTAATTTTGATTGTTAAAACAATAAAATTAAACACACACTTTATAACATTTTCTCTTGTTGACTATAAAATGTTATCAACCGCTTAATATAATAAAAACATGGTACTCAAGACAAGCAATATTATGCCTAGAATTAAAATTGTTATAGTAACAAATACATTGGTATTATGTTATTAAATAGTTTTTATATGGGTTATTCTAAAACTGTGCCGACTTTCTATCAGTATAGTGATTCAACATAGACATAGTAGTTAGTATATCAAATTATAATTAAATTGGTTAATCATAATAACATACACAATATTAATATTATTAAATAACTTTAATCAACTTAACTTTTAATACAAACTATAAATAATATTTATAGAAGTAATGTAAGGAATCTAATTCTAAGACTTTTCTCATTTTGGAAAAACTTAATCTAATTAAAATTCTAAATTTTAGATTAATTAAATAATTCCAAATTTAATAAAATATGTGTATTTTTAATTACAAGCTATTTAATTCACTTAATGAATTCTAGAAAAGCTCATTGTTTAAGTATTGGAGAGATATTATAAAACCAAATCAAACATGTCAAACTGAGTTATTACAATTAGCACACTTAAAAATGCCATATGTCAACATAAGCATGCCTGATAATGGGGCATGCTGGTTTTTATTTTTATTTCTCTCTTAAAATATGCATTTTCCTTTGGAAATTGAAGTATCACATGTTCAACATTGGATTATTTTAAGGATTAAGATATGTTTCTATATTTTGTCTCTCTTATGGTATGTCTTTGTGTGAATGTTTTGGATAAGTAATATTAACTATGGTCTTTTTTTTAATGCTTTGGATATATAATATTTATTTATTTTATATAAATTTAAATAATATTAAAATGTGAATATACATTTTAATGTTATGATAAGTTGTTTTATTATTAAAATTAGATATTTAAATCTTTATCTAATTTATAAATATAGTTAAAACTTTGAGGCTTTTATTTAAGTTTAAAAGTCTAATTACACATTTAACATTCTAGTGACAAAATATTGATTTTTTTATTTTTTTTATTAGGGTAATCAACAACTAGAGTTGGGATGGTACTTGCGTGATATAGGGTTCAGGGATCCAATCTCACTACCACTATATCCCTAGGTGCATCTACATAACCCAAACCATAACGCACAAGTAAATTTAGAAAGATTCAAACACGTGACCTTCTATTATAACTTATCATCTTTACTACTTGAGATGCCCCACAAATGACTAAATATTGATTTAAATTTATAATATATTAATATTTTTTTATTTATTTTTTATACCCATCTTTGATTTGATATGGATGGAAGCTTCAAAACAACTATCTTCGCTCCTATGACTAGATTAGCATCCTTATTTACATCGTTTTTCAAGTAAATTGGAAATGGGACACACTATAGTCCCTGGAATCCTTTTTTTACATCCACTTTTTACATCCTTATGCCTTCATTTTGTGTTTTTTCTATCATATTATATTTTAATCAGCATTTCACATACATATATGTTGCATATTTTTTTTCCCTTCATTCTTTTATGTCACATTTTCATCATGTCTGTCTATTTTTAAATTGTTTTTATGTTTTATTTTCACCTTCTTTAGTTGTATTTATTTTTCTTATTTGCAGCTTTGTGTGTCATGTTTGCATCATTTGTGCATATTTTTTACATGATGTTTACACTTCATGTTTGCATATTTTTTACATGATGTTTACACTTCATGTTGTATGACACATAATTTCCAAGATGTCTAATGCATATTCGAAATTGCAATTTCAAATTATGATAAAAAAAAGTTATTACATTAACAAGTTGATCCAGTTGTGTGTCCACTTCAATGCATGTTAACACATGTTTTTGTCATGTTACATATGTATGTGCATAAGTATAGGTAGTTCCATTTCTTATATTATGTGTCATGCTTATATGTATAGGTGTGTGTGGATAGATGCATAGGTTAGGTTTATTGCTTACGTGTGAGTTTTCAATTATGGGTATGGATTAGCTATGTATGGATTAGCTATGTAGGTTATATATAATGGTTGGATGGGTGTGTGAGTTTTCAATTATAGGTATGGATTAGTTATGTAGGTTATATATAATGGCGGGATGTGTAGGTAGATGTATATGTTAAGTGCATCACTTATGTTAGGTGTGTTGTTGTTGTATATAGATTTGTAGGTAGGTGTTTAGGTTAGGGATGTGTGGGTAGATGCATATGTTAAGTGCATCATTTATGTTAGGTGTGTTGTTGTTGTATATAGATTTGTATGTAGGTGTTTAGGTTAGATATATAGCTCATCTGAGTGAATGCATCACTTATGTGAGTCATGTATTTATACGGGTTAAGTGTATGGGTTAGTTACGTGGGTTATGTTCATGGGTTAGATGAGAAGATAATGTTTTTTTTCAAAATTCTTAGGTTTAGGTTTATGTGAATGTGTATTATGTGCATGAATGTATTGCTTATGTGTGTTGGTGTGTTACCTATGTGTGTATTATGTGTGTATGTGTATTACTTATGTGCATGAGTACACTATGTGTGTGTGTGTGTGTGTGTGTGTGTGAGAGAGAGAGAGAGAGAGCATTCGTTATATATATGGATGCATCTTTTATGTTAGGAGCATGGTTTATGGGCATGAATGCACTGCATATGTGTGTGAGTGCATCATTTATGTTAGGTGTGTCACTTATATCCACAAGTGTGTCATTTATGTATGTGAGTGCAAAGATCATTTTATGTGCATAAGTGGGTCACTTATGTTAGGTGCATGACTTAGGTTAGGTGTATCTCTTATGTGCATGTTTCTTATGTTAGGTATGTCACTTATGTGCATGAGTGCATCACTTAAATCATACATTATTATATCAACTATGCCAAACAGGGTATTTTTTAAGGATTAGAAAATTATACTTAAGTATAATATTTTAGGCGATTATTTTGGGTTGAAAAAAAACATAAATATTGATTGGTAGGCGAATATTAAATATGAAACATGTAATTTACTCCTAAAACTTGTAAATTTTGGCAAATATTATGATAAAAAAACATATTTTATGTAAATATAGGCGATATTAGAGACTAAAAATGACCAAATAGCGAATTTATTTTTTGAAAAAAGGCCCAAAAAATAGCCAATTGGCGAAATTTCGCCCCTAAAATTTCCTTGATGCCAAATCCATCATATATGTGTTCGCTTATGTTAGCCATATTGCTCATGTTCATGAATCCTTCACTTATGTGGTCAATGCATCTCTTATGTGTGTTCACAGATCGCTTGTGTGTGTGAATTTGTCGCTTAATTTAGGTGCATTGCTAGTATGTACAAGTATAATGATTCAATGTGTGGGAGTGCATCATTTATATGAGTGATTGCATCGTTTGTGTGCTAGGTGCATTGCTTATATGTGTTAGTGCATCACTTATGTGTGAGTACATAATTTATGTATATGAGTGTGTCAATTATGTGGGTAACTATGTTGCTTACATTAGGTGCATCTCTTATGTGCATGATTTACTCTCTTATGTTCATTAGTGAATAAATTATTCTAGGTATGTGAGTGCATTGCTTATGTACATGAGTGTATGACTTATGCTACATGCATGAGTGTTTCAATTATGGGTGTGAGTGTATTAGATATCCTAGGTATGTCATTTATGGTTTGCCACTTATGTATGTATGTGCATCACATATGTCACGAGTGTGTGTCTTCTATAAGGTTAAGAGCATTGCTTATGTTAGGGGTGTGGCTTCTGTGTGTGAGTGCATTGGTCATGTGTGTGGGTGTGTGGGTGTGTGTGTATCTTATCTTAGGTGTCTCTCTTATGTGTGTGAGTGTGACTCTTATGTAGTTGGTGTGTTGCTTATGTAGTTGATATATTGCTCATGTGTGCCAGTGTATTGTTTATGTCAAGTTTGTCACCTCTATGTGCAAGTGTATTGTTTATGTGTGCCACTTATGGTCTTAAATGACACTTCTCTGTCACACAATACTAACATTATAAAACATTTCTAACTCTTTTGAACTCTCGAAAACACCCCAGTTCTAATTTTTCCATGTGAGGTCCTATATGCCTAGTTCTATTAACAAACATCTTGAAATGAGGGCCCCACTTTGAACTTTTAATGTTAAAAAATTAATTTAATGAAAGTAAAATATAAATTATATGGTAACTATAAACATTAACTCATTAAAAGATGAATACAAATCAAAAGCAAGTAATTGATTATGGCACTTAATAAATAATTAGGTGTCGCACCAAGATAATAGTCATAATTACCATACTACTTCCAATTGTAGTGGTCGAATAATTGGCACTAGGATAGTAACTAACAAGTATTGGTTCAAATCAATAATGAACATACAGATGCAAACTATATGCACCAACGATACACTAGGATGCAAACCAGATAAAATGGGATGTACGACCTTGGAAAGTGGGACACATTACCTTTTTTTATGACCTTTTTATCCTTTTTTCTAACCCTGTTGGTTTCTTTTTTGTTTTTGCATATTGTTTCATGTCTCTTTTGTGTCTTCCTTGTGTCTCAACTTGTTGGTTCCCAAGCTTTGTTCAGTTACTATGCAACGAGCCAACCAATGTTAAAGATGGTTGCGCCAAACAAAAATTGGTTATCATATGTGCGCTAGTAACAACTTTAAGTTCTGCTACTCCAACCTATTTAAGGTGTATTTTTGTAAAGGGTTGGGGTTCTTTTAAGAAGTTTTTGGTTCGGTTGTATGGGTTAATTTGGTTTTTTTTGTAAGTTTGTAATGTTTTGAATTCTGTTAATCGCACAAGTTGGCACTGGTAGCAATGAATGTATGTTGATGAGATGGCGTGTTAACCATGAATTTGAAGAGTATGGAATATAGAAGTTGTTCAACTAAAAGTTTGTAATGTCATGGTGATATCAAATTTTTCCAAGAATATAATGAAGTTTATGTCTCTGTCTATTTTCCTACGCATTCTCTCCATGTATGAACATCTATGAGTTATGTATTTGTTGAATGTATGCGAAATATAGATCTGGTGTAGGTGTTGAATTGAACTGCTAAAATGGTGAATAGAAAGAACTTAGCTTCTCCTTGGAAGCGTTGATTCAGGTCTCTATTAATTCCTATGAGCATCTCGGGTGAGACTGTACTATGTTCATAGAATATTGAAAGATGATGATGCATATGGGGTTTTGTTGGTCACATGAAGTTGAAATGGTTCTGTTGTCGGGACCTGATGGGGATTTTTTTAGGAGGATAAAGTAATGAGGTGGAAACATACCAAGAACGAGATGGAGCAATGGTTAGAGAGTAAGGAGGATGAATTCATACAAAAAGAGACTAAATAATTGTGGATTTTGGCTCAAGATTGCAAGGAAAGGTATATTTACTCTGATCTACATGAAATTTTATTTTGCCAGTTTCGTGTCTTGTTGTATGAATGGATGCAGAGGAAGACTTAGATAAATACTACCTAAAGCACACCTTGACCAGTCGTTTGTACCAAGGAAAAGATTTGAACAATACTTGGTCTAGAGTTGTATATTTTTTGTTCTTGCACGTGAAGGAAGGCTATATTATATAAATTGCAATAGGATCGAGTGAATCATATAGCTACGCGAAAGAAGGATTTGAAGAAGGTCCAAGAAAGAGGTTCTTGATGTTAATTCCGCTTTGGATAAAGATGTTGTTTGTAGAGATGGGGCTAATGACAATGAACCCCAATAGTATGGAAACATAAGCCTTGCACTGTGGGGGTGGGGCATGAGGAAGTGGAAGAACTAATTGGCGCGCTATAGATCCAAAAGAGAAAATACTCCAGAGGGAGAAAGGAAAAGAAAGATGAGCTGATATAAGACAAGCAATGAGAAAAAAAATCAAGAAAAGCAGTTGAAGGGAAAAGATAAGTCGGATTAGAGAGGAAAGAAGAATGCTAGAGATGGGAAAATGTGAAAAGAACGTGCAGAAGGTCCCTCTGTGCCAAAAGGGTGCGTAGAGTCTAGGAAAGAAGAGTGCTCATAGGATGAGAGACCTTACAAAAGGTGTGGAATGGAAGAAAGTGAGAGATCCAATGAAAATAGTGATGTCGAACCCTTGAGGCTAGAAGGAAGGAATAATCAAGAATATATACATGAAGAAGGAGCATGGACGAATGGAGCTTCTTGCATCATTAGAAGAGAGACTGCTTATCTATATTTGAGCTCCCATGGAACTAGTATTGTTGGAATACGTGCACTAGATGGTGATCCACCCTTTGGCCTAGCCCCCTAGAGTTCTTTATCAAATCAAGAAAACCAATTATTACTTGAGTTTGTGCGAGAAGAAAGACCCAGGGATGAACCTGATTCAAAAGAAGTGCAAGTTAGTCCTGAACAGGGGATTAACCCAGATCTGCAAATCTCAAGAAGCAGTAGTACTATACAAATTCCATTGATCACAAGTAGATGTATGAATCCACCTATACTTATTGGCATGGTGTAGATGTCAGATTCTACCTTACGGTTACCCCAATTTCATGGGACGGGAAAGGATGATGCACAACAACATTGGTTTACCTATGAATCAATTTGGTTTGTAAAGAATATTATGAATGGAGTTTCTATGATTGCCTAGTTGGAGACCATGTTTAGAGACAAATATTTGATGTGATACATGAAGTATAATACTACGGTCGTCGCATGTTAGTCTTGCACCTTGGATATGATTAAAAATGACCTTTTGAAAGAGTTTTAGAAGACAAAGTCTGAGTCCCAATGCATCACTGAGATTAAATAAATTAAACAACATGTTGGAGAGTCTGTGTGGGATTATCACCAGCAATTCAAGATCTCGTTGGATCGACTGAGCTTTCAAATCATGGACGTGCAGCACCATGAATAGTTTATTGCAGGCCTATTACCACATATCATAGTTCCCTTGACACAAAAGAAGGTGAAGACTTAGTCGAATGCCCTGGAGATCATCATTCGGTTGGAAGTGAATCCGAGTGGGGGAGCATCGCCAAGAATGGCATAGGTTCATACACAACTTTCTACACTGAATGAACAATTACAACACCTATTTACTAGTAATAAAGTCAGAGAAAACATATGGTGTAGCTTTTGTAGAGCATAAGAACATCATAAGAATGAATGACCTACACTAAACAATTACATGGGTACTGGTGCACCTAGTCCTTTTATGGAAACGTCGAATTCTGAATGGTGTGAAATTTGTAGAGCCTGGGGGCATGCACCTCCTAATTGCCCCACGCTACAGAAGTATCAGAGCTTTGCACATGCACCATTCTGTGAGTTTTGCGAGTCTGTTGGCAACGATGTGAATAATTGTCGCACTCTGCAATTGATGGAATACAATACAATAGATGCTTACCAGGTGAAAGGTACATAAGAAAATAGACAAACTGACCTAGGAGGACAGCAAGGAGCAGCGCAGGGTGGATTACGAGTTCATGGAAGAGGATATGGTGGCGGAAGGAAAGTAATTTGCTTCAACTATGTATAACTAGGCCATTTGGCGAGATACTGTACTAAGACACAGGACTTGTGCGCATATTTCCATAACATGGAACATGTGACAAAGGACTGCTCGGACCCTGTCAAGAAATGGGAAGAGAAGAAAGTTCGATGTAATATGATCACAATGGAACCAAGACCATATAACAATGGGAAGGATCCATTGCACATAAACATAGTTACTAGAGGAGGTGCTCGGACAGGTGACAACCTGATTAGAGACTGCAACATAGGAGTACCTATGGAGAAGAAAGTGAGAAAAGCTAGACAACCTCCACTGAAGTTTAGTGCAAAATACCAGTTACAGATCCTGTGCGAGGCTCAGAGAGAAATCTAAGAAGCTATGCAATGACAAGATGAAATACATCATTTTCGCAAGGAAGAAGATAACCGCGGAAGAATACAAGAAGAAGAAGAAATACTATGCATCCTGCACAATGAGTAAATGAAGCAGACTTCACAATGTGCCCCATCACAGTACAAAGAAGAGCTTCCTAAAGGATTATACAAAATTTTCTAGGAAGATTCAATAAGTACGTTCCTGCGAAGTTGTATACATATATTAAATGATCCTCTTGATGTTAATAAAATAACTTCTATGCTTGACAAGTTGTTAATATATGATGAAACCAAAGAACATGTTTTAGTACTGCTTCCTGAAAGGAATGCACGTAGAGTCGGTAAGAGAAGAAGAAACGGGAAGGAATTCATGTTGTTGCTTGAATTAGGGGGATTTCAGATGACAGATGTTATGATTGATTTGGGGACAGATGTGAAAATCCTTCCTAAGAAGACTTGGGAGTTGATGGGAAAGCCAAAGTTAGTGTGGTCTCCCGTTCAACTCAAACTAGAAAACCAGTATAAAGTGTTGCCCATTGGTAGGTTGACCGATGTGGAAGTAAATATTGATGGAGTAAAAAAAATAGTGGAGTTTGAAGTAATTGAAATGATATTGATCCCTATCGTGCATTGTTGGGGATAGATTGAGCCTTTTATAACAATGCAATTCTAATAATGAAGCAAAGACGTGTGTCCTTTGATTCTAAGGAACTACATGTGGTAGCTCTGTTGGATGCTACGAAAGGAGAAAGGTACATGGAACACGTTCGAGACGACATTGATGACGGATAGGTAGAAAATTTTTACAATGTGACTGCTAGAAAGGAGGATTATATAAACCCCATAGCGGATGGAGAGACTAGTTGGCACAGTGTCAAGTCATTCAACATGGATTCACAAGATGTGATGGATCAATGGGAAATCCAGATGTATGAGGTGTCCACAAGGATATTTTTGCACATTACATTAAAGTCAGTGTGTTGGATTGGCTCAAAGCTACGTGATCCACCTGTGTTCGATGGGATAGATAAAGTATATTCTTTCCTCGAACAAATGCAAGCCTGAGTTACATAGGATCAACGAGTAGAAGCGATGGATGTTGTCACTAGAGGAATTCTTGTGCGATGGTGGAAGACGCAAAAGGAATATTTCAGTAGCTAGGAAGCCATGTGGACATGCATGAAAGAGAGATTCTGGCTTGTTACGGATATGGAACTGTTGAACAGATTCAAGGGGAATACAAATCCCATTGAACACCTTGAATTCTATCAACAAAGATGGGAGATGAAGGATGTACTACACAGTTAGTGGGCACATAGATTTTATCATACGTTGGATGTTATCCTACGAAGCTGGTATGTTTAGCAGGAGAGGCGAAGGAAGATAAAATATTGGACTAAAGTGTCTACCAAATTTACCCTCGCATTCAGATTCAGTACCAGAGATCTGAACATGGCCAAATTTCTCCATCGAATCAAGCATGTCATCTTTGGAGGAAGACTACATGAGGATTTGATGCAAAGGGTCATCTATACCTACCATTAGGACTTGGCGAGGATGAACAAACCTATATATTGTTGGAAAGTATAAAGTAAAGAACTAGATGAAGAAGAGGACCCGTGCAATATAAAAATTAAGGAAACTGCGGTCGGAACGTGTTGTGCAAGATGAGCCATCTTCCAGCACTACGCCAGAATTTTGGGAGCCCCTTAAGATGAACAAACATAATATAGGCACAGAGGAGGAGCCTAATATGGCCATAATTGGAGATTATTGGGATTGAGAAACAGACACTCAAATTGTGGACCTGTTGAAAGAATACGAATCCCTTTTCCCAAGCAGCTTCTCTTAAATGAAAGAGATTGTAGGAGTGCTTGAAGAAATGAAGATTCAACTGGAAGAAGAGGCCAAACAATTTAAGAAGATACCATATATATTAAACCCCAAGTATAAAGAGAAAATTCAGTACAAAGAGCTAGATGGTATGTTGGATGCATAGATTATCTTCCCTATGGAGGAATCATAGTGGATCAATCCAATGGTGGTCCAGAACAATAAAACAAGGGAAATCCATATCTTCGTCGACCTACACAACCTTAATGCAGCATGCATATATGACTCGTTCCCGACATCTTTCACTAATGGGGTGTTAGAGAACATTGGGGGTTGTGAAGCCTATTCGTTCACTAGTGGTTTTTCTGGCTACCATAAGGTGTGTATAGTTGAGGAATATCACACGAAAACAACGTTTGTGACCGAGTGGGGCTCTTTTTCCTACATAGTTATGCCATTTGGATTGAAGAATGTGCCTACGATGTTCTCCAGGATAGTTGTGGCCGCATTCAAAGAGTTCATCATAAGTTTCTAGAAGTTTATCTTCATGAATAGATTGTGTTTAGTTTGTTAGAAGATCACCTGCAGGTTCTACGTCTCATGCTAGATCATTGTAGGTAGATGCATATTTCCTTAAATATGAAGAAGTGCATTTTTTGCACTCCATTTGGCCTATTACTGGGGCATGTTGTGTACAAAGAAGATCTATTAGTAGACCCGACGAAGATTGCAATTATAGTCAATCTCCTAACACCAACATAGGTGAAATGCTTGTGCACAACATTGGGACATATGGGATACTATAGAAAGTTCATAAGAAACTATGTTAGTATAACAACTGTTGGTCACTAAAATTTCCTATTAATTAAAATTAATAAACAGAGTGCTTAATATAAATTATCAACCCAGGGAAGTTTGATTATTGCAAAGGTAATCAAGAAAAATATATGCATAAACATTTATATAACTGGTGAATTCGAAAATCACCCAACCTATCTAATTGCTAAGGCTATGCTCTACTCATTGCTCAATCCAACTTCAATTATTAATTGACTATTAAAATCAAGGAAATTTACAATCCTTCCACAGTATCAGTTCTGGAATCAATTACTTCAAGAGTAAATTAATAAACTTTCTTTTGTAAGAAGTTAAATCCTAAATCAACTCTCCAAGAAGATTCAATCTGTGATTGAAATAATTAACTTTGAAGGAAATAAGTCTTCTTATGTTCTAGAAATTATCTGCTATCTATCAATTCTATAATTCATAAGGAAATGAAGTACTCAACGATATGTAGAGACAAAGCATAGTTGTTTTAGCCTAAAATAAATGACACACTTTCAATAAGAAATCACACATTACTCAGTCAATTGTTTTAGCTATTCAAATCAAAGAAAATCCATAAATGGAAATCCTATTCTAATTACTCACATTGTTTTAGAAAGAAAAGAATTGAAATCTAGAAATATTATGCTTTCACAATTAACTTTTTCAGCAATCGAAATCTAACTAGAAATCCACACCAAACGAATTGAAAGAAATAAACAACTAACTAATTCGACAAATCTGTGAGAAGTTGGGCCCTAGCATTCTAACATAGGTGCCTCTAAAGCCTACCAAATTAACTCAACAACAATGAATCAAGAAAACTATGTCTCTTTCATTAATGGATAAGTTCAATTATAGAAATATCCCCACTCATGTTACAATTATCTATTAAAAATAAGCCTAACCTTCTAAACCCTCTCGTCTTCCTATTTATATTAGATATGACAATTCAGGTCCTTTAGATTTGGGAAGCCATGGAGATCAGAGATCTTCGGGTTGCTGGATCAGTGATCCAAAAATAGAAACAGTTACAACATAATTGCAATCAGAATCAAATTTGTTTCATAATCATTGAAGCGCTTCACAATCTGATTGATCAAACATCTTGAGCAAGTCCCAGGAGGCCGTGTGGATAAGTGCTTGAACTGTTCCTGTAACATACTAAACCCAAACCCAGAAAAGGCGTGGTTATCACCAGCAATCTTTAAGCATTAAATACAACAAAGCAATAATGAGTTATACCTGTTGGAATCCATGATTTTCCTTGGAAAAGTAATGACCTATTTGTAATAATAGGAAAAAGAAAGGGAAACGGATCTTGATGAAAGTGAGCAAAAAGGGAAATTTCTAGCACCCAACATCTCCCCTCAACTATCCAATTGCATGTCCTCATGAAACATGTTCCAACTAGTCTGAATCTGAATTGGACTCGAAGCTCCTTCTGTGGAACTTGGTGAAGTTAAAGGAGGATTCAGGATTCTCCTCGGGACTTAAAAATGCATTAGAGACAATCAATTTTTCCCAACATTTCCTCTCTACTTTCTTAGTCAATTGGTAGATGCTCTTGTATTTTCTTTCAGGAAACCATGGGAGTGGAAACCTAAACCTTAACCCCAGACAGCTTGGCCCACATGTCTGTATACATTTTACATACTCTGGTACTCAGGACAAGGCATATTTAAAGTTTTCAAAACAATAAGGATCTTTTGTCCTTAGAATCTCAGAAGAGGCATCCCACATTTGCTTGCTTCCTTCTACTGCAAAGAGTTCTTGTTGTGAGAACATCCTGACACAGCGGGATATGAATCTTTGTTGAAATACTTCTAGGTAAATAGTCTTATGAGGAGAGGAGAGATGCCTCTTATACCTTGTAACCAGGCTCACAAGGGATTGAGGTTCACCCCTTATCCAAAGAGTGGAAGTGATTTCATTATTTTGGATGGTCTGAGAGGCATGCCACCAATTCATATGATTTGTAACAAAAGAAGTGAATTCCCTCAGGTGAATGTCACCTATGTGAGGAACTGGATTATACCAAAGTTCCATAAAACAAGCCAATTCATGCAAATACAACTCACAAAGTAAATTTTGCTCAGAGAAATCACTCTGAGAAAAAGTTTCTGAGAATTGGGGAGTTGTAAAAATATGATAGGGCCTCCCTTACTTAAGAGTCTTAAGCTTAAACAAAATCATCTATTCATACAGAAATACTGAATAGGATGTGGATGGAGCTCTGCAACTTAAGAGTTCGGGAATCAGATTATACAATTGTTCTTTCTCCTGTTTCAAGACCTTTAATTTTCTCAGCTCCTTCAATTCTTCCTGGAGACTCTCACATTGGATTTTATGGAAGAATAATTCTTCAGACCATATTTCTCTAAGTGCTTTAATGGATTTTCTATGTTCATGCAGGGGGTCCATTCCTTCTTTGCACAGAGAAGCACGATATCTCCATTGACTGATTTCAAGTTTGAGTAGAGAAAGTTCCTTGGCCATCTCCTGATTTTTGCCACTTTTTGTGTCTTCTTCCTCTTCTGAATATAGCTCAATAAGTTCCAGAGGCTTCAGGTTTCTTCTTTTATCAACATGTTTACTTGTTAGAGCTTGGTCTGGAGACACCAGATCCTGTGTCTCAGCAATTTCTTTTCCATCCATTAGCTTAGGGAACTTAGCAGTCCCTTCTTGCACCACAGCATCAACAAATTCTAAATTTATTGTTGGTTCTTGTGTTTCAATAGTGATTTCTTTTGGTGCCACGGTTCCAACAACTTATTCATGTAATGTTGGTTCTTTTGTTTCAGTAGTGCTTTCTTTTGGTGCCACACCTTCAACAACTTCTTCATGTACTGTTGGTTCTTTTGTTTCGGCATTTTTCTCTTTTGGTGCCATAGTTTCAACAACCACTTCTTGTGTTGTTGGTTCTTGTGTTTCAACATCTTCCTCTTTTTGTGCCACATTATAAATAAATTATTCTTGTGTTTATGGTTCGTGTGTTTCAGTAGCTTCCTCTTTTGGCATTGGTTCGAATCGCGCTATTAGTTCTTGTGTTTCAAAAGTTTCTTCCTGTGGCATTGGTTCAAATTGCACTGTTGGTTCTTGTGTTTCAGCAGCGCTTTCCTGTGGAATTGGTTCAAAGACCTCAGTGGTTATTTCATGTGCCACTGGTTCTTGTAGTTCAGTGGCTTCCCTTAGAATTGTCGATATCTGTGTCTCGGCATTCTCTTCTTGGATTGCTGGTTCTGAGACCCCAGCAGTTTCTTGTGCAAAGTTGTCCTTAGATTCTTTTCCCCTAATTTCGTGTTCATCCATAGGTGAATGGGTTGCTTTGTTTTTATGATGTTGTTCATCCTCCACCATTGACTCCACTTGGTCTTTCTCCTTGTCTTCTCGTCTAAATTGCCCAAGTTTCCAGGCTGAAGGCTCCATGATTGTGACCTTAAATCCTGATCTTTCAAAATATCCCCACATTTTGGGCAAACAAACTCCTCATGTTCTTGATTTTCCAAAATAGAAGGTGAATTATTCACTTGATCGGAAGCCTCAGCCAATTTGCTTAATCTTTGGATTGCCTTCTCCCTCAAAACTTCTTTCAAATCTTGAAGTTCTTCTTTAAGGACCTGTACCTCCTGTTTCGGCAAATTATTCTCAAAGAGGAAGTTTTCTACTTGATTTTGTTCCACACCTTCAACAGATTTATCTGTTTCAGTAGATGACCAAGGTTTTAAGACTGGGATTTGATTGTGTGCCTCAATTGTTGGTATTGATTCTGTTGTAGCAGAAGATCAGGTCCTCCTTCGTTTTGATTGACTGGGAGACTGTTTTGGGGTGATGGACCTCTTCTTCTTTCTTTGCTATGTAGAGGGTGTGATATTTTCTGGGAGAATCTCAATTTCTACTGGGACAGAGAAAGGGAAATCATCCTTTGATGATGATCCCTCCCCTAAATTATTTCTTCCTTCTTCAGTTTCAGCATCAACAGAAGACTCAGTTTCATGAATTACCACAGTCTGATTTTCAATTTCCTCCCTCTTTTCCTCCAAGTTGGCCTCTGTTTGTTCAGTTGGGCTTCTAACAGGCTTCTGGGGATTTAAATTTTGAATTCTCTCTGCAGTTTCAGCATCCCCTAAAGCCCCTTCTTGATCATTACCATCTTCCTCGAGATCTTCATCCCCCCCAACTATATTTGACAAGCTCTACACGTCATCTTCCTTGCTGCTAACTTATTCCTCTATGGGAACAGGGTCTACCCTTACCCCAACAAGAAATTATCCCCAGGATTGATTTCTTCTCTCAAAGGATCTCAGGATTAGTAGTTTAATGAGGAAGTGATTGGTAATGGAGAATTGAGTATGGTGATACCCCCGGGCATAATGTGCAATGTTTTGCAAAGTTTTTAGAAGAAAATAAGGCATGTTAATCAATGCATTGTGATGCAAGTGGGAGAGTAGAACGAAATCATAGGTGTAAACAACTTTGTACCTACCTTCACATGTAATGTATTTCTTCAGGAATATGGGGACTCGGTCCCAAGGGTGAGGCAGACTTTCTAATGTTGTGCCACGTCCTTTTGGTTGAATGCTCTCCCCTACTCCAAGGAATTCATCTACTGCAGTCAGGTTGGGCCTCTTCCGACCAAACCATCTTCTCCCGGTTCTAGGAAATCCCGTGACTTCCACTAACACGTGCTCTGAAACATCGACCCTCAGACCCCTGAATTCTGAACGATCACCTCTTAAGTTCATGGAGAATAGTAACACCATCTCCCCATGAAATATATTCAACTTTGCAAAATATGTGGTCCATCCAGCTTCCTCAAAGATGTTGAAAACTTCTCTATTTCTGCGCAGGGCGTCCGTCAACTCAGGCTTGTGGTGAACTCCAAAACCCCCATAATTCATTCTCTTTGATAATCCCAGACGATACGAGCGAAAATTTCCCAATTCAGACGATGGAGTTGCAGCATGCAGCGACAACAATGAACAATAGAGAGTTCGTTGGTATTTTTGGAAAGTTGGTGCATTATGGAATAAGCTCGTGCGAAAGAAAATTGTCGTATGAATTGGGCAAGGTGAAGGTGGTTAATAAATGCGGAGAGGGTAGTTATTGGACAGGTTGGTTAAAAATTTGATGACATGGATATACAAACAGAATAATAATGATTACTTTGTCCATTCATGCCTAGTCATACTCATGTTTAGAGTTCATACATGTGCGCTTATTGTACTTAGAGAATCGAATTGTGAGGTGGCACACCTTGGTGTCAAATTGGTTGACAGAGACATTACTTCACACGCGGCTTCGAAAAGTCAGTTGGTCGTTATCCAGTCGAAGATTTGAACATGTCCATGTCAGAGTTTAATTGCATTAATGAGTCGAAACTTTTGAAAAAAAAATCGTCTCCAAATTTGAAAGAGAACTATGGTAGAGTTTCAGCAGAAAGTTGGCGGAGTTTCAGCAGTAGGATTGGTGGAGTTTCGGCAGAAAGATGAAAAACTAGCGGAGTTTCGGCAGAAAGTTGGCGGGGTTTCGGCAGAAAGTTGGTAGAGTTTCAGCAATAAGATTTTCGGAATTTCAGCAAAAAGCTGAAAAACTGGCAGAGTTTCAACAAAAAGATAGTGGAGTCTCAGCAATAGGATTAACAAAATTTCGACCAAATCTACGGAGTTTGGCAGAGTTTCCACAGTCGTTTTCTTCGATCCTTGACTATCCAACAGCTGCAAAGGACCTCCCATGATTTCACAGATGATTGTCCCATTGTGACTATTCCTTTCCTCTCCTATCCTTCACATCTCTTCTCTGCACACAATTTTTTGAAAAAAAACGATTATATCTGAAGATAAAAACTTTCAGGCAGTCTAAAAATTAAAATTAAATCAGAAAAAGAAATAAAATCGAAATGAATTTATTTATTTACAAAATTTCTTATGAAAAATACGCAGGAAACTCAAATAGTTGGAGAAACAAGAAGAGATTCATGTTCCTGTACCAATTTACAATTTGGATCAGCAACAACATTAGAGGCAAAGGCATCCTTCGATAGGGGCTTATGATAAAGCCGCAACCAATGACCATTGGAAAATAGTGGAGTTTGATATTCTTCGATTGTTATCAATCGAACAGTTCCATTATCCAGCACTTTATCCACTTCATAAGGCCCCAACCATCTGGTGCGCAGCTTACCCTTAAAATCCTTTTTGAACCATGAATCGTATAGTAGACCCCAATCCCTTTCACATATCATTTTCTTCTTAATAAACCTATCATGCCAGTTAGAACATTGTTACTGAATCACTAAAGTCTGATGTACAACTGCTGCGCGCTTCTCATCGAGTTCATTTAGTTGATTCAGTCGATCCTTTTGAGCTTCTGTTAAATCCAAGTTTGCTTCCAAAGCAATCCTCAAAGTTTTAATTTCAAATTCCACAAGGAAGACATCATTTTTCCCGCAGACCAATTCATAAGGAGAGAATCTTGTGGTGCTACGCCATGTATTTCTATATGTCCATAGTGCTTCAGGGAGTCTTTCAGCCCAGTCCTTACGATGACTCTTCACTTTTTTTGTAAGAATAGCTTCAATAACTTTGTTTGTACTTTCCACTTGGCCATTGGCCTGTGGATGATATGATGAAGTTACTCGATGCTGAATATGATATTTTTGCAGAAGAGCTTCCATCTTTTGGGATACAAACTGTGATCCCCCATCTGTCACAATTTCTTTAGGCACTCCAAAAAGATGAATATTTCTTCATATAGGAAATCTATGACAGATTGATCAGATGCTTTCACCAGGGCCTTGGCCTCAACCCATTTAATCATATAGTCTGTGCAAACCAGAATGTAAACTCTTTGATTTGAAGGAGGGTTGATGGGCCCAACAAAGTCCAAATCCCATCTCTCAAAGGGTTCCACCACTAATTGCGGTTGGAGAGGCATCTCATCCAATCTATTGGGCTAACCCATCCTTTGACAGCTATCACAAGCTTGCACATACTTTCTTGTGTCCTGAAAAAAGGTTGGCCAGAAATAACCCATGCATAACACCTTATGTCTAGTCCTTTTATTGGAAAAATGTCCCCCACAGGGCTCATCATGACATGCCTTCAAGATACTGTGGATTTCATCTTCCCTCACACATCGTCTGATTTCCAAATCCAAACCAATGTAAAAGAGATACCCCTTTATCCAACAATACCGATCACTTTGTTGAACAATCCTTCTTCTTTCCCTTTTTGATAAATGAGCTAAAAGCTTCCCTATAGCAAGATAATTAGCAATAGATGCATACCAAGGGGAGTGAACTGAAACTGCAAAAAAAAATTCATTAGGAAAAGAGTCCTCGATAAGAGAATTATCATCATTATTGGTTAGTCGAGAAAGAAAATCAACAGCAACATTTTCTTTTCCTGGTTTATCAATAATCATAATATCAAATTTTTGTAGTAATAGCAACCCCCTAGTCACTCGAGCATTAGTAACAAGTTTATTCATTAAATATTTAATGGCTGAGTGATCAGTATGCACAAAAGTAGAGTACTCGGTGATATAGTGCTTGAACTTATTGATGGCATAAATGACTGCAAGGAATTCCTTCTCTGTTACTGTGTAATTCAGTTCAGCAGAGGCAAATTTTTTGTTGATATAATAAATAGCATAAGTACTATGACCCGATTGATGTCCCAACACAGCTCCAATATAGGTATCAGAAGCATCGGAATAAATATGGAAAGGTAAGCCCCAGTTGGGTCTACGCAAAATGGGTGTTATAGATAATCTTTTCTTCAATTCTACGAACGTTGTTTGGCATGCATCTGTCCAATTAAATTGTGCATCCTTCATCAGTAAGGTAAATAAAGGAGATGCTAGTTTAGAAAAAATTTCAATGAAACGTCTATAATAACCAGCATGTCAAAGAAAACTATGCACCTCTTTCTGTGTACCAGGAACAGGTATGTTCACAATTACCTTTATTTTAGTAGGATCAACCTGTATTCCTGCAGCATATATGAAGTTCCCAAGGACTACACCTTCACTCATCATCATATGGCATTTCTCAGTGCTGAGAGATAGTTGAGTATGATCACAACATTTTAAAACCTTTTCCAAATTATGAAAAGCTTCATCGAAACTACTACTATAAGGAGTGAAATCATCCATAAAAATTTCCATATAGTCGTTAACCATTTCAAAGAAAATTCCAATTACAACCCTTTGAAACGTAGTCGGTGCATTACATAACCCAAAAGGAAGTACCCTATATGAAAATTTTCCCCAAGGACATGTGAAGGTAGTCTTATCTTGATCTTCAAGGGAAATCTGAATCTGATTTTACCCACTAAAGCCATCTAGAAAGGAGAATATTTTTTTACTGGACAGGGTATCCAAAACCTAATCGATAAATGGCAAGGGGAAATGGTCTTTTGTGTTGCTTTGTTCAATTCTTGGTAATCCACACAGACCCGCCATTTTCCATTTGTATTAGGTACAATAACTAATGGGTAAACCCATCCAGTGTCCAAAATAGGGTAAATAACTCCTGCATGTAGAACCTTTTGAATCTCTTCCTTCACAATGTCTCTTAAAATTGGGTTCATTCTGTGTTGGGGCTAGCATATGGGATGACAGTCATTCTTAATGTAAATGTCTTGAGTACATAACTCGGAGGGAATACCTCTCATATCAGTGTACTCCCACGCAAAGGCTTCTTTATGTTGTTTCAGCAGTGTAATTAGACGTTCCAATTCTTTGGGCGTCAGATTGGGGTTAACATTTAGATTTTTTCAAAGCTCGATTACTATTGGGATACTATTTGAATTTTCAATCAAGGGAACAGTTTCAACACTTTTAGAAAGGACTTCCTCAGTAAGCTCCTCTTGTTCACATTCACTCATGGTATTATCTAGAATTTGATATGCCTGTCTGGAAACCGTCATCGGTTCGCTAATGAAACTGTTGATAGTGTCATCTTCGGTTTCATTTTTGAAAGTAAAGGCCCTTACTATAGTGAGAATAGGTTGTGTGCTCTCTTCCTCTTCCAAATCTACCCATAACGGAGTTTCAGCATCTAGACTGGGTTTTGTTGGAGGATAAAGGGTCATTTTTTTAGTATCGGTCCCATAAAAAATTGTCATGGATCCTGGTCTACAACTGATATACGCGTTTGTTGTAGCCAACCAAGGTCTACCTAGAATGAGTGGATGTCCCCCCAACTAGGATTTAGGATGTAATATGAGGAAGTCTGCAAGGTATTCCCATGAATCGACATAAACCACTAAATCGTCCAAAATTCCCTCGGGTCTAATTGTGGATCTGTCAGCCAGTTCTAGCACTATGGGGGTTGGTCTAAGATTGGTAATCCCCAACTTATTAACGGTTTCAATGGTCATTACATTTATTGTTGCCCTTAAATCAACTAAAACATTAGGAATTTCATTGTACCCAATATGTACTGTGACAGTGGGATTGTCAGGATTGTCATATTTAGCCACGGGGACCTTCCCCATCATTAATTCAAACAACTTTCCCACCACATGGACTGTCAGAGGATCTTTAGGTTTCCTTCCTGGTTTCTTTACACATAAATCTCTAACAGTTTTTGCATAAATGGGTACATCATGTAGGGCTTGCAACAATGAAATGTTAACATAAAGGTTCTTCAATTCCCCCAAAAGGTTAAAATATGGTTGCTCCGGTTTTTTCTGTAGAGTTAATTGTTCAGGATACAAGGGACTTCTTGGAATTCTTGCAGGGATCTCTTCATCATATGTTTCAATCAGATTTTCAGCAAGTGGTTCAACATTCTAAATAATGGGAATTGCTGTTGGTTGGGCTTTCCACTTGTTTATTTGTTCTTTATTCGGTCACAGGGGATGGAACATCCTCGATGACAATAGGTTCTACCACCATCCCAGATCTTAAATGCAGTTCATTACAGGTGATAGGGGTTATAGAATAAGCTGACATATTTGTTGTCTCCAATTGTTGCACTTCCTTATTATTGGGGTTAGGATTGGGTTGAGCAGGTAGTTGAGGTCGAAGTGGTGTGTTGATTGGTGTTGCATTATTAGGGAGTTGTAGCTGTGGTTGCTGATATTGTTAGTGAGGAAATTGGTTATGAGGGAATTGATTCCTTGGGTAAGAATTTCTCCACCCTGGAGACCAATGGGTTTGTTGGTTTGACTGAGGTTCCCATGGAATCCAGGGAGTAGGATATTGCATTGGAGATTGAGTAGCTCTTTTCCACTGGTTATTAGGATAAGAGTATTGTGGAGGAAATTGACTATTCATATTATTCCGAGAATTAAAAGATGTAGGATCTGGATTCATACCTAGAGCACGAGGTTTCCAAGGCTTCTTTTGTGAGATAAAATAAGCTTGCTCCACGTCCCCATTAGATGCTTGGAAAACTACCTTATCTTTTGGAAATGAAGGACACTTCTTGGTGTCGTGATCCAAATCACACAAACCACACACCTCTATATTTTCAAGTGGGAATTCCCTTAATGGGTGCCTCTTTCTGCATTTAGCACAGAATATGCCCAATGCCAGATCTTCCTCTTTCTGCCTCTTCTTTTCTTTCATAACATCCAATTGTGAGGAAATGGAACTCATCATATCGGTTTTCAAGTTTTTAAGAAGATTACCTATCTCTTCTCATGTAGCTCCACCACTAGCTGAATTTTGTGCCCTCGTAAGCACATCCCGGTCTCTTGTGCTGGTTCTGGAAGATCCCTAGAATATCTTCGACACAGATCTACAATTTGGTTGAAATGTTCTCTTGAGATATCTCCTTTTCCTAACAGGTTGAGCATATCCAGATAGTCTTCTCTCATTCCTCGCAATAATATAATTTTTAGGACATCTCTCCCAATGTCAGCATGGCCAGATCACTGCAAGTTATACAAGAGTATCTCCACAAAATCTTCCAAACTCTCATCCTCTTTCTGGACCATTTTGAACAGCTCTTGCCTTCTGTCCTTGGTTCTACAATAATATTGATATTTAGAAAGAAACACTTGTTTCATTTGGTCCCATGCTGTAATAGTCTCACCACCCAAACTCATAAACCAGCATAGGGCATTTCCCTTCAAGGTGGCAGGAAATATTTTTAACTTTTGTTCGCTAGAGGTGTAGTCATAACTTCGACAAAGAATATCAAATTAAAAAAGGAACTCATTTGGATCCTCGGTGGATTTACCATAGAAATTAGGTAATACTGAGGGAGAAATGTTCTTCATAGGGGCTACCCCAAGCGTCTATCGAATGGGGAATTCAAGGGTAGAAATTGTTGCTCCATGTGGATTGTTTCCATTGTCCCCCATTGCTTCTTCATGGTCATTAGGGCGCTCTCTATGCTCTCCATTATCTTCGTTGTTCATTTCTTCCTTATCATCTTGCTCCTTTCTTCTTCTTTATTCTTCAAATTCCTCTCAATGTTTCAACCATTGTTCCTTGGTGACTTCCTGCCCGTTAATTCGATAAAATTCCTCTGCTTTTCTTATACCCACAACACTTCCCTTATCTTCTGGAGGATGCTTCTCAGAGATAGGAGTGGGAATTTCTGTTATCTTCTCCACGGTTGATATTGATGTTTCAATCTTAGGGAGAATATGGCTTCCTCTTCCTGAAGATGTTTGCGATAATCCAGTCAAAGAATCAACTTTGAAAATTAATTTGTCAATAAATGTTTGTCTTCCTAGACCTTGGTTACTGCCACGACCTCTTCCACCTGCAAAGTTAGTGCTTTTGGGGGTTACCCATGTTAATTTTAGCCTAATTTGACTAGCAAGATCACTGAAAGAAACACAATCACAATATAGACAAAGATTTACCCTGAGAAACCCTCATGGGGTAGAAAAAACAGCAAAGCTTTCCTCAATATAGATAATCAACCAAATACAAGATGTAGTCCAAGACTAGAGCTCCTTCTCCTCCTATGCAGACCTCTCTCTCACTTGTGCGCTACTTCTAAGTGGATGATTGAATGAGATAAGTGAGGAACATACCTCCTATACTTGTACTCATCTCCTGACTAACCTTTTACCCTAATGGGGCCGACCTCTCCCAGGAGAGTCTAATAACCCCCAAATAGTAAACTCAGGGCCAACCTCACATGGGAGATCTAATAACCCTAGTTACCACATTCTCTCGGAGGAATAAACATCTCTGTACATACAATAGGGTCACCATGGAGGAATGTACCATCTCCGGAATAATAAAATACAAATATAATATTCTTTGAAGTTACAATATTTCAACACTCCCCCTTAATGAGAAGGATATTATAGCAACATATACAGGAGCAAGGAGTCATCAACTACATGATACATGACAAATCTATAAATTATTGGAAGCTTTCTTTATACATCATCATCAGTAACTCAAATAGTTACTGGAACATAATCAATATTGGAACATCAACATCATCAGTATTGGGTCTTCATCTTCTGCAGCACTCAATCAGCTGTAGCATCATCTTCATCTAAATCACTCGAATCAACAGCCTCATCATCTAGATCTACTGATCAACATCATCATCTGGATCTCTTGATCAAAAGCCTCATCATCTGGATCTCTCGATCAACAGCATCGTCATCTAGACCATCACGATCAACAGCATCATCATCTAGACCATCACGATCATCAACATCGTCATCTAGACCATCACGATCAACATCATCAATATAGCAGCATACTCTGCAATGTACAAGATCCTATTACGGGATGATCAATCCCTCTCACTTTAGGACATAGGTCCAAGGATGATACAATCTTGATCTGCTTACAGGATGATCAATCCCTCTCAATTTAAGACATCTCTCATGTCTATGGATGATGCAATCCAGATCAACTTACAGGATGATCAATCCTTATCCTTTTAAGACACCTCACCATGTCTAGGGATGATGCAATCCCGAATCAACTTACAGGATGATTAGTCCTTATCACTTTAAGACATCTCACCATGTCTAGGGATGATGCAATCCCGAATCAGCTTACAGGATGATTAGTCCTTATCACTTTAAGACACCTCACCATGTCTAGGGACGATGCAATCCTGAATCAGCTTATAGGATGATTAGTCCTTATCACTTTAAGATATCTTACCATGTATAGGGACAATGCAATCCCAATCTACTTATAGGATGATTAATCCTTATCACTTTAGGACATAATTCCAAGGATGATGCAATCCTGATCCACTTACGGGATGATCAATCCCTATCACTTTAGGACATGAGTCCAAGGATGATGCAATCCTGATCCACTTACGGGATGATCAATCCCTATCACTTTAGGACATAGTCCAAGGATGATGCAATCCTGATCCACTGACGGGATGATCAATCCCTATCACTTTAGGACATGAGTCCAAGGATGATGCAATCCTGATCCACTTACGGGATGATCAATCCCTATCACTTTAAAACATAAGTCTAGGGATGATGCAATCCCAATGGTCCTCTTAGACAAAGTCTAAGTACCACTACATCGACCTCATCGTTGGAACAAGTAATCCTTATAATCAACCTCATCGTTGGAACAGGTAACCTCATCATCAATCTCATCGTTGGAACAAGTAACCTCATCATTGATATAAGTATCCATATCATCGATACAGTATCCTCATCATCGATACAGTATCCTCATCAATACAGGTATCCTTATTATTGACCTTATCGTCAATATAGGCAATCTCATCATTGATACAGGTATCCACATCGATACCAGTATCCAAATATCATCATCGACCATATCACTCCCCCTTTCGAGGAGGGTCCTTCTGAACAACACTAATTTTGTCTCGGAAATACTCAAACTTTACTCGAGACAGAGGTTTGGTCAATATATCAGCAACTTGTTCGTCAATGCTTACATACTCGAGCTTGATAGCTCCTTTCTGCACTATATCCCGTATATAGAAATACTGGATCTCTATGTGCTTTGACTTATCATGGAACACTAGATTCTCTGCCATCTTGATACAACTCTGGTTGTCACACAGGATCACAGTGGGGTCCATCTCTAAGTCAAACAAACTTGATAACAACTTTCGAATCCATACCGCTTCACAACTAGTAGAGCAAGCAGCTATATATTCCGCTTCAGTTGTGCTAAGAGCCACACTAGACTGCTTCCTGCTATACCACGAGATCATGGCAGATCCTAGACAATAACATCCACCTAATGTACTCTTCCTATCTGATACACTTCTTTCCAAATCAACATCTGTGTAGCCATACAATTTGAAGTCATGATCCCCATGATAACATAGACCAAAATCTATCGTACCCTTTAGGTACCTCATCACATGCTTTGCAGCTATCAGGTGAACTCGTCTAGGTTCCACTAGATACTGACTTAGGGTATTCACCGCAAAGCATATATCTGGCTTGGTATTTGTTAGATACATTAAAGACCCAATAATCTGTCTGTACAGAGTCACATCCACTAACTCTGAAGAGTCATCCGCTAACAGCTTCAAGTTGGAATCCATGGGAATGGCCATGGCTTTGCATTCCAACATATTGAATCTTTTCAATATTTCCATAGCATACTTACCCTGGTTGAGAAAGATTCCTTTTGGGCCTTGCCATACTTCCAGACCTAGGAAGTAGTGCATCAATCCGAGATCTTTCATCTCAAATTTTGAAGAGAGCTTATTTTTGCACTCGATAATCTGTTTCTCATTTCCAGTCAGAAATAGATCATCCACATATAGCAACAATATGATAGGTTCATCATCCATAACCTTGAGATAAAGATTAGGATCAGCTTTACTTTTGGTAAAGCCCAAGCTTGTCAAGAAACTGTCAATTCTTCCATACCAAACTCTGGGAGCTTGCTTCAACCCATACAAATCCTTCTTCAGTTTGCACACATGGATTCTTCCATCTTCCACCTCAAATCCTTGTGGTTGTTCTATGTACACTTCTTCCTCAATCACACCATTTAGGAAAGTTGTCTTTACATCCATCTGGTGTAATTTTCACTTCATCATGGATGCAAGTGCCATGATGGTTCTAATGGAAGTGTACCTAGCAACTAGTGCAAATGTTTCTTCATAGTCAATTCCCTCTTTCTGAGAGAATCCTCTGGCCACAAACCTTTCCTTATATTTTTCAATGCTACCATCCACAGCATGCTTTATTTTGTATATCCATTTGGAGGATACCACACTTTTGTCTTTTGGTTTGGGAACTATATCCCAAACATCATTCTTCATTATTGACTGGTACTCCTCAACCATTGCCTCTACCCACTCTTTCTTATGAGATGCTTCTTCATAGCTAGTGGGTTCTTGATCTACCAGATCACACATCAAAGCCATATAGTTGGAAAATGACTTTGGTTTCTTGCTCACTCTGGTGGAGCCTTCAAGAGCTCCATACTTTTCTGCTCCTAGAATAATGTCTCTTTCCCATGCTGGCTTTCTCTTTCTTGATATGTTTGTAATAGGGGGTTCTTGTGGTTCTAACATGTCATGGTCTTCTGGTGTTACAACTTCAGGGTTGGGTACAGCCTCTACAGTTCTGGAAGGTGCATCTTCTTCATATACTTCTTCATACTGGCACTTCCTAGATCTCTTGAGAGATGCTTTTTCAGCAAATGTCACATCCCTACTTATTTCCATGTGATGAAAACCTAGGATGTAAATTCTGAATGCTTTGGATGCTTCACAATATCCAACAAAAATTCCCTTCTTTCCAGAGGGATCTAGCTTGGTCCTCTTTTCTTTTGGAATGTGAATATATACTAGGCATACAAATATCTTGAGGTGACTTACCTCAGGTCTCTTTCCTGTGAACACTTTTTCTGGAGTTTTGAAATCAAGAGCACTATGAGATAATCTATTCTGCACATAGACTATTTTCCTAGCTACTTCAGCCCATAGGTACATAGGTAGGTCTTGATCATGTATCATAGTCTTTACTACTTCCATAATAGTTCTATTCTTTCTTTCCGCAACACCATTTTGTTCGGGATTGTAGGGTGTGGTTAGTTCCCTCTTGATTCCAGCTTCTTTACAAAAATATTCAAAATCCTTTGAAGTATATTCTCCGCCATTATCTGTCTTGAGTATTTTGATCTTCTTTTCTGAATGATTTTCTATCAAGGCTTTGAACTCCTTGAACTTTCCAAAGACTTCATTTTTTCCCTTTAGAAAGTATATCCAAGTATTTATTGAATAGTCATCAATAAATGTAAGATAGTATTCATATCCACTCAAAGATGTGGAGGGAATTGGTCCACATACATCTGAATGAATTAATTCCAAGGTACTCTTAGTCTTTGTCTCACTCTTTGGAAATGGGTTCTTTATATTCTTCCTTTTTGCACATCCTTTGCGTGTGCCATCATGATCAATCTATAAGTCTGGAAGTCCTATAACTACCTTGCTCACATGATGTAGTGCTCTGTAGTTAATGTGAGCAAGCCTTCTATGCCATAGCTCATTTGGGCTAGTGGCTTCATGTACAAGGGTAGCTTCTGGATGTCCCTTGAGTTTGTTTAGACCTCCTTCCTCTTCACCAATAACAATTGCATCCTCAATTGATTTTCCTTTGGGCCACATTAGTAGTTGCCCATCTATGAATGCAACCCTATAGCCTTTCTTATCCAAGGCAGAGATAGAGAGTAAGTTCTTCTTCAAACCTGGTACATATAAGATCTCCTTCATCTTCAATGGGGTTCCAGAATCAAGCTTGTAACTTGCTTCACCAACTCCCTTGATGGGATATTGATAGTCATCTCCAAGGGATACCTTCCGTGGAGAAGTATTTTCTTCAAGTTTTGAAAGAGTCTTCTTTTGAACTATCATGTGCTTTGAAGCACCACTATCAATGAGCCATGTATCTTCTCCAGGTGTTACTGCCCCAGAGAGTGCAGGGAATAGAACATATTCTTCTGCATCTTCTTCTTCTACTACTTTAGATCTTTTATTTTGATGTCTTTCCTCCTCTTCTTCTTCACTATCATCTTCTGCTAGATGAGCTTGATGTCTTTTGTGGTGAAAACTCTTTTTCTTCTTTAGAGGACAATCCTTAGCAATGTGTCCTATTTTGTGACAATTAAAACATTTAAATGAGGAGTAATCTCTTCTTTGATTAGTTCCTCTTCTCTTTTGAAATCTTTGTGGAGGTTGAGACTCCTTGGAACTATTCTTCTTGAAGGGGGATTGATTCCTTATTCTCTTGGTGTGGGTGGCCAAGGCTTGGTCATCTTCTTTGAGCAAGGCTTCTATGTTGGCAATCCTAGCTTCTTCTTGAATGCAATCTTCCCAAACCACATCAAACTTCATACTTTCTTTTCTGGCACACATAGTTTGAATGAAAGACACCCAAGATCTAGAGAGACCATTTAGAGCAGTCATGACTAGTTCATCTTCATCAAGGGTATCTCCAATAGCATCTAGTTGTTCCTTGAACTAGGAAACCCTTAAGAAATAGTCTTGAACAGATTCCCCTTTATTCATCTTGGTGCTCTTCAATTGAGCTCTCAGGTTCATCTTCCTATTGATGTTCTTTCCTTCATACATTCTGGAAACGGCATAATACATTTCCTTTGGAGTCTTCTTGGGTGCCACTTGGGGAATCAAGTGATCTTGGATAATATCAACAATGATTCTCTTTGCCCTAATCAAATCCTTCCTATGCTTCTCTTTGGCTTCATCTTCTTCAGGTTCTGCAACCTCATCCTTGATATATTGGGCAAGATCATTCTCTTCAAGAATGAGACCAATTGTGTATTTCCATGCCCGGAAATTTTCTATACCCTCTAGCCTGTCTTCAAGCTTAGTGCTTGGAGCCATCTTATCCAGGGGTCAAAGAGATTGAAGTTTCTCAAGAGATAGAATAACACTTACCAGGAGATGTGCTTGAATGAGTTGAAAGTTCTTGTGTGTTCTACTTTTGGAAACTTCAACTTTTCACCTTCCGGATCTACAACAGAATTTTTGGTTTTTTGGTTTTCTCTTTTCTAGTTTTCTGGTGCACAGGTTCGCAGCTTTTCTGGTTCACTGGTGCACAGGTGCGCAACTTTTATGGTTCTCTGGTTTTCTGGTTTTCTACACTTTTGGTCAAACTAGGGTTTGACTTTCCCGGAGTTCTACCCAACCAAAAATCTTGATCCAGGGCTCAAAACTTCGATTTTGAGGAGGGTTATCCAACCATGCAATCAGAATCCAAAAATTCCAACTTTTGCAGAAACCCTAATTTTCACCGGAGGAGGAGATAGAGGTATTTTCACCTTGTGAAAGATGTCCTATTCATGCTAGCTCTGATACCATGTTAATTTTAGCCTAATTTGACTAGCAAGATCACTGAAAGAAACACAATCACAAGATAGACAAAGATTTACCCTGGGAAACCCTCATGGGGTAGAAAACCCAGCAAAGCTTTCCTCAATATAGATAATTAACCAAATACAAGATGTAGTCCAAGACTAGAGCTCCTTCTCCTCCTATTCAGAACTCTCTCTCACTTGTGTGCTACTCCCAAGTGGATGATTGAATGAGATAAGTGAGGAACATACCTCCTCTACTTATACTCATCTCCCGACTGACCTTTTACCCTAATGGGGCCGACCTCTCCCGGGAGAGCCTAATAACCCCCAAATAGTAAAATCAGGGCCGACCTCACATGGGAGATCTAAAAACCCTAGTTACCACATTCTCTCGAAGGAATAAACATCTCCGGATATACAATAGGGTCACCACGAAGGAATGTACCATCTCCGGAATAATAAAATACAAATATAATATTCTTTGAAGTTACAATATTTCAACATCCCATTCTTTTCTTCTTGTATTCATGCAAGCTTAAATAATCATACCTTGATCTCAGGGTAGGAACTCGCTCGGTATGTTGAAGGATGCAAAGCTCTTCACTGTGTCTTATCCTCCCTACAACCCAAAATCAAGATAGCTAAAGAAAAACAAACTAATCAACTACAATCTATGTCTACCAATTACCTTCCCCGGCAACAGCGCCAAAATGTTGGTCACTATAATTGTCTATTAATTAAAATTAATAAATAGAGTGCTCAATATAAATTATCAACCCAGGGAAGTCTGATTATTGCAAAGGTAATCAAGCAAAATATATGCATAAACATTTATGTAATTGATGAATTAGAAAATCACCCAACCTATCTAATTGCTAAGGCTATGCTCTGCTCATTGCTCAATCCAACTTCAATTATTAATTGACTGCTAAAATCAAGGAAATTTACAATCCTTCCACAGTATCAGTTCTAGAATCAATTACTTCAAGAGTAAATTAATAAACTTGCTTTTGCAAGAATTTAAATCCTAAATCAAATCTCCAAGAAGATTCAATCTATGATTGCAGTAATTAACTTTGAAATAAATCAGTCTTCTTCTGTTCTAGAAATTATCTGATATCTATCAATTCTATAATTCATAAGGAAATGAAGACTGTACTCAACGATATGTAGAGACATAGCACAGTTGTTTCAGCCTAAAATAAATGGCACACTTGCAATAAGAAATCACACATTACTTAGTCGACTGTTTCAGCAAATCAAATCAAAGAAAAGCCATAAATGGAAATCCTATTCTAATTACTCACATTGTTTCAGCAAGAAAAGAATTGAAATCTAGAAATCCTACGCTTTAGCAATTAATTGTTTCAGCAATCGAAATCTAACTAGCAATCCACACCAAACAAATAATTTGAAAGAAATAAACAACTAACTAATTCGTCAACTCTATGAGAAGGTGGGCCCTGGCCTTCTAACAGAGGTGCCGCTAAAGGCTACCAAATTAACTCAGCAACAATGAATCAAGAAAAATCTGTCTCTTTCATTAATGGATAAGTTCAATTACAGAAAGCTCCTCACTCCTGTTGCAATTCTCTATTGAAAATAAGCCTAACCTTCTAAACCATCTCGTCTTCCTATTTATATTAGATAAGACAATTTAGGTCCTTTAGATTCGAGCAGCCATGGAGATCAAAGATCTTCAGGCTGTTGTATCAGTGATCCAAAAATAGAAACAATTACAACATAATTAAAATCAGAATCAAATTTGTTTCATAAGCATTGAAGTGCTTCACAATCTGATTGATCAAACATCTTGAGCGAGTCCCAATGGGTCATGTGGATAAGTGCTCGAACTGCCCCTATAACAGACTAAACCAGAACCTATAAAAGGAGTGATTGATGGCCACGCAATCCTTCATCTGCATTTCGCAACAAGTTGATACACATGTATCTCGTTACTTCCATTGATCCTTCACAAGTTAGCACAATTAGGCATGAAACTCATAATCACAAGAAATATTTAAGAATTAAATACAACAAAGAAATAATGAGTTATACCTGTTTGAATCCATGATTTGCCTTGGAAAACTAATGACTTATTTGTAATAATAGGAAAAAGATAAGGAAAATGATCTTGATGAAATTGAGCAAAAAGGGACATTTCCAGCACCCAACAACAACCCCATTGGAGGAGTTATTGAGAAAAGAAGTGAAGTACAAATGGATGCTAGAATTTCAATACGCGCTAGACACTTTGAAGGAGAAATTGTTGACTGCACCAAATCTCATCTTTCATGATTGGAAAATCATATTCCATGTGCATGTGGATGCATCATCCGTTGCACTAGGACTAGTTTTAGCTCAAACCAGGGAAGGAGAAATTGACCACCCTATCTCCTTTGCAAGTAGGAATTTGTCTATAGCCGAAAATAATTATACCACAACTGAGTGAGAGGGATTAAAGATGGTATATGCACAACATAAGTACTGACACTACGTGTTGGGGAGTTCCTTCAAGTTTTTCACTGATCACTCTGCTTTGAGGTACTTAGTCAACAAGCCAATGTTAAGGGGGGCGCATCTGTCAATGGATGCTCCTCTTTCAAGAATTTGAATTCGAAGTTGTTGTCAAACCAAACAAGCACAATGTTGGTCTCGATCACCTATCAAGACTTTAATTGAGTGAGGAAGGAAGAAGCTTGGATGATGAACCATCGAATGCATAGTTGTTCCGTATTGAGGTTTTACTAGACCATTTCAATTATATTGCAGCATTCTTGGCATTTGGTCACATGCTGGTAGAATATACATTTACGCAATGGAGACATCTTGTAACGGGCAATGCACATTTTTAGTTGATTGTTGGATAGATTTATAAACTAGGAGCTTATGGTATATTGCGCCGATGTGTTTTGGAGCATGAAATACCACTTCTTTTAAGAGAAACACATCAAGTCATAGCAGGAGGAGACTATGTAGGGAAGGTTGCTACACATAAAGTACTGCATGCAAGGTTATGATGGCCTTCACTATTCTAAGAAGTTAATATGTATTGCAAATATTGTGATTTTTTTCAACGAGTGGGTAATCCATTGCATAGGGATGAGATGCCTCTCTTCTCTGTCACTACGCTTGAGCCATTCGAGAAATGGGCTATTTATTTTGTGGGTCCAATCAACCCACCAACACGAAAAACCATCACCAGAGATATCATCACTGCAATAGACTAACTAACAAGATGGTCAAAGTTTTTGTTAGTGAAGGATTGTACTATCGATACAGCCGTGAGGTTCATATTTGAGCACATTATTACTAGATTTGGGTGCCCAAAAGTGTTGATGAGAAATCAAGGTACGCATTTATTAAACTCGATGACCCACGCATTAACAGAAGAGTTCATAATACACCATCAAAAAAGTACACCATACCATCCACAGGATAATGGTACAGTGGAAGCATTCAATAAGATTCTAAAACAAGTGCTTACAAAGGTCTATAATGTTAAGCATGACAACTGGGACCAGAACATTCCCATAGTGTTGTGGGCATACAGAACAACATCTAAGAGGCTCATTAAGAAGACCCCATTCAAACCGGTGTATGGGAAATAAGCATTCATGCCACTGGAGTTTATTGTGCCTAGTTTGCGCATAGCTCTCGCCATAAAGATGACAGATGATGAATCACTTGCATGCATATTGGAGGACCTTATGGTACTAAAAGAAGACAGGTTCATAGAAGGGTTCAATCAGCTCATGGACAAACAACACCAGAAATCTTGGCATGACAGAAACATCAAGAGTAAGACCCTGGAACCTGGCGCACTCATTTTGATGTATGACGGTAAGTTTTTAAAGAATCCAGGAAAGTTTCACATGTGATGCCTAGGTCCATTTAAGATCTTGTTTATTACTTAAATGGGTGCAACAAAGATTGCCACTTTGGAAGGAGAGCCGATGAAGGGACTGGTTAATAGTAGTCACCTCAAACCTTGCTATGGCCTGCAGGGGCAAGAACACATGTAAAACAGGTGCAATAGGGAAAAAAGAGAGAGAGAGAGAGAAAAAGATAAAAATTGTTCTTATTTGTATCACTCATTAGGTCAATAGGATGATTCAAAGTCTAGTTAGTTTGAAATTCAGCAAGAACCCTCCAATGTAAAGTGTCGCAATCCAAGTCATGAGTCATTATCCACATTAAAGGTGATTCAAGGAGTATAAACATGTCAGTATTCAAATCATTGGGGGAAATGGACAGTATCAAGTCATAGCGCATATAGAGTCATCCATTCACCATTCCACCACACCAATCATTAATGAAAAATTTGTTCCCATGCATCCGCCAGTTCACCAATCATCACGCACCAGTCATTAGTTACCATGATGCTCACATTATCCCACCTGTCAGACAGATTTTGTGTCAGTCATAATCATTTTTCCCCATATGGAAAGATTGAGGAAGGATGATGCCATAAAGAGAAGGTACATCAGGTAAGGATAGCTCAAAAAGGTAATATCTCGTAGGATATAGAAGAGTTGCTCTCAAAGATAAGCCAAATCCTCTACACATAAAGAGAGGCAACCTGCATAAATGAAGAGGACGATGCACAGGAAAGGAGAGAGCATGTGTTGAGTGGTCGTCATGTCCAACATTCATGGTAAGGAGTGCACCAAGATTAGGAATATTTGTGTCCACATGCCATTTCGTCCAGCAATTAAGAAGAGAGATGCAGGGGAGGAACAAAAGTTAAGGGGGTAGGTGAAGGTGAATTGGAAGAGTGGGATATAAGAGTTGCAGAGAAGGAAGATAACCACACTAGTGTTCTAGAGCTAAGTGATAAGTTAGAGCAGGGTTGTGTCGAGTGAATTGCATCTATGTAGTTTATACCTGTTCAGAGGTTAGGTGAACAAACATGGAAGTTACACCGGTGACGAAGAAGATTCACACCAAGGTTGCAACTCCTAAAGAATACACAATTCCGGAAGTGTCGCCCCCCACAGAATTCATGGTCAAGGGTGAACTATTGGGAAGGGTACCATTCTTGAAGTACCAATATTGTCACATCCTGGATGAGAAGTATATCCCTTAGCTGAAGATGACTTCCTACACAGAGACGTAGGTTAATCCTGATGGAATAAAGAACTTGGTGCCACAAGCATGGGCGCGCTAGCTTCACTAGTCAAGGATAATGTCCCTACTGGATGTCCCACATTTTGGTAGGGGGAATATATCAGTGCTTGTACTCAATTTCTTTTCAGCCTCTTGCAGGGTGGCTATCTATGGATAGATCAAAACTGCGAGATAATGTACAAGGTGATCTGGTTGGTCTTAGGACTCCCAAGAAGAGGGGAGGATCCAATCTAGGTGATGTCACATGTATCAGCTGATGAAATGTATAATAAGTACAAGACCCATAGAGGGGGGATAGGTTTCGTTATTTATACAATATCATAGCATCGTGTCTAATTTTCTACGTAGATCCTGGCGCACAAACTATTGAGGAAGGGCCACAAAGACAAATTCCTAGCAGGAGTGGTAGCATCCATTGAGCAATGCACAACAAGAAAGGTGTTGGCATGGGAACCATACCTCCGACTCGAGTTCTTCAATTATTGTCTAAACACATAGGATAAGGTCGCCCCATTCCATATAGTTGGGTGCTAATCCTGATTGTGATGGTGGTTTGGTAACCCCCACCACACTATACATATGATTTCCTGACACCAAACGACTTCGTTACAGCGAAATTCTTGTTGTTCTATCAGCAACTAGAAAGGGAGTATCTAGTCAATGTGGAGACCACATTTTAGATGTAGTTTACCAAAATGTTGAATGCCATGGCCATGTCATTCCACGTGTCATAGAAGATTGTGGATCGATACAATGACAAAATGATATTTGAAGTCGATTTCCACAACGTTATAATTCTAACGCACGTCGAAACAAAGATAGATTATTTGCTGCCATTATGTATCATTATCAAGGATGTCAAGAACGCCATAGAAAAATGGCCTCCGCACCCACAATTTATGTCGAAATCCGACATTGAGATACTAGAAGAAGCCAGTATATAGCAGAAGTCCTGGAAGTGAGAAGCAGGTAGCTCCAATCCACCAAGGAAGTCCCTATGCCTGGTAGAGAAGTGAAAGAGAGAGACTCAACCCCCACAACAAGTTAAGGACACTTAGAAGAAGCATCACACTTCTCCTTCTTCACCACCAGAGCAGGAGCATGAGGAAGAAGAGTAGTTCAACGACCTCCCACCTTCCTGCTAGTTTTCGAACACAAGACCAATTGGTTCTGCCCACCGCAACATATTCCATTAGTTCGACAACATACTTGAGATGTAAGAGCAGATGAAAGAGATGATGCATGAGTATATGTAAGAGCAAGAGCTAGGGAAACAACAAAAGAAAATTTCCCAGCAAGAGAAAGTCCAAGAAGCTGCGATAGTGTTAGAGCTGAAACAACCCCAAGCTCGAGGGTTGGGAGCTAAGAAAACAACCCATCATACAACTGTAGAACCCGTGAGTCGAGAAACGCAGTAGAAAGACACCCAACAAACCATTTTTAAGATCATACAACATATCAAATCTAATCTGGAGGTCGCACAAGTATTCCAAAAAGGTAGCAGCGACCACCTCCAGAAGCTTCAAATGGTTCTACACATTGCGCCAAGGACAACAATGGCACAGCCATCTAACACTGCCGACCTGAGCCACGCAAAGGATTTGTAGAAGCAGGTCGAGCATATATTTCAGCGAAGACTAAAGCTGAACCCGGTGGCGGTTACGGTATTTGAACCGTTAGTCACTTCAGGCACCCAACCGCTCCCTTACAACAAGTTGAATCTAAATCTGGTGCCTACCCCCCAGTTGCAACATTATTTCTTAGATAGTTTTTTAGAGTTGGGTGATCAACATGTGCAACTCAACCAGTCTTACACTGAGTTGAAGAAAGTCTACAGAGAAGAACTCCAAGCACTCCATCAGCTAGAAGCTAAGTTAGATAGAGATTATAAGGTACTCTCGGGCCCTAGTCAACCACCTCCAAATTCACTTAAGCCTGCACATAAAATCACTCAGATCATCGATATAGTGGTTTCCCTCCACCAAGAAGCAACAAAAATTTGGGTGCAGATAAATCCATAACCATCCCTAAAGGAGTTTTCGTTGTCCCAGAAGATATCTGATGCAGTCCGAGCATTAGAGCATACCAAGCAATCTATCGCGTCCTTGGATGGGGTCGTGAATTAAAGATTCAAAATTTGGAACCATCTACAAGATGAACCAAAGTTACAGCAAGTAGACCATCACATTAGAAGTTTCGATGAATTGGTAAGAGTAAAGAAAAATATAATGGCACAACTGCCAATATCTGTGAGTAAAGAAGTCATATCCGATATTAGTGCATTGACAAGGAACATTTCAACCACTTGGGTAGAGTAGCAGAGCATCATAGTAGCAGTTTTCAAAGTCCAAGAGAAAGCACAGAGGCACTTTGATCATCCCTCTGAGCTCCTTGTGAGGGATGCTTTATTCCTTCCTATTGCAGAAGTGTTAGGATTTTAATATACTCCATCCTAGTCCTACTAGCTTTCCAGTCATTTTCATTTTCAGTATTTTAGGGTTTGCATGCACTTTTAGGGTTTGCATGCATTCTAGGGTTTGCATGAATTTTGCATGCATCCCAATCATCAGTCCCAGCAGCTAGCCCTCAGTTAGCTAGCCCCCGGAGCTTCTTCCTCATCAGTTTCATCCCTCCTAGTGCCTAGTGCGCCCTCCTTTCACCTACTGCATGAGAGAGGCACACTTCTTCACCTACTAGTCCAGTTATGTTCAGTTAACAAGAGTTCTCTCCTTGATTTTAGGCTTGACTCACTCTTAACTGACCTTATCACTCTGATGGACCTCCAATGTGACTAGATAGCCTGTTCTGACTCCAGTTAGCTCCATGAACGCCCTCCACTGAGCCTCCTTCACTACATTAGTGCTTCCATGTTCCATTTACACCTACCACATTTAGTTAGACTCAGTTTGACTTATGGTTGACTATTACTTGTGCATTGATGACTTCACTGATGATGAGTTGGACTCCTAGTTATGACTTGATGGCACTCCACTGATTATGGATCTGTCCATGCAGGCTAATTCGAATCACACCTAGTGTATTCGAATCCTGAGCATTGTATATTTACCTTTTTACTATTACGATTAATGTAATATGTGTAATTATTCTGCCTCTATCTGAGTTCCTTTGGATCTATGTTCTTCTGCTCTATTCTTCTTCTTTCATTCCTAAATTCTTTCATTGTGAGGTTTACATCATCTCTTTGGATCTACTGTGAGCATTTTCACAAGAAGAAGAAAAACCCGAAATCGAACATAATAAAGCTAATGATGTTAATGCATTCGTTGCACGACTTAAGGAAATCACTAGTGAGTTCTATCTGATCCAACAGATCTTCGAGGACTTCATCAGTGACCTACATACATGAATGTTATCTGTAGCAGCTTTGGATTCATGAGCTGCGTGGCTCGGGACGAGCCACATCTTAGTGTTGGGGGCCTGTTGGTGCCCAAGTTTTGATCATTTACTATGCGTCGAGCCAACCAATGTTAAAGACGATTTCTCCAAATAGAAATTAGTTATCATTTGCGTGCCAGTAACAAATTAAGTTTTTCTACTCCAGTCTATTTAAGGTGCATTTTTGTAAAGGGTTGGGGTTATGTTAAGGAGTTTTTGGTTCAGTTGTATGGGTTAATTGGGTTGTTATGTAATTCTGTAATGTTTTAAACTGTGTTAGTCGTACAAGATGCCACTGATAGAAATGAATGTATGTTGATGAGATGGTGTGTTAACCATGAATTTGAAGAGTATGGAATATATAAGTTGTTGAGTTGAACGTATGTAATGTCATGGTGATATCAAATTTTTCCAAGTAATATAATGGCGTTGTTGTCTCTATATATTTTCTTGCGCATTGTGTCCATGTATGAATGTTTATGAGTTGCATATTTGTTGAATGTATGTGAAATATAGATTTGGTGTAGGTGTTGAATTGAACTACTAAAATGGTGAATAGAAAGAACTTAGCTCCTCATGCATAGCCTTGATTCAGGTCTTTGTCAATTCTTATGTGCATCTCAGGTGAGATTGTAATCTATTCACAAAGTAATAACAGATGCCAATTCATATGGGGTTTTTTTAGTCACATGAATTTGAACCTTGGGTCTGACAGACTACAACCAACACAACTACATCACTTTGTGACATAAAATATCATGCAAAGCATCACAAAATAGGTTGCAAAAGAAACTTAGGTGAGATGCAAGGAAGATTAAAAACAATACACAAAATGAATGCAAAAATATTGTAATGTACCAATTATGGTCAAAGGAACATTAACTCGAAGTATTTTCAAAATCAAACAAACAATAGATTGCTTGGAATCAAGACTAACTAGTTTAACGAGGATTCAGGAAGAAACTTTCAAACAACTCCAAAAACCCTTCCTAAATTCTCCCAATATGTATTTAGAGACATAATAAGGCTAATAATCAGATGGAAAAGGCCAATACCTTGACAGTGGCACATTTATGGGTGCTTCATGCCTAGGAAGATTTCCTTGGCAAGCCAAGGTTATCAATGCACATTCCCCCATAACTTATGTGGAAACCCAAGGATTTTGGTGCTCACTGAAGGTAATTATACATGGGGTAGACTAAATGGATTATTCCCAAACCTATTAAAGAAATCATATGGATTTTTAGAAGCAATTTGATAGGGTTTGGAGGCCAAACTAGCAAGTGTGCTACTTAGGACTGCTTAGCTAATCTACTTCCAAATGATTTCAAATGGACTTAGAAGGTTTCAAAACTATGATTTAATGTATGATAGGTTATTATTAAGGAATATAAAAACCAAAACACTTTATAGAATGAAAATGGAATAACCGGATTTCATCTAATTGCAAATTTTGTAAACTTCTAGCCAATTTTAACCATGTATATAGCATAGGCCAAGAAAAGGCATTAATATGTGCAAATATATTTTACATAATTGATAGCCACATCAAATCCTGAATAATTAGAGATAATTCATTGCATTATATAGCATAAGAAGCACCATTAGTCTCCATAGAACCTCAATCAAACACCAGAAGCATGGGCAATATCAACTACTGAAGAAGGCGCACCAAGGATGAGATCTTCAATAGTGAATGAAAGAATTATTGGATGGCACTAGATCGGATCTGAAAATTGTCTCAGTGAGAAAGGATGGATTCCATCCTAAATATATGGACCTCATAGAACTTGAAACTCAGGAATATTTATATATAGAAAAGCAATGGCACGTTCTTTGCAGCTAGAACCCCCGGATCTAGAAAAATGGCCATAACTTTCTCATACAGACACCTTTTTTGATGAAACAAAAAGTGTTTCCTGCTGGAAATGATGCTATGGATGCAATGGGACAGGCCTAAAATTCTATAAATGATCATAAATATTTTAACCAAAAAAAAATTTCGTCCCACCGACACCAGTTCTCACTGATTGAGTTGATCTGATCACACTACAGAAGCACCAACACACTGGATCGTTCCCACACCATACTGAGACTCAAATCAGACCTACAAATTAGGTAATCTACTGCATTGAATTTCTATGAAAAGGACTGGATGTCCTTCTCCTTAATCACCCATTGGAATGCTAGCAAACAATCCAACTAGTTATGGTTACAGACAGGCACGTCTCCCTATTGTTGACTAGGGGAACATCTCTCAAGTCTTGAAAATATTAAATCTCATCAATTCAATAATCAAACTGGAAAAAAGATGTTAATGGGTGCACACCACCTTCTTTTATAATATCGTTGGTTTCTTGGACAATATTAGAAGCATTGTACTTGGCCCTCTAGTTCATTTATTGCGCCCTCCTTAGCCTAATTGGAACTTGCAGCTTTATGTTACTTTCCTTGATTTTAGTCTGCATTTTCCTTACTTTATGCTTTTCTCTAATTTACTGCTCTTTGCCAATTTCCTGCTTTACTGCTTTTCTTGCCACTTTCCTGCTTTTCTCTACTTTCCTGCTTTTCCTGCCACTTTCTTGTTGTGCTCTACTTTGTTGCTTTACATTGCTTTCTTCCAATTTATATTTGGAAACATCTTATGAGACCCACCTAATCCTTATGTGCCCTCTTGGGTAACTTAGGAAATTACAACTCATATACAATTATTAAATAATAATTAAATCTTCTAAAGTACGGGCTAAATAACTTGTGCATGATTTAATTTAATTACACCATATGACTATAGGCCAAAATTTACCTCTTTATTCACTAATGCCAGTATTTCACTAGGATCCATGGGGGTTCTAATGGGCCTAGTGGTGAACCATGGTGCATCCAAAATGGGTACATTACAATCCTCCCCTCCCGAAATTTGCTTGTCTGCAATCAATGACAACCACTCCATATGAAACACAAAACCAATCAATGACTTCTCATCATCAAGATTGTGCTACTGAACTTACTTAGCATTGGAATTCAATTCCATGCTAAACTCAATAGGTCCATCATGATTCCACTGCACCACTATAAATATAATTTTCTCCCCAATGAGTGACTCCACCACCTCTGCAACTGAAAATGTATGTTCCACCCAATTGAAACAACTAAGAAGAATGCCAAGGTCCCATTGCTTGTATTGCACTTTAACAAACATCAATGACACCCAATACAATTCATCATGCCAATGGATACATGGATCCCACTACCTCAGCTACATCTTCCCAAACATCAATGGTTTCTGAAACAACCAATCAATGTCTAGATACCATGATCTCTGCTGCATACCATCCATCACCACTACTACTTGTGACAATTTGTCATTCCATTGTATGCCAGGATCCCATATCCAAATTGGAATTCCATCACTTCCAAAGCATCTATAATTTGATCCAACAACGTTTGGATCTCTTCTTGTATAAGTTGATTGCTTGCATGCTTTGTTGTCTCCAACATGCTTTGTATGCAAGATGGTTTTCTCTTGCATGGTAGCTCCAAATATTCCATGTACTTGCTCACCCAATCCATGTATGTATGTGTATTGAATGTATCGAAGGGATGCAATAGATACCCTTGTTGCTGCTCACATGGTAAGGCAATGTCAGTAAAACCAAAAAAAATATCACAGAGGCAAAAAGAATCTTTACCTCGATGAATCTCCATCCTTGCTATGTATCTATCCACCCAACCCATGGATGAATAAACACTTTGGCTCACTGATCCATGTGGAATGTGGTCATCCACCTTCTTCAAAGCTAAGTCTTCCTTCCATATAGGAAGCTCATGAGTTCTCTCTTTCAAGGCATGCATGTCAAACAATTCCCTACAAATGCAAGCAATAATTATGCATCCTTCGGCCTCCATCTCAGTCATGTACTTGTCTACCCAATCCTTGGATAAACAAATACCATGGCTTGCAGACTCAATTGGTATGTCCCCAACTATTTCTCCCATAGCTAAGTCCTTCTGTATGCCCTTCTACATACCAACAAGCACTTGTCCAAAATATTCCACATCTTTGTTCTCCTTAAGTACTTGCAAATCTGAATTTACCTCATGTTCAACTCTCACATGAGGTTCCTCCATCAAATCCATTATGCCACCTTCCATCTGCAAATGACTATCTTACATGTTGGATGGAGGGTGTGATGAGCTCAACTCCTTTCGAAGTTGATCATTATGCATTCTTGATTCTTGAGGGGCCCTCTGTGTGCTCTTCAATGAATCATTGGTGGCCTACAATTCACTTGTGATCCTTTATGATTTGTATTCTTCCTCCTTGAGCGCACTTTGGTACATTTCAGCCACCATGAGGAGATTATATCTATTTGAAAGCAAGTTCATCTAACTCTCTTTCATCTTGACCACTGCTTCTTTGATTACTATGAACTCTTCCAAAAAGGATTCTCCCTCCAAATCTCCTCCTGAATATCTCCAACAACATCTTGTCACCAAGGTATTGGTGTCAATAAAGTTCTTCATGGCTTCCATAAGATTCTCCTAGTTCTCCTTCAATGATCCACTCAAATGATGTGGCTCACCAAGAAGACCCTCCTAGTGTGAAACAAGTGCTCTGCCATTAGTTCACAAGTCAATGTTTCCTTCAAGCACTTGTAAATATGAAAACTCCTCATGCTCACCTCGCACATGAGGCTGCTCCAATATGCCATCTATGCAATCATCCACATACATCTAATCACATGTAATTTTGGGAAAGGATTGTAACTCTCCCAATGCCATGTATAGTTGCTCTACTTCTTCTACCTTGTCTTCTACAACTTTGAGAGCAAGATCTCTATCCATAAACAGTTGCAAGTAATCTATTTTCATCATCTCTAGCTCTCTTTTAATGATGCTCAGTTCAGAATTAGAGACTCTTCCTACTATTCCTTCTTGTCCCTCATCGATAATATTGTCAATGAGTTTTTGTTCACCCCCATTTCGGGGCAAGGTGCGCAGTAGCTTTGCTTCTGTGACCAAGAGTTAGATCTCTAAGTCACTCAATGGATCCTTAAGAGCACTATGTGGGATTCCACAATTGTGCTCATGCAACTCTTGAGAGTCATGCAAACTCTCCTCTGACAACTCAGCCTTCTCAAAATTTTGATTCTCAACACTAGAAGGCTCATCCATGCCTATCTTCTCACTAGAAGTGGCTGCCATCTCATAATGACACAAGGGGATGCAAAAATCAGAATAGTAGCAATACCTTTGTGACACCTTTGTCCCTTCATGTGATGAAGTTGTGATGGCATGTTACTCCACCAATTTCTCAAGTTCATACCCAAATAGTGTGTGCTTGTCTTCTTCTTCACTATGAAGCTCAAGTGCTGACTGGAAATCAGATTTATGTTCTTATTTTGCATTTGATCCAAAAGATGGCTCACCACCATCAATAGAATCAATATCCTTTGCAATGATCTTGAAATCACCAACAAATAAGCTGGAAGTGAATTCACCTCCCACGCTACCAACAACCTAATGATGGGTTGCTCGGTCTTCAGCTCCACATGCTGCCTCTTCATCTTCTTCTTGAATTAGATGGGCGCAAGAATGCTCTTCCTCAGTGGAGACCACAGTAAGGCTTACATATTCCACTTGTGGTTCGCTCTGCTTCACTTCTTCATTTCATTGGAGTGAATCTATGCATAAGGATTCACTCTTGTCTTCAAGCACTTCTTCTTCACTCTAAGAGGTGGAGCAACTTGGTTCCTTCCTTAATAGTCTATTTTTGTTGAGCAAATCCTCATCTACATTGTTAGGCTCAAATCCAAATCTACAATAAAAATAATCTTTGAAAGGAATGGCATGACAAATATCTCCCCCCAAGGCAAGGTAATCTTGGTAGTGTTGGGGCAAGTTTTCACTTGTTTCTATCATCTGTTACATCCCCTCCCATCAGACCGAGGAAGGGAGAGAACATGACACTAGACCTGGGCATCTAGACCCGTGATTAATAACAAAATTAATTGAAAATAAAGAGACAGATGCAGATGTATAAGTGTAGGAAACACAGGGGAAGTAAATTCAACTACATATCTAGCATGCATTCAACATTTTCATGATAGTCATCAAATAAGGACATTGCAAAATTAGCACAAGAGAATACTTATCTTGAAGCAAAGTAGTCCCGAGCAACTAGCTATGCAACTACAACGTTCCACCCAACCATAGGCCAGTTGTGCTTATCAATCTCACAACAAAACTGCCACCCCTGAGCTGGGCATGATTTCTACAAGGAAAAAGGGAACAACAGACTCACACATAGCCAAATATACACCAAAATCAACCAAGCCAATCCACAGTTGGGTTTATCAGGCTGCTAAGGCAATGGAAGAGAATGAATTGCTAAGCTAGTGAGCTCAACCACAGAGCTATGGTTACCTCTACAAGATCTATCTATCTTGGTACCCACAATACCTACACACCCAACACAAGGTAGTATTCCCTTCACTACTACACAATCCCTTAGGCCATACCTTCCAATCCAGTATTGTTCAAGGTGTGCATAGAAGAGTAGCCAACCCTTTTGATCTTCTTGAGAGGTTACTTTCCTCACTAGATTTATCAAGCCAATTCTAGTCTGCTTCCAGTCCTAATTTCATGCTCACATGTTCAAACCAAAACAGGGATGCACATAACAACAAAATCATAAGTGTTTGGCATGAAGAGAAACATTTTGACAGTGGGATGCCCAAAATGGGTTTCCATTAGTTTCAAAAAAATGTGGGAAACCAAAAACAAAATGGCAGATGGGAAATCAACCCTGGGAGAGAAAAATCATTTTTAGAAAACGTTTATGGGAATTCAAGGGACATAAATGGCCTCCATAAACCCCCAAATCGTGACTCCCTTCCTCCCAACCACTGTACAATACAAAAACGAGTTCCCGGCTATGGAAAATGCAGGAAAATGATGGAAAATGTGAAGGAGAAAGCCCCAGCTAGCTCAGACTACGTTAGGAAGCAAAGACCATGGGTGAATAATCACTTGGGCACAATTCATGGGTGTTTTCTTGCCCAAGAAGCCAAAATACGATTTCCCATATTGATGGATTGCCCATACACAAAATCGGTTTCCATACCTCCCCATTCCCAAGGCATTAACTACCTCAACCAACTCTTGGAAGAATCAAATGATTGGGTGCATAAGTCAAAATGGGTATTTGAGGGTTTATGGTTTCATTCATTGACATTTGGCTTAACACCATTGACTCAAGGGTTTGAATATTTACCTCCCTATTCCTTGTAAAATCATGCCCCCGTCTCTTATTGCATTGCACAGCTAGTTATGGATATTTCATTAAAATTCATATTGACATGATGTCTTAATTTCTATTGTGCGTGGCTAGCACAAGAACCATATGCATCGATTTTTATCTGCCAATACATAAAACGCTGAATCGATGGTGGGGCCTTGGCCTTGAGCTCCTCACCATGATTTAATAATGATACTTACATCATTTACAATTTTAATGCAATAGGGTCAAAATCAGGATATTACATCATCTTTGCTAAATCCTTCCTAGGTTTGACCATTGGTGGCTCAGCCCTGCTATATTCACTGTACAATTAGTCACAAAAGTAACCATCCTCATCTCGGGGTAGGCCTCCTTCAATATATATGATCTCTTCTTCCTCATCCCAATAGAAATCTTCTTCATTGAACAAAGACATGGCTACAACTTGAAAATGTGTTCTGCAATACCTATTCAACTGAGAGTTTATGGAGATTGGTATTTCTACTCACAGGTGTTGAGGACCATGATCTGATACCACTGTAATGTACCAATTCTGGTAGAATTAACATTAGCTCAAAATATTTCCAAAATGAAACAAACAGTAGATTATTTGGAATCAAGACTAGTTAGTTTAACAAGGATTCAGGAAGAAACTTTCAAACAACTTTAGAAACCCTTCCTAAATTATCCCAATATGTATTTAGAGACCTGCTAAGGCTGATAATAAAATGGAAAACAAGCCAATACCTTGATAGTGGCGCATTTATGGGTGCTTCACGCCTGGGAAGATTTCCTTGGCAAGCCAAGGCTAGCAATGCACATTCCCAAAGGACTTCTATGGAAACCCAAGGCTTATGGTGCTCATTGAAGGTAATAAGACCTGGGCTAGACTAAATGGATTATCCCACAACCTAATACATCAATCATACAAATTTTTAGAAGCAGTTTAATAGGGTTTGGAGGCCAAACTAGAAAATGCGCTACCTAGGATTGCTCAACTAGTCTACTTCCAGATGATTCCAAATTTCCTTAGAAGGTTTCAAAACTATGATACAATGGTTTATAGTTGATTATTAAGGAATATAATAACCACGTCACTTTACATAATGAAAATTGAATAATCGTACATCATCTAATTGCAATCTGTAAAACTAGCCAATTGTAACCATGTATTGAGCATAGGCCAAGAAAAGACATTAATATGTGTAGATATATTTTACAGAATTGATAGCCACATCAAATACTGAATAATCAGATATTATTCATTACATTACAGAGCATAAAAATCACCATTGGTCTCCATAGAACCTCAATCAACCTCCAGAAGCATAGGCAATATCAACTACTAAAGAAGGCGCACCAAGGATGAGATATTCAATACTGAATGAAAGAATTCTTTGATGGTATTGGATCAGATATGAAAATTGGCTCAGTGAGAAAGGAAGGATTCCATCCTAAATATATGGCCCTCATAGAACTTGAAACTCAGGAAGATTTATAGATAGAAAAGCAATGGCACGTTCTCTACAGTTGGAACCTCCGGATCTAGTAAAATGGCCATAACTTGCTCATCCAGACACCTTTTTTGACGAAACAAAAAGTGCTTCCTACTGGAAACGATGCCACATATGAAATGGGATAGGTCTCAAAGTCTATAAATACTCATAACTATTTTAACCAAAAGATTGTTTTCGTCCCACCGACACTAGTTCCACTAATTGAGTTGATCTGACCACACTACAACAGCACCAACACACTGGATCTCTCCCACACCATAATGAGACTCAAATCAGACCTGCAAAATATGCAATCTACTGCGTTGAATTTCTATGGAAAGGACTGATGTCCTTCTCCTTTATCACCCATTGGAATGCTAGCAAACAATCCAACTAGTTTTGGTTACAGAGGGGCACATCTCCCTACTGTTGACTAGGGGCACATATTCCAAGTATTGAAAAGCTTAAAGCTCATCAATTCGATAATGAAACTGGAAAAAATATTTTAATGGGTGCGCACCACCTTCTTTTATAAGCGTGTTGGATTCTTGGACAATATTAGATGCATTGTACTTGGTCCTCTAGCTCATCTATTGTGCCCTCCTTAGCCTAATTGGAACTTGCAGCTTTATGTGAATTTCCTTGCTTTTAGTATGTCTTTTCCTTGCTTTCTTGTTTTCTCTACTTTACTGCTTTTCCCTGCTTTACTGTTTTTCTTGCCACTTTCATGCTTTTCTTTGCTTTCCCACTTTTCCTGCCACTTTCCTGCTTTGCTCTACTTTCTTGCTTTACATTGCTTTCTTCCAATTTTTATTTGGAAACATCTTATGAGGCCCACCTAATCCTTATGCACCCCCTTGGGTCAATTTATAGGAAATTACAACTCATGTATACAATTATTAAATAATAATTAAATCTTATAAACTATGGGCTAAATAACTTGTGCATGATTTAATTTAATTACACCATATGACTAGATATCAAAATTTACCTCTTTATTCACTAATGCAAGTATTTCACTAGGATCCATGGGGGTTCTAATGGGCCTAGTGGTGAACCATGGTGCATCCAAAATGGGTACATTACAAGGAGGTACATGATCAACATGGAAAAGGACAAAGTGACACATGATCAACACCAGGAAATGACACAAATAAGATGCAAAAAATGATGCCATCTATACGGTCCATTTTTGCATCTAAAAAGTTATGGAAAAAAATAAAAGCCATGGATGCAAAAAAAAAACATCATGCCTATATTACAAAACTGCATGGAGCAAAAGCAAAGAAGACAAACCAAATGTAAATTAAAATCATCACCATTAGAATGAATCTAGATCAAAGGCATTAGATAGAAATAGCAGAAAGAAAGGGTATAAAAGATGGAATTTGGGCCATCTTCCTCCATATAGTTTCGTTGTTTCAGTACTTTCGACAGCAATGGTTATTCAAAATTTGAAAACCTGAAATTGCAAAATTGAACATAACGCTGAAATGGGTGCAAAATGAACAGTAACCACGTCGCCTGAGAGATTCGAACTCTCGCGGGGAAACCCCGTGTACTTAGCAGGCACACGCCTTAACCACTCGGCCAAAGCGACGGCTTTGAAAATTTGAACAGAGCATGCTGAGAGATCTAATATAATGGATACAGACAGTAGAAATTGAGCACGTTGGTGCAGGATTCGAGAGAAAATTAAATCTTAGAAATATGATTAGTAGGCGTACAGATTGAACAAGAAGAAACTAAAAGAGCATCTATTATTGTGGTAAGTATGGTTGTTTTTATTATGAATGCAAGATAAATCAAACTAGTGAAGTAAAAAACAGAAGGGAAGACGACTTTGTAGACAGAGAAGAAGAAAAAAAGGTGAGGGATGACCTTAAAAATATTGATTTATTTTATTTTAGATAACTTTATCTATATGAATAAATTAAGAAGTTGCAGCACATGGTTAATTGATTCGGAGGCATCTCTTCACATGGCTTGTAATAAAAATCAGTTTAAAGCATTTCATGAGAAATTTAATATTGTTGAATGCATGTGATGTTGCATCACATAATCAAAGAAAACTATGATGCATGTGTGAGAATGTCAAATAAACTTGTGAAACAAATAAATGATGTGATATATGTGCCAAAGCTTTTTGAAAAATCTAGTCTTTGTTTCAACAATTGCATATTAAGGTTTAAATTAAGGTTGAATTTGTAGAGTCATCGTGTGAAGGACATGAAACACCACTACAAGGTGACAACACATGGAGTCAAAGAGGGAGGCTTATACAAACTTCTTGTCACTTTTGAAGTCCATCATAAATTATTGTATGTATGTCGAGATGTAAGAACTATCACAAGCCACGTATGGCCATTTGAATCTTGGTGATATACTTAAGCTTAGAAAATGGAACATGGTAAAAAGACTTTCATGTTGAAATCATGAACACGGTGACTATGATAGTTGTGCACTTGGCAAGAAACACAAGAATGAATTTCCTAAAAGGTTAAGAAGGCAAAACATGGACATTCTTGAATTAGTGCATAATGATATATATCGACATTTAGAAACAAATTCACTATTAAAAGAATTTTATTTTATTATCTTTGTTGATGATAGACGTAGATTCACGTGGGTTTCAATATTAAATGCAAGGGTGATGTTTTTTAATATTTCAAAAATTCAAAGTCATGATCAAGAAGAAGCCACAAACAAGATCTGCATAAACGAGTTGATCGAATTATGAATTAATGGGAGCCTCACCTGATAGGAGATGGAACTTGAGGTTTTTGTTTAGGGTTTCTGGTTGAGATTTTGGGTAGTTTTTCTGCAGTATGAGGGTGGCACTTTGAAGCACCTTGGAGTCCAGCTAGCTACCCGGCTAGCTTTAGTACCAATCAAGGAATCAAAAATTGGGATTTTTTTTATGCTTCAGGGTTTTGCTTGCCTAAATTTTCCAAAACCTACCCTCACTCTTTTTTTGGCAGGTTATGGGTCCATTTTAGCTGCGCTCTCCACTTTTCAGGCACTATGTTTATTTTCACACTATTTTGGCAGGTAATGAGTTTTTTTAGCTGAACCCTCCACTTTCTTGGCGGTTGTCGGCTAATATTATGGTGAACAACTGGCTACCTCCTTTTTCTGTTGGGTTACATCTGTCTGGATGTCATGGAGTACGGGGCCCCCATCAATGCACACATAGGTAACACTAGCCAGGTTACTTCGAATACGGTGATTAACTCGGCCTTGTCGACTGCAGTAGATGTTGAGGGTTTAACTCATAAGGGTTCTGAAGCGGTAGAAAATAATGTTACAAAATTTAGGGTCACTGGTGCTGCTACTCAGTTTAAGAGAAGACAAAAAAATTTCAAGGCACAGGAGGAAGCTGCGATATATACCTTAGACTCTGGAGTAAATATGGACAAGAATAAACTTCTTTCTCATAGAGGTTTGGTGGGTAGGATTGAAGGTACCAAACTTTCCCAGAATGAACTGGTGGAATGGGTTAATCTGCACTGGAACCCCATTTTCTGTTTACCCCCACGCACTAGTTTGTTATCCCGTGGATGGTTCGCGTTCATCTTCCCAAATGAAGATCTTATTCAGACAATTCTTGATCGGACCTGACTGATAAAAGATGGTTCATTGATTATGAAGAGATGGCATATCAATTTCAATCCATTAATAGAACAGATGAGGATTCGACATTTGTGGGTTCTTCTCCCTAGATTTCCATTCGAAATCTGGACGCTTAATGTGTTTGAAGGGCTTAAATTTATTGGGGTGGTTCATTAGACTAGAAAAAAACCTTATTTTCGGAAGAAGATGGCATCTATGCTGGTGGAATTGGATGTTACTAAGGGTTTACCTGCTACTGTGGATATTTTTTGGAGGGATAAGGTTTATAAACAGAATTTGGATTATAAAAATATCCCTTTTCGATGTTTTCACTGTCGCTGCACGGGTCATGTGAAGGTGAAATGCCCTCTGTTAAGAATAAAGGATGTTTCGCTGGCTCTAGTGTCTTCTGATTATACGGAAAGCCCTACTAGTCCGGTAAAGGTACCCTCTGCCATGCCAGGTAAGTCATTTGATTAACCCTCTGTTATTTATGAGGGGGTTACAAAAGGGGAATTAGAATTTTATCTATCTATGGAGAGAGCCCTGGATATTCGACTTTCAAATTCTAAACCCTTGGCTAGAAGTTTAATTAATGACTTAAATTGGGTTGATGTTTGTAAAAAATTTGTTTTACCCTTTTGTTCAAACCCTATTGATTTAAATATGGCGAATGTTTGTCTTGATAAGGCTTCATCTTCTTGTTCTCTCCCTAGGAACTCTATAGATATCTCCCCTGATACATCCCTGAACCACTGTAATGTTCCTCCAGTGGAGGATTTGGTCTTAATTAATGATGGGGATGTGGAATCTTCAAAAAATTGTTTGGATTCTATCACCCTTTTGGAGAAGTCGTGCCCTAATTCATTTTCAAATGCCTTGCTTTCCATGAAAGGTATTGATGGTTCTCCTTTATAAATCTTTGCGGTGAATCACAAACCCACTGATGATTTAGTAATACCGTCAATCTATTGTATGAATGTGAATATTCACAGGTAAAAGAAGGTAAAAGAGAAATATATTGGTGATACCTTCATCCCCCTGTCTGAGCGATTAGAGAAAGTTGGTTCTGTGACAAATTCTGTTGTTCTTTCCACCCCATGGACTCTTAGAGAAGATGTCTCCCCACAGAGAGTAACGTAATGTCAATTCTCTCCTTTGGTATCTAAGGTATTGGTGGGGTTTCTAAGGCTAGGACCCTTATCAATCTCTTAAAATCTACTAGCCTAGATTGTTTTTAAATTCAAGAAACTATGTGTTCGACATCTCAAGCGATTGAATTCTTCTCTAGGCATTGGCCGGGATGGTATTTCAGTGCTATGGATTCCTATGTACTTTTGGGCGGTTTATTGTCTGGTTGGAGCTCACTGACCACATCTTTCCAGACCTACAAAACTCTATGGGGGATTATCATGAAATGGCGTTTTCTCTCTAGTGACATTAACCTGGTAATCCTCAATATATATGCCCCTTATAGAGATAGGGATCCATTCTAGATGAATCTGGAAGCATCTAGTTTACTAAATTCCACAAATATTTTTGTGGTATGTGATCTTAATTTAACCTTGTCGGCGGCTGAAGTCTGGGCCCCTCGGTGTTGGTTGATGATATGGCTGATTTTTTTAAATGTCTCTTTCAGAGAGCTCCCTTGATCGATGTTTTACCCAGGAAATTGGGTTATACCTGGAGCAATAAACGTGTTGGTGCTAGATGTGTGAGAAAAATATTGGATAGGTTTCTCTTAGAAAAAGAATTGGCTGCCAAACTCGTCAGATTTAGGACCTGGATTGAATACTCAAACATTTCGGATCATCAAGCTATTATATTATAGATTGATGACTTATAGAACAAGGTCTTAAAGCCATTTAGATTCAATAGTACCTGGTTGAATGATATTGAGTATTGTAATCTGGTCATAAATTTTTGGTCACAGGTTGAGGTTCCCTCTTATCTTAATCTGGTGGACTCTTTGATTTTTAAACTAAAACGATTAAAAGAGAAAACAAAAGTTTGGGAAAAGTTGAAGAAAGCAAGGGACCGATCTGAAAAAATTGTTATCAAAGGTAAAATTAAGCAACTTCATTTGCTTAATTCAAATGGTATTCTCTCACAAGAAGATAGTTTGGAATTACAAAAGTTACAGGAAAGACTCAATAATATCCTGAAGTCTGAGGAGAATTCATGGAGGCTTAAAAGTCGTGTTATTTAGGTAGAGCTGGGCAACAACAATACACATTTTTTTCACAATTATGCCTCCCACCAGAGAAATGTGAACTCAATCTGGGATATCAATGACATTCAGGGTAATGAAGTTACGGGTCCAAAGAAGATTGAGCAGGTTGCCCTCAATCACTTTAAAGAACATTTCGAAGACCCAAATACGTCCAACATTGTTGCACAATTAAATGTTTTGAAATGCTATTGTTGACGTCCATTTTTATCACTATTTTTTATCATCAAGTCACTCGAAATGGCGTTATTTCTATCGTTTTTGCTATATTAGGTTGTTTTCTTGTCATTTAACCCATCAAACAATCCAGGTATGCATATATTTACCTATTACGCAAATCTTGTTTATATTTCGTTTTATCATGATTTATTTATGTTAAAATGACATTTTATGGGCATAATTAACACTTATGTTTTAATTGACAGGCTACGTTTTGCAAATGACCCTTCATTCAGACTATGTGCTACGTGTTAAGCTTAAACACGTTCAACTCATCGTTTAGCCCGCGGAATCCATGGTTGACATATCTCAGACCGTCGAATGCAGAGAAGGGCACGGGGGTTCTATTCACCATGTGGTGCTGATGGTTAATGAGCCGTTGTTCTAGAAGATCCGTTCCCAAGTTCGTTGAGCCCGCCAACGCATCACCACGCCCACGTCAATGCTCCAAATGCCAATTCTCTCGTTCGCTTGGCCGAGAATCATGCACGTCTGCTCAGCTCTTGCATGCCATCGTTCTGGAAGTAGTCCATCATGTTCACATTCAGTTGGCCAACATAACTCCCACGCCCACACTTAGTTTGCCAACATAACTCCCTACCCACGTTGATGCTCCAGCACATGCTTTTGCCCACGTTTGAAGGAAACGAATGCTCAGTTGTTCATATTGGATGGGATTGATGCCGAGGAGCTGGGTAGATCAACGTTGTATCTGCCCTGTGAAGGAATCAACTCCGTCAAAGTCTGAAGAACTCTCCTTGTGTTGTCATGTAGCACTTAATCGGCCTGTGCATTGTTGTAAACTACCACGCAGTTGGTTGATAGTCATTAAAAATGTTATTTTTAGAGAGGTCGACTTCGTCAACCCTCTCTCCAATTGTAAACTTATAAATAGACGCCTCCTTTGGAGAAACGCAGCAGATGTATAAGATCAGATAGCATAGAGGAGATAGACAGAGGTAGATAGGTTGTTCTTTGTAAACACTGTAATTTTCTCAGTTAATGGAAGTATCAGTATGTTGATGCTCTGTTGATAGTCATTAAGCTGATTTAGTTTCACCTCTGATTGCTGGGAAGGGCCCCTCATCAATCGGAGGTTTTATTTATCTTTTTCTGCATTTCTTTTCTGCAATTAACTAGTTTATTTTCCCGTGTGTGTAATTAACTTCGTTTTTTCTGTGTAGGTCATCCTCATTCCTCTGTAATTAATATTCTGCTGTTAATATAATATCCCTTCTTCTGAGCTAGGAATGGTCGACCAATAGTTTAATAATTTGTAGTTTGTTTCCAATTCTTCTTTCATCATTTTAGTTAGATATTGCTTCCAAATTCCTCTATAGTTTGCCTTAGCCTCTTTTTCTTCTCCTCTGTTAGTCTTTCTTCCTATTGATGTAGGTTAACTCTCCATTCTTCCTTCTTAACCTTCTTCCTACATCTCATAGAAATAATTATTCCTTTTAGATAAAGATTAGAGTAGATAGCTCCTTATTAACTTAGCCTCCAAATAATCTCTCTACTTGCTTCCTTTGCACTGTAGGATCATTTCCATAAAGCCAGCTGGTAATTAAATCATCCAAAATTCTTCTTTTCCCTAATTCAACTCATTTTCCTCCATTCGGACTACCATTCAGACCGACGTTCGGATCGTCATTCGGACTTGTTTACTTTCTGCATTGCTTTAGGCCTTTTTCCGAATCTAATTTCTTCTGCCCTTCAATCATAATTCTTCTTACTCCTCCTTAATAGTTTTAGATGTAATTTAAAATTTATTTCATGTTACTTAAAGTTCTTAATTAAGTCTTGTTATTATTTCCTCATTTCCCCTACTTTGTTCTTGAAACTTTCTTCCAACCTTCTTCCAAACTTCAGTTCTTCAATCTGATCTGCTAATTAGTTACTGTTCAGAATTGATTAGTCTTGTTTCTAGATGGTTTATCTTCCAAGTAATAGTTAATAATTCCATTTCTTAAATTGTTTAAGTTTTTTATAGTTTCATCTAATTATCATAGGATTAGTTTACATTCAAACAAATAATGAAGATGTTCATGGTTTAAGATTTGAATTAATAATAAATATCTTTATCAAGTTTTCTACTTGTTTCCATAATCAAATACAGTTCAGTTAAACATCTTTATTAAGTTTTCTATTTGCTTCATTTGTTAATCAGTTTCATGTTTTCATAGATAGAATAAATTCTTGCATTTGAATTATGAAATTCATGTAAGTAGTTTAAAAATCATATAGTTGCATGATTGGCACATTTGCATCTTTAGTCAGCTTGGTTTAGTTCAAGCCTTCAATCCTGCACATATAGTGATTGCATCTCATAAGTTCCCTCATCGGGTTGACAATTTAAATATTGAAATTATTTAACACATAATGAACACCAACAGCTATCCCTCCTTTTTCACTATGGAAGATGGTGAACATGTTGGCAAACTGGTTTCATTGGAGGAAATGGGGTATGTGTTAAAAGCTTTTAAGAAAGACAAGGCACTGGGCCTTGATGGCTGGTCAGTAGAACTGTTTATTACTTTTTGGGACATCATGAGTTCAGTCTTATTGGATATGGTGAATTTTACTCGTACAAAAGGTTGGATTGCTGGTGGGTTAAATTTGACTTTCTTAACTCTTATTCCTAAAAACAACAAGCCAAATTCATTTGATGAATTTATGCGTATTTCTCTATGCAACCTGGTGTATAAGTTGATTTCGAAGATTATTACTAACAGGTCTAAGCCATATTTTTCTAGGTGGATGTCTATTGAGCAGTTTGGCTTTCTTGAAGACAGGTAGATTTTGGATGTTGTTGGCATAACCTAGGAAGTTCTACATTCTGTCAAAACAAAAAATCAAAACTCCTTAATCCTAAAGATTGATCTTATAAAAGCATATGATCATGTAAATTGGGATTTTCTCCAGCTGGTTCTTCATCAGATTGGGCTTCCAAAAAATGTTATCAAATGGATCATGGCATGTGTGAAGACAACGAACTACTTTGTTCTTATAAATGGTAATCCTGCCCCTTTTTTCAAAAGTTCCAGAGGGCTTCGTCAAGGGTTCCCACTGTCCCCTCTCTTGTTCATGTTGGTGATCGAAGGGCCTAGTCTGTTGATTGGGAAAGCTAGAAATGAAAAGATTGTTAAGGGAGTAAAAATTGCAAAGAACTTATCTATATCACACTTGCTCTTCGTGGACGATGTCATTATGTTTGGTTCAAACAGTGTAGAGGAATGGAGGGTTTTATCAAATATTTTGTCACTCTTCTGCACAACAACGGGTATGCAAATTAGCCAAAGTAAGTTTTTATTTATTAACAATATGAAGGATAATCCAGTTTTAAATGAGGTATTAAATTTCCTTCCATATAAATCATCTGATCTAGATGATGGAATCAAGTATTTAGGATATTTCATTAAACCAAATTGCTACAGAATACATGACTGGAGATGGTTAATTAGAAAAATCGAGAAGAGGATAAACTTATGAATGTTGAAATACATTTCTCTGGGGGGCATCTCATTTTGCTCAAATCGGTGTTAAGCAGTATTCCAGTTTACTGGGCACTGTTGGCCAAAATACCTCAAACTGTTCTGCAAAAATTGAATAGCTTAATGTTTCAATTTCTTTGGTCAAGTAACATTGATGGGGGACTGTCAAGTCCCCTCCCATCAGACCGAGTTAGGGAGAGAACATGACACTAAATCCGAGCATCTAGCCCCATATCCATTAATTTTAACTCATTGATAATAAAAGACATATACATATGCATATAGTAATTAAACACAGCGGAATTAAAATCATCTACATATCTAACATACATTCAAGATATTCATGGTAAACATCAAATAAATACATTGCAGAATTTAAAGCAAGAGAGTACTTATCTTAAAACAGAGTAGTCCCGAGCAACTGGCTATGCAACTGCAACGTTCCACCCAACCATAGGCCAATTGTTCTCATCAATCTATCAGCACAATTTCCACCCCCGAGTTGGGCATGATTTCTACAAGGAAAAAGGGAACAATAGACTCACACATAACCAAAATACACCAAAATCAGCCAAGCCAATCCACAGTTGGGTTTATCAGGCTGCTAAGGCAAAGGGAGGGAATGAATTGCTAAGCTAGTGAGCTCAAGCACAGAGCCATGGATACCTCCACAAGATCTATCTAGCTTGGCACCCACAATGCCTACACACCCCAGTCAAGGAAGTATTCCCTTCACCAATACATAGTCCCTCAGGCCATACCTTCCATTCTAGTGTTGTCCAAGGTGTGCATAGAAGAGTAGCCAGCCCTTTTGATATTTCTCAGAGGTTACTCCCCTCACTAGGTTAATCAAGCCAATTATGTCCACTTCCACTCCAAATTTCTTGCTCACAAGTTCAAACCCAAACAGAGATGCACATAACAACAAAATCACAAGTGTTGGGCATGTAGAAAAGCGTTTTTACAGTGGAATGCCCAAAATGGGGTTTCCATTAGCTTCAGAAAAACGTGGGCAACCAAAAAACGAAATGGAAGATGGGGAAACAACCCTGGGAGAGCAAAATCGTATTCAGAAAACGTTTATGGGCATTCAAGGGACAAAAACGACCTCTATAAACCCCAAAATCGTGACTCCCTTCCTCCTAGCCATTGTGCCAAACAAAAACGAGTTCCCGAGTATGGAAAAATGCAGGAAAATGATAGAAAGCGTAAAGGAGAAAGCCCCAGCTAGCTCAGACTACATGATAGAGCAAAGTCCATGGGTGAAAGATGGCTTTGGGCACCATTTCGTGGGTGTTTTCTTGCCCAAGAAGCAAAAATACGAATTTCCAGGTTGATGGCTTGCCCATGCACTAAATTGGCTGCCATACCCATTCATTCCCAAGGCATTAACTACCTCAACCAACTCTTGGAAGAATTAAATGATTAGGTGCATAAGTCAAAATGGGTAGTTGGTGGTTTATGGGTTTTCTCATGAAATTTGGCTTAACACTATTGGCTCAAGGGTTTGAATAATTTTTCTCCCTATTCCTTACAAAAATCATGCCCCCATCTCTTTGTTGCATTGCATAGCTAGTTGTGGGTATTTTATTAAAATTCATATTTACCAGATGTCTTAATTTACATTGTGCATGTCTAGCACAAGAACCATAGGCATCTATTTTTAATTGCTGATACATAAAACGCTAAATCGATGGTTGGCCTTGAGCTCCTCACCATGATTTAATAATGATATTTACATCATTTACAATTTTAATGCAATAGGGTCAAAATTGGGATATTACAGGGACATTATCATTTGACAAGATGGAAATCTTTATCTTTGCCTAAAAATTTTGGGGGGTGGAACATTAAAAATATCTTTTGGTTTAATACTTCTCTATCAATGAAGAGCATGTGGCGTGGTTTGTTGGGAAATAATCTCTGGTCCAAGATACTTCATGTGAAATATATAAAAGTGGATATCTTCAGTTGGATATGGAATCCTCCTGTAGCAGTTTGTAACGGCTCTTTTATCTGGAAAGGCTTTCTAAAAATCTTTCCCTGGATTAGTTCCCAGTTGGAATGGAAGGTAGGCAGGGGTACTGAAGTTATTGTGGGTGTTGATCCCATTATGGGTGTCAATAATAATTGCAAATTATCTCAGGATTTTCGTAATTTATTCACAGAATATGGCCTTTTTACATTGAATCAATTTAAGAGGTCAAAAAATTTGGTTCCAGATATTTCATACTGGCTTACTCTAACAGATCTTGGGCTTGCTGGAAGATGGAAAGAGGAATGGAATTTCTATGTTCAGAACCTTAATCTATCTGGGATTCGTTTTACCAAGGAAAAGGACACTTTGGAATGGGAAAAAAATCTTGATTCGGGTCAGGTTACAGCCAGTTCGGCATATCAAGCGATTGTGGAATATCATACGGATGGACAAAGGAAGTGGTGGTTCTTGGTTTTATGGAAGTGGAAAATTCCACTTAAAATAAAATGCTTTCTCTGGTTATTATTCAATAACAAAATTCTGACATGGGAGAATTTGCTTCGGCGTGGTAAACAAGGTCCTAGCATGTGTTATCTGTGTAGGAATGATGTGGATTCTATTAATCACTTGTTTCGGCAATGTGATTTTTCTTTGGGTGTTTGGAAAAGGATACGTTTGAAGCTTAATATTAAGGATGATTGGCTTGACCTGGACTTTGAATCCGCTTACCTGGTTTGGAAACAAAAGCACAAAATTTTAACATAGTGCCAGGTATATTGGCGTTGACTTTATGGAAATCTCGGAATCTGGATATCTTCCCAGATATCGCTCCATTACTGAAGCAGACCTTATTTTCTTTCTGGAATTCGTTCCTCTTATTTGCAAAATATGTTATAGATAAACGAAATTACAAAAGACTGTGTAATTTCAATCATGAATATTGTGATAAAGTGGTTGGAGTTTTCGATGGAGCATCTTCAACACATAAATGTGGAGTAGGCTTTATTCTCAGATGTGGATCAACTCTCACTCTCAAATTTTGTCTGTCTGGTGGCATGGGTACAAATGCGACGATAAAACTCTTGAGACTTTGGGGTGTACTAAAAGCAGCTTTACTTTGTGGATTGGACTCTCTTAGGATTTTTGGTGACTCTTCAGTTGTCATAAAATGGGCCAAAAATATTGCCAAACTTAAGAATGTCTCTCTACATCACTAGTGCCTTAGAAATTCTGATTTGTTGAACAGGTTTCATTATCTCTCTATTGAACACACCTATAGAGAAAACAATGACATGGTAGATGCATTATGAAATATTGCTATCGATGGAGATCATGGCTTTCTCTATTGGGAAGAATGGGTGGATGATCAACTTGTTACTTCTAGTTCATGTTGTTCTTTTTTTTCAACATGTTGTTAGACCTTTTCAATGCTTGGAGGTCTGTAATGCCAGTTTTTTGTATAAGTCTGGTTTAAGTAATTGTTACTATGTCGTCACTAGTTATATGATACTGGATATCTCTCGGAAAAAACATTCATGTATAGTTTTTGGAAGTCTTTACATGAGTCCGTCTTGAACTGGGCTAAGTTTCTTTGTACTTTTTTATTTCAAGGAAATAACAAAAGTACAGTTTTTTTTCTCTGAAAAAAAGTCATGATCGAGAAACAATCATGGAAACACACAAAGATAGTCATATTTAATTGTGAGGGATGTCCAACAAAATTATTGAGGTATTGTAAGGAGAATGGAATTCAAAAGCAAACCATAATTCCTTACAATCCCTAACAAAATGGAATTTTATATAGAACAAAAGAACTACTGAAAAAAGTGCAAGAAGGATATGCTTAAAAACAAAAGTTTACTTGATAGTGTTTGGGATAAAGTTGTAATTATAACAATTTATTTTTATTTTTTTTCAAAACCGTGGGAACCTCTCCAAACCGCCCAGCGAGCGTTGTCAATTGAACCACCTGGATACCAAACCCACGGGTCGAGCCCAGCCTTAATGTTGGACAAGACGTAATCAACGGGAGTATGACCACCACTGCAATCGCACGAGCTTTTCCTGGGGTGCAACTTGTATCACTACACCTCTCCCGCGGGAATTGAAACTGGGCTTTCGTCAGGGCAACCATCAGACCTCACCGCTCGCTCCTGCCCTCAACCCCTATAATTATAATTATAACAATATATTTACATAATATAAGTCCAACTAAGATGTTGAAACACAAAACACTTTTTGAAGCTTTCATTGGACGCAAACCATCACACATTTAGAAGTTTTTGGATGTAAAAGATTTGCATACATTAAGTTTACTTAATAGTATTTCAGATAAAGTTGTAATTATAATTTTATATATTTACATAATATAAGTCAAATTAAGATGTTGAAACACAAAACACTTTTTGAAGCTTTTATTGGACATAAACCATCACCCATTTAGGATTTTTTTGGATGTAAGAGATTTGCATACATTCAAAAAGAAAAATATAAAGGCGCTTAATGCAAAATTGGTCAAATGCATTTTTGTTGGTTGTCGAATAGGAAAATATCTTACAAAATATATAATATGTTACATATGAAGCTTTTGTGAGTAGGGATATCATATTTTAGGAGTGTAAAGATGAGGTTCACGGTCAAGATAATCACATTTCTTATGGCGAAGAAAATTAACAAACTTGGAAGCCCTTCGAAGAAATCATTAAGGGGAGTCAACAAGAAATAGTTGAAGAGTTCCAAGGCAATTGGAAAGTTAATGTTGAAGCGGAGTCAACAAGAAATAGTTGAAGAGTTCCAAGGCAATTGGCAAGTTAATGTTGAAGCTCAAAGCAGTGGTGTAACTACTCCAAGAAGATCAATAAGATAGAAGACAACAAGAAACAAGTATAATGATTATGCCTTAATGTCTCAAGTTTTAATTGTACTAAACTTCAAAACATTGAAGAAGCTAAGGGATACGATGGATATATGCATTTCGTGAAAGAAGAATAATTCAATAATAAAGGATAACTGGGAACTTATAAATTTTCTTGAGAACAAAGTATTTGAAAGAAACAAGTGGATCTATAAAACTAATTTCGACTCAAACGGTAACATAATGAAATATTATTTGCCAAGGGCTACTCATAAAAGTACGGAGTGGACTATGACAACACATTTACACCTCGCAAATATGAACTCAATTAGGCTCTTGATTGCTCTTGTGGCAACAAATGGTTGGGACTTGTGTCAAATGGATATGATGCAATGTGGGGCTATAATTAGAGTAATAGAATGAAAATTATCAAACACAAAAATATCTTTTAAATGAAAAGCAACATAGCAATAAAAATATACACAGAGAACTCATCAACCTAGGATTCTGCAATCTTTTATTCAATGGCAAAGACTCATCTCTCATTTTTATTACATTCACAAAGCCATGATGCTCTCTAGATTCTAAAGAGACCCAACCCAAGAAGGGTAATCTATGAGAGAAGACCCTTTATTATTTACAAACCTCATATTTATGCTTGATGTCATTGTCTTTTAGCTTTTAAACTACCTATTATTCAAATTCAACTCTTCATATTATAAGGGTTTTTATAAATTCACTAAGGACATTTCACTACATTATAAATTATCATAATTTTAGGCAAAATGTCCCATTAAATGCACTCCATTTACGAATAAGGGTTCCATAGTCACATAGAATACTCCAGCATAGTCTTCATATGATCCCTCGTGCTTAGAATTTACATAGCAAGGTCAAATTTGCATTAAGCAATCAAACTTCCAAGTCCGTTGTTAAAAGAGTGTACAAAACTGCATGGTATCCTTTTAAAATAATGAAAATTGATTTCTACAATTTCCATGTTGTCAACAAAACCCATATCTTAGAATTTTGAAATTTGTCTTTATTTGCCCAATCTGCAAAGTCAACAACTTGTGCCTAAAATCAATCAAAATTGCCCTGCTTCACTAAAATGCATGCTTAGGGTTCATTTCAACTCCAAATTTAGTGATTGAAGTTAAAAAACGTGTATTTTTTCATTTCCCACCTTTTTACACTTCCAAATTCCCAATTTGAGTCTTCAAATTTGTTACTGTGCAAAAATACTAAAATCTTCTTTTTTTTACACACTTCCAAAAAGTCTAGGAGGCCTTACAAAAAGTGCATTCCAAGTCTTCATCGTGCATGATACTAGCACAACCACTTAACTTGAGGCCGATGAACACCGATAGGTCACAAGTTAAGTGCCATGAAGAAGTTATATGTTACTTGTTCTCCATGCTTAGTTGTAATCACCTATTGTTCTCCATGCCCCAGCTACTTGTTACCTTCTTTAGTTAAATGGGTTGTCTATCTATTATCTATGCATGAGCTACCAGTTATCCATACATCAACTACTGATTATTTTTTATATTTCTTTTTTTTATAATTGTTTATTTTAAATTTTGAATGACAACCATAAAATCAATCTGGCCAGTATACTTGTCTCATCCTTCTTCAATCTAGGAAAAGCATAGATGGTAGTCCACCCCAAATTATAAGATATAAACACCTATCGGTGTAAGTAGGGAATGGTCAGAAATAGTTGATAAATTGCCATGTTCACAAAACCCATGTTTTGGACTTCCTTAATTTATCACAAAATGCACACAATTTTCATGCAAAATTGCCTCTACCACTGTTTTTGACATTTCTAGAACATGCATGCCATTATCACAAAAATGCATGCTGAGGCCATGAGGCCATGTTTGGGATCCAAAGCAGGTTTTGTAAATTTCTTAAATTCATATATTCAATTCTCCATGAACTTTTTTCATCTTAAGCCATGAATCTATTTGAAAACAAAATTGTCGTTATTTCAACAATTCAAAAAATGCCTGCCTTGTAAGGCAAATTAGACATGCACATACCTTGAAATTAGAACTAGAGATTCTTCTAATGCTTCCGCATCTACCTATGAATTCAAAATGTATGCAAAACAACTTACTTGGCCAAGGATGCTCTTTCATCAGGATGTTAAAAAAACACTGAGAAATTAAATGAAGAAGTGTATGTTGAGCAACATCAAGGTTTTGTAAAGAAAGGGTAAAAACATCTACCATGCAAGTTAAAAGAAAACATATATAGATTTAAACAAACTCCTAGAGTTTGGTATGGAAAATTATGACTTCTTATATCAAAGAGGACTCATAAGAAGTAAGAATGGTCCTAACTTGTACATAAAGAAGATGATCTTGAAAACATTGCGTTAATCTCATGTATGTTGATGACCTACTCTTGACCAGAACTATTGCAAATTTGAGAATGATGTCAATATGATTTATCGAATTGTAAATTTGATAGATGATGTCAAAATGATTTATCAAAATTGTTTGAAATGAAAGATCTTGTACAAATGCACTATTGCTTAGGCATCGAGGCATGGAGGGATGAAGGAAAAACCATGATTACTCATAGCAAATATGCCAGTGAAAAGTTATCTCTACTCCATTAGAAAAAAAATTAGAAGTTTGGCATTGCTGATGATACAAAGGAGGTGAATGCCACTTTGTATAGATAAATGGTGGGTAGTTGGAATCGATACCACAAGAAGATAAGACATATCATTTGTGTCGGTGTACTTAGCCAATTCATGGCTAAGCCATATGAAAGTCAATGTAAGACAAGTTTTTTGGATACATAAAAGGAATTATAGATTTTGGTATTGAGTTTACTAATTATTCTATTTTTTAGATGATAAGTTACATAAATTTTGATTGGGCTAGTTGTCAATTGATAGAAAATTCACTACATGATATGATTTGATTTCACATTTGGATAAGAGTTGTTTCTTAGAGCATTAAGAAGCAACTTAGTATGATTTGTATTTCATTGAAGTTGAAAACAAAGCATTATGTAATGCTAATTGTGAGGCTATTTAGCTGAATCTCATTAGAGAAAATCAAGGACCTATACATTTATTAATTGGATGAACCAAAGCACTATAAAACTAACAAGAAACTCTGTATACCATGCTAGATCAAAATTTGTAAAAGCAGAGTTCCAGTTGTAAAATCTAGTTGATGTCTTCACCAAACTTTTGGGCAAGGGTAAGTTTGAGATGCACAGAACATTGACAGGTCTGGTAAAGAATAAAGTGATTCCTTAAGGAGTGTGTGAATTAATGAAGCTTTGTTAGAATCGATAGTTGGATTGTTATTAAGGACTCTCCTAGTTGATTAATAAAGCTTTACTGATTCTACCTCTGGGATTCTAGTTATTTGTCCCAGGGTGTTTGGATGTTTGACATTCTCTACTTTTCGGTATTAGAATGCAGAGCCATGCATGACCTTTATCAAATGGGCTTGATATTTAAAATACATACAGAATGAAATGAAAAACAACAGGGGTGCAAGGCAGAGGAAAGTAATTCTTCCAATATATTATGAATATTTGTGTGCATATATCTACAGATTCATAGTTTGTGCATGCATCTGCAAATTTTTCAGTAACTTCTCACAAATTTTATAGACAGAGGAACATAACTAGACAGAGGAACATAACTGGAAATGGCATGTAGTCGACCAATAATTAGTTAAGGATTACACATGTACAAACTATGACAGGTTTCTCTTTCAGAAATCAGACCAAAGAAATCCTTCCCCCAAATTGTGCTCCTCTTCATGAATACTGAACAGAGGAGGGGGAGAAAGCAGAAGAGCTTCTGCCAAATCCGTAAATAAGTTAAAGGACTCGAACAAATCTTCCTCCACCACTACACACTCAGACTCACCAACACATTCTGTTGGTGTACAAACTGAGGAAGACATACTCGAACCCGTTTGCCCTGATAGCTCCACACTTGCTGTCTCGAAGTCTGAGCTAACTCCTGTACATAGTTGGTATGAAGAAGAGGAGGAGGAGGAATGCTCATTACTTACTGGAGGGTTTCTTGGGCTTCTTCTGGCTCGTTTATTGGAGTCGCTTGGCCATCCAGAATTCCCTGCACTTGCAGAATAGAACGCAACAGCTGTTTCTGCAGCGGCAGCCTGAATGTGGCGCGCAGACAAAGAAGTTGGGTGCGGAATGTAATCAATGAGCTCTGGGAAATTAAGCAACGCGTGCTTCTTGCCCTTCAAGTAGACCTCAGCTACGTCATAGGCTCGAGCCGCCATCTCTGGTGTATCGAAGGAGCCGAGACAGATTCGGGTTTTCTTGTTAGGTTCCTTTATTTCAGACACCCATTTTCCCCAATTACGACGACGCACGCCTCTATATGTTGGATATTCCACCTTCAATGTTCTCTCTTGTGGCAGCGAAGGAGCAGCCTCGTCTTGCGTTCGAATCCGCTTGACCCCACCCTTAGCTGTCGATGCATATTTGCTGCTTGCTCCTGTGTCTGTTGACGAAGCCGCCATAGTCTTGGGCAGAGAAGAGGCTTCCTTATCCATAGATTTTTGCACAGAAATTGAACCTGGCAGGGTGTTTCAACATAAGGATATAGTGGTTTTGGAGGAATTGGGTGTTTAAATATAGAATTGAAGGTGGGTGTGTGACATCCATTACAGCTGGATTACAGAGGTTTCGATTGCAAGTTGGGAAGCTGAAGCTGAAGCCCAGTGAGTAGACAATGAAATGAAATTGGTAGCATATACTTCCTCTGACAAAGTCCGATTAAATCATGTTGTGGAATTACAGATACACATACGCGCTATAACAGCCTGGCGTGCCTCCTATTTCCACTGAGTCGCTCTCTGAGATTACATACATTATCTATCAAAACCCAAACCGAACTATACAGTTGGTCGCTCGTTTAACTAATTTTTTAAAACCCTTTCCGCGAAACTGCCACTTCCACCTGTTGACTACGTCGTCTACGTCAGACAGCATATCTTCCACTTTCCCTGTGTGGATATGGTTCTGCTTCTGGATCCAATTAGGAATAAATAAATGTAAATGACAACTGGGAATAACCATAACCAGTTTGTCTTTCTCCAAATCGTTGGTAGTTGGATTCAATAGCCTGCGCACATGGTATCCAAAAACTTTTCTCATTCAAAGGCTGGGCCCGGCATCGGCATCGGCACCTCGTTTTCGTATAGAATGAACAACTACCAAAACGCCTTACTTTCTCTCAACTTTTTTTTATATTAAATCTGGTGAAAATTATCTCTGGAAATTGCAATTTATGTAATTATTGTAATTTCAGTAATCACATTGATTTGTTTTAACTAAATGTAGGATTTTAAAAGTACTCAAATGGTCGAAATCTTCATTTTAACAATAGAAATTGCAATTTCAGTTATTTTTACTTTCACATCCCAGCGGATATAGGGCATTTTGGTTCGCCCATATATTGTTCCCCTGGTTGTCAGAGATATAATGGTTTTTTCAGTGAAGAGTGGTGCAGTATTTTAAGGTTTCCAGGGTTGTAAAATAAATGGTATTCAAAAACTTAAATATTGTGTGTATTTCTTAATTTTAATTTTAAAGATAGAATATGATTTTTGAAAATGATTATTAATAAAAAAAATGTCACATCAAAATAAAATTATTAATATAAGTTTAATTGTAAAATTGAATTGCTTACTTATAAATTTTTGCAAGAATAAAGAGATATGGTTTTTTTTTTTTTTCAGCAGAAAAAAAACAAAATATTGATATTTATATAGAATCAAATAGTACATAGATGTTCATGTTTTTTAAAAGACCAATCTATAACAGAGATACATATCATATCTGAACCTTAGGAGAAAGGACTTTAAAAAAAAAGATTGATAAAAAACATACTTCCTAGTCCTATGATACTCAAAAAAAGACAACTGGTAGCTTATCCTGATCAATAATATTAATAAAAAAAACCTCACTGTTCCCATATCACAGATATGAGAATCCTGAAATTCTTCCCACACTAAGATCTCTTCCTCTCCTTCCAAAGCCTATTTAGAAAGTTTATCTACCAAGGAGTTATGTTGTCTGTAGATGTGCTCAAGAGAAGTATTGTTAAAGAGAAGTATTTATGTTTTGATCCTCATACACCACTGTAGAAGAGCAATAACTTTTAAGTTGTATTCTCCACGTGCCCATTTTATAGTGACCCTTGAATCCCCAAAGACTTTCAGGTTATCAAGCCCAAATACATTGGCCACTTTTAAAACACACCCAAGAGCAAGAAGCTCACCTTTCATATTGGTTTCAATTCCACAATTAAGCCTCAAGGTAAAATAATGTGCCTGGTTTATGAAGATAGCTCCACCTGCTGCACAAAGACCATTTGTGGCTGCTCCATCAAAAAAAAGAACTGGGTTAGTAATAAGTGGATTGAAAAAACCGACTTTTCGAAATTGCAGAGACTCCTGATCCAAAATAAAGGTCTTATACAAATTCAGAATCTGAAAGCTAGAAATATGCACACTCGGAGTCATGTTTTCAAAAACTGCCTTGTTTCTGGAATGCCAAATTGACCACAAAATAAACACTGGTAACATAGAGTGAGCTCTACAATTCCTGAACCAATTGAGCATACATATATCAAAATTCTCTTGACCCCAGGTCTGATCAATCTTCAGAGAGGAACAACAATTGTTCCAGATATTTCTAGTGTATTCACAATTCACAAGAAGATGGTGAGTAGTCTCAGAGTTGTTTTTACATAAGTAGCAGAAACTAGGGCCATACCAACCCTTCTTCACGAGATTGTCCCATGTTTTTAATCTTCCATGTAGTGCAAACCACATGAAGCACTTATATTTCAAGGGGATTCTCCAATTCCATAGACGTTTATACCACCAATGTTGCGGGGAAAAAACACTTGTCCTTTATTATAGTATCATATGCAGATTTCGTCATCACCTTCTCAGAAGCAGAGTTGCCATTCCAAATGAGAGTATCCTTTTCCAATGAAATTCTACAGCGAGCAGAGTTTAAAAAACTTATATAGCGATCCCATTCAAAAGTTGGCCACCCCGTGAAACCTAAATCCTTAACACTCAACCAATAAGTACTTGGAACCAAACTACCCTTCTTTTTCTTAATTTTATTAAGAGTGACAAGTTCATTTTCCTACAGAAAAATTAGAATATCCTCAAATAGTTTATAATTTTCTTCTAGACCCAGAATAGGATCTATACCGACCAATATTTCCTTTCTAGTGCCAACTTGCCAAAGGAGGTCTATGGCCAGCCAATTATAAACTTTCATGAAACCTGTCCATATAGGAGAAGTGCCCCTGGTCCTTTTTTTATTATTTCTAATCCAATTAACTTTATCTTCCTTGATATATTTCACCGCCAACACTCTAGACCAAAGGGTAGTGCCAAGTAAACCTCTCCATAAACTCTTAAGTCTCAAAGCCATACGGAAAGTGTCAAGATTTTTTATCCCCCACCCGCCACAGCTTTCAGGTAAAGCAATTTTTTCCCAACTAGCCATAATCAGATTGCTGTGATCCTTCCCTCCAGACCATAAGAAATTGAAAAAAAGCTTTCTTAATGAATTGATGGTAGAGCAAGGAACTTTTGAAATGGATAACCAGTATACCGGTATCCCTGTCAAAACTGCTTTAACAAGAGTGAGTCTCCCCCCAATAGATAATAGTTTATATGTCCACTGATTGATTCTGTTTTCAACCTTTTTTAAAATCCATGTCCAATCTTTAATCCTATAATCATTAGGCTTTAGATAGTAGCCTAAGTATTTAAATCCATCCTCCAAATGACAGAAGTTGCAAGGCAGCATCATCTTAATATCATCAAGCTTTGAATCCTCAACTTTATGATGATAGAAACTAGATTTAGTGGAGCCTACCCGCATTCCTCAAGCATCACATAAAATTTTAATAATTTCCTTATAACTCGCCCATTCTTCAAGTGAATCTGATCCTATTAACAAGACATCATCTACAAACAGTTGATATCAAAGATATAAATCAACAGAAAATTTAATACCCCTAATTTTATCATCTATTTTTGCATTGCTTATCAGTCTACTGAAGCCTTCAATTATGAGCAAAAATAAGAGAGGGGATAGGGGACATCCCTGTCGGATGCCTTTGGTGCATTTGAAAAATTCCGATGGAGCTCCATTAATCAACACAACAATATTTGTAGAAGACACACAAGCCATAATCCACTTTAAGACCAATGGAGGGATGTCGATTTGTATTAGAATGATTCTAAGGAAAACCCAGACAACTCTATCATATGTTTTTTCTAGGTCCATCTTTAGCAATAATGCCTTCTTCTTCCTCTTCTTTGTCACGTCCCCTCTCGTGGACCCAATTCAAGGAAGGGAACATGCTATCAATTTCTGGGCTTTTACATAAACTCAACCCCTTTCATTATGAATAAAACAAATGGCATTACAATAAAATGCATATGTGTGCAGATACAAATCAAAGCAAATATGCACAGCATAACAGTCATCCAATTTTAATACATTGCAGAAGTAAAACACATAGATAGAAAAACACTTATCTTTACGGTGAATTGGTCCCAAGCAACTAGCTATGTCGATGCAACGTTCCACCCAACCATAGGTCTCTGCCCAGCCTGTATTCTTTCAGCACTCAGAGACCACCCCCGAGTTGGGCATGATTTCTACAAGGAAAATGGGACATTCAAGCTCATGTACAGCCAAATAATCATTGCATCTAAGCCAATGCAATCCACAGCTGGGTTTATTAGGCTAAATTTGAACCCTCTTCATTCTGGATGCTTGCACTCAAGCTCAAGCCAAAACAATGGATACCCATAACCCATACCCCAACATACTCTTACACTCAGCAAACTCAAAAACTGGGCATAGATACACATTTTCAACAATGGTATTTACAACAAGATGTCCATGGGTTTTCCCCAAATCGTTTCCAGCCAAAAACAGATTGTGGGATGGGGAAAAAAATCATAGGGAGGAAAACGATTTCTCCCCCAACCATCTAAGCATTCAGCAGCCAAAATGGTCTCTATGGAACCCTAGTTCGATTCCCCTTCTTCCCCACTGGTATATAACAAAAAAATTCCCTTCTCCCGGCTGAGAATGAAGGGAAAACACATAATTTGGATGGGGAAAAACGCCCAGCAAGCTCCCCACTCGTGAGAGAGCCAAACTGGTTGATGGATAATGGCATGGGGAGCAATTTCATGGCTTCTTTCTTGCCCAAGAAGTCAAACATGATTTTCCATGAAGGGTGGCTTGCCCATACCCGAATTTGGACAGCCATACCTCTCCATTCCCCAAGGTATTAACTACTTCACCCAACTCTTAGGAGAAATGAATGATTGGGTACAAAAGTCAACATGGGTAGTTGAGGGTTTTATGGGTTCTCTCATTGACACTTGGCTTGACTTGATTGGCTCAAGGGTTTGAATGTTTCTCTCCCAATTCCTTGTAAAATCATGCCCCCATCTCTCGTTGCATTGCATAGCTAGTTGTGGGTATTTTATTAAAATGCATATTTACATGATATTTGAAATTCCAATGTGCCTGGATAGCATGTGAACCATATGCATCACTAAATCGATGGCGGGGCCTTGGCCTTGAGCTCCTCACAATGATTTTATAACAACATTACATCATTTACATTTTAATGCAATGGGGTCAAAATCGGGACATTACATTCTTAATTGTATGAATAATCTCTTGTGATATACCTACAGCATCAAGAATTTGAAGATCCTGAAGGAAACCGAATTGTTGAAAAGAAATATATTTTGAGAGAGCAAGTTTAAGACGCACAACAATAATCTTAGAGATGAGCTTGTAGGCTAAATTGCATAATGCAATTGGACTAAAATCCCCAAATGTATTAGGTTTGCTGCATTTAGGAATCAGTGTGAGAAATGTAGAGTTCAAGAGAGATGGTTTTCTAACAGTAAGTGTCATAAATTGCTTCTTAAATAGAAGTTTATGCAAGTGATATAGTGGACGAGGTATCACATGGCATTATAGGCTTAGGCATACATGGGTATTGTAATTGGATAATTTGAAAATAGTAAAGAGTATGGAATTGTAATTTGGCAATATTAATTGGCATTTCATGTTATAATTTTGTACATTATATAGATTTTTTTGCCAAAGACAAGTGAGTAAAGATTAAAAGAGATAAAGATTATTCATTTAGGAATTTGCAAGTTTTCTCAAATGAAAAAGTTAGGTATTCTTTTATGACTTTCTAGAAAGGCATTTGTTTAATTTCTAGAGAATAAGTGGGATACAACAAATATGTTTAAGTTGTTTAAGGCCTTTTGTAAAGAAGCAATTTGGAAAATTGTTGAAGAAGGTGAAGGTTGAGGTGTGGTAATGGAGGGGAGTATCTCAAAAAGGAATTTAGTAATTTATGTCCCTAGGAAGGAGTTATTAACCTAAATTCATAGTGTCTAAAACCCTACCACAAAATGAAGTGTGGAAAAAAATAGAACAAAGGTTGAAAGTGCCATATGTCTGCTAACAAGCATATGTAGTCTAGATTATTTTAAGTGGAAGCAATGCCAACTCTAAGATATGTTTAAGACCAATTGCCCACAATTGCATTAAGGTTAATGACACTGCATCAAGCATGGTGCAAGATGAAATCAGATGTTCAGCATTTGAAGGTCTTGGATGTGTTGTTAAAGCTTATATCCTTGATGAGAAGGAAAGGAACTTTGATGCCAAAAGCATTGAATCCATATTGATCAAATATATTATGGAGATGTTGGAATTTTTGATTATCTCTATATTCCATTCAAGTTGAAAATTATCAAGAGTGGGGATGTGATCTTTGATGAACTAGTTGCGTGAAATAATTGAGTGGGAAAGTTGAATGAGTTTCCTGACCAACGATGGGATGCACCAATATATGACTTTAGGAATGATAATGGATCTATCAAGATCACAAGTGATGCTACAAAGCATGAAACCCCACTTGGTTATTTTATTTTGTATAGGATCTAGTGGAAGAGGATGAAGAAGTGCATCAAACACAAACCCATGCAAAGGAACATACGTATCTTCAACCTATGATCATAAGGTTTAGCAATTGCTATGCATTGAATCTTGAATCTATAAAAATTCCACTTGAAGGATATAGTGAAAAAATGGTAACATGTCATAAACGAAGTATATGACTCATTTATCAAGAATCAACCTGAAAACTTGCAAATATATGGTTCTAGAACAAAGGGAAATTGATACAAGTTGATTTTTAATATCAAGTATAGGCCAAATGGAGATATAAGGCACACTTGTGGAAAAGGGACATATACAAGTTGAAAGAATAAACTATGTATAAACATTTTTAGTAATAATGACATGATCTAGATAAGAGCGTTATTAGCATTCATGGCTCATGTGGATATAATGTAGATCTTTTCAAGTTTGATGTAAATATTTTGTTATTGAATGGCATGTGAGAAGTAGAGATATACATGTACTATCTCAAAGGATAAGTTCATAAGGGAGAGAAGCAAACGATGTGCAACATGAAGAAATAACTTGATGGGATGGAGGAATCATCTTGAGATTGGTATTAGTGGATAGATGTTCATTTTATTAGAGATGGTATTCTACAACATTAAGATGGAAACACGAATGTGTGCATTAAGTGGGTTGGTAAGAACACTAATCTTAGACTTATATGTAAATGATGTGATTGTTTTAATTCATGTTGAATCTTTTCAAAACAAAAAAAACTTAAGATGAAAAAACATAGGGAGATCCATTATTCTCCAAGAATTAAAGTATAAAGAGATAATTATTAGATAAATTTTGTTTATGGGCCTCAAAACAAAGAAAATGTACTTTAAAAATCAACCAATCACATTTTAAAGTTTGACATCAACCCCCATGGTTGAGGTGGCATTGCTTGCTTATTTGTCACATTTTCAATGGTGGATGAAAACTCATATTTAACCATGGTTGATTTGAAATCATAAAATAAAGTACTTATAATAAAATAATATTATTGTCATTTTCAAGTAAAATACTCATAATAAAAACTCTTTCACATTTTTCCATAAAATAATATTATTTTTATTTTCATACATTTTGAAAGAAACAATACAAATAATTATTATATTTGTGCATTTCCATATTTTGAATTTTAAATTATATATTTATTCCATTTGATTTAATATTATAATATCAAACTAATTATTTATATATATATATATATATATATATATAATGATAATGTATTTAAAGTGAAAAAAAAATTATAGATATATTATGCCTATGAATAACTTTCATATCTAAAATAAATTAATATAATATTAACATTATTATTTATTATAAATATTAATTTAATACTTTTGAGCATAATGTAATAATAACTAAATTATGTTATCTATATATGTTATGTTTTTTAAATTGTTATAATATATTAATAATATGAATACAATATTGTAATATATTAATAATATGAATACAATACTTGGAACTTACCACTTTATATGATCACGCTATGATTGTATTATATTATAATATAAAAATATATTTTAATAATAAATATAATATATTATCATGTATATTATATTTTTATTATAATATATTATATTATAAGTTAATATATATTATGTTTAATTATGTTTGAAAAAATATTATATTTATTTAATAAATATACATTAAAATTTTATATATATATATATTAAAATAAATAATTATTAATGTAAATTACCTCATACGAATATAACTTGGATTTTATTTACAAAATTTTAATTTAGATTTATAATTCAAAACTAAAATATTTCACTTTATATTATTTTATGATTATTTTATTAATAAATTTAAGTATTTAAAAGTAATTATGGTTTTAGTTATATCAAAGATTATTTTTTATTAATTTTAGTTATATACATCTTTTCACTTTAACTTAATCATAAATTGCAGTGCAAGAAATGAGTTGTAAATATACATTCCCCACAGAATAACAAACTCACAATATTTTATTATATCTTTTAGGAGGCTCATTTTAGACCTTAAATTTCCCCTAATTGAAGGAGGAGGTCACTAATTCATTGAATAAAGGTAGATATGAAACTATAATGAGGAGATTTATAATGAGTTAATGTTAGCCCATATCCACACAAATGGAAGTTAGCATAAAATTGTCAAGAGACATGCATGTTCAAAGATAGAGGATGAAATGGTAGTGATGAAAATAATTCCATACCAGAGTGTTATTGGAACATTAATGTATCCAATGGTTACTATGAATGTTAATATAGCCCATGTTGTGAACATTATTATCCATCATGTAGTGATTTAAAGTAACATTTCAATTATATCATAAATACAACAAAACTTGGCATCACATTTAGTGAGGAGTAAGAAGGATGCACACAATTTGCTTGTTCAATATGATGTGGGTTGGGAAGGAGACATAGATGAACACAAATCAACATTGAAAGATACTTGATGTTGGCTAGAGGGTTGTTGATCTACGATAAGCACTCAAGATGAAATCCCTTTGTGCCTCCTAATTTATGAATATTGTATGTGTTTTGAAGTATCCACATGTGTTCTATGTGCGAAGCTTATAAAAAAAATTACATATAAACTTGTGTTTGGGGGTTGACATGTTAACCCAAATAGGGTGACTTTAACTAGCTAAGAATTTTATTATACCCATGACTTGATAGGCACTAAATGCATTTTGATAAGAACCTTGTATCATAATATATTGTACTTGAACATCAATAAGATCTTTATTAACTAATCTTATACTTGAACATATATGTGTGTCATGCATATGATTGGGGTTTCATATATCTAAAATTAGCACAATGACTTCCTTATTTTTCTAGCTTAGACCAAAAATATATTTATTGATTTATAGGTGTGTTATGCATCTTAGTTTCGTTGATTTAGCCACATATATCTTTTAGAGGTGTTTTGCATGATATATCTTGGTTGGTTCATAAGATATACAAGACACAACACAGTTTTGTATTATATTGTATGGGTATGTATGGTTAATCATGGTGGACACCACTCACAAAAGTATGTTCTTCTCCCTCTACCTCCTAAAACTAAGGCTCAACACCACCAATGATGGAATGGAGTTGGATAACATTTTATGCGTGTAGGAAACCTACACTAGAGCCATATTCTACTACAATTGATTATTCGTGCATAATTTAGAGTTGATTTACTTCAATGTAGAATCAATAGAAGATGTTAGGATCCTACCCTAACCTCTCTACTCCAAGGTACTTAGGAGTTAATCAAACAATGTATGAGGAAAACTAATTTTTTGACAAAATCCCATTGGATAATTAGTGGTTCGTCATGATTAAATAAGGTGAATAAGGTGGTTGGTACTCATTATTATGGGACCACATGTAGTTAGGGTTTTGCTCTTAAGAAAATATTTATAGAGATAGAAGGCTATGTAATGTTTCATCAAGGATGTTATTGTATTGGAGCTCTACTCAAAGGAGGTTTCCACCTCGAAGAGGCCTGCAAACATTGATCTCTCTTTTGGAATTATCAATACAACAATTATGTTTTGTAGGTTTAATATCGACATTATCTATTGTAATTTCTTTTCCGCACTTATATTTCTCCAAATATTGTTCATTTTTTGTTGATTTTGTTGTTAAGTACATTACAAGTGGTATTAGATCTCTTTCCTAAGTCAACACATGCGCTAATTTTAGGATATAGACATATTATGGCGCTTTTAAACATGGATATCTACCATTCAATGGGTAAACTCATGGTTGGGGAAGAAAACACACAGTGACTATAAGTGGAGTCATCTAGTTGGACACCCTTGTAACCTTTGTTTATACCCTTTTGAGTAGTATCGTACCAGATATAATTTTCCTATAGATTTGGTAACATATCAAAATCCTTTTAAACACACCTAAAACCATCAATCTCTTGGCCATAATGTTACTATAGTACATTGTGTACAACACATAGGAAGATCAGTCTAGCGTACGACCAAGGAATCAAGTAGTACAACTAAGGGTATGGTCCATCCTCCTTGGTGTTGTGAAATATTCAACCAAGTACTATTGTTGGAAACCCTTTGGTATATTAGAGAGCTATAGCACTTGACACTCCTTTGTCCTTAGGACCTTCAAACCCTTGCCTCTACAATATATGCAACAAAATCCCTACATAATTGGGAATATTAGGAATTCAAGAAACTCAAACACGAGTAATAATCAATAGATTATTTGTGTAGTGTTGATTGCATTGGTATATCTTTCAAGTAAAATTATTTTGTGGGATCGATCCTACTATTGTGAGCAACTCATCTCAAAATCCTCCTTGTGCAAAGTTGAGTGCATATGGTATAAATCCATGGTATCCCTCTTAGTGAACCCACAAACCACATGCCAGACACCCAAAGCATGATCATGGGAAACAAAGTCACCCAATTGGAAGACTAGGTCAAGTAGCTTGACTCCTTGGTTTCTAAGCTTAATGAAATTGTTCAAACGCATCTTTCTAAGACCAGTGACATGTAAAAATAACTCAATTATTATTACACCTATTCATACCAAACAAAACTATTGGAAGGGGTAGCACATGGATCCACCAAATGGGGAAACTTCCAAGGATGGACCACATCACCATACACCCCTCTTTTATGATAATTATAAACATATTTCATCCTTTCAAGATAGCCCCATGTGGCACATATATCGCAAAGTAGATCCAAACAAGTTTGATGGTTCTTACCCCACAAGGTGGGTTACTTAGATAGGATACTACTTTTCCCTCCAGGGTTTTACTGATGACTTGATGAAACTTAGGGTGGATGTGTTATACTTAGATAAGCAATATTGGAAATGGTGGCGATGGCATAAGATATCTTATGGGGGATACATTACCTGGACCCAATTTGTTAAAGCCATCAATGCTTGTTTTGAAAAAAACACTCATTATTTGGGAAGGTTTACCAAGTTATGAAAAAACAAACACAATGAAAGAATTTATAGAAGCCTTTGAGCAATTGAAAATATGCACTAAGGGCATGACCAATTCCTTTTTCAAAGAATGTTTTATCAGTGGTTTGAAGGAGAAGATTAGAGCATAGGTCTTGATGGCTCACTCAACTACTTGGCCAGAGGCTTTTGAACAAGCTTATGAAGCACAAGTGGTGGCCAACACTCGAACCCAAAACCCCCATCTATTCCTTTACCTCACCTCTCTTCGGCACTGACAACAAATCCTTCCCCCCAACCCTTGAGAATCCATAAACTGACTCAAGAAGAAGATAAAGAATGTCAATGCCTCAAAATTTTCTATAATTGTGATGAGAGATATTTCAAAGGGAATAATGCAAAGAACAAAAATGATTTCAAATTGATGTCACCCACCTAGACCAACTGGAATTCATTTTCGTGTAAGACACTCCAAGGATGGATTTAGCAAAATCCACTCCACCCAACAAGGAAGAAACCATCCTATAACCACCTCGTGAGGTACCTCAAATTTCCCTCCATGCTTTAACCAAAATTTCAGCTTTGCAAACCATGAAGTTGGTTGGCTTTATCAAGCATAGAAAGGCGGTTTTTTTAATTAATAGTGGCAACACCCAAAATTTTATTCATGGGAGAGTTGCAAAAGAAACTCATTGTTATATCCATGCGATGCATAAGTTTCAAATTATGATAGCTAATGGAGGTATGGTGAAATGTAGTGGAAAGTGTGGGAACAAGAAACTTCAAATGGGTGATTATTAACTCAAATATCATAGTTCATGATTGAAATTGGTGGTTGTGATGTAGTTCTAGATGCATAATGGTTACACACTTTGGGTCCTATTACTATGGATTTCAAAGAATTGTACATGAGATTCACTAAGGATAGTTATAAACATACGTGCTCAAGGGGCTCAAGTCTTGCTGCCTTGAAATTGCCACCTCTCATTGTATGGATAAACTCTTGAAGAAAGGGCACTCAAGAATTATTGCCTAAATCCCTACCATCCAAGCCATGGAAAACCCCCCATAGAGCATTCAACCTTATTTAGAGTTGATCTTGACTAAATATTAATAGGCATTTGGAACACCTTGTGGCATATCCCTTCATGTGGTGAGCATGACCGGTATTCCATTGAATACTATTAGTCAACCACCTAATGTGTTCCCTTATGACACCATTTTGCATAGAATAATGAAATTAAAAGATATTATTTAGGCACTATTGGAGGCAAACTAGCCCTTACTAATCACCTTTGTTGATGGCCTTGAAGAAAGAAGGCAATTTGTCTTGAAATTTCATAAAAATTTAAAATTTTTGGAAGCAACATTAATTAAGATAATAATAATTGCGGAAATAATAATTGAGAGTATGACAGCATTAGTTGTAGAGTTGTTAGTACTAAGCATGCTTTATTCTCTGTTTTAGCGGTAATAAGATAATGACAGTTGTTAACACCTAACTAGTAAACATGAATATGACGACAATGAAATAAACAGGTTGGGAATATGATGCGACACTTTCTCTTTTGCGATGATACTGACAGTTTGAATTTTGATAAAAAGGATGTCCTATGAGGTACCCTGGATCTTACTTAGCTACAACGCTAAAGTATAATGATTGTCCTATGTGCATATGACAGGTAAGAAATCTCATGGCTACGTGTAAAGTTCAAATTCAACGTCGTAATTAATAAAATGTTATAATTCTGTTGCGACTCACCGGAAGTGAGCAGGTATGGGTTTCATACCTAAAATTACTGTTTTAAGATGTTGTTTGACGACTCCACAATGTTTAGAACAGAATCCTCTATTTACGTCATCATGCTGAAAGTTTTGTTGTTGTAATTCTTGTAGTTATTATAGCCGGTTTCGTCGTCGTCTTAGGATAATAAATACTTGTAAGTATTAGTGTTGTGATTATATTACTAATCGCCAAAAGCAATGTAATAGGAGTTAAAGTATGGAGTTTAAGGCTAAAGCATGGTTTAAAAATCAAACCTTGTCTTTGTTACCAAATCAAAAAGTGTAAACCTACATTAAAATGACCTTTGAAAAAGGAATAAAAGGACTTATAGTTATTCTACTAACCATACAATCTTTATTATTTGATAACCTATATAGTGATTTATAATGGCAACTATTCTTTATATAAATTCATATATGGACGTTTGCAATATTTCTAATGTTATGAAATTTCAATATTATGGTGGTCCTATGAAAAGTATACCATAGCAAAATAATATGAAAAATTGTTTTAATAAATGGCTAAACTTATGCTTTGATTCTCTAAGTCAAGATTATAAGTTAAAGTCGTATAACTACTATGCAATCGTAACTATAACGTTATTAAACTCATGTATAACCATTGGAACTAAACGTGATCTCGATGGTACTGATAAGATTTAAATGTTGACAGGGTGACAGTGGCTGGTTCATTAATAGCACAAGTCTCGAGCTATCAAGGGGATCGAGTCTTGATCTTGCCATTAAAGGCTTGAAAAGAAATCTCCAGGTGACAAGGATCGCCACCACTCCACGTATTGTAAGAACGTTGTAATGGTTAAATTTTGAGACTACTTTGTAATGGTTAAGAGTTAGTATTCCTCCAAGCTGGATGTGAAAACGATCCAACGTGATCCATCGTGGCAAATGCCTTGCATGTGAACTGACATAGCATTAATTGCAAGGGTTGTTCGACCCAATGAAATCCCGCTGGCATAATCACGAACGTTGATTGCAATGAGATTGAACCATCAGATCTCAACCCTAACATCTATCGTTGATGTGGTATATGAGTTTGGAATGCTGTTTAAAATTTCTATTGTTTTTCGGTTTTGTATGGCCGACGGGCTGCTGAAATTTTGGTAGGAGATTTGTTAAGAGGTTCGACCTCGAGACCTATGTTTCAGGGTTGGAGTTGCATGTTTTAATCCATTGTCATGGCATCGTTTGTAACAGACTGGGCATCTGTTTATAATTTCAAAGGTTGATAGTTTTCTGGAGCTTGTCGTTTTAGTTTGAGTATAGAAAATGCCTGGTGTAAATGGACAGAGGGTTTCTTGTCTCGTCTTCAATGTAGAGTCATTGTTGAACTGGAGAAAGTGGAAAGCTTTGGTATTCTACAGTGAGGTAAATAATCTTGTAAAGATTAGTATCATTCCTTTGTTTGCAATTCGTTTTTCGATTTGAAAATTTTCAATTATCTAATTCCATCGAATTCCTTGTCAGTTTCAGGTTGTGAAGGAATGGTTCAAGCTAGGGTTTGGAAAGAGCGGCGTGCTTCCAAATTGGTAAGCTCTGAGTCTTCCAATAACCCTCGTAGGTGCTCTGTGACTGTGGTTGATGAGGTTTCAAGGGTTGTATAGCTGGTCCTGCCGTGACTCGTCGTTGTTTGTCGATTGAAGAACTTCGAACCACCATTTGTAAATCAAATGATAACTGTTTTTCAGTATTGTGACTTTTGTTTGGTTAAAAGATATTTGGTTCTCTACCATGTTATTGATCTTCGTTGAACTGGAAAATGTAAAGCTCGTCAATGTTAAGGGTTTTAAGAACTCGTTTCAATAATGATCTTGGGTATAAACCCTGTATGTTTTTGTTTTGGAAAACATGTTGTAATTCTCATTCTGAACACAACAACTTCATTTCTTGAAGTTGGGACTGCGTAATGGTTTTAAAAACTATGATTCACGACTTTTGTTTTAAGTTATGAGATTACAAGGGAGAGCCAAGGCTCGTCTACTGTGTAAACAATCTTTTCCTTCTCAACAATGAAAACGTATGCTATTTAACTATGTATAAAAAGTCTGTTTTATAAGACTTGAGGCCGTAGGTTGATATCATGATTTTCGACTTATTCTAGGGTTTGTGAGACTTTATTTAAAATGATAGCTCTATAATAAGTGCTAATTGTTTCTGTGTATAAATCTTCTATGTTAACAAACGTATTGTTGTAGGTTGTTAATGTAATTTTCGTTCTATACTTAGGTTATGTGAAACTTGTCTCAGATGATAGCTCTGTAATAAATACTATTGGAAATGGTGTTCAATTCGTTGTAAAGGAAACAACAGGCTAAACCCCGGTTTGTAATTGGTCTTTGGAAATGAAAGATATAAAATATAATTGTTTTCATAATAGCCTTTACATAAGGTAGGGTTTGTACTGTAGAGTAATGTGGATATAATATACATTTTTATGATACCATGTATAATGAATAGGGATCTAAAACAAAACTATCTTAGACCTTTATATAGTAATACAATACAGTGATTAGAAAACAAATTTAGAGATTATATTAATTCCAAATGATTGTAAATGTGGCTATTCTAATAGTGAATGAAGTAAGAAAATACAGTGTGTGATATAGAATGACTGTGTGATTGTTTGCATTTGCAGCATATGAATGATGATAACAATACTGTTTATTTTGAAGCTGTAATATAAATATGCTTTGTCGATTTACATTTGAATACTAGATAAACTAATAAAATGAGCAAACTATAATATATATATATACAGAGAAGAGAACAATACTTATATTTTATGAAACAATGCAGTAATTTAGGACAATTCTAGATATTATACAGTAAGTTTTATTACTGTTAAATATAGGGCATAATAATATAAACATAAATCAATCATTGTACTATGTATTCCAATCAATGGCATTTTCCTATCTTCTAATCTATTTTTAATTTGGGTATCTATACTAGAGTACGATGCACAAACAGCATGTGGAAAAATATAGATATTGGTTTATCGATTCCAATTCATCATTAAACTTTAACATTCAGAATTTAAACAAATATAGCATTAAATTCTTTTTCGAAACAGAAAACCAGAGAATACTAACTATATAGAAACATAATTACTAACTAAGAATAAGTAGAAAATTTGTAGAACTTGGTTAAATCTATAGGGAAACAAATAGCCCAAAAAGACTGTTCCACCCAACCAATTCCTGAAAACAGTCAAGTACTACCTTAGGACTCCCGAGCCTGTTCACTGAACCACCAAGAGGAAGAAACTCTAGGAATTAGGACTTCTTTTTGCAGTAGCAAATAACTTTTAAATCTTCAATAGATAGCAGTCCAATAGACCTGCACCAGCATCTCTGGTTCTTCTCAGAATTATGCAGACTCGAGATTGCACTCACAACTAGCCTCCATATTCGAATCTCTCAGTGATCACCTGATGCACATGAGGAAAATATTCTGCAGAAATATTGATTAAGAGCTGCCTGCTCAATTCGAATTTGCCTTTTATAGGCTGCCTAGGCCTTTTCAGATGTTACTGGGTCATTAACTGAGCTACCTGCTCACTCCCTCCACCTGGGGGATAATTCCACATTTTTAAGGGTAGTTGTCCCATAACCAACAGCTAGTGGTGTGATGCAATTGCTGCCATCTGTCCCATACCTTCCAACAGCTTCCATTCCTCCTAGTGGGTTAGTGAACACTCATTTAACAGTCATCTTGGGTGTTTGTCTCCTAATTAATTAATTTAAATAATAATATTCAGTAATTACATTCATCCTTGATCCAAAACTGATCATAATTACAAAACTTTGTAATTAAATTTAACATAAAGTATTTTGCAAAATAAAATAATAATTTTCAGAAATTTGGGTAGGTGACACAATTGGTGCATGTATCTTGATTTTCATTCTCTTAATAAGTTGAACATCAAAGACAAATTTCTCATCCCAATTATTGATGATCTCTTAGATGAGATTCATGGTGCCAAGTTCCTCACTAAACTCAACCTTCACTTAGGATACCACCAAATAAGGATGAAGGAGGTGGACATTCCTAAGACAATCTTCCACGCACATGAAGGACATCATGATTTTTTAGTGATTCCCTTTGGACTTTGCAATGCGCAACCCACCCTTAAGAGCCTCATGAAAAAGCATTTTTTGGACCTCTTGCACAACTGTGTGCTTATATAATTTAATGATATCTTGATCTAAAACAAAACCTAGGAAAGACATGTGGAGCATGTTGATAAAACCCTAGAACTCTTCAAAGACCACAAGTTGCTCCTAAAATATTCCAAATGCATTTTTAGCACTTCAACGGTTGAATGAGTAGGTCATATTATCAATCAAGAAAAGGTACAATTGAATACAATAAAATTGAGGCAATGTCATGTTGGCCACACCCCAAGACCCTAAAAGGTTTACATGGTTTCTAAGGACTTACTGGATACTGGACGAAGTTTGTGAAATCTCATGGGTGAATTATAGCCCCCTTAAATACTTAATCAAGAAGAATGCCTTTGTATGGAACAAGGTCGTTGAGTAGGCTTTTCCAACTTTAAAGAAAGCCATGTGTACTACACCAATATTAGTCATGCCTGATTTCACTAAATTTTTTTATATGGGAATGTAATGCATTAGGCATAGATATGGTAGTTGTGTTATTGAAAGAAGGATACCCCTTAACAGTCACCCTCAAGAAGAATGCCTTTGTATGGAACAAGGTCGTTGAGTAGGCTTTTCCAACTTTAAAGAAAGCCATGTGTACTACACCAATATTAGTCATGCCTAATTTCACTAATTTTTTTGTATCTTGGAATATAATTCATTAAGCATAGATATGGTAGTTGTGTTATTAAAAGAAGGATGCCTTTAACATTCATTGTAAACAATTATGGTAAGGGTGCTTCTTAGTAGTCAACCACCTACATTTATAAAACTAACAATAAACTCCATATACCATGCTATATCAAAACATTGATTTGATGTATTGTGACAAACTAAAATCTAGTTGAATCTAGTTGTTGTCTTCAGTGAACCTAGTTGTTGTCTTCAGTGAACCTTTGAGCAAGGCTAAGTTTAAGATGCACAAAACATTGATAGGTGTCGCAAAGAATGAAGTGACTCCTTACAGAGTAAGAATTAATGAAGTTATGTTAGAATGAATAGTTGTACAGTTATTAAGGACTCTCCTAGTTAATTAATAACGCTTTACTGATTCTACCTTTAGGGTTCTAGTTATTTGTCCCAGGGTGTTTGGTTGTTTTACTGACTCTACCTCTAGGGTTCTAGTTGTTTGTCCCAGGGTGTTTGGTTGTTAGACAAGTAGTTAGAATTCTCTACGTTTAAGAAGTTCGGTATCAGGATGCAGAGCCATGCTTGGCCTTTATCAAACTGGCTTGATATTTATAAATCCATACAGAATTAAATGGAAAACAACAGGGGTGCAATGGAGAGCAAAGCAATTCTTCCAATACATTATGAAGATTTGTGTCCCTATCTCTAAAGATTTGATCATTGTTTGTACAATTTTTCAGCAACACAGAAGAACATGACTGGAGATGGCTTGAACCAATAATTACATACAAACTATGACAGGTTTCCCTTTCAGAAATCAGACCAAAGAAATCCTTCCCCCAAATTGTGCTCCTCTTCATCAATACTGAACAGAGGAGGGGGAGGAAGCAGAAGAGCTTCTGCCAAATCCGTAAATAAGTTGAAGGACTCGAACAAGTCTTCCTCCACCACTACATACTCAGACTCACCAACACATTCTGTTGGTGTACAAACTGAGGACGACATACTCGAACCCGTTTGCCCTGATAGATCCACACTTGCTGTCTCGAAGTCTGAGCTAACTCCTGTACACAGTTGATATGCGAAGGACGTGGAGGAGGAATGTTCATTACTTACAGGAGGGTTTCTTGGGTTTCTTCTTGGTCGTGTATTGGAGTCGCTTGGCCGTCCAGAATTCTCTGCACTTGCAGAATAGAACGCAACAGCTGCTTCTGCAGCGGCAGCCTGAATGTGGCGCGCAGACAAAGAAATTGGGTGTGGAATGTAATCAATGAGCTCTGGGAAATTAAGCAACGCGTGCTTCTTGCCCTTCAAGTAGACCTCAGCTACGTCGTAGGCTCGAGCCGCCATCTCTGGTGTATCGAAGGAGCCGAGACAAATTGTGGTTTTCTTGTTAGGTTCCTTTACTTCAGATACCCATTTCCCCCAACTACGACGACGCACGCCTCTATAAGTTGGATATTGCAGCTTTAGTGTGCTCTCCTGTGGCAGCGAAGGAGCAGCCTCGTCTTGCGTTCGAATCCGCTTGACCCCACCTGTAGCTGTCGATCCATATTTGCTGCTTGCTCCTGTGTCTGTTGACGAAGACACCATAGTGTTGGGCAGAGAAGAGGCTTCCTTATCCATAGATTTTTGCACAGAAATTGAACCTGGCAGGGTGTTTCAACATAGGGATGGGATGGTTTTTGGAGCAATTGGGTGTTTAAATATAGAATTGAAGGTGCGTGTGTAACATCCATAACAGCTGGATTACAGAGGTTTCGATTGCAAGTTGGGAAGCTGAAGCTGAAGCCCAGTGAGTAGACAATAAAATAGGTAGCATATACTTTCTCTGACAAGTCCGATTAAATCATGTTGTGGAATTACAGATACACATACGCGCTATAACAGCCTGGCGTGCCTCTTCCTATTTCGCCGGAGTCGCTCTCTGAGATTCTGTACAGTATCTATCAAACCCCAAACCGACCGAACTCTGCTGTTGGTCGCTCGTTCACCTATTTTTTAAAAACCCTTTCGGCGAAACTACAACTTCCACCGAGTGTTCTCGAATTTGAACTCTTCTCAGCCCTTCCAAAGGGTTATAGCCATTCTGGTTAAAATTGCCCTTCAAATAAAATTTGAATTTTGCCCTTCGGATTAAGGACATAATTTATATCAACATTTGAAATTACTTATCTATATAAGTTTCAATTTCTATGCTATAAAATTCTATTCGTTATTCAAAATATTGGAAATTTCATAAATTATAATCATTCACTCACGTCACGCACTCACTGCTCAGCTGCGCAAGATAGCGAGTGATCACTGACGACTACGAGGCACTGGCCACCAAGATTTGACTCCGACTCTCGAGTCACTTTGGGCTGGGATCTAAGTTGTGACAATGTGACAACAACTATAGCTGTAACAACAGAGAACCACTACTAGTCTACTACTAGGCCCAAAATGAAACTGAAACTTTGTGCCTAGTACCTATGTGACGTTGGTTACCAATGTCCACTCGTTTTTCATCAAAATAAAATTCAAATGGCTGGTTTGATGAGTCCTCTACAATATTTCATTTCTTGCATGAATGTCACATACTCATGGAAACTCTAAACAACACTCAATGGCATGCAACTACAAATAATGACATGCAGCTAGGATCACAAACCGTGTAGAGGTCGATTTATGCATTGATATAGAGAAGTGCACTAGGCACAATATATGGAAAAACAATTAGTTAGAAAAAACATTTGGACCAAAGCACCACCATGGTTATTAAAATATAAATAAGAATTGGCTTAGGAATAGTCTCAATTCGATGGGTGGAATGATCATGATGTAATCTCCCTACGTCCTTCCAAACATATGTGGTTTCTCACCACATTTGTCTTCGACGCTCGCCACCAAAATACATATAAAAATTACATGTCTTTATGTCCTCTTCTCTTTAAATCCTCATTGCATAGTCATAACTAAGGATTATTCTCAACACATTTGTCTTTGGCGCTCACCACCAAAATACATATAAAAATTACATGTCTTTACATCATTTTCTCTTTAAATCCTCATCTCATAGTCATAACTAAGGATTATCATGCATGTACATCCTCACCTTATAATGTCAATTGGGTTAGGGTGTAGAGACAACCATAAAATATCAAATGTGTCAAGATGCAAAGAGTAAGAGACAACTATAAGTAAGCCTTATATTAAATTTACCATATAAGTATTTAATTGACAATATCAACTAAGATTGTACACGTTGGATTGTTGTGATCTTCTTATCACTCCTTATCAATGCGATTGTAAGGCACTCTTTGAAGGTGAAGTCCACAATTTTAAGTCTTCTTCCTCATTCAACTCATGCATTTTGGTAAGACAGTAAGGAGGGTAGTGGAATCAACATTGAAGATGGTTTCGACATAGACGTAAATACATTAATTCTTTTCATTAAATAACTTAAATTTCATGCCAGTGACTACGAATTCATCGAATCGTGGATTGGTACAAAACACAACAAATTTTAGAGCTTTGAGCTCTTAATTACTCACATATAGAATTTTATGAAATCCAACCATTAACAAACTTCTTTTGGTGTTTTGGTTCAATTTACAAGGCAGATTGTCAAGACTCAAACATGCAATGAGTTGCAAGGCTCTAGTTGACTTAGGCTCTATTCCATTTCCCCTCCATCCTATACCTGTATGTTGTCGCGACAAGTGTTGAACAAAAAAATTTGATGCCCCAACCCCTCTGATGTTAGCGTTGCTAACTTGCTTGGTATGGAAGATTTTTTTTAATGTTTTATGAGATATGCCTTATTTTTTTTAGGTGCCTAATGCCCATGTTTCTTACATCTCCCAGGCTTGAATGGATGCCATCTCTCCGGTTTGAATTAATTTTTTATTGGTTTTATATGTATTTTTTGGTTGTAGGTTTATTGTAGCCTCGCTTTGCTTAGTGGCTTCATTTTGTACATAATTAACATTAAGTAACTTTCTCATGGTTCTAGTTTTATTTTAAGACTATATCTAGTTACAATGTCCTAGACTATCCATAAGATCATGTGGATGCCCCAATATGGTTATTGCATAGTTTAAGTAGTTTTTATGTATAATGAAATGTGATCCAAACCAGAAAAATACAACATAATAGTTGTTATTTTAATTAATTGTAAAATTAATGTTACATATATGACAAATTAATGTGTTCAAATTAGGTTTTATTGAAAAGGTACCATTTTCATGTAAATATTAAAGAGTGCTTATTTGTTCATGATTGTAAAAAATTGGATGGAAAATATTTGTTTTATACTTTTTTAGGGGGGAAGAGTTTAGTTAATTTATACTTGTCAATTGAAGTACAATTATTTATATTTCCCTTCATCTTTGAAGGGCTCCAAGAGCAAATGCCCTTCCAATTGAAATTAAGACCCACCCTTCAAATTTGATCATTGCGAAGTTCCACCTGTTGACTACATCGTATACTTTCCCTTTGTGGATATGGTTCTTGTTCAGTATCCAATTAGGAATAAATACATGAATTACCTAATGTAGATCATTGACAATTGGGATTAACCATAACCCGATTGTCTTTCTCCAAATTGTTGGTGCTTGGATTCAAAAGCCTACGCGCATGGCATCCAAACACTTGTGTGCGTTGATTTTAAAGGCAAAGAATGCGATGTTCAGAAATGTTACATAACATGAAATTGTTATAAAAGAATCGGTAATTGGGTTGGGTTTGTATTCATGTGACATAGAGTCGATTTTTGTCTACTATCACTATATTTCGGGTGTACTGCATGGCTTGATACGTGGCACACAAAGCTAGCCAAGGTTTGAACCCGTGACGCCACAAGAAATGCTTTAACAAAGCACCCTATCACAAACTAGTCTACACCCCAGGGGATGTACCATCAAGATTATTGATGCAAGTTTGATTGTACAATTTAATTGCTTGAATATTGAAGGATATGAATGACGATATGGTTGCAAGAATGAAGAGGGATGGTTATTTGAGGGAAAGTGTCATAAATTGCTTCGGAAATAGAAGTTGATAAAAGTGATATAGTGGATAAGGTATCACATGGCATTATAGGCTTAGGCATACCATGGTACATTCATTGGAGAATCTAAGCAATAATTTGCTAGTATAGAGCATGTATTTGTAATTTGTCAATACTAATTGGCATCTTACAAGTGCGCAAAGAGTAAAAGAGATGGATATTATTCATTTAGGCATTTAGGAAGTTTGTCACATGGAAAAGCAAGGTATTTTCTTATTTTCATGTATGACTTGCTAGAAAGGCATTTGTTTAATTTATGGAGAATACGTTGGAAACAATTAAATGTTTAAATTGTTCAAGGTCTTTTACAAACCAACAATTTGGAAAATTGTTGAAGAACTTGTTGAAAGTTGGGGTGTAATAAAGGAGGCGATGTTAGAAAGGCATTTAGTAATTTATGTCCCTAGGAAGGTACTATTTACATGAATTCATAGTGTCTAAAACCCTACCACAAAATGAAGTGGGAAAAAAGAGGAGAAATTATAGTTAAAAGTGTCATATTTATGCTAACATGGCATATGTATTCTAGATCCATTTAAGTGGAAGCAATGATGACTTTGACATGTGTTCAAAACTATTTGTGCACAATTGCATTAAGGTTAATAACACCTTATCAAGCATGGTTCAAGATGAAATCAAGTCTTTGAATGTGTTGTTAAAGCTTATATCCTTTAAGGTCTTTGAATGTGTTGTTAAAACTTATATCCTTTATGAGAAGGAAAAGGCATTTGATGCCAAAAGCATTGAGTCAATATTAATCAGATACATAATGGAGATGTTGGAATTTATAATTATCTTTATATTACATTAAAGTTGAAAGTTACGAAGAGTGTGGATGTGATCTTTGATGACCTCGTTGTGTTAAAGAATTGAGTGGGAAGTTGAACAAGTTTCCTAGGATGCACCAATGTATAATTTTAGGAATGATAGTATTGCAATTGAATCCATCTAGACATAAGTGATGTTAAGGAACATAATACCCCACTTGATTATTTAATTTTGTAAGTGATGTTAAGGAACATAATACCCCACTTGATTATTTAATTTTGTACATGATCTAGTGGAATAGGATGAAGCAATGCATCAAACACAAACCCATGTGGAGGAACTACTTATTTATCTAGAACCCATGACCATAAGATTTAGCAATTGTTATGCATTGGTAGAAAAGGAATTTAATCTTGAATATATGAAAATTTCACTTGAAGTGGATAGTGAAAGAAGGGTAATATGTCATAGATGAAGTATATGACTCATTTATCAAGAATCAACTTGGAAACTTACAAATATATGGTCTTAGAAGAAAGGAAAATAGATACAAGTTGTTTTTCAATATCAAGTATAGATCAAATGAAGAAGGCAATAGGTATAAGGCACACTGGTGGAAAAAGGATATATACAAGTTGAAGGAATCGGCTATGTAGAAACCTTTTCGTTAATAATGGCATGATCTAGATAAGAGAGTTATTGACATTCACTCCTAATGTGGATATATAAATCTTCTCAAGTTTGATGTAAATAATTTGTTGTTGAGCGACATATTGGAAGCAAAGGTGTCATATGTAGTGTCTCAAAGGATATGTTCATAAGGGAGGGAAGAAAAATATGTGCCACATGATGAAAGGACTTAATGAGATGAAGGAATCGCCTTGAATGGATAGATGGTCATTTGAATAGAGATAGTTTTTTGCAACATTAAGATGCAAACAAGAATGCGTGCATCAAGTGGGTTGGTAAGAAAATTTCTAATCTTGGATATATATGTAGATGATGTGATTGTATTCACCCATGTTGAGTGTTTTCAAAACAAAAGAACCTAAGATGAAAAAACATGGGGAGATCCATTACTCTCTAGGAATTCAAGTATAAAGAGATAAAAGGAGGATGATAATTGGTTGAATGAAGGTAGACATGCAATTAATTGGAATAAGGAGATTTAGAATAAATTAATGTTAGTACGTATCCACACCGATGGAAGTTAGGGAAAAATTGTCAAGAGACATGCATGTTCAAAGATAGAGGATGAAATAGAAGTGATGAACATAGTTCCATACTATGCCATTGGAACCCTGATATATCCAATGGTTACTATGAGGTAACTAATATAGCCCATGCTATGAATATTATTATCCATTGTCTAGTGGTTTTAAGCAGTTTTTCCAGTATATTAGAAATACAACAAAACTTGGCATCACATTTAGTGGGGAGTTAGAAGAATGCATTGGATTTGCTTGTTCAATATGATGTGGGTTGGGAGGGAGACAAAGATGAACACAAATCAACATTACATGATACTTGATGATGATTAGAGGGTTGTTTATCTAGGATAAGCATTTCAAAGGAAATCCCTTTGTGCCCCCTAAATTATGAATATTTTATGTGTTTTGAAGTGTCCACATGAATTCTATGTGTCAAGCTCGTTTGATAATTTATATATTCACATGTATATTGGGGCTGACATGTTGACCCAAATAGTGTGACTTTGACTAACTAAGAATGTTATTTTACCCATGATTGGATAGGCACTAAATGCATTTCAATGACAACCTTGTATCATATTGTATTGTACTTGGACATCAATTAGATATTTATCAACTTCTCTTATAATTGAGCATATATGCATGTCTTTCCTTATTGTTCTAGTTTAGACCAAAAATCTATTTTTTGATTTGTAGGTGTGTTATGCATCTTAGTTACTTTAATTTAGCTACATATAACTTTAAGAGGTGTTTCACATGATATATGTTTGTTTATGAAATATTCAAGACACAACACTATTTCCATTACCTAAAACACATTGTAGTATAATGCATGGTTAATCGTGGAGGTCACCAACCACAAAAGTATGTGCTTCTCTCTCTACCTCCTAAAACTAGGGATCAAGACCACCAATGATGGGATGGAGCTAGACAACAATTTCTATGTATATGAAACCCTACACTAGAGCCATATTCTACTACAATTTATCATCGTGCATGATTTAGAGTTTATTCACTTAAATGTAGAATCAATAGAAGATGCTAGGGTCCTACCCCAAAATCCCTACTCCGTGGTAATTAGGATTTAGTTAAACAATGTACAAGGGCAATATTCTTTGAATAAATCCCATTAGATAATTAGTGGGAAGTTACTTAATGTAAAGAGGTTGTCATTATTAAATAAGGTGAATTAGATGGTTGGTACTCATTACGATGAGACCGCAAGTAGTTAGGGTTTTTCTCTGAAGAAAGTATTTATAGAAATAGAAGGCTATGTAATGTTTCATCAAGGATTGTTATTGTATTGGATCTCTACTGAAGGAGGTTTCCCCCTCAAAGAGGCTTGCAAAAATTTCTCTCTCTTTTGGAATTTATCAATACAACCATTATATTTTATAGGTTTAGTATCATTACTCTTGTATTCTTTTCCACACTTATATTTCTCCAAGCATTGTTCATTTTACGTTTTTTTTTGTTAAGTACATTACAAGTAGTATTATATCTCTTTCCTAAGTCAAGACACACTGTAATTTTAGGATAGAGACATATTCTGGCACCTTCAAACATAGATATCTATCATTCAATGGGTAAACATGTGGTTGGGGAAGAAAACACATAGTGAATATAAGTGGAGTCATTTGGTTGGACACCCTTGTAACCTTTGTTCATACCCCTTTAAGTGGTATTGCATCAGACATAATTTACCTATGAATTTGTTTTTTGATGTACCATCTTTATCCAGATGGATATAGGTGGCCACCTGTAATACCCCATTTTGACCCCTAAGATATATTAGCTTTTAATGTAAATATTGTATACATGTGATGTATGTTTTCCTAGTGTGGAGCTCAAGGCCAAGGCCCCGCTAGTGGATGCTCGAATTTTATTTAAAAGGCAAGTATTAGATATTATGTTATCCATGTGCTATTTAGCCATGGAACATTGTAAAAATGATGTAAATAAACACCATGCAATAAAATACCAAAACTGGCTATGGAAGCAACTAATTAGAAGGGGCCATGTGTATACACTAGGGAGTGGTGAGGGGGTTGTGGGATTGAACCATAGGCTATCAAATGTCATTTTGTGAACCCATTTGACTTTATTTGCTGGCATTTAATTCTGTGTAAGAAAGTTGTTGAAGAAATCAGTCCATGGCTTCAATGGAGCATGGGCAACCCAGAAATTCGTATGGCAGGATATGGGCTCTATTTCCTTGACCCACAAGTCACTCTACCTCATGGGAATTGGTTCTTCCTCATTCCCATTCCATTGTTGAGGAGGCCAACTTCAGTTTTCATCCATCACACATGCCCAGCAGTGAGAAAAACCAGAAATTGCAACTTTGCAAGAATTCACGTTTTGAAGTGCCATAAACACCCATAATTTGGTATTGACAGTGAAATCCAATGAGGGATCCATAGATATGAACCTTGGGGAGAAATTGAGAGAATTGGCTACCCCGAAATCCATTGGAAAACCTAGTTTTTATAGCCTAGAAATCCAGTGACGGGATTGAGTTATTTGATGACAGAATTGTGAGAAATCCAAGTGTGAATGTTTGAACAGAGGATTGGATTGCTTGAATTTAGCTTGAGATGTTTGTAGCTCTGTGGTTGAGCTCACTGGCTTAGCATCCTTCTCCTTTGCTTATTGCATGCTTGATAAACCCAACTGTGTGTTGTCTTAGCATGACTGTTTGAGTGAAACCATGGCTGTGAGTGAGCCTATTTAGTTCCTCCTTAGTGGATAGACATCCTAGCACGGGGGTGATCTCTCAGCTGAAAGAATATAGGTTGGACAGAGATCTATGGTTGGGTGGAACGTTGCTCTCACATAGCCATTTTTTGGACAATTTCATCTTAAAGATAAGTATTCTCTGTGGTCTAAATTGTGATCATTTTGTGCTCTGTTCTAAATGTTAATTATTCATGTTAATGAAATGAAATGATTATCTTAATATGGTTGATATGAAGCTTGTGCATAGCATGAAGATGGGATTGATTATTGTATGATTGTTTCATTATTCTGCCTGGAAGAAATAGGCTGATGTATTCCCTTCTGCGTGTGTGTTATTATGGTTATTCCGCTGTGTTTATTAATAGTGATCTGCACACATAAGTTTTTATTTTATCCATGAAATTTTCTTACTAATGAATGGGGCTAAGATTGTCAAATAAGCCCGATATGTTTGTTCATGTTTCCTCCATTGCACTGGATTGATGTAAGGGGACGTGACACCACCCACCTATTCCACTAGCTCAAAATAGTTTTCCATTTTGGTAGTTTCTAGTAATTTTTCTACAGTTTTTTGGGTTCCGAACTTCCAAGCCGTTTTGAGGCCCTAAACGACATTTTTTTGGAGATTTGTGGGGGGGGCAATGGTTGCCAATGACATGCATTGGCCCACCATTCTAAAGTTGTAGAGCTCAGCTAGACCTTTCCAATGGACTATCGAGCGCCGCAAACGGAGATCGTATGCAAAAGTTATGATCTCGAGAAGTTGATTGTTCAACTAACCACCTTGGGGCCGCAAACTTTATGATGGTTCATCTTCTAAGGTTAGGTTTTTGGATGTTTAGGGTTCTTTCCCTCATGCTTATGATAAATAGTCTCTTTCGGCCTCTTCTTGTACTCAGCTTGTCACGAATGAGTGTAGCTGCCACATCTCTTCTCAGAGATATAGCTACCACCATTCTAGCTGCTTTTATTTTACAATTTATTCTATTTCATTCATTTAATAAAATCTGAGTTTACTATATGACTGTATTTCTTGCCATATATCTATGTATGTGAATATATATATGCTCTTTCATTTCGTTCTCACATAAATCCGGATCACATCTAGTCTACACACCTAAAACTAGTTGACGGGTCAATTATATACATTCCTTATGTGACATAGGACAATGCAGTTACTTGTCATTTGATTTATCAACTTAGGGTTTTGGAGAACTTGCGAGATACTATGTACTATTTATATAAAATTAAGTTCTTGTATTCATTGATTTTCTTAATGATACCTATAGTTTCCTATAATAAAGAAACTTTTAATTTAATGACAAAGAAGGAAACTCTATTCTAAATTCTATTCTAGTTTGATGAATAAAGATCAGTTCAAGCAAAGAAACATAAGGTATCTATAGGAGATATCCAATCTAAGTCTAATTGAAAGATTGATTATAATGTTTGTAGAACTATGTATGAGTGAATTTTAATTCTTACTATTCTATGGCTATTCTCTGCATTGCAATTGAAATGATTGTATCAGATAAGTGATCATAACACTATCATAACAACACAGCTCAAATTGACTAGGTTTGGGATTCAATTGCACTACATATGTTGACCACAATTTGTAAATGAAACAAAAAAAATGGAGTAAAACTGAGACTGATAAATAGAAAATAAAACTAATATGTATAAACAAAGGTAAATGAAAGTAGCAACGGTAATACCATTGTGTGGGCCCTTGCTCAATGGAATTGGTTACCATTGTGTGCACCCTTGCTCAATGGTACTGGTTGCTATCGTTACCTACATAATCACAAGACTACACATAAGTTGGAATAGAACTTATATTTCATTAAACAATGAATTAAACTATTCACGAGCAACAACTAAACTTCTCATAAATTATACTCAGAAACAAGAAAAAGACTTAGAAATCAATCCATCAATACCTTGTTATACTTGTGAGTAAAATATAGCCAATGGGTGTACTTTCTGAGACAAAAATGGATACAGTAAGGTAAAAGGCATAAAAGAGAGATATATGGATGGCAAAAAGGATGAAATTTTAGGAACTCACCATCTTCCACCTACCAAAATTGTTGCATGTCCCCATGCAACGATTCATTCTTGCTTCGTTAATCGTGAATGAAGATCACTCTATTAAGCATACTGATGATTCTTGAAATGCATCATTAAGTGAATGTGATAATCAAAGAGCAGATTGTATCGACCTTCTCAAGTGATAAATTTTTGGATAAAGAAGACTACCTCCTTCCATGGGATAGAAGAAGGTCTTGTGGCATTCCTTTCTTGACATCTCATAGTTGAGTCTTCTTAGGAATAAATTGGTGCCAATGGTTTTTGGAATTTTTTCTTTTAAATTTTTAGACCAGCATTCTTCAATTGATTACAACCCTGTAGCATGAGCGATTGTGTCCTCTGTTACTATCAAAGTTACCCTTCTATTTTTTTCTCATTTTCCATCGAATGCTTGAGAGAATTCCAAAGGAATTTGTTGATCATATCCTTGTAATCATTTGAAGAAGGATAACCAGCCCCTTTGAGCAAAGATTTTCGTTGCCTTTGGATTTAGAAGCCATAATTTTGATGCCCCGAGGCTCTTGGTACTTGAGAAAGCCTCCCATGACTTCGAATTTTCTTTTGTGTATCGAATATGATTGGATGCAGAAATGTATGTCTAAGCAACTATCTCAATTGTAACATAAGCATGGTACAAATAGAGAAAAATTATACCAGCAGAGATAACCAATGCACTGGGAGGTATGAATTGTAAATGTAAGGAAGAAATAGGTTTCAATGGAGGCTAGCTTGAGAGTGTGATCAAAATGATAGATGAATGTTGGGTGATAGGATGTCGAGAAGGCTATGATCATGAAGAAGAAATGGGCAGAGTTTGCAAATCATAGCACACATATCCTCATCATTTCACTGCAAGTATATTGAAGAGTAATAAAATGTGGATTGGGTGGTGTTTACTATACATTCAAATCGCATGTTTGTAAATATAGATATGGGAACCATTTGTAGATAAGCATTTAGGTACAAAAAATTGATTCCCCTATCATATATGAATTCAAAGATGGTTAACATAAGGATAGGATTAGACAAAGACTTATGTGATTTACATGTAGTTTTAAGGATTGACTTTAAGACATTTTCAAGTTTACAAGAAAACTCAAAGAAAAATTTAGTGTAATTACCATAGAAAATTACCAATGCTGAGCTTGAAACTAATTCTGAAACAACTTGTAGACTTAAAATGATCCTGGAACAATATTAGTCAGGTGAGATACGAGGTAAATTGTTGTGGTATCTTGATACTGAAAAGATGCGTTTGGGTAAACTGGAACAATTTATAATGCATGCCAACTCTATAGTTGGAATAGTTCTATAGCATGATCTTGTCCCCATGACTAAAGGTGTAACACACCCCATGCGAAACCCATTATGCATATTCGAGGAGGATTCTTTGTCAGGGATCCATCCCTTTTGCATAATCCTTACCATACTTGTGAGGCTTCTCCATAAGAAGCGTGGCAAATTGATGAAATTGGGATACTTCAAATGGAAAAGCATCCTACAATTCTTATCCATGGGGAACTTGAGGCTAGTAATTGACATAGAAACAAGACTTTGTAATTCCTGTAGCTCCCATAAATTCCTTGTTTGATGAAGAGAAAGAGCTCCATTGCTTTGATAAATATCATGAATTTTTGTAGCATTTGTATAGGAAGCACATATTCTACAAATGTGGAGTCTTCAACCCATAAACTGGAATGTAAAGGTCTGCAACAGGTAAAATTCTTCAATTTGTAGCAGAACAGAGTTTGTGGCTGCAATGAAACTGTCTCAAGGTGGAACATAATTTGTACATAGAAATCTGAGATTTGTAAACTCAAAGATGGGATTGTAGCATTAAAAGACTTATGCATGAACTATAGAAGTGGACTTTGATGTAACAGTATCAACAAACCATGGAATAGAAATTGAAATTGAAGAGAGTTTTATTGCTTAAGTTTTGTTTCCTTTTTTACACCTTTTTTTTATTGCAAATCTTGTCCACTAGCAAGTTAGTTTTCAAATAAGGTTTGTCTAATTGCATCCATAGGGTTTTCACAATTCCATTTTTTTTTTAGGAATGCTAACCAGAGACTGGTTTTCAATCATTCCACTGTCTAATGACGCTTAAAACATATTTTCACCATCAGATTTTATTTTTTCCTTTATTTGTTTTTGTGATTTTGACAGAAAAAAAGATAGCTAGGCATCTCAGCAGTGTAAATGGGTTGAGTTACTTTATTGGGTGGTTTAGGAGTGGGTGGAGCAGAAAATCACAGTGGCCTTATGGAGGATTATTCTAGAGAAGTGAGCTGAAGTTTTTATTTGGTAGTAGTGGGCGCATGAATTATATTCCGGTGAATCTTTGGGGAAACTTATGTGTCTTCAATGTCATCCACACAAGCAAGGTAAATTATACTAACTTCAATATGCATTTGCTTATGAAAAAAATTGAGCTAAGGAGAAGAAAATGCTTTGGCATACTAGGGTTTTGTAACAATAAAAAACATTAGGTCTTCTAGAAGGCTTTGTGTGACACAATGTAACTGGTGGTGAATAAGGCTGTGGAATAAGGGTGATGAAAGATAGAAAACTCTCTTGATTCCATAGCATTTCCTCTTATGTATCAATTTATATTCAAATCCAACTCTTCATTTTACTTTTACGTTGTCCATATGCGACTTTATCTTTGTCATATTGGTCAAGCTTGAGCACTTCCATAGCAAGCTCCTACGAACTTGAACTGTATGATTTGTGATTTTAAGGAATTAACAGCGTAAGATCTTGCAATATCTTTTTCTTGGATGTATTGGTGGCATGCCATTTTCATAGATGCTCAAATCGTTCTTCAAAATCACTCCTTCTTGAATAGGTCGACATAAAAAAAACTAGCACTTTGCTTGCAACACAAGGTGAAATTATGGAGGAAAAGAGATATGAGACTTTATTCTGCAAATAGATACCAATAATGGTTTCAATTAATGCATATAGAACATATAAAAAAAGATTCATTAAGTAACTTTGAACATATAAAACATGTTCAACATGTTCTGCCTACTAAGGCTACCCAATGGTGTTTCAATGATAATTTTTTCATACAATGTTTGATTGGAGTAATGGTTTAAAACTTGGACTCGGACTTGGACTCGGAATCGGTAATGACTTGGCTGATTTGAATTTAAAGACTCGAATTACTCAAAAAATACATAAAATATTTAAATTTTAAAGAAAAACAATATTTTAAAGATTTTAATCCATGCTTCCAAAGCATTAGAGACAAAATATCTAAAGTCTATCATGTATATACCATATAAGGGTGAATATATCAAAATGGCATGAAGTGTATTGTGCAATATATATATGGAACAAAAAACATGATCAATGAGACCTAAATGGCCTATAGAGTCCAAAAAACAACATGCTATGAATCCTATGATGCCACTACATCATACATCATACGTCAATGATCATACATCTCTTTTTGTTTAGCCTTCTCCTCTTCAAATTTATCAAACTTCTGTTGCAACTCCAACCTAATCTCTCCAATCAGCTCTAAATCAGCTTCACATGGGGAAACATTTCCTCTAACAAGAACCAAGTGTTGTTTAAGCTTATGGATTCCCCTCCTTTAATACATTTCTTGCAATACAATTTCCCTTCAGTGACATCTGCATGGATCCACGCTGGATATTTTCCTTTTGGGGCCAATCTAGAATCTAAATGTAAAGCATACCTGAACATGCAAAGAAAAAAGAAAAAAATCTTCCTATTTTGGCAGAAAACAATAGAAAACAAGACTGATATTTTTAAATTTAAGGAGAAAACAAAATAGTGGCAAGCTGGCAGTTGGCATACATCTAGGCAATAGAAAACCAGCCTCTAACTGTGCAACTCCTCCAATCCTATTGATTGTTCTTCATTGTTGCAACGCTGCTCCAAGCCTCCAAGAATCCAAACAACTCACAGCAGAAGTGTGATTCAAATAGAGAGGGGGTGGTCATCTTATATATTCTCAGGTTAGGGTTAGATTAGGAAAAATCTAAAAAAAAACATGTTTGTAGGAGTCCGTGGGCATGTGGGTGTCCACCATAGTTGGCTCGGCCGACTCGGCTTGCAACTCGACCGACTCGGTCGACTCGGCTTGCAACTCGGTCGACTTGGCTTGCAACTCGGTTGACTCCGCCTGCGACTTGGTCGACTCAGACCCCAACTTGGCTGACTCGGTATCGAATCGGCCACCTGAGCTGAGTTGCAGGACAAGTTGGCTCGGTCGGGGGTCAACTTAGCCAACTCGGACTCGAACTTAGACTTGGCTGATTTTTAAAACACTAGATTGGAGTGCTTCCAAACCCATATTGAAGTGACTATTTCCAAGAACACACCCTTCACCTACTCCATTAGGGGGAACAAACCTAGGTAGTCCTATAACCATGTCATGCTTTACCATTAGCTTCATACTTCATAAATTTGAATGTTTGAGATTTTCATTCTAAATGCTGCTTTGATCATTAGTATTTGTTATGAGTGCATTATATCCTTGTTCTTTTTTGGGAAATCACAAAACTTATATAGTTCATCCTTGGGGTCAAGAAAACCCTCCGAAATAACCAAATGTTATAGTTCATATTTTTCACAACAAAATGATTTGGCCAAAATTCTACCTTCTTTCCAATTTGAGTTAGTTGGGGTATAGACAACAAATTGGCACATAAACTAGATATAATATGATACACATTAATGATTACACCTTTCAGATGTTTAATATTTCCAATACCAATGATATTAAATGCATAATGCTTTGCTACAAATATTTGGCTTTTGTAGCCTAACTCAATGAATAAAAGAGGGAGGCATCTTTAGCCATATGATGGGTACAACTAGAGTTGGCTATTCACTTTATAAGTGTGAGATTGCAAGTTCTAAGAAGCACTAATAGAAAAGTATAGGTATCTTTATTACTTTGTGAATTTTAGTGTTGTAAGTGAGTTGTTTGTCTAGTCGACATGTCTCCTTCAAGCTTCTCCGCTTTCTCTTCTAAGTCTTTGTTGAAGAATGTAACTTCAGAACATATTCTTATTTGTATTATTTGTATCATTTGTATTGTACACCCTACATGGATTATTATTGATGTAATTGATCATGTAAAAGTCATTGAAAGAGTCAATGCAAACCCTAACTGTTAGGTCGGCTTGGAAAGATCTAGAAAAGAATATTTTATTGTGAATTGTACAAGTCGTCCCAGTTAGGAGAGTCAAGTCGGCCCTGTTTGGTAAAAAGGTTAAGTAAATTGATTAGTATAAATGAGGAGTTCGACCTCCTCATTTTGTCATCACATTCACTCATTGAGTTCGCATCACTAGGAGAGATAGAGTCAAGTGAATAGTTGCTTTTGGAGTCTTCTTGTTTTGGGTCTTTGCATGAGGAATACTATTGTAAATTCTGACGATTATATATAGAAGAATTTTGTTGTGTTTTTTTGCCCTGAGAGGGTTTTCCCAAGATAAAATTATTGTGTATTATTGTCTATGATGTGCTTGTTTATCTTTCAGTGATCCATATTGTTATTGCACTTAAAAATCTAACAATCTTTAGTCTTCTACTAGCAAGCCTTCTCCATATGTACTATTTTCATGAAATAATGACAATTCTTCTTCTTCCTACATTTCTTATTTGGAGCTTGATCATCACGCTTCTTAATATTTTGGTCAATAGTGCAATCCCTTCCTTTCTCCTAATTACATGTCCATAGTGACTTATGTTCCTTGGAAACAACATCACTATTAGGTGAAATGTGTATGTTGACTTTCAATGATGATTTTTCCATATGTACTTGGGTAGATTTATGAAGATCATGGATCATGTCTTTGAATATTTTAAGGAATTTAGGGCATTGGTTGAAAAATACTACAATGGACTTGTGAAATGCTTAATATTAGACAATGGAGGAGATTATGTTGGCAAGGCATTTGAAAACTAATTATCACAAAAATGGTATATCTTGGTAGAGATTTGTACATTACACACCGTAATAGAGAAATATTGTTGAAAGGAAGAATGAGAACTTGAGGTAGAGGTGGTTTATTTTTCACCCACAAAAACAAAATATTGTGGTGAGGTTAATGTTGGCACAAAAGTAGTGTGGCTTCAAAATCTCATGGTTGAACTCGGATTTCTATTCGAGGGATTGACTATAGTGTATTGTGACAATCAAATTGTAATACAAGTTGTTGAGAATCCTATTGCTCATAGTAATATCAAGCATGTGGAGCTTCATGCTCATTATTTGAGGAAATTGGTATAAGATAATATTGTGAACCTTACTTATTTTAGGACAAATGATTAGGTTGCTAGTATCTTAATGAAGACTTACAGAAGATAAGTTTGTGAAACTTCAATCTATGCTTAATCCTTGGGTAGTTGCAACTATGGCATGGTGTACATAAGTAATTCCACCTCTTGAATCTTTGGAGCATTGTGTTGATGGGGGAGTGTTGGAATAACAAGTTCATCACATCCCTAGATTTGTAGAGGTTTTCGATCCACGACCATTAGTTTACTGGGAGAGTCAATAGAGCACACAATTAGACAATCGACAAGGTACTTAACTAGTCAACTGTGTCAACCATGGTAGTTGACTAATGCACAGGTCGAGTCAAAATTAAAGGACTTAATTACACCTCAATGCTATATATAGATGGCCTTGTGTTTCCTTTCTATGATGAGCTATGCTCACTTGTGGTAAGTTTTGTAACAATGTCTTTAGACACCACCTTTTCTTGGAATCTTTAGCTCCTTGGTCTATCTAATTCCCTGGTTCTTCAACATGGTATGCCATCTATTGTATATTTTTTTGGTTTGTTGTGTTTCCTTTGTATGATGAGCTATGCAACTTTTGCTTAAGTGTTGTAATGATTTCATTAGACACCACCTCTTCTTGGAATTTTTATCCCATTGATGTATCTAATTCCCTAGTTCTCCAACAAGGGCACACTATACCCGCTTCACTCTTTCCACCACCCACATGTCTTAATGCATTATACAAATTCTAGTTGATGATGCCAAATTCTCTTCTCCAACCCCAATAATTGAGAAGTAGCATCAACCCTCTACTCCTCCAAGTCCACACCTAGAGCATATCCCACCGGAGAACATAACACCCACTCAAAACCAAACTGGTTATATTGACTCCCCATGTGCCCCTCCCATCCACCTTGATATCCCTATTATGCCACCATTATAACTTCACCTATTCCCCTTCAACACCATTTTCTCCACCTCTTTGATAAAATATCATAGTATGCCCACTCCTCCACCCACTATCTTCTAAATAAGACATTATATTGCAAAGACAAGCCCTACTGCCTCACAATAATTATAACCAAAAGATATAATTCTAGCTAAGGAAATTCCACCTCAACCTAGACCCATAAGAAGACGCCACGAAGGTTCTTCCCTTTGTGTCTTGAATAGGTGAAAATTAGAGCTTTGAACTCATACACATACTCCAAAATTAAAAATTATAAAAGAATAGTATATATTGAAGAATTTGAAGATGTGGTGATTGATGATTCTTTGGATGCTTTATAAAGGTTGGATGAATCATTTATGGAAATTTGTTTTGCAAAGATCCTTGAGAATTGGTAGATATCTTGTTATAGTGGATGAAGAAAATGTATGTCACTTGCAAAATTGTAGACAATTCTTTCAAAAATTTAACATTAGAGTAAAGCCAACAAACCACTCTAGGTCATAGATTGTAAAAGGAAATTACTAAAAGGAAGAAGGAAGTAACTAAGAAATGAAGAGCATACTTACCCCAATAAAATGGGTAAAATAACCCTAGAAGATAAAAAGACAAGTCGGCTTGAAAGATAAAATACAAGATAAATAAATAAATATATAAAAGTCAAGCCGACCTAGTTGAGGAAACTTCTAGTGAAAAGAAGAATATAAATAAAGTGCTTTCACACTTCATTATTACAACAACAAGTTCATCTCTCTCTCTAAAGTGGTGCGCACTTCTCTAGGAGGACAAGTGAAGAAGACAAGAAGCAAGAAGAATTCCGCTTTGGGTTGTAGAAGACTAATTTATGGGGCTCTTACTTTTGTATCTTCTCTGTTTGTGATCTATCTTGTTCAATATCACTTCTATATCTGGATGTACTTGTATTTTGTACTGAATCTCTGAAAAAGAAAGGATTGTTGGGTTTTTCCCGAGTTTGGATTTTCCCAAGGTAAACTATTATGTCTCTTGTGTTTTTGTGCATGATTATGTGTAGTTAAAATTGAAATAGATGAAAATTATACTGCTATATAAATAAAAATCTAACAGTCAAGCAGTTGAAACCTCTTGTTGATGATGTTCTTATTCATCGATATAGTAACAAAAACATGGAAGGAGGTAGTATCAATATCAAATGCCCATGCAACTCTCTCTACCATCACCACTTCATTTGAGAGACATTCTTGAGAGCCATAACAACAAATGGATGTCCTTCAACCATTCTTGCCAATCTCCTTATATAAATTCATCACCTTGTCAAAACATATTAGATTATTCTCAATCAAGAATGCAATAGAAAATTAGTTAAAATAAAAAGAATATTGGATTATGAATGCATAAACATTAGACAATTTTGAATGCATTTTATAACATCTCTAGCATTTTTTCTATTAGTTACCATTGAAGCTTGGTTAGCACATGATTCTACACCATTGCATTGCAAACATTAATGATCACCAATATTATTAAGCATTTGACTAATTCCATATCATTTCTATTTCAAATACATTAAATAATCTCTTTTAAATCTACTTTTAATATATATATATATATATATATAAAATTAAAATTTACTAACAAGTATCATACTTTATTAAATATAATGTATTACTCTTACGCCCTCAATCGATAGTCAAGTTGAAAAGAATAATGAAATTTTATTATTCTTATGCATTGGATTTATAATAAGAAAAGAAGATGGCAGGAACTCTGTATTTTTTTTGACAGCATTGAAGTTTTTCTATAGGGCATCAAGTCTTTACAAATTTTTTTTGGATATTTTTGGGTTGGATGTATTTTAACCCAAGCTTTTTAGTCATAGTTTGGATATTGTTTTGTTTTGTTGATGGACACTCGGTCACTATATGGTGATTATCGTTGTACTATTTAATTCATATTAATGAATATCAATGGTATGCTTTTTTCGACTGAAAAAAAAAGAAAAAAGAAAAAAAGATGACAAGTCACCCACCAATAAAGTTTCATGTGGTTTCTCCCCTTTTCATGATTACAAATCGATTGTGTAGAATCTTTTTTATTGCTATACCTCGAGTCCAGTTTAGATAGCTAGGAAGGATAATAAGTTTTAGTTGAGAAAGGGATTGGTGGAACCTCGCTCATGATGCACCATGTGCCTCTTCAAAATTCTACTAATTCTTATAATTGATTAAGATTCTTCGTTACATTGTTACTTGGATGTGTATTTGCTAAGTCATGTAAAAGTCAATGGAAAGAAATCAAGATGATATTTGGATATATAAAAGCTAATTCTTATAATTGATTAAGATTCTTCGTTACATTGTTACTTGGATGTGTATTTGCTAAGTCATATAAAAGTCAATGGAAAGAAATCAAGATGATATTTGGATATATAAAAGAAATTGTAGATTTTGGTCAATATGTCGTTGAGTTGATTAGTTAAATTTTGATTAGGTTAGTTGTTTAATTATAGAAAATTAGTACAGGACATTGTTGATAATGGTGTAATTATCACATTAGTCTATAACCAATTCTTATTGTGTCATCAATGCATTTGATTGGGTATTAATATTATTAAAATTTATTATTAAGTTTGGGTTAAGGTTGATTTAGTGAGGTTGTTATGTGTGCCCATAACCTTTGTTGGGGAGACTGCCTTGCTTTTTGAGTTTTGTATAAATGCACACTCAAAGATAATTTGTATAATCATCTTATGATATTTTTTATTATTATTTTTAGCTTAAGGGCATTATCTCTCTTCTAAAGTGTTTTAAGGGTAATTATATCTTTGACAAGTGGTCTAAAAATATGAGGATTTAGATAGAGAACTATTTTTAGCTGGAATTTGGTGTTTTTTGTTTTTTTTTTTCAAAATCTAAATTTAGCTATGTTTTATCTAGATTTTGATGGTAGAAATGGATTCATCACCCTCAAAAACCCTTGGGGCACCCAAAATTCTAGAATTTGATAATCGTAACCTAGATTTTGAAAAATTACTATCTAGTTTTTTTTCAAAATCATGCCCGTAAAAATCATTTATTCCTGCTCAAATCTTAGAATTTTTAAACTACTCTTATCTTTGACATTCTCTATTGTTCATGGGTTAATTTCTCACTTATGTTTGGTGATTCTCTCTCTAGCATACTTATCAGCGATGGCATTGATGTCTCATGGTTATCTTGATTGTTATTGGAGATTTCTCTCTCCATTGCATTTGTGTTGGGGCATCTTTTCTCTCTAAGGAGTGTGCTGCTGTAGTGTTGTTATTTTCTCCCTTTATTGCAAGTTTTAGGGTTTGTAGGTGATTCCATTCAATCCTTCTCTTATGGATCTTCACATCTATAAGAATAGATGGCAACCTCCCTTACTCTTTTCACTACTACTTAGGGTTTGTTCTTGGTTGTGTTTTACAATGTCCAGAATAATTTACAGATTGTTCTTAACTCCTACATTATTGGGGTTGTTTCATGGTGATTGTATTTGTTAGTGAAGGCCCGAATGGTGCATCACTTAGAGTTGTTTTTAGTTTATTCTATGCACTTCTTGGAGATATTGTCCATAAATTTGGGTTGGGTTGCCAGCATTAAAACTTACCAACAAACTTATTTTTTAGCCACTTTTTTTATAGAGTTATCCATGCATATGGGTTAGTAGCAGCATTAGTGTTTGTCTTGTGCTTGTAGAAACAAAGTTTTGGACCATCCGTTATACTCATTTTCAGAAATATATCTATGGACTATGGACTACTGACATCACTAGTTTTATGTGACCGAAAAACCTAGTTTTCAAACCATCTCCTTTATAGCAAATTGAAAGATATTTTGGCTAGTGGAATTGCCTTAAGGAATGCAAAACTAGGGTTTTTGGATCAAAGCTTTTCTAGGGTTTTAACCCTCCTTCAAGGGCTTCGAGGCTACTTGGTTAGTGGCATCACTGAGTTTTGTGACTATGGAATCTAGTTGACGTATACAATAAGGTAAGTTTGAACTGCACATAACCATTATGGATGTTCATGTCACTAATCATGAGGTCTCATTAAACAGAAGAGTTCAGCAGTCGCTGAAGAAGTTAAAGAGTTAAACAGTCTGTTTAATTAATAAAGCTTTAGTGATTCTACCTGTAAAACTCTAGTTATTTGTCCAGGGGTGTTTGGTTCTTAGAAAAGTAGCTAGAATCTTCTAATATTTAGGTATTTGGTATTTGAATGCAGGGTGATACATGGCCTTTATCAAATGAGCAAGCAAAGCAAGTGATTCGTCCAATATTTACGAAGATTTTTTCATAATTTGTTCATAGTTCATCCAATAGTTTGTTCCAGATTTGTTCATAGTTTGTGCAGGTCTCTGCAATTTTTTCCAGTAACTGTTATCCAATTTAATAGATAGAGGAACAATGGCTGTTAACCAATTTTATAGATAGAGGAACATGGCTGGAAATGGCATGTAGTCACCCAATAATTAGCAAAGGATTAGACATATAGCAGAGTCTGTAATTTAATATAAACTATGACAGTTTTCTCTTTCAAAAATCAGACCAAAGAAATCCTTTCTCCAAATTGTGCTCCTCTTCAGGAATACTAAACAGAGGAGGGGGAGAAAGCATAAGAGCCTCTGCCAAGTCTGTAAATAAGTTAAAGGATTCGAACAAGTCTTCCTCCACCACTACAAACCCAGCGTCACCAATTCCTTCTATTGGTGTACACACTGACGAAGAATTACTAATGTCCATTTGCCCTGGTAGTTCGACACTTGCTGGCTCGAAATCTAAGCTAATTCCTGAACATGGTTGATGCGAGGAGAAAGATGAAGGCTCGTTACTTATTGGAGGGTTTCCTGGGCTTCTTCTTGTTCGTTTATTGGAGTCGTTTGAACATCCAAAATTCCCTGCATTTGCAGAATAGAACGCAACAGCTGCTTCTGTAGCGGCAGCTTGAATGTGGCGCGGAGAGAAAGAAATTGGCCGCGGAATGTGATCAATTAGCTCTGGGAAATTAAGCAACGCGTGCTTCTTGCCCTTCAAATAGACCTCAGCGACGTCATAGGTTCGAGCCGCCATCTCTGGTGTATCGAAGGAGCCGAGACAGATTCTGGTTTTCTTTTTAGGTTCCTCAATTTCAGACACCTATTTCTCCCAACTACGACGGCGCACACCTCTGTAGCTACCTACAGGACTTTGTTTCAACGTGGTCTCCTCTCGAAGCAAAGGGGCAACCTCGTCTTGCGTTCGAATCCTCTTGACCCCACCCTGAACTGAAGATGCAGATTTGCTGCTTACTTCTGTGTCTGTTGACGAAGACACCATACTTGTGGGCAGACAAAAGGCTTCCTTAACCATAGATTTATTCACAAAAAAATAAGCTGGCAGGGTGCTACAACAGAGGGGTAGGATGGTTATTGAAGGAATTGTGTGTTAAAGTATGGAATTGAAGGTGTGTGTATGTCGTGTGACATCCATAACAGCTGGATTACAGAGGTTTCGACTGCAACTTGGTAAAGTCAAGCTGTAGTGCAGTGGAGTAGACAAATAAAATATGTGGCATATGTTTCCCGTGTCGTGCCGTAATTAGAGATATGCATCACGCGCAATGACAGCCTGAACTGCATATCCCTATTTCCGTGGAGTCACCGTAATTATTATTGTACTACACCTATCAAACCCTAACCGGACTACGCTTTTGATAGTTAGTTAGCCTAATCGAAATCCTTTCGGCGAAACTTCGACTTTCCTCTGTTGTCTACATCATGTGCGTCAGACAAGGTGTTAATAGTTATCTATTTGTGGGTGTGTTGTTGGATCTAATTAGACATAATTGGATAAAGTAATTTGACTGCAAGCGGCGGTGGGTCTTATGGCTGACCCAAGGGCAGCCCACGTTTGAAGATAGATTGCTTCAAGTATATTATTAACAATAGCCCACGTTTGAAGATAGATTGCTTCAAGTATATTATTAAGATTAGCATACTTTTAAAACGAGAAAATGAAATAGAAAAATTTCAATATGTTGTAAAATGAGAGAAAGTTGTGTGTACTTAGATAATATAATTTTGTGTGTTTGAAAGCAAGCTAGCTAGTATATGGTAGGGATTGTAGTAGATGAAATTGAAAGAAAAACTATGTTGTAAGTACTAATAATCAATAAATAGAAATCCATATAATATATGGCAAATAAAATGAATTGTACATTAATTTGCCATACCGAAATGAAGACCTAGTAAAATAAATATATTTGGTATTTTCATTTGGTAAGGGGAGTTCAGGCATTGAGGATTGCAATTTTAAGTGTGAAAGAGACATCGAATGAAGGCATGCCTCTTGCTTTTTTCGAAGTGAGAGATATGAAGTGTCTTTCATCTTTGCATAGCGTTTTAAGGAGAACCATGGTGTAATTAGGATTGGACTTCTAATGTTGTAGTACGTGGCATTCACTATGAAGGTCAATCCTTACGTTCTTTGTTACCAATGTAAATGGGGGGCCTTGGGATCTCTTTTGGAGATGAAAAAAGTAATGAAAGGCATCCATCTCCCACACTTGCAACGTGCTTCCTACATGTTGTGTCTATCTATGCCCTTAGGAAATGGCCACTAAGTTAAGTATGCCATTAATCTTTTATGTCCCCAACACATCATCTCATGTCCAATCAACCAAAAAAACAAATCCTTTCCCGTACTAAGTACTACGTTCATTCCCATTGCAAGGAAATTGAAATATGACTTTTTTAAATTGCGAAGATACTACAATGAAATTGAAATAGGAGTTTTTTAAATTGGGAAGATACTCCCTACACCTTAGACTTTTAATTCTTGTGCTATATTAGAAAATGTATGAATACCTCTTCCCCTTATTTTATTTGTTAACTTTTTTATAATTTATAAAGTGTATTAATTTTTTTTATAATTTATAAAGTGTATTAAAGTAATAAGTGACTAATACCAAGCAAGGTGAGGAAGAAAATATATGCTTATCGAGCTCTTTTTCTATGTAAAGTATTATTATCATTTTCTCACATCTTAAACACTGGCAAAAACTTTCTGCTACTGTGAAAGAGTCAACATCCAACGCACAAAATGCATCTAAGGATGGGCAACTTCAAATTAAATAAGTTAATCGATAAATCCTTAAATCGCATTCAAGCAAAAATGAAAAGCAATGGGTAAAAAAAAGGGCATAATCTAAGGTTATCAAATTAATATAAAATTAAATATTGTTTTTGTGTAAAGAGTTTTCAAATTAAGGATATTCTAGCAAATAGTTTGAGAATAAGCCTTTGCAATACCATCTATCAACATCACAATAATTTAAATCCATATTTGTTTTAAGTTGTTTCTTCAAAGAAATATAAACTTTCTTGAATTTATCTTTTTTTAAATATTTGTCATAAGTTTTTTTTTCAACAAAATACGATTTTCTTAATTTTAAGTTTTCTTAGAGTCTGGTCCACCTTCTCTCACGTGACAATGAAAATCTCATCTTCCAAAACTACATTCCTTGGCCTGTAACCATCGATGACTATTGTAAATTTAATCTTTCTTAGGTATGCATTATGTAGCATACATTGAATACCATCTAGAAAATTTGACTTACAATGGCTATATATTCCTCCGTCCACCATTGATGATTATTGGGTATACATCCTCTAGTATCCTACCATGGGCGACCATCCAAAAAATATGACCACCCCCGGGTCTATACCCCTTCCGCTTACTTTGATGGATGTCCGAATTTTAGTTTTCTTAGACCTTGGTCTGCATCCCCTATCCAGATGATTATACAATTGTTATAAGCCATTATGTTTTCACTTCACAGCAACACTCATTTGCGTTTCTTGTTATCAATTTGCTCCGATGGATACTGGAGTGTTGTTTTGGTATCTCTTGGGAATCACTATTGCCAGCTACTTGTTTCTGGATGCGTGGAGGAGGAAATACTACAGGCTTCCTCCTAGTATTATTTCATCACAATTATTGTATATGATTTTCTCTATGGACACCAGCTAATGGAATGCTGGAACGTTTTATCAAGATGGTAACGAAACAAGCACACCCACTATTCTTCATTTTTCACATCTTAATGTTATTAAGAAAACCACCACCCTTTAAGTTTTTATGTGCTTATGGCCAGGAAACACCACCTCTATGTTTCATTTGCTTTATTCACTGAACCGCTAGTTATTTCTCTGTTGTCTAGGAACTTATACGTTTTCTCGACCTCCAAGATCTCTGAACAGAGTAACTGCTGGATTGTTGTAATCCATAAAACTTTTGGAGAATCTTTACAGCAAAGATAACAAGGTGCCTATGGCAAGGATTGGTGTCTTTTAATAACAGAGGAAAAAGAGCTGGAATCAATCTGGAATTTGTGAGAGTAAAGATGGCGTGTCGATATGGAATCAATCTAGCAATTTTTTTATTTTTTTTTATCTTTGAAGATATTACAACTACATTGCCACTGTGGAATGGGAAAATGTTTTAGGGAAAATTTAACTTGGTGACCTATCTTTATTCCTCAATGCCTTACAACTTAACTTCGTGATCCATCAACGATTTAAATTTTAACTACACGACTTATCCTCATTATATCGGTGCCTAATATTTTAACTCAACAACATTTATTGGCATTAGTTTTGATCTTAGTGCTAAGTTCTATTGATCGGGACTTTGAGTTTTAATTTGGTGCTTGTGTTTTCCTTTCCATCGAAGTTTTAGATTTTATGTCAGCATTATACCTTCATTGCTTTAGGTTTTATCTTGATGCTTGGTGTATTCCTTCCCATCGGTGTCTTAAGTTTTAACTCAGTGCTAAGTCCGAGCTTTAAATCTTAAATTGGTGTTGCCGAAGCCTATCCAGAACCTGAAAAAACCAAGCATCGTCATCACGGATTTGGTCTATGGTGAAAGGATGGCTCGTTCGCTATGGCATTGATTACCATGGTCATCAGAGTTTGTCGCCAATCTAGCCAAAGAACAACTGACATGCTAATGTTCCTCAATGGCATTGACAAATGCTAGAGATTTGTTTGTTGGAGATGCCAGGGACAATCTATCTGAATCCAGATTGATCAAATATGTTGGTCATATGCATCGACGGCTTAACGTTTAGCTCGATGTAGGCTATGGATTTATGCCTTGAGCCAGCCATGTGTGATCCAATGGTTTGGAAAATACTGCTTTCTCTTGTTGGAGGGAATTAGATGCGCACAATAGCAAAGTTTGCGAAGGAATTTACATATATTTATTTTACAAAGAAGTAGATTCAAGTTGGTATTTGATCTTAAGCCTCTTGAACTGTTTAATTGAGGGAGCAACAGCTTTCATGGAACCATCATATACATATGGAGTTCCTCCCAGCATTGTCACGTTGTTTCTCATTGATGGATTCACCCATTCTTTGCAGGGCTCACCTCTATTGGAGATGGTGTTATGATAATGGTAGAATCTTATCTTGTCGTTCATCCTATGCTGTGATTTCCCCATTAGATTCTGAGACAAATTCTAGTCGTGTACACATTTCTTGCATGCACTGCATAGTTGCGATCCCTTCTTGTTCCTTTCTTCACATCCCTAAATACAAGCTTCTCAATACCCGATTCACTGCACAATACAATCCTCATCACATTCAATTTCAATTCCAAGAAACATAATCGAAAAATTTATTTGAAATCGGCATAACACTTACCTGGAATAAGTAATATTGGCCTACTCGTTCCTAAGTTTGTTCCGCAAGCAGATCTTGTTGGACATGGTTTATTGCTCAATGGTGAACTGTGTATAACCAGAGATTTCCTTCACTATAGATCACAGAGATTTTCCCCAAGGAATACAGAGAAATTCATCTATATTGAAGAAAAAAGTCCAATTTGCCATGAATTTATACCTGTGCAAATAATCATTCACAATGAGAAACTGATTATGGTAATACCCATCGTATTGTTCCTGCTCAGTTATATCCTGCAACGTCACAAGACCTACTCGAATCCATGGCTCCAACACCTTTCTAACTTGGGGATGAACTCCACCCACATCGTGAAAAACAAAGTGCGATCTAGGCCCAAATAATTTGGCATGATAAATCATCCACTCTCTCATTTTCTGAGGGCTCAGGTCACCATACAGCGAGGAACCACAGTAGAGATAATCAAAGGGAGGAGCCTGGCTGTAAACTGAGACATTGTAGGTACCTTGTTCTTCCTTGAGAGCAACAATCCTTTCTGGTTTCCCAGGCTCGCTTCCATTGAATGCATAAATAATGAGCTCTCCACCATTGCCTTGAGTGCCCATGCTCTAAGGAAATGTGCAGTTGACAACTACAACTGTGTAAAATCGGCCATAGACCCAATTTGGAAGTATTTTGTGAGTGTTGACCTTCATTCTTGCAGCAGATGAATGAGAATCCTAGCAGAATCTTATCCCTAAAAGATCAATTTCGTCAAGTGAAGTTCACCAAGGATGATTCAGTTTCTTCTTACTTCTTGAAGATTGTTGAAATCAAAGATCAACTGGAAGCTGTTAATAAAAGTGTCTATGATAGAGAACTAGTGTTGACATCTATGAGTTTACTTTCTCTAGAATGGAAGCCATTTGTGAAAGGAATATGTGGTCATGGTCAGTTACCCAGTTTTGATCATTTTTGGTTAGAATGTATCCAAGAAGAAACAAGAGAGCTTGCCTCTACCTCAAAGGAAAAGGAGGAAGATCTAGTTCTTGCAGCCATAATTGGGAAGAAGAAGAAAGGAAAGTGGAACAAGGGCAAGAAAGAAATCAAGTTAGTTCAAAATCCAAAGATCAAGAAGGATAAATCGAACCTCAAATGTTTCAATTGTGGCAAGCCGGGTCATTTTGCTTTAGAATGCTGAAAGAAAAGAAAAGTCAAGCAGCATGCCTCTACTGCTGATGTGGATAAAAAGACTTCACCAAATAATTCAAGGAATGTAGAAGATGATGACCATCGAAAAGAGTATTTCCTTTAGTACACCAATGATTGCATTATCTCTAGATGAGGAGATTGTCATTGGTGATGTATGAAGATCCAGGTTGCATTTTCTTCAATGTGCTTCCAACAACAAAGAAGATAAAGATCTAAGGACTCTAGTAATCCTTGCAAGGAGGAAGAGATCAAGAGGGAGCCCACAAAACAATAAAAGATAAGTATTTGCATTGTCATTTGAGTTATTCTGTAAATCCTTGAATGTTTAGGATAATGTTCACAATAGTTATGTGTAGATGTGTGATACAATTTTATTTTATGCATGACTGAGATTGACGAGCAGTAGGCTCATGTAGTGCATATATATGTTGGGTAAGTATCCTATAGTGTTGCACAACAACCCATGAGCCCTTGTTGGAACTAGTCTAGGATGGAAACTCTTTTCTAACATGCTCAGAGCAGTGCACGCTCTTGCAAGTATGTTCCAATAGAGATGGAAGGAATCCAGATAGTCACCATGTGTGTTTGGGATATGGATGGATGTTGTGCTGAAGAATTGACTAAGATACTTACATAACTGCGTGAATTATTGCATTGAAATGTCAATATGATTTGATTGAATTTCATGATTATGCAATGTTGGTAACTAATTGGCTGAACTTGACTTGTAGGAAAGATCATGTGCTATGACCTACAAGAGACTTGTTCTGAAGAACAAGTGATAGTCATTCAACAAGAGGACAAGTGATGGATGTGAAGATCCTTTTGATACTCAGTATTTGAGAAGGAGCATGATTCTGAGATGTAGAGGGTGTAGGGTGCTTGAAGACTAATGGTTGTAGCATCGACGTGACATTATCCCTAAGACAGGGAGAATGACGTGTCCCTCCTTGAGAGGGATATGGAGTTGATTCTCCCGAGTTTTGTGTGAACTCCTTATTCTGTGTGGACTATGGTTTTGTGTGAACCGAGATGAGTTTTGTGTGAACTCCTTGTCCTGTGTGGACTGTGGTTATGTGTGAATCGAGATGAGTTCTATGTGAAATCCTTGTCCTATGTGGACTGTGGATCAAGTGTGGACCTAGTACATTCAGTCATATAACCTACAAGTCCAAAGGATCTCATATGAAGATTGATGGTTGGAAGTAGGAGACTCCAACTAATTTTCGTTTCTCTCTACCACAAATATTCATCCTTCCAGTGATCAAGAGGAATTGGAGTTAGTAGTAGCTGATGAGTTCTCTGAAGCTCCTTAGCTACTTCAGCATGTTCCTTGAGATATGGGGATCACATGAAGAGAAGTTGGCTTCCAGTTGGAATCATGGCAAACTCTAAAATTGGTTAGAGCATTACTTGTGCTTGAATGTTCATATTTGTTCAGTTAGAGTAGTGGCTTAGGATTCAACATATGTAGATGTCACAAATTGTTGATAATGATTCCTTGATCGTGATTTTGATCCCACTGAGACAGAGAGGTTCATTGACAAATGTAGAGGGAGCTAGCCTATGATTTTGAGATGAAGAACCTTGGCCTGATACATTACTTCTTGGTATTAAAGGTGTGGTAGAGACATGATGAGACCTTCCTGAGTCAGTGGAAGTATACTATTGATGTCCTGAAGAGATTTGGGATGATGGACTGTAATTCCATGGTTATAACCATGAAAGAAAATATGAAGAAGTTACATGATTTTTCCATATGTTCAGATTTAGTGGATCCAAACATGTACCTCCAGTTGATTGGTTCCTTGTTGTACCTGGTTAATACCAGGCTAGATATCTGTTATATAGTGAATGCATTGAGTCAGCACATGGTCGAGCCGAGACAAGTACATTGGCTAGAATCTAAGCATGTGCTAAGATATATTCACAGTATAGTTGGTTATGGGTTGAGATATACCTCAGGTGTAGAGTGAAGCTGGTAGGATTCACTAATTCAGATTGGGATGGGAGTGCAGTTGACAGAAAGAGCACATTTAGGTGTTGTTTTAGCTTGGGATCAGCTATGGTTTCTTGGTTCAGCAAGAAACAGTCTTCTGTGGCACTCAGTAAAGTAGAGGCAGAGTACGTCACAGTCAGTGCAACTAGAAGGGAGCAGTGAAGCTCCAGTACATCTCCACAGATGAGAATATTGCAGATATCCTTACCAAGCCTTTGTCCAGAGTGAATTTTGCATACTTCCGTGAAAGGCTTGGGGTGGTGGAGATTCCCTTCCTCAGGAAGGGAGATTGATAACCAGTATGGATGTTGATGAGGCACATGCCGAGACTTGTGTGACTTGACTCCTTAGTGGAGTGTGTCCCTATGGGGTATGGTTCCTGTGTGGAACGTTCTCCTGTGTGGAGAGGACTACTTTGAGGAGTGGATCCCTGTGTGGGATATTCTCCAGTGGGGAGAGTGCTCCCGTGTGGAGCTTGGGCCCAGAGGGGTGGACTAGTTGTAGTCATCATCTCCTTCCAATTATAATGAATGGTAAATTGGAAGAAGAGTCTTCCTAGGGATGTGGAGCCTCCCTTCGATTTGAGATCGACAAAGTGCTTGGAAGAAGTGTCTTCCTGAGGAGTGTAGCCTCGTTTCGTTTTAAGATTGATAAAGCACGAGGATGTGTTCCTCTGTGGTCTCGGTTAACCAGGATGATCAGATGGATTAGATATCATCTTTGGAAAGATGATGTAGTTCCAGTAGGAATAGTTGTTCTAGTCAGAAGGACTTGATCAGAGAGACCATTCTTATGATGACGAGATGTTCGAGACAAGCTGTGACGATCATATGATATCCATATGTGTTCTAGAGTGATGATACCTCCCTAGCTGAGAGGGATTGTTGATGTTTTCATGAGTTCCATCCCTGACCATTTGGACTAATTAGTAGAGGGCTCGAATGCTTAGCCTAGTCTAGTCATGTGGACTGGAGTGATGGTAGGCTAGAGGTCACGTTGCGTACTCAGTATGTGGAGTGGTCCTTAACATGAGTGATCTATTCTTTATAGTGTCATGACTTGTCTATGTTAGAAGGATATTTTATCTCCTTGTATATTAGACAAAGCCTAGTCTAATGTTGTAGTTGACAATTGGCTCTAGAAGTGTCCGGGACTTCTTAGAGTATGGTCAAATCAACATTAGAGCTCTTGGGTAAGAATGTGACCGCATATGATGAGACATCAACAATGCAAAATTTTTGATATCCAAAGAAGTCAAGACAATCCATTGAAGAACTCCTAAAGAACGTTGAAGAAGAATCTCCAGAAGACAAACAATGTTGAAGATCGTGCAAGAAGAACAAATTCCTCGCTAAGAGGGAGTGTTGATGTTTATGTAGCATAGAAATATATTCTTAAGAATTCCCAGATAAAGTGGAAGACATGAAGAGCACAATTACCCCAATAAAATCATTAGAGAGATTTTGAGGTCAAAAAAGGGCCTCCTAAGAGATGTACTACAAAAATATGAGATATATTAAAATATTATGAATTGGGGGTTTTATGGGGTAGGTATATATGACAAGTCACCTCCCACACTATTTTCTATGCACAATATAAATAACCATGGTTGAGTTACTTTTCAAAATTCACTAGAAATAAAATTAATAAAATAAGTTTACATTGATGTGACTAAGATTCATTGTAAATTCCCAAAAATGTATTGTCCTTTAACATTTATTTGTCTTGAACTTGCAAATGAAATTAAATAATAAAAAACATTTTTAAGAGCTTTTTTTTAAATTTTATGTTGACTTTTTATATTTAGTACTTTTCTCATGAATTTAATAATGTAATTTAATTGAGAATTTATTTACATGTAAAATGTCAATAATATTATTATAATCCACATTGCATTATTATTATTATTATTATTATTATTTATTAAATCTATTATTATTCTTTATTAGTTTGACATTATGTTATTAAATAGAATGGAGTGAATATATAATTTAAAATTAAAAACATAAAAATGATAATATATTATTTTATAAAAAAATGTGAAAGGACTTTCTTTATGAATTAAGAGTACTTCACTTGAAAATGACAATAATATTATTTTATGTGAAAGTGTGAAAATACAATCATTATGAGGACTTTACTTGAAAATGACAATAATATTATTTTATGAAAAGACTATCATTATGAATACTTTACTTTATGACTTAAAAGTACTTACACCACTACCTTCGTTAACTATGTGTTTTCATCCACCATAGAAAATTTAACAAATAAGCATTCTTAACTCATGCAATGCCACCTCACCAAGGGGGATGATGTCATCTACTAGAATGTGATTGGTTGTATTTTATAGTACATTTTCTTTGTTTTGAGGCCCTTTTTTTACCTCAAAATTTCTCTAATGTGGGTAAAATAACCCTAGAAGATAAACAGACAAGTAAGCTTAAAGATAAATAAATAAATATATAAAAGTCAATCCGACCTAATTGAGGAAACTTCTATTGAAAAGAAGAATATAAATAAAGTGCTTTCACACTTCATTATTACAACAACAAGTTCATCTCTCTCTCTCTAAAGTGGTGCGCACTTCTCTAGGAGGACAAGTGAAGAAGACAAGAAGCAAGAAGAAGTTCGCTCTAGGTTGTAGAAGACTAATTTATGGGGCTCTTACTTTTGTATCTTCTCTGTTTGTGATCTATCTTGTTCAAGATCACTTCTATATATGGATGTACTTGTATTTTGTACTGAATCTCTGAACAAGAAAGGATTGTGGGGTTTTTCCCGAGTTTGGGTTTTCCCAAGGTAAACTATTGTGTCTCTTGTGTTTCTGTGCATGATTATGTGTAGTTAAAATTGAAAGAGATGAAAATTATACTGCTATATAAATAAAAATCTAACAGTCAAGTGGTTGAAACCTCTTGTTCATGATGTGCTTATTCATCGATATAGTAACAAAAACATGGAAGAAGGTAGTATCAATATCAAATGCCCATGCAACTCTCTCTACCATCACCACTTCATTTGAGGGACATTGTTGAGAGCCATAACAACAAATGGATGTCCTTCAACCATTCTTGCCAATCTCCTTATATAAATTCATCACCTTGTCAAAACATATTAGATTATCCTCAATCAAGAATGCAATAGAAAATTAGTTAAAATAAAAAGAATATTGGATTATGAATGCATAAACATTAGACAATTTTGAATGCATTTTATAACATCTCTAGCATTTTTTCTATTAGTTACCATTGAAGCTTGGTTAGCACATGATTCTACACCATTGCATTGCAAACATTAACCCTTGTAGCAACTTCATGTTCGAAGGAAGTTCATGATTTGATGATGAATTTCAAGGTCTGATGTATTAATACAATCAAGGTAAATTGAACATGACAAGTGAAGAGGGTATATAGATATAAAGTTTAGTAGCATCAAGTTCTTCATGGTTGGTATCTAGTAGGTTCATAAAAAGATGGTATGCTAATCATAAAAGGAGTAGTATAAATATTCTACGTTTTTAATCTTTTCGGGGTATATTTTCCAATTTGTTTTGTTAGTACTCTAGACTGGGTTCCGACAAAAAACTACTAAAAAGTCCAAAACGTAGAATAAATAGACTACTCCATCATAAAATTAATATAGCTTAATTTTAATTACTTTGAAAATATATCACTTTTTTATATAACTCAAGGAGTTGATTCAATTGGTGATTACCAATATTATTAAGCATTTAACTAATTCCATATCATTTTTATTTCAAATACATTAAATAATATCTTGTAAATCTATAATATATATAATTAAAATTTACTAACAATTATCATACTTTATAAAATATAATCTATTACTCTTATGCCCTCAGTCGATAGTCAAGTTGAAAAGAATAATGAAGATTTATTATTCTTATGCATTAGATTCATAATAAGAAAAGAATGGCAAGTCACCCACCAATAAAATATCCTTTGGTTTCATGATTGTAAGGCGATTGTGTGGAATCTTTTTGATTGCTATAGCTAGAGTCCAATTTAGATAGCTAGGAAGGATAAGAAGTTTTAGTTGAGGAAGGGATTGGTGGAACCTCTCTAATGATGCATAATGTGCTTCTTCAAAATTCTACTAATTGGTATAATTGATTAAGATTCCTCGTTACATTGTTACTTGGATGTGTATTTGCTAAGTCATATAAAAGGTTAATGGAAAGAAATCAAGATGATATTTGGATATATAAAAGAAACTCTAGATTTTGGTCTATGTCGCTGAGTTGACTAATTAAATTTTGATTAGGTTAGTTGTCTAATTATAATTAGTAAATAGTAAATTAGTACAAGACATTGTTGAGAATGGTGTAAGCATCACATTTGTATATAACTAATTCTTATTGTGTCATCAATGCATTTGATTGGACATTAATATTCTTAATAAGAGACTGCCTTGCTTTTTGAGTTTTGTATAAATGTACAGTCAAGCATAATTTGTATAATCATTTAATAATATTTTTTATTATTCTTTAGCAGAGGAGCATTATTTATTTTCTAAAGTGTTTTAAGGTAACTATATCAAAAATTTGAGGATTTCAATCGGGGTGTTGTTGTTGTTGTTGTTTTTTTTTTTTTTTTTTTTTTTTAATTTTGCAAAATCGAAATTTAGCTGTATTTTATGGGATTTTGATGGTAGAAATGGATTCAGCACCCTCAAAAACCCTTGGAGCACCCAAAATTCTAGAATTTGATAGCCATAACCTAGATTTTGAAAAATTACTTTCAGATTTTTTTCAAACTCATGCCGGTAAAAATTATTTATTCGGGCTCAAATCTTAGAATTTTTAGACTAAGCTTATCTTTGACATTCTCTATTGTTCATGCATACTTATCAGCGATGGCATTGATGTCTCATGGTTATCTTTATTGTTATTGGAGATTTCTCTCTCCATTGCATTTGTGTTGGGACATCGTTTCTCTCTAAAGAGTGTGTTGCCATAGTGTTGTTATTTTCTCCATTTATTACAAGTTTTAGGGTTTGCAAGTGGTTCCATTCAATCCTTCTCTCTTATGGATCTTCACATGTATAAGAATAGATGTCAACCTCCCTTACCTTTTTTACTACTATTTAGGGTTTGTTATTGGTTGTGTTTTACAATGTTTGGAATAATTTGCAGATTGTTCCTAACTCCTACAGTATTGGGGTTGTTTCATGGTGATTGTATTTGTTAATGAAGGCCCGAAAGGTGCATCATTTAGGGTTGTTTTTAGTTTATTCTATGCACTTTTTTTTTGAGATATTGTCCATAAATTTGAGTGAGTTCCCAGCATTAGGACTTACAAACAAACTTATTTTTTAACCACTTTTTTATAAAGTTATCCATGCCTATGGGTTAGTAGCATCAGTGTTTGTCTTGTGCTTGTATGCACTCTTTTGGAGATATTGTTCATAAATTCGGGTTCCCAGCATTAGGACTTACAAACAAATTTATTTTTTAGCCACTTTTTTATAGAGTTATCCATGCCTATGGGTTAGTAGCATCAGTTTTTCTCTGGTGCTTGTAGAAACAAAATTTTGGACCATCCATTCTATTCATTTTCAGAAATATATCTAAGACTATGGACTACTGGCATCACTAGTTTTACGTGACCGCAAAATCTAGTTTTCAGACCATCTCCTTCTTTATAGCAAATTGAAAGATATTTTGGCTAGTGGAATTGCCTTAAGGAATGCAAAACTACGGTTTTTGGATCAAAGCTTTTCTAGGGTTTTAACCCTCCTTCAAGGGCTTCGAGGCTACTTGGTTAGTGGCATCACTGAGTTTTGTGACTATGGAATCTAGTTGGCGTATACAATAAGGTAAGTTTGAATGCACATAACCATTATGGATGTTCATGTCACTAATCATGAAGTCTCATTAAACAGAAGAGTTAAGCAGTCGCTGAAGGAGTGATTCTACCTGTAATAAAGCTTTAGTGATTCTACCTGTAATTAAACAGAAGTGTTTAATTAATAAAGCTTTAGTGATTCTACCTGTAAAACTCCAGTTATTTGTCCAGGGGTGTTTGGTTCTTAGAAAAGTAGCTAGAATCTTCTAATATTTAGGTATTTGGTATTTGAATGCAGGGTGATACATGGCCTTTATCAAATGAGCAAGCAAAGCAAGTGATTCGTCCAATATTTACGAAGATTTTTTTCATAATTTGTTCATAGTTCATCCAATAGTTTGTTCCAGATTTGTTCATAGTCTGTGCAGGTTTGTGCAGGTCTCTGCAATTTTTTCCAGTAACTGTTATCCAATTTAATAGAAAGAGGAACAATGGCTGTTAACCAATTTTATAGATAGAGGAACATGGCAGGAAATGGCATGTAGTCACCCAATAATTAGTAAAGGATTAGACATGTAGCAGAGTCTGTAATTTAATATAAACTATGACAGTTTTCTCTTTCAAAAATCAGACCAAAGAAATCCTTTCTCCAAATTGTACTCCTCTTCAGGAATACTAAACAGAGGAGGGGGAGAAAGCATAAGAGCCTCTGCCAAGTCTGTAAATAAGTTAAAGGATTCGAACAAGTCTTCCTCCACCACTACACACCCAGCGTCACCAATTCCTTCTGTTGGTGTATACACTGACGAGGAATTACTAATGTCCGTTTGCCCTGATAGCTCGACACTTGCTGGCTTGAAATCTGAGCTAATTCCTGAACATGGTTGATGCGAGGAGGAAGATGAAGGCTCGTTACTTATTGGAGGGTTTCTTGGGCTTCTTCTTGTTCGTTTATTGGAGTCGTTTGACCATCCAGAATTCCCTGCATTTGCCGAATAGAACGCAGCAGCTGCTTCTGTAGCAGCAGCTTGAATGTGGCGCGGAGACAAAGAAATTGGCTGCGGAATGTGATCAATTAGCTCTGGGAAATTAAGCAACGCGTGCTTCTTGCCCTTCAAATAGACCTCAGCGACGTCATAGGCTCGAGCCGCCATCTCTGGTGTATCGAAGGAGCCGAGACAGATTCTGGTTTTCTTTTTAGGTTCCTCAATTTCAGACACCCATTTCTCCCAACTACGACGGCGCACACCTCTGTAGCTACCTACAGGACTTTGTTTCAACGTGGTCTCCTCCCGCAGCAAAGGGGCAACCTCGTCTTGCGTTCGAATCCTCTTGACGCCACCCTGCACTGAAGATGCAGATTCGCTGCTTACTTCTGTGTCTGTTGACGAAGACACCATAGTCGTGGGCAGACAAAAGGCTTCCTTATCCATAGATTTATTCACAAAAAAATAAGCTGGCAGGGTGCTACAACAGAGGGGTACGATGGTTATTGAAGGAATTGTGTGTTAAAGTATGGAATTGAAGGTGTGTGTATGTCGTGTGACATCCATAACAGCTGGATTACAGAGGTTTCGACTGCAACTTGGTAAAGTCAAGCTGTAGTGCAGTGGAGTAGACAAATAAAATATGTGGCATATGTTTCTCGTGTCGTGCCGTAATTAGAGATATGCATTACGCGCATTGACAGTCTGGACTGCATATCCCTATTTCCGTGGAGTCACCGTAATTATTATTGTACTACATCTATCAAACCCTAACCGGACCTGCAAGCGGCGGTGGGTCTTATGTCTGACCCAAGGGAAGCCCACGTTTGAAGATAGATGGTGTAGAATAACTGGCACTCAAATCTCTCCGCTTTTTCGGTGATTTGTTTCTTAGATTTGGTTATAAAAACCCCTAGAATTGTAGTTCCGCCCCATTTACTGCGGAACTATGCCATGGAACTGTGTCCCTAGGGGTGTTGGCCCATTTTAAGACAACCCAGATCGTCGAAATTCCAAAAAAATAACGAGAAGGAGTGGAATTGTGCCTCGCACGAAAATTTTCGGTCATCGGCAGGGGCGATTTGAGTGTTAGTTAACACAGGCCAAGATAGATTGCTTGAAGTATATTATTAAGAATAAAACAAAATGATGAAGTAAATGTTATTTTTAAGTGTAATTGCTCTCGGTAATAATTATGATTATATTGTATTTTTCAAAGTGTTGGGACTTGGATTCAAGAGTCACTAAGTAAATGGCATCTCCAAAACTTGGTTTCTTCAGTATTGCTCTTCGCAATAATTGTAACCATATTGTCTTCTCAAAAGTGTTGGTACTTGGATTCAAGAGTCACTAGGTACATGGCATCTCCTAAACTTGGTTTTTGTGATATGCATTGATTATGAAAGGGAAGAATGTATTTTTTTGTAAATAGAAATGAACACAAGATTGTTGGTAAATGGATGGTATCAGTGACAATGTTGAGGGCACCTATAAGGGAATTCATAATGTCTTTCATGTTCCTACCTTGATCATCAAGAGCTTGTTGTGTGACATTAAGATTATTAATGCAAGTTCGATTGCATAATTTGACTCAATTGCTTGTATATTGAAGGATGTAAATGACGATATTGTTTCAAGAATGAATAGGGACAAACATGTGTACTAGTTTCTAGCAAACAATGCTATAAATTGGCTCGGAAGTTGAATTTGATACAAGTGATATGGTGAACAAGATTAGTACATGACATTATTGTTAGATTTTCACATATATCACATAACTTAGCTTAACCAATAACTTACATATTGCCATAAATAGTTTCTAACATAAGAGAGAACACCGTAGACACCACAACTAAACCATCAACACAAGATACAAAATATGTCATGGGTATTCTTGATACCGTAGTAATCAATATTAGTGGAATAATTCACAACATCACAATGCATGATGTCAAATCTCTTGTTCATCTTGATAAACAATGGTAATTGGAATAATGCAATTCAAATGAGGCCAAAGCCTCTCATATATATAGGTTTAGGTTCTTTACCCAAAACCCCAAGTGGTCCCATAAACCACAGATATGCATAAGACTGGGTCAATACATCCACATAAATCAGGATACATATGCCCAAATTGTGAGCCCAATTGACTCCAATGGTATCCAATTCGTTGGTCGGTTGACCCCGTATTATGGTCAATTCCTAGTGCTTTATTTCCCTTAGTAAGCGCTGAGTTGACCTTGTTGACTTTGAAAAGTTGAGTTTACCAACATTACAAGATTCCAACACCCCCCCTTAAACACAACTTGGAGGAGCAAAACAAGTTAAATCAACACTCCCCTTTATATTAATTTGTGTTGCATTGGGACCAATATGACATGATCAATGATAATGTCCAACAAATTGATCAAGACAAGGTATATTAATACCCTTGAAAGATAGCCTCGAAGAACTATCACCTTCAAAACAATCATCTCACATGATTCTTCTAGGAATTAGTGAAACAACTCATGCACCAAGCTCACAAAAAAGCTTCCACTCATAATGATGAAGAATTAATAAGAACACATGCATAACTAATTGGAACATGAATTAAAATCCCCTCATTGTTGTCAATGACAATCTCCGTGCCATCAAACAAATCATGAATCTACCATCAAACAAATCATGAATCCCCTCATTGGCTCCCCAAAAAATTCTGTAAGGCTACCATGGGTGGAACCCATCATCTTTGGGTTTCAAGAAGGGATCGCATGACATAATGGAGATGATTTGCATTCAATTGAGGAATGCAATAGAAAGGATGAATTGTTGGGAAAATTGTGATAGGAGGGAGACATTATTCAAAGTAGGTGGCTTGGTCTTGCTCAAGTTGGGTAGAGAAGAGTTCAAACCACCAAGTGGCATGTCTAGTGCTTTGATACAACAATTTGAAGGGCCATTCAAGGTACTTGAGAATAATTGTAACGTGCCTTACAGATTGGAGTTGTTAGAATATATAAGAGATCACCATGTGATTTTCCATATCAATCAGTTGAAGCCTTGCAGGATCGACGAAGGAAATCCTAACAGAGTTGCACCACTTAGATCCCCTATGATGATTGCAGATAGACCGATGCCAGAAGTGGAAAAGGTACTTGATTTAGAAATAACTAAAGGCATGGGTAATTGTTTAGTTGGAAGGATAGACCAATATAAGAGAATAGTTGGAAAATGAAGGAAGCACTATGGTAGTATGAAGAGAAGATTCAAATGCCCTAGCTTTTCCCTGTAGCAGTCCAGTGCAGACCATAGGGAAAAAAAATTATGGCACTGTTGTCGGGGAGCGAAGAATCAAAGTTATCTTCCCTAGGTAAAATTTGATGATTAGATCTAGTTTTGAGGTGGACAAAATTAGACATAGTTATAGACTGCACTTTCACTTGACGATTTCATTGGATAATTATGGCTTCCAAAAGGACCAAGATTCAAGGAAAAGAATCATCTCCTCTTTTTAAAGTTAGATTTGATCCTGAAAATATTGTCAAAGAAGCAAGAGCTTGAAAAAAAATTAGTTATCAATTTTTAGGGGGGAGACAAAAAAGATTATCTTTAATATATCACAAAATTTGGGGCATTGAAAAGGAAACCTGATGACTCAATGGCAGACTTCAACAAAAGGTTTAACAAGATGTATGGTAAAATACCAACTGGGATTAAACCCACAGAGACCTTAACTAAACTTACTTTTGCAAATGCATTTGATCCAAAATTTTCTTTAAATTGCTCAGAGAAAGAAGGGCCACAACTCTTGCAATTATGAAAGAGGCTGCTTTGGAGGTAGAATCTAATCTTTTAGCAGCTGACATATTAAGTGTCAAGCCTCATTATCAAGAGAGTGACAAAAGGAAATACAAAAGGGAAATTGAACCTTCAACTTCAGATTCAAAGCCTCAAGATAATATGTAACATCCCCAACCCCTCCATTTCCTTCAGAGGTGGTGGGAGACCCTTAGATCCATTTTTTCTTCTTTTTTTTCTTCCAATTTTACACAGCCGCAATGGCCGTCAATCCGCAATCCACATTCCTCAATCCACAATCCACATTGAGGGATTCAAAATGCAGAATCCCTAAAATAAACCTTCCTACAATTTCTCTTTCCACATTCTGCAATCCGCATTGTGGAAAGCGTGAATGCAGAAGCCCAAATTCAATCCTCCAGAAAATGTTTCCTTCTGCATTCCACAATCCGCATTGTGGAATGCGGAAATGCGGAAGTCCAATTCCAATCCTCTGGAAAATTTGTCCTTCTGCATTCCACAATCCACATTGCGGAAGTCCAATTCCAATTCCCTAGAAATTCCTCCCCTTCCGCATTCCGCAATTCCGCATTGCATAATTTGGAAATGCGGAAGTCCAAATCCAATGTTATTTTCCAACGTCCACAATCCGCATTGTAGATGCAGAACTGCGAAAGCACCTCCTTTTCTCCTGCAAACTTTCCAAGGGTATAACTCCTTCATCCTTAAGCCAAATTGGGAAAGGATGGTACCGTTGGAAATTTATTGGAGAGCTCTATCCAATGGAATGAACCCCTACCCAATATGATCACTCTAGCCTTATCAATTTACAACTGAAATCTGGCCTATAACTCCCTCAATGCACCATTAAACTTCTCCAAGGGGTTCTACTCCACTTCTGTCAAGTCTTCTCTCCTTCATTTGATCCACAGGGGTTCCTGTTCTTCTCCAATTCTAGGCTGGAATTTCCTACACATTTACCAGACTTAACCCAATTCCTCAAAGGAAAATTCAAAGTAATATCTAGGGGTTTGCTAATAACCATAAGCATTCTCCATGAACATAAGGAATGAGACACAATTCACACAAATAGGATGGCATACATGTACATATCCTTCTCAGGCAGAGTGATGAAAGCATGCAGAGCTTAGCCCTATCCCTCAATCATGATTACATACAAGTGCCAAGGTAAATACAAGGATGCAGAGGTGCAATGGGCATGATAAATGGAACAAGTTGGCAGATTCATGCATCAACAAACCAAAGGGAAATTGTAACGTTATCCATCCTCACATCTAACATGTATCCAACATTCAGCATGGCATAACAACAACATATTTACAAACTTAACACAAGCAGATGCATGCAACCCTATTAATGAATGGGTCATCCCCATAAGTAAATAGGTGCATGCATACACTTAACAACTATAACTAAAGAAACATCATTTACACTCAATAAGTCATGTATCCATCAGTCGTTAACATGTACAACATAATGAAGCATAAGACATGGCCATTCAGCTCTAATAACCAGTTGGATCCACTATGCACTCAGACATAAAGAAATACACATGCATGGATGCAAAATAGGCATCATTCAAGGCACAAGAACCACTTATCTTTTGCATTAATCCTCCAATTGAACTGGCTATGGGTTGCAACTTTCCAACCCAACCATTGATCTCTTCCTAGCCTATATTATTTCAGCAATCAGAGATCACCCTCGAGTTGGGGCTATGTATCCACTAAGGAGTCCCTCTCAGGTTCACTCACAGCGTTGGTTCACAGTCAATTAGGAATACAACTAACAATTAGCTTTTCAAGCAAATGGGGAAGGAAAATAAGGTTTTCTATATTAATAAGCTTCTCCACAGAGCTATGCAGGGCATATCCCAATGATCTTAGACTGGTCCAAGCACCCCATTATAATATCTCGATTTTGACCCCATTGCATTAAAATGTAAATGATGTAATATTGTTATAAAATCGTGGTGAGGAGCTCAAGGCCAAGGTCCCGCCATCGATTTAGTGATGCATATGGTTTACGTGCTAGCCAGGCACAATGAAATTACACATATCATGTAATTATGCATTTTAATGAAATACCCACAACTAGCTATGCAATGCAACAAGAGATTGTTGGTTGTGGAGCCAGATCTTCTAGTCTCATAGATGATATTGTATTAGCCGTGTTTGTACCCCAGTTCTATATGATGTGTAGGTGGACTGTACACTCACCCCAGCGGGGGGGCATCGCCCCCCCACGGGGTTCCAGGGGCCAGCGGTCCCTCGAGAAATGGGGGTTCGGGGGCAACGCCCCCGAAGAAAATTTTTGGGGCTGTTTTCGCCAGCTGTTTTGCGGGCCCATGGTTTTGGGTATCCCGTGGTATTTTCCCATTGTATTTCCCTTATAAAAGAAAGACATTGTAATACGGCTAGGGTTGATGTATTAGGTTTTATGCATTGTAAAGATCTTTGAGATCTAGAGAGAGCCTGTGAAACAGAGAAGAGGAAATGCAGCGGTTGTGCTGCAAGTTGTATCCCTTCATCTTTCTAGACGGTAATAATAATAAGGACTGGCAAATTCAGTGTGGACGTAGCCCAAGTTGGGTGAACCACGATATATCTGTGTCTCTCTTGTAATGTGTATGTGTGATTATATTTGCATTTCTGTTTATTGTTATTGCTCTGCGATCCTGTTTTTCTAACAGAGATGGGGGCATGCTTTTACAAGGAATTGGGAGGGAAAATATTCAAACCCTTGGAGCCAATCAAGTCAAGCCAAGTGTCAATGAGAGAACCCATAAACCCTCAACTACCCATGTTGACTTTTGTACCCAATCATTCATTTATCCAAAGAGTTGGTTGACGTAGTTAATGCCTTGGGGAAAGGAGAGGTATGGTTGTCCAAATCCGGGTATGGGAAAGCCACCCTTCATGGAAATTTGTGTTTGGATTCATTGGCAATAAAAGAGCCACAAAATTGATCCTCCATTCTTTACCCATGAGTTTTCCTCTCTCATGTTTTTGGAGCTACCTAGGCGTTTTCCCTCCACGTTTTCTGGTTTTTCATGGTTTTCTAGCTGGGAAGAGGGAGTTTTTATGTTGCAGAGCTGCTGGGAGGAAGAGAGCTCAATTTGGGGGTTTTAGTGAGGCTGTTTTTTCCATTGGATTGCCCATAACCTTTGGGAGAAATTGGTTTTACTCCCTGTGGTCGAATTTCCCTTTCCACAGTCCGTTTTTGGTGTGCCCACGATTTGGGGAAATCCCATGGCCATATTGTTAGTAAATCCCATTGTTAAAAATGTGTATCCATGCCCAATGATTGTGCTTGTTGTGTGTAGATAGAGTATGTTGGGGTATGGGTTATGGGTATCCATTGTTTTGGCTTGAGCTTAAGTGCAAGCATCCAGAAATGAAGAGGGTTTAGATTTAGCCTGATAAACCTAGCTGTGGACTGGCTTGGCTTAGATGCAATGTTTATTGGCTGTGCATGAGTTTGAGTATCCCTTTTTCCTTGTAGAAATCATGCCGAGCTCGATGGTGGTCTCTGAGTGCTAAAATAATATAGGCTGGGCAGCGACCTATGGTTGGGTGGAACGTCGCAGCGACATAGCTAGTTTCTTGGGACCATTTCACAATGAAGATAAGTATTTATTCTCTATGTGTATTTACTTCTGCAACGTTTTAATTTGATGATTGTTATTGATATGCTAAATGCACATAAATGTGTGTGGATGATGCTTTATTCTGCTGTGCATGTTTTCTTTGATTTGCATATGCACACATTTGTTTTTATGAATTTAATGAATCGAGCTGAGTTTATGAAAAATCCCCAGAAGTTTCGTCATGTTCCTTTCCTTGCGTTGGATCCACAGGATGGGACGTGACACCCATCACCCCGCTCTCAGCCTAGGTAAGGTTCCCTTCACTGTTGCACAACCCTTTGGGTGCCCCTTCCTCTAGCACTGATCTGGGTAATTGTGGTTGGCCGTGACTTCTAGATCAAGGTAAATAATCCCTATTCTGCAACTCGACCTTCTACAAACCCAATTTAAGCGTTCTCACAGATTCCCAAGCTTCTCACACTCTATCCATTCATCTCAGGGTTCGAGTTCGTGGTTTTCTCAGCAAGTAAGGCTTTCACACAGGGATTCTGTGTACTCACGGTTCTACCAATTGCGCGCTACCACATAATCATGTTTCTCTTCTCTCAGCTTCCCTGCTCGACTCTCTTTTTCCCTCTCTGTGGGATGAATCCCGGTTCTTTTGGTCAGCCATGGGTTAGGAAATCAGGGCCTATGAATTGTCAGGTGGTTAAGTGTCTTAAGAGACAAGTAAACAGAGCCATACTCTGCCATATGAATTCGCAGGCATGCTCCATACTCAATCGGCCTCATGAACAGGGCTTCTCAACCACCCCCCTTACAGTTGCATTAATGTCAGCATGGTGAGTCAAATGGGTTCAAAATTGGACATGTGGCATCATGGTTCCAATCCCATAACCCCCTCACCTCTCCCTAATGGATACATAGTCCCCTCTCATTTTGTTGCAGCCATAGCTAGCGCTTGGTATTTTACTGCATAGCATTATTTACATCATTCAAAATCTTACATGGCTTAACAACACATGGATTATCAATTACTTTCCTGTGCAATTAAACTTAAGCATCCACTAGTGGGGCCTTGGCCTTGAGATCCAAAATAGGGAAAACACACACATTACATGCATACAATATTTACATTACAAGACAATACAACCTAAGGGTCAAAATAGGGGTATTACATAAGAAGATAGATGAGATGACCAAAATGATCAAAGAATTAAATTTGAAGTTACTCAAACTAGATATTGATAGTAAAACTCAAAATAGACTTGCACAGGGATTTCCCAATAGGAATCCTAACCAGTTTCGTCGACCATTCAACCCACGGTTTATTCATAGGGATAGAGCATACAATGAAGATCAAAATATTCAACCCCCATTACAAAACACTATATATGTTGAGATTGATAAATTTGGTGGTGTGGAAGGAGAAGAGCCAGATCAAGAAGCTCAACTCCTTGATGAAGATCAATTGGTTAGCTTTCTCACATAGGAGGAGTATGGAGACTTTTTGATGACAAATCAGCTTCAATAAGATTTTGAAAATGCATCTCAATTAAAATGACAAAGTAAATATAATCTTAGATCGGGGCAACAACCAACCTTTCAAACACCTTAGAAAAAGGGTGCCAGTACAGAAAAACAATAATCATATAAAGAAGTGGAAAAGAAACAGGATCAAGTGGGTAACAAAGGCAAGAATTTGGAAATAAGAGATTGTGAGAAGGTACCAAGATCTTTTAATTTTGAGAATGAAATTAATAAAATCAAGATCCCTATTCCTCTGACCAAGCTCGTGAAAAACAAGTCTTTTAAAGTGTCTATTTTGAAGATTTTATAGTCTCCTACAAACCTCCCTTCCTTTGATGTTGTGAACCTCTAGGATGACAACCCAAACATTGTTTTTGGTCCTCAATTAGATGAAAAAGGCATATCTTCTTCCTCCTTTTTATGTTACAATGCTTGTCCATGATAAAATGTTACATAATTGTCTTTTGGATTCTGGAGCATCTCATAACCTAATGCCAAAAGCAGTGATGGAGGCTATTGATTTAAATATTACAAAACCCTTCCATGACTTATATTCCTTTGATTCAAGAGTTGTTAAATGTTTGGGAGTTATAAATGATTTAGTGATTAGTTTAGCTCAACTTCCTATGAAGAGTATCCTCTTGGATGTGGTGGTAGCTGATATTCCCCCGAAGTATGGAATGTTGTTGTCTATGTCTTGTACTATGAAAATGGGAGGAACATTACAAATGGACTATTCTTATGCCACAATTCATGTTTATGGAGGTGAGACTAGATGATTATACAGAGAAATACAATTGGCATATATTGTTAGTGATCATTGAAATCCATGTTGATGTATATGTAACTTCGGAATGTATTTCATCTATGTATTTCATATATATTTATTGTACCCTTATTAGAGATGTGTTATTCCTCTATAAGGAAGTGTCGTCATGTGGATTGACAAGTGTCGCAAGTGTGTGTACTTTCCGATGGGTTATTAGACCACCATGTGTGGGGTTGGCCTTGAACTATATATTATATTATGGATGTATCTAGATAAACAAGTCGGCCCCATAGTGTAACTGGGAAAATAGGTTAAGTATAAATAGAGATCGAGAGATCTCTATTTGGATCATTCGGAAAGTCACACTTCTCTCACTCAGAAAGTGGCGCACTAGTGAGGAGGAGGATCATCTGCTACTAGGAGACTATCTCAAGTGTTATTTGGTTGTACTTTGGTTGAGCCATTGCTCTCTCTATCTCTGAGGAAGTTGTGGGGTTTTTCACCTTAGGGTTTTCCCCACGGAAAATTTGTGTCTCTTATCTCTCATGCTTTTGATTCTTGTGATGCTTGTCATGTTTATTGTGATTGTTATGCATTGATATACTGTATATGTTATTCTCTCAGTGAAGATCCTAGAGTATTGTGAATTAATGCTCAAAATTTAACATGGTATCAGAGCTAACCTGAGAAGAAGACATTTTGCAGTGACGAAAACTTGAGTTTCTTGTTTATTGGGTTTCTCTCCACATATTTTGGAAAAGCAGTATAGTAGATTGACTCTACTCATCAAGGCGAATCCATCTGTCCAATCATAATTCAATTCTGAGCATTTTTAGATTTGGCCCTAACAATTAGGGTTTCTACAAAAATAGGAATTTCTGAAATCTGAAGACATAGCTGGAAGCTCCTTGCAAAAATCAAAGTTTAGAGCTTTGGATCGATATTTTTGGCTGGGTAGATCTCCGGGAAACTCAAACCCTAATTCAGGGCTCTCCCTAGTGAACCCAGGAGGACAACAAGGAAAATCTGAAGGGTAAACCTTTGCTAATCTCAAATTCTGAATGCACTAGGCTGATCAGCTCATCAAGGTGCATCTTTCTATCCTTTCAGAAAGTTGAAATTCACATTTTGAATTTTTAGGGTTTTCTGACAAACCCTAATCCGGGACCAGATCCAGTTTTCAACATTTCAAGTGGTAAGACCTAAATCTTTTCTATTTCCATTTGAAGTACTCTTTAAGATGTCTCACCACACCAAGCTTGAGGATAATCTTGAAGGGGATGATAACTTCCGAGCTTAGAAGTATAGGATTGGGTTAATCCTGGAAGAGAATGAGTTGGACTCATATATAAAAGAAGACATCCCTATCCCAAAGGATGAAGAGGCTAAAGTATTGCTCAAGAAGAACTTGGTCAAGGCAAAGAGAATCATTGCTGATTATATCAAAGACCATCTCATACCCCATGTGTCTTCTCTAAAGACACCCAAGGAGATGTTTGACTCTTTGACCAAGCTATTTGAAGGGAAGAACATAAATCGGAAGATGACCCTGCAGAACCAATTGAAAGGAGAAAAGTTTCATAATGGAGAAACCATTCAATCTTATTTTTCTAGGGTCTCCCAGATTAAGGAACAATTGGAAGCGGTAGATGAAATGGTGGAGAATGGTGAAGTTGTCATGACCACTCTAAATGGCCTACCCAGGTCATGGGATTCCTTTATTCAAGGAATTTGTGCAAGGAAGAAGTTGATCTCCTTCAATAGATTGCGGGAAGAATGCTCTCAAGAATAAGCTAGAATTGTAGCTCATGAGGAAAAGATGGGAGGTGAAGATCAAGCTCTTGCAGCTCACACCAAAAGAAGCAAGCCCAAGAAGGAGCACTCTTGCTACAAGAGATCCTATCAAAAGAATAAGAAGGATCTAAGATGCTTCACATGCAATGAGAAGGGTCACTTTGCTTCAGATTGTCCCAAGAACAAAAGGGATAATAACAACAACTCTAGCAAGAAGAAGAAGGGAAACAAAAGAAAGTTCCATGCTCATGCTGTCGAGGATGATGAACCTCCAAAGAAGAAGGCTAGGGCAGAAAAGTGATGATAGTGACGATGAATCATCAAGTGAAGAAGAGTATGTTCTAATATCTGCTCTCACAGGTACTATCTCCCATGGTTATAATGATTGGTTGATTGATAGTGGGGCTTCCAAACACATGACTGGGTTTAAGGAATCTTTTGTGAATCTATCTGAACATGAATCACCCAATAAGGTGAAACTTGGGGATGATTATCAATACCCAATCAAAGGAAGTGGTGAAGCCTCCTACAACCTAGATTCTGTAAAATCTTTGAAGATGAGAGAAGTCCTTTATGTACCTGGGCTCAAGAAGAACTTACTTTCCATCTTTGCTTTGGATGCAAAAGGTATGAGGGTTGCATTTGTGGATGACCAAGTTTTAATGTGGCCAAAGGGAAACACCATAGATGATGCAGTAGTGATTGGAGAGCAAGAGGGAGGTTTGTATAAATTGAAGGGACAACCTGAACATTCCATGGTGCAAGAATCTATGGAGCCAAGTGAAATTTGGCACAGAAGGCTTTCTCATATGCACTATAGGGCACTTCCAATTGCAAGCAAGGCTGTAGAGGGTCTTCCTAAAATCAAGACCAAACATGAAGGTGTTTGCAAAGGATGTGCAAAAGGTAAGAACATTAAGAAGGCTTTCCTAAGTAGTGAAAGCAAGGCAAAGGATATCCTGGAAATCATCCACTCAGATGTATGTGGTCCTATGTCATCCAGTTCTCTAAGTGGGTATGTTTACTATGTCTCATTTATTGATAACTTCTCCAGGAAGACTTGGGTATACTTCTTGAAGAACAAAGATGAGGTGTTTGATAAGTTCAAGGAATTCAAAACCTTGATGGAGAATCAAACTGACAAGAAGATCAAAACATTCAAATCCAACAATGGTGGAGAATTCACCTCAGGTGACTTCAAGAAGCTTTGCAGTGATTCAGGGATTAAGAGGGAATTGACTGCTCCTTACAATCCACAACAGAATGGAGTTGCAGAAAGGAAGAACAAAACAATCATGGAAGCAGCAAGGGCAATGTTGCATGACCAGGATCTACCTATGCATTTATGGGAAGAAGCAGCTAGAACAACTGTATATGTGCAGAACAGAATACCCCACAAGATATTGGACAACAAGACACCATAAGAGGTCTTTTCTGGTAAGAAACCGGAAGTCAGCCATCTCAGAATATTTGGTTGTCCAGTATACACTCATGTCCCAAAGGAAAAGAGGACCAAACTAGATCCTTCAGGAAACAAGGGTATCTTTGTGGGTTATAGTGAAAGCTCGAAGGCTTACAGATTATACTTTCCAGGGTTCAAGAAGATTGATGTCAGCAAGGATGAATATAAGTTCAAGGATAGGTAATCCAGGAAGCAAAGATCAAGAGGGAGCACACTCCAGCAGCTCCTGCAAGGATGCATATTTTCAGAGGGAGTTGACCATCTTCCTACATTCCACAATAGAAAGGTGTAGAAGAAGCTACTTCAGCAGCTCCTGCCAGGAAGCAAAGACTCAGAGGGATTCCACCCAACAAACAAACAAAGATAAGTATTTCAATTATCATTTCTTGCCTATTTTTGTTTAAATAATATTATGCTTATATTCCTAGACTTAGGAGATGTATTGTGCATATTAGAATGATTGCATTAATGAACAGTATACTACTAATATGCATGTGATGGGTAAGCGGCCTATGGCACTGTACAACATTCCAGTGCTACTTATCTAGAATGAAACCTCTTTGCTGACATGTTGGGAGTAGTGAAAACTCTTAACAATGTTCTGGTAGAGACTGGAAGGCATCTAGAAAGTTGTGGAACATGGATAAATGTTGTATTGAAGCATTGGCTAAGATAACTGCATGAATGCATGGCATATTTCTTTATGTGTAAAGAATTTGTTCTGAAAATTATGAAATGTTTCTAATCATGCAATTTAACTTGTTTTGTAGGAAAGACCATATATCTTCACCTACAAAAGAAGGACTACAACATTTGTTCCTGCATCAAAGATATCTATTGAAGATATTGAAGTTCCCAGGATCTGGGATGAAGAAATAGAATGCCATGATCCGTCGATCATGAAGAAGATGTTTGAGATGTAGTCCCAAGACCTAACAGGGAGTCACATGTGTGCACATTGAAGAAAGCCTTGTATGGCTTGTAGCAAGCTCCCAGAACTTGTTGTGATACAAAGAGGAAGCTTGTTGCTGAGTTCGATATGAAAGATTTGGGAATGATACATTATTTCCTAGGTATGGAGGTGTGGCAGAATGTAGGTGGGATCTTCCTTGGTCAAGGGAAGTACACAGTAGATATCCTGAAGAGATTTAGGATGATGGATTGCAAGGTCGTGGCCACACCTATGGCATCGAATTTGAAGCTTCTATGTGATGCTTCATCTGAACCGGTTGATGTCTCTATGTATCGTCAGATGATTGGATCCTTGATGTACCTGACGAACACAAGACCAGATATTTTCTTTGCTGTGAACACATTGAGCTAGTTCCTGACGGATCCGAGGAGTGTTCACCTGGTTGCAGTAAAGCATGTTCTGAGGTACCTGAAGGGTACAGTGGATTATGGGCTCAAGTATGAAGCAAATCAAAAGTTGAACTTGCAGGGTTATGCTGATTCAGATTGGGCTGGCAGTGCTGCAGATAGGAAGAGCACATCTGGGTGCTGCTTCAATATGGGATTAGGTGTGATCTCTTGGTTTATCAGGAAGCAGTCCCGCGTAGCACTGAGTACAGCTGAGGTAGAGTATGTTGCAGCCTGTTCAGATAGTTGTGAGGCAGTATGGCTACGGAAGCTACTGTCTGAGTTATTTGATCTCTCGTTGGATGCTACTGGTATCTTCTGTGATAACCAGAGTTGTGTGAAGCTGTCCGAGAACCTTGTTTCATGACAGGTCGAAACACATAGAGATCAAATATCACTATATCAGGGATATGGTGCAGAGAGGAGTTGTGAAGCTCCTGTATGTTGCGACAGACGAGCAGATTGCAGATGTGTTGACGAAGCCACTAGCCAGGGTGAAGTTCGAGTACTTCAGAGAGAGGCTTGGTGTTCTTCGGATTGATGACACTTTGAGGCAGAAGTGATGGACACATTTGCTGAAGCCATTCCAAGCATGTTGGAAGGAGGATCCTTCACATGGCTGTGGATGTAAGTGCTGGATGATGAGCATCAGGATGATGTTCTGGTTTATGCTGGATATGATTAGTTGGATCATTTATATGTATGTACGCATCATGTTAGATGCTGGATATGATTAGTTGGATCATTTATATGTATGTACGCATCATGTTGGATGCTGGATATGATCAGTAGGATCATTTGTATGTATTTTGTATATGCATCATGTTGAATGCTTGGACCATGTATTTGTATATGTATCAGGTGGATACATTGTATGATCTGGTGGATCATGTATGGTGATATGTATCATGTATTTGTATTTGTATCAGGTGGATACACTGTATGATCAGGTGGATCATGTATGATGATATGTATTAGGTAGATAATTGGTATGCATCAAGTATATGCATTGTATGATCAGGATGATCATGGATGATGAGCTTCAGGATGTTTCTCCAGATGACATGCAGCAGGATGTTGCAGTGATGATGATTAGGATGATCATGTGTACATCAGGATGATGTATGGTGAGTATCAGGTTGATACTCTATGGCCGTGGATCAGGTTGTGCATATGAGCATATAATTTGGCCCTGGGAGATTTGCAGATAGTATTTCGAGGTTTTGCCTATGGCATATAATTTGGACCTGGGATATCTGGAAAATGCTCTTTCGAGGTTTTGCTCTGGGAGGACATATAATTTGGCCCTGGGAGATCTGCAGATAGTCTTTCTAGGTTTTTCCTATGGCATATAATCTGGCAGATGCTCTTTCGAGGTTTTGTCCTATGGCATATAATATGTCCCTGGGAGATCTGATAGGTTGAGCTGTGTGCTCGTAATAAGTCCTGGGATGCTCTTGCGAGGTTTTTCCATGACCACATATAATCTGTCCCTGGGAGATCCTATAGGTAGAGTTGTGTGCTCGTAACAGCCTGGGATGCTCTTGCGAGGTTTTGTGGTGACCACATATAATCTATCCCTGGGAGATCCTATAGGTAGAGCTCTATGCTCGTAACAGCCTGGGATGCTCTTGCGAGGTTTTGTGGTGAGGTCACATATAATATGGCCTTGGGAGATCCTATAGGTAGAGCCATGTGCTCGTAACAGCCTGGGATGCTCTTTCGAGGTTTTGTGACGCACGTAATAAGTCCCGAGGATTCCAAAGTATGGCCAGTGATGACGAAGACCTGCAGGTGGTGGGCCTACATCTAGTATGAAAAAGGACTGGCTTTGTAGAAATTCCTATGACGAGTAGAGTCAGAGATTGGTTGAGATAGCAGCAGCAGTGACAATGATGATGACGATGATCCCGAGAAGAGGACTTTTATAGCAAATCTGTGTCGAGAAATACCTTCCTAGTTAAGAGGGAGTGTTGATGTATATGTAACTTCGGAATGTATTTCATATATATTTATTGTACCCTTATTAGAGATGTGTTATTCCTCTATAAGGAAGTGTCGTCATGTGGATTGACAAGTGTCGCAAGTGTGTGTACTTGCCGATGGGTTATTAGACCACCATGTGTGGGGTTGGCCCTGAGATATATATTATATTATGGATGTATCTAGATATATAAGTCGGCCCCATAGTGTAACTGGGAAAATAGGTTAAGTATAAATAGAGATCGGGAGATCTCTATTTGGATCATTCGGAAAGTCACACTTCTCTCACTCAGAAAGTGGCGCACTAGTGAGGAGGAGGATCATCTGCTGCTAGGAGACTATATCAAGTGTATTTTGGTTGTACTTTGGTTGAGCCATTGCTCTCTCTATCTCTGAGGAAGTTGTGGGGTTTTTCACCTTAGGGTTTTCCCCGCGGAAACTCTGTGTCTCTTGTCTCTCATACTTTTGATTCTTGTGATGCTTGTCATGCTTATTGTGATTGTTATGCATTGATATACTGTATATGTTATTCTCTCAATGAAGATCCTAGAGTATTGTGAATTAATGCTCAAAATTTAACAATCCATCAAATCATCCTTTATATGCAATACAAGAAGGTATTGATTCATGCGTTTTAAAGTTTGATGATCAAGTTTCAGCCTCATTTTAGGTCAAGAAAGAGGTTCCCAAAAGACAGTCCACAAAACTTGAAAACAAGCTTTGGCGAATGTACTTTGATGGAGCATGTTCTAGAGAGGGTTCTGAAGCAAGTATTCTTCTCATTTCCCTTAATGATGAGATAATTACCTTGATGTATAGACTCGGTTTTGAAGCTACTAATAATATAGCCAAATATGAGGCTTTAATTTTGGGATTGAGAGTTGCTAAGGATATGAATATACATTAGTTAGCGGTATATGGTGATTCAAAGTTAGTGGTTCAACAAGTTAGGAAAATTTATCAAGTTAACCAGAAAAGACTCAAAGTTTATCATAATGAAGTTTGGGTTTTGATTGAAAATTATTTTTCAGCCTTTAATGTTTCTTTTGTTCCCAGAAACTGCAATGAGACTGCAAATTCCTTAGTATTGGATGCAAGTTGTTTTAAAGTCCCAACTGAGCCTCATCTCAAATATGCGGTAAAAGTCAAATGCAGACCCTCAGTCCTAGATAATATTAAAAATTGGAAAGTTCTTGATGATGATTACGAAATTAACAGATTTTTGCATACAATTGTTGAATTGCCTGGGTCTTTGATTGATAAAGAAGAGGAAATAGAAGAATCTTAGGATTCACTTGATCTAAATAAAGTTTTTGGTCATGATGTTATTGAGATCAAAGGAAAATTTATACCTAAAGGTTTGGTTCCACTTGACTTGTTTGATAATCATGATACACTACGCAATCCCTTGGATCAACTTGTAGGAGACAGTACGGTGGACTGCAATATTGGTACAAAATATAACTCCAAAATGGTTAAATTATCAAAATCCCTGTCAAATGAGAAGCAAAAGAGGTATGTGGATTTAATGAAGGAATTTGTTGACGTATTTGCTTGGTCTTACGAAGATTTGAGTACTTTTGATACAAATATTATGCAACATAAAATACCTTTAAAGCTTGCTACGAAACCATTTAGACATAAATTATGGCAGGTAAATCCAATGTTGCTACTAGTCATTGAAAAGGAATTAAAGAATTCACTTAATGAAAAAATTATTGTTCCTTTGAGATTTTCGACTTGGGTTTCTAATCTAGTGTCCGTGAGGAAGAAAAATGGGGAAATCAGACTTTCTGTTGATTTTTGGAATCTAAACAGAAGTTCCTTAAATCATAACTACCCCTTACCAAAGATGGATCAGATTTTACAAAGAGTAGTTGGAGCACATATAATCTCTATGATTGACAAGTTCTCAGGTTATAATCAAACCGATGTTCATGAGCAAGATAAGGAAAAGACTGCTTTTGTAACCCCCTGGGGAATACTTATATATGTCATAATTCCTTTTGGTCTAATGAATGTTGGGGTGACATTTCAAAGAGCTATGGATATAGATTTCGTAGGGGAAAAAGATAAATTCATTGTTATTTATTTGGATGATGTTGCAATTTTTTCTAAATTAGATAAAGAACATCTCCAACATCTTAGGAAAACTTTCTTGAAGTGCAGGAAGTATGGTCTCTCTTTGAATCCTAAAAAGTCAAATTTTGCAATGATGGAGGGCAGACTTCTTAGGCATATTTTTTCTCAACAAGGAATCAAAATTGATCCAGATAGAGTATCAAAAATTCTAAAAATTGATATTCCAAGAAACAAAAAGGAATTCAATATTTTCTCGGTAAGATTAACTTCCTTAGAAGGGTTGTGTCTAATTTTGCTGAGATTATTAAGAATATTGCAGTTATGTTGAAAACATATGTTGAAGTTAAATGGACGAAGGAAGCCAAATATTATTTTGAAAAAATTAAACGGGCTTTGACCGAACCTCCAATACTTGTTAGTCCAAATTATTCAAAGGAATTTCAAACATTTTCTTTTACTTGAGAAGACACTATTGCAGCAGTACTATTACAAAAAAACTAAGATGGATATGAACAACATGTTGCTTTCTTCATCAAAGTTCTAAGAGATGCAGAGTTGAAATATAATATTTTAGAGAAACATGCCTATGCTCTAATAAAGGCCTTGAAATCTTCCAGACTGTATATTCTCCCATCGAATATAGTTTCTTATGTCCCAAGTAGTGATGTAAAGGATATATTGATTCATCTTGACAACGAGGGTAAAAGGGGTAAGTGGATAGCTAAGTTGCTAGAATATGATGTTGAAATCAAACCCACTAAGTTGATAAAGGGTCAAGGTTTAACTAAATTACTTGTTGATTCAAATTGTAAATATTTGGGTTTAAATTTGGTGCTGAATCAATCTGATGTTGGTCAAACAAAGGAGAATGTTGTAAGTTTACAAGTTGTTGATAAATATTCTTAGTCAGTTTGGTATAAAGATATTGTATTCTTCCTGTTGAATTTTTAGTGTCCTCCTAATTTCAACAAGAAAAAATTCAGATCTTTAAATTTGAAGGCTCATAAATATTGTATCATTGATTCAACTTTGTTCTAGAAGGATCCGAGAGGTGTGTTGTTAAGATGCATAGATCGGGACGAAATTGATTCAATTATAACAGACTTTCATAGTGGTGTTTGTGGAGCTCACCGCGACTGGAAGACCACAGCATGCAAAATCTCGAGGGATGGCTATTATTGGCCATATTTATTTTCTGATGTATCTTCCAAAGTTAGGGCTTGTCCGAAATGTCAAAAATTTGCAGAGTGAAACAAAAGATTTTACCATTGCCACTAAAACCAATTGTAATTGATGCTCTTTTTCAGCAGTGGGGATTAGATTTTATTGGAAAATTCATCCCCCATGAAGTGGACAACACAGATGGATTTTGACAGCAACATATTTTTTCACAAAATGGGTAGAAGTTATTCCAACGAGGAAACATATAAGGTAATAATCAATTTTCTAGAAGAACATATTTTTGCACGTTTTGGATGTCCACACAGATTGCTACCTGACAATGCTCCTTCCTTTAAGTTTGCTCATATGGTTCAATTTTGTGAGAATTATAATGTTACTCTTAAGCAATCCATGCCTTATTATCCACAAGGGAATGGTCTTGTTGAATCTACCAAAAAACACCTTATCAATAGCATTAAAAAGTTACTGTCAGAGACCAAAAGAATCTGGGATACAAGACTTAAATATGCATTGTGGGATGACAGAATTAGTATGAAAAATTCTATTGGCATGTCTCCTTCCAACTTGTATACGACACTGAAGCAATATTTCTTGTTCAGCTAGGATTTCCTGTGTTAAAATTTTTACAAGAAGAAAATGAAGAGCCTAATGCAATCTAAAGAAGAATATTTCAAATGATTGAAGCTAAGAAACTTAGAGAGTCTTTGCTGGGAAAAACTCAGAAACATCGTGAAAAAGTTAAAGTAGTTTTTGATAAAAGAAAAAAAATAATATACCTTTTCTTCTAGAGATTTGGTTTTGCATTGGGATGCCTGAAGGGAGGAAATATCTAAACTTGGTAAATTTGACAATTTGTGGTTTGGGCCATTTCGAATTCGTGAAGTTTTGAATAATAATACATCCATTCTAAAAAATTTGGGTGGATATGTTGTAATAGGAGGCCTAGTCAATGGGTGTTTTCTCAAACACTTTTTCACTTGATGAGGCTGCTAACAGCCTATAATCATTGTAAATACCAGTATTTAGATAGTTATTCAATACGACTCCAACACACATTGGAGGCACTGGTACATAGTTGCAGGTTTTGTTGTTTTAGAAGCATTTAAAACTACTAGATTACACTTATCAACATGGGAAGGAACTGGTCTACGAGTTATAAGCACTTCATAGGGAAATGCTACCCCCAATAGGAGTCGATGTTAGTACCTAGGTCTGCACTCAAGGTTGCGTACATTTTGTCCTTGAAACTTTCAAATTTAGTCCTCCTTCCTTTAATATTATCCTTAGGTTTTATTTATCCAAATAAATCTCTTGCCATGTTGTTTTATGATGTTGTGTTGCTCATCGCCTTTATTTTCAAATTCAGATTATTAGTTTGTAAGGTGACAAGGTGGCACAAATTGTATCCTTGTTGTATTCTTAATTTTTATAGGTATGATTGTTGATTGAGTGACTTAACTTTGGTTAAGTTGAGTATGATTGTGGGATAAGGTTTAAAGGTTCAGTTGCAATACAAAACTTCCAAAGGTTGCGTTACCAAATCAGGGCCGCTACCAAATTGTCCACTAGCACTACACACTGACACAGGTTGTCAGGGTAATCATTAAAACAACCTCTCATGTCATGTCATTCTTTGGAAGCATGAAATCACAATAAATGAAACTAAATGGTGAATTATAGATCTAGGTGCATACATAGTCCTTGGGGTTTTATGAATTCATTCAGGTTGCTCTTCTCTTAATTTTTACAGTTGTCAATGTGATCCATTCGATGAAATTACTGACGGTTCCCTCTGAAATAATGTTAGCTTCTCTATAAGACTAAAACATCCTACACAAAATTTTGACCTAATTCTCCACAGCAGTTGAACAAAGCTACCATGTTTGCACATAGAAGTGGTCATGTCGTGAGGTATGAGCCCATTGGGGCCGAAATTCTTGAGGATTACCCAGAATTTGGCATAAAATTCAAAAGGGTTGGTTGGTTTGCTACTGCGAAATTACAAGGTCAACATACATAGGTCTCCAAGGCGTTTGTGGAGGGATTTGATGGAAAAACTGTCACGGTGGGATATGTAACGTTTCTTGTCTCAGAAAATTCTATTGCCATAGAGACAAAACTTCCACAAGATGACGAATAGTGGTTCAAGCTTTAGGCCATTGATACTGCACATTGCGACCATTTTCTCTTGGACCTATTGAAGATGGTGTAAAGATATATCACATGGGAAGGAAGGTATGCAACTATCCATATTTATAACATGTGTTTCTTGCTGCATTTGGATGACATTTCAAGGATGAGTCTCTCCTTTTATTTCTCCAAGAGTCTTTCAAAAATGGAAGCTAGGGTTAGGAATTTTCCCAAAAGAAAACATAACATCTTTCATCAGGGTTTGATTAAAATGTTAATAATTCAAGGGTTGAAAAAAATTAATAGAAGTTGGGACCATTTTGCGATGCATTTTGAATTTGGAACCCTAGGGGATAAGTCTCCACCAGAAGATGCTAACAATTTTTCCGCAAGTTTGAGGATTTCTGAAGAGTGTAAAGGCGTTGAAATGGGTGCAGAACAAAGTTTTGAAAATGAATAAGGAAAGATGAGACTAGGAATGACGGGGGCTGTGAAGCCACTGCCAAAACTTGAGAATATTCAGTTGCAGAAGACAAAGCATTTCGATGATCCTTCAGATGATGAGGGAAAGACTAAAAATCGAAAGAGAAATCTCAAAGCCCCAAATCCCTATTACCTCAGGGGACCACATACTAGATCTACGAACAAATTAAGGCTCAATTCCTGGGCTATATTTGATCCTTCTCTAAAGGAGAATAAAGTTATAGATTTAGATACACTACCAGATGGAAAATTGGAGAATCCCAAGAATCCAAGAGTTAAAGCCTTAGTTTTAAAACCTACGCAAACAAGGGTCAGTTCCATAATTAATAGAGGCAAGGAAGTAATGGATCCAAGTCCTAATAAAAATAATAAAATTGTGGATTTAGGAACAAATGATCAATTTCAGGAACCCAAGGAAGCTCAGGAGAACATTAATGAAGAATCAGATTCATCCATGGAAGTAGAGAAGAAGGTGGCTGAAATGTTAACTAATTTGGAAAAGACTATCAATGTAGTTCCTTGTTCACCTTTGGTTCATCCCTGTATGCCTATGGCTTCTGAAGAAGAACATGAAATTCAGTGTGTAGGATTTAACAATGTTCCTAAGATAGAAATGGAGATTTCGACAGCCCAGATGAAAATACTAGTTGATGAAAACCTACCTCAACCTGAAAACAAAGAACATCAAGTTAACAAAAGGCTCAAAAAGAAATTAAAGAAATCTAAAGGCTTGATTAAATAATTACAAAAGGAGAATAAACAGGTACACGACAGGTTGAACGAGACTAATAAAGGATGGAATAAGCTATTCATGAAATATAACAAATTGTGTAATTTTTCTCAAGGGTTAAAGAAGAATAATTTAAAGCTTCTCAGACAGAACAAATACTAAAAAAAGGATGCTTGCACGAAAGGAAGAAGCACCAGGTTAATGATTAAAAATTAGGTATTTTGACTGAATTGGGAACCCATGTTCTTCAAGATACGTTGCAGAGTCAAAGAATTGATTCTCCCCAAAATCAATGAGCTGAACCAAAATGATTTTACCCTCAATGCCACCAGAACCAAGATGCAGTCTCTTGCTGATCAAAGACCATTTTTTTTGTTGTTGTGAAGAATATAGAGTCATTTTTATTATTTCCTTGGTTTATTTAAGTTTATTTTGTATATTGGTAAAAGAGACTTGTTAAGCGTAGTTAATTTGTGTTAAAGATTATTACCTAGTAGTTTAAACATTCGTAAAGTCTATACTCGAGACTCATATGGTTTAGACCTATTAGTTTGGATTTTGAAAGTCAGTTATTAGTTATGAAGATAGTTTCGAAACCCTAAAGAAAAGAATCAAGGAGAAATATATATAGGAAAACTGAAAGGAAAAAAGGGGTTCGATTTTTGACAAGAAATATATGAAGATCTGGTGAAGAGACTGTAAGTTTCGCTTATAGTAATATTGAAATAAATGTTCAAAGTTCTTTTATATATGAATACATTGTGCCCCTTGTTAACTTTGTTGTTATTTTTATGTTTGTAACTGAAGATTTCATGCGCTACATAATCATTCATTTCCAGGTTCATGATTTTCAGGCCTTAAATGTCTATTAAATTGAAAATATTCTACTTTCTTGTATCTCTTCAGTTCATAACGTTGTTATGAAATGGAGCCCGTGAATGTATGAATGCTTGTATTATTTTATATATGAAATTCTAGCATCGAGTTAAGAAATGAGTCCTTTATATTGGTGTTTATGAAGCCTATGGATGTGTAATATATTATTTTTCTGCAATCCCTTCACTTGAATTTGTAAGACTAATTAAATATTCAACCACTAAAAACCTAAAATCCATTTTTAATCCCAATTTGTATTCAAATTCCCTAGCTTTTCTGTGTAGAAGTCTAGTTCAAACCTTAGGTACACCAGTGGGGGAGGATGTAAGGTCTATATTGTGGGAAATTATCCCACTTTGGGTGGAAGCCCTTAAGGTTGTTGACTAGGCCCAATATTTAGAAATAGAAAGCAAATGTGATAACCCTAAAGTAGATTTTGCAAGGCTTTGTTAGTGCAAATAAAACAAAACAAAAACAAAAATAACTAAAAATGATAAAAGGGAACAAGAGGGGGAAAACCACAACAAAGAACCAATGCATGAACCACTTTAGATTGCCCACTGGTCAAGCAAATACATGTAGAGTCACCTAAGATGTGAAGGCTTCAAAGGGAAGCCAACAATCTCCCTTAGGGAGGCCTATTTTTTTGACACCAGATGTTAGATAGCTAAAAGAACCAATGGAGAGAAGCACTTTCCCCTTGAAGGAAGGAGGAAAAGGAGCTTGGAGAATGCCAATCTATGAAAGAGATGGACTATGAGGAAGCTCCAATACAATTTCTGCATCATAACCTTGCTTTTGGTTTCTCTTCTAAGATGGATGGCCATGGCTTCTTTTTATAGGACAAGAGGTGGCCAAGAAAAAACTAGATCCAAGTGTGAAACCATTAAATCTGTGATTTCGCTCCAAAGTACACAAAGGGGGGACATTTAATGAACCCAAGTACATAGGGAGGCCAAATTTGAATTTTTGGAGGTAATGGAACTTTGATGAGCACGAAAAATTATAGGGGCTAATCTTATCCCATGGGATAAATTTAGGGGTTTTAAATTTTTAATGTGCTATTTTTTTATTAAACACCCATTAGGTATGATTAGCCCACATTTTATTTATTTATTTTTAGTGAATATGAGGTTATCCCCATCAATTTTAAAAAGGTAGCTGAGATAAAACAATTTAGCCCCACTAAAAATGGATTTAAACCTCTGTTCACCCACACAAATCACTAGGAAGCTCCCATTCACCCCCAATTCCCATAAATAGCGATTTCTAAGGGCTATTTCTCTTTACATCGATCATGAAAATCAAAGTCGAAGTTACATTCATCCATATTTTATTGGTTGAATCTCATTTTGCAAGTTGCTTAATTTCCACATGAGATGGGAAGTTGATATTTACTATCAGGTTTTATAGTGACCCATTTGCATCTAGAATATTTCTGAAATGCATTGCATCATATCTAAAGTTTCCTGAAGAAACATGGGGATTGTGAAGCTTACAATTAGTGATGCAACAATAACGTCTTGTGGGTGTTTTGGGAATCATGACTGGGGGATGGGACCTTCATTCATAACCATGTATTTGGGCATGCAAGGGGGCATGAGGTTGCTTATAACCATTAACATTTTGTTTCTAATTCTGTTTGTTTTCTTCTTTCTGGGACAGGCCATGGGTGGAGCAAACTGGAATCCCACTGTCTTTGCTACTTCTTTTGCTTTGGGAGTTGTCGGGTATTTTGACATGTTTCTTGTTTTGTTTATTGAATTTTATGGTTTTCAAAGGATTTTTGTAGGGTTGACATTATATTTTGTGGGTGGTTGGCCTACTACTACAACATGAATATTTCTCTTTTAGATTTATCTCCTATTTAGTATTTTTTGTATATTTTTTCCTATTAATATATATGGTTTTATACTTTATCAAAAAATTCACCAAGACTTCACAATATTTTATAATTTAGTAAAATATTCGCCAGCATTTACAAGGTTTTATAATTTAGTGAAAGATTCACCAAGAATTTACAAGGTTTTAGACGTTAGTGAAATATTTTCCAAGATTTTACAAGATTATATAATTCAATGAGATTTTTTCTAAAAAAATATATATACATAATATACCATTGATAAAATAGCCTTCATATTTTCCTATATATCACAGGGATTCGCCTATTTATTATGCATAGAAATTTAGGGGGGGTTCTTAAAATTTTCCTTGTTGATGAGCCTTTAATGCGTCGTGGGTGGTTGTGGTCCCATCGTTTTGAAAGTCACACATATATCGAAGGGAAATACGCGTAGGACATGCATTCACATAATTGGTAAAATGCAGGGTCACACACCTAAACATGGATTAGGCCGTGCGGTACTATCTTTTGACTGTTCCTTAGCTTTTATGGACTCATATTGTTGCTTGGATTTGATGAGGATTCCTTCAATGGGATGCATGGTATATGTTGATGATTCCTTATTGTGTGAATTCAAAAAATGTCGCATGTGTTATAGATTTATGTGTTAATAGATTCCCCTTGGTGTATGAGGTTCAGAGGGTACTGTAGGTCTGATAATGCATGATTGTTTCTTTTGTGCTCTCTGGTGTTCTTGAAAGTTGTGAAGTATGTCTGGACAAAGAGGGTACTCCCATGGGGGAAGGTTGTTAGTGAAGCCAAAACAAAGAATAGTGTTTTATTCCAATGAGGCGGGCATACCCATGCTCGTAAAAATCTACCAAAGTGGCTATAATAAGAGAAGACCGAGGGATCAACTCAATACAATGTTGGACCATGGATGAAGGCGGATTCAATTCATGTGAGATTAAATGAACCTAGAAATACTATTATAAGTTTTGAAGAAGCGATATTGCTGATAACCATGATAATCCCAAGGGGGTGGGGGACCAGAATACTAGTGAAGCTGCTGAGTGTAGGACCTCATTGAACTGTTGCTATCATGAATTGTAAATGTGAACATTGCTACCTTCAAAATGTATGACTCTCCCTGATGCGATAGATGTGTTGACTTCGAGCATAGGAGATACTACTAAGTTAGGAAGCACCGAGGGATCGCCCTATTTAGTTCGAGGTGATACCTTATAGTGATTGAAAGGGACCGCAAGGTACAACTGAAACTGCTACAACTCTCGAAATATAATGATTTGATGTCGAAGAGAGCTGAAGTACATGATAAGATGAGGGTCTTAACCTGAGAACCAAGATAATTTTGCAACAAATGTTGGATTGACAGACCTGACACAATACTGGCTAGTAAGCATGAGGCTCATGAATTCCTTTGCTCGATGTCAACTTGAGTAGTAATGGATGAATTTTTTTTTCAAATAAAGGTACAAAGTGTAATGGAGAGGGACAAACTGCTGATGAAGGGCCTTGTAGGGGACATGACACTAGGGATGAAAGTGATTGACAAAACTCATAATGCTGGGGATAGGAAGACTCAATGACATCGATCAAAGGTGACTAGGGGTTAATGCCAAAAGAATAATGATGTTCCCGTATTTGGAATGGATTGGGGAATAGTTTGTACATAAGGAATGATTGGTGGGGTCCCTATGGTTTTTGGTGTGTCAGGGGACCAATTTGATGATGGGTGGTATTCCCACGGTTTTAGGTGAATCGAGGAATAAATTTGATGATGGGTGAAGTTCCCTCCGCTTTGAGTGATTCGAGGAACCTTTTCCATAATTATGTGATGTTTGTTTTGCAAACGCGAAGACGGGTGCGCCATCAATCAATACCATGTATATTTTTCCCATGGGAATAACTGGATAGAATTGGTTGCGGTAAAGGGTGGGTGCACCACTGGTGTCTTGGCGGGGGTGGTGGTACGAAGAAGATTGCAGATGGTAGGGTGATCATGGAGGCATGTGTAGTCAATTGTGTGTCTTGATCGTAACATGTGTCGAGGAGTTTGATGGCATTGACTGCTAAAGGTAGGGGAGTAAATGCACAACTATAATATGATGAAATATGGGTTGATCATTTTTAAGGTTTATCAAATGACTAATATGAGTGAGCAGCTTAAGGTGATAGGAAAAACTTACCTCGAATATTCCCTTGCAAGTAAGATATTTCTTGATGTACAATGATACCTCCTTCTAGATTCTGGGAAATGAATCTCATGAATAACCTTTCCCCCATAGCTGCAACACATCATCACCCTGCAGAATTAATTTGATGCCTGTTCCAACGATGTTTTCCTCCTTGAAAACCACCTTTATCCTACTGGAGGTAGGCCCACAATCTTGGCTATCGTCTCCTCAGTGGTAGGAACATCAATACCTCACACCACAGACTTCCCCTCCTGCAAATTGTTGGAAAATTCCAACGTAATCTCTTCATCAAACCGTTTCAATTTTTCAAAGTACACCACCCATCATTCATCTTGAAATAACTGATAGACCTCCCTTCTAAGACGTAACTGCTAAATATTTTCAGGTTCATGGTGTATTGCAGTACCTCCCATACCTCAATTACTGGTCTATTACTATTTCCAGAGTTGCAACAACTATTACTTCAAACAATTTTTTGGTTGCATGCAGGAACAAGAAAAGGTGGTGGTGCTTTAATTACAAATTGGGTAAGTTTCTACTTCTAGAGGGTTTTGAATTTTTTAATTGTCCATGTGAAGTGGTGGTATTGGGAATGGTGTCACCCCTCTAACTTAGCCAATTAGACATCCATGTCCAAGCCATACAAAATTTGCAGCCAATGATACACCATACTGAATTAAGAAATAAATAAAAAAATTAAAGTAACTCGTACCTGAATTACCTACCAAGCATTGAATGTGATGGAGTGTGCGGCATAATAATGTGCTTTGATGACACAACAATGGCAAGACCCTGTTAATATAAGTGATGTGCACGAACTGGCGTTGACGTATTGACTTTGATGGCGATGGGATTGTTGTATTTGGCGGTGACTGAATAGAAATTATCATGTTATTAATGCTAAAATTGTTCGGTGCCGCTAAATTTAGAGAAGAAGTTCTGTATTGCTAGCGGAAATATTTGATTATATATATAGCACAACAACTTTGGAGTTTTCATAGTCTTTGGAGAATGTTTTTACTGTGATTTTACATAAGAATTTAAAAATATGCTGCTACTGGAATTTTCCATGTGCTAAAAGGTGTTGTGTACCCAAATTATTGAACCATGTAGTCGTGTTGTTACCATTAACTAATATGAAGGAGTAACAACAAGATAAGAGTAACAACAAAACAAAAGTAACAACCAAATAAAGCAATAGAGTTTCAGTGAATATGGCACCAAAACTGCTAATTAACAAGAATACAATTTTATTTCTAGAACTAAAAATTGTCTTAGGAACTTGAAAGAGATTTTTTTTGTGAGTGCAAATGCCAACTGCTAGAAACCTAGTTTTCAGCTGGCATTTGTCTAGTTGCGTTCCCAATGGAATTTTCACAACTAAAATTATTTGATTTTTTCTCAAGTAATAGCTGCTAGAAGACTAGTTTTCAACTACTATTTGTTTAGCTGCACTCCAAATGAAATTTTCACAACTAGATTATTACTATTATTATTATTTATGGATGAAGAGGAATGTTCTTCATTCAACAGTACCTACAAATGTGGATTAGAAGCAATCTACTGAACAAAAGAGTCCTTTGAAGCTGGTTTATGATATAACCGCAATCAGTGTCCATTAGAAAACAAAGAGATTTGGTCTTCATATATGGTAACAAGTCAAATAGTTCCATTATTGAACACTATATCAAACTCGTAAGGACCTAGCCACCTTGTTCGAAGTTTACCCTTGAAGTCCTTGAATCCATAATCATATAGAAGGGCCCAGTCTCTAGGCTGAAATATTTTTTTCTTGACGAGATTATCATGCCATTTAATACACTGCTGCTGAACAATATCTGTGTGTTGCAATGCTGTTACTCTTAACTCATCCAACTCATTAAGCTGATTCAACCTATGATTCTAAGATTCTTTCAAGTCTAATCCAACTTCCATAGTAGTTCTTAATGTTTTAATCTCAAATTCAATCGGGAAAATTGGACACTTACCATATACCAATTAAAATGGAGAAAATCCTGTAGTATTTCACCAAGTAGTTCTGTAGAGCTTCGAGTAACCTTTCGGTCGAGTCTATGAAATGGTTGGACACAATTTTTGTAAGGATACTTTCCGGGACCTTTTTTGTGCTTTCCACCTTCCCATTGGCTTGTCGATGGTATCGTGAAGTGACACGATGTTGGATCTTATATTTTGACAACATTTCTTTGATTTTGTTTCATGTAAATTGTTTCCCTTTGTCAGTGACAACCTCTCTAGGAATTCCATAGAAAACAAATATTTCTTCAAATAAGAAATCCATGACAGATTATTCTTTTGCCTTTGACAGAGCGTTTGCCTCCACCCATTTAGTGACATAGTCTATACAGACTAGAATATATGATTTCCGCTTGGATGGAGGATTAATTGGGCTTACAAAATCTAGAGCTTGTTGGTCACTCTAATTGCTTAATTAATTCACAAACAAAGTGCGCAATATAAATTATCAACCCAGGGAAGTCTAGTTATTTCAAAGGCAATCAAGCAAAATATATGCATAAACACTTAGTAATTGATTCAATAAACTATAAGTCACCCAATTCATTCAAGAAATTACACCTTGCAACCTAATTACTAAGTCTGTACTTTGATCACCAATCAATCAACTTCAAATTCTAATTCAACCTTCAAGGATCAAAATATTTCATCATCATAAAACAATCCTTTAAATTGTATCAATTCTGGAAATGACTGCTTGAAGAGAAAAATAACTAATTTACTTTTGCAAGAAATTAAATCCCAATTTACCATTGCAAGAAATAAAATATTCTATTATACAGTTGCAGCATACAATAATAAGGATCAATCCTCTTTCTCAGACAGAGCCACACATAGTTCTACTAGTGTCAACAGTTCATAAAAGAAAACAAACAAGAATGAAATTCAGTGACAAAGCACAGGTGTAACATCAATCATTCTACGATCCAATAACACACTTCAAAAAGGGAAATCACACACCATATAGTCGACTGTTTCAGTAAGACACACTTCTATCTAATCAACTATTCCACAAAATTATAGGAGCTATGAACGAATAATCACACCCTAAGTAATTGCACTGTTCAATAGATCAAAGTTAAATTAAATCACAAATCCACACCAAATAAAATTAAAGAAACTAAATAACTAGCTAATTGGGAAACTCTGAGAGAAGGCGGGTCCTTGCCTCCTAACAGAGATGCCTCTACACACTACAAAGAACCAATACTTAAAAGATCAGGGAAATACTGCCAATTTCATTAATATAGTAAAGTTGGATACAACATGCGTCCACTCCTGTTACAATTATTCTTTTCCAATCATAAGCTTCACCCCCTATGATCAACCCAGTCCTCTTTAAATACCAAGATGAAACAGTTCAGATCCTTCAAATCTAGACAGCCATGAGGATCTAAATTCCTTAGGCTATCGAATCAATATTGGAAATAGAAAGACTTACATACATTATTACAAAATAGAAACTGTTCCATAAACATCTATGATCTCAATAGATTGAACTGATCCAACACCAAATGAGTTTCAACCAACCATGTAAATGAGTGACTTAAGCTGCCTCTTGCAATGGCCTGAGTTGGAGTCCTGAGAAGGTGGAACTGCTTGCCATGTACTTGGTGAGCTCCTAATATGGATGCCTAATGAGGGAAGCTTATACCAAGAGCCTACTTTAAATGTCAACCCGGGGAACGTACAAACTTGAGAGATGCATGCACTGTCTGTGCTCTTTATAGGATAATCTCTTGTCACAGTTAAAGGGCGGTATCGATGTTCTAAAGATTGTCTACTAAATGTGAAAACTGATTATGCTACGAAATTGAATACTGGAAAGGAATGAATCTGATTAAAAGAATTAAAGTGCTGAAAGCAGTAAATGTGTTTTGAGAAGTAAAGCAAGGAATCTATTCTAAGTAATTAAAATGCTGAAGTAATTAGATGCTGATATGTTCTAAGAAATAAAGATACAAAGACAGTAAATCTATTTGAAATAATTAAACTATTGAAATAACTAAATGCTGAGAATGAAAATACCATAACAGAGCTATTTTACTATTGGGGAAACGAAGTTTGTAACTACTGTCTGCGCACACAATTTGAGTCTTGATCTATCTTATTCTACCAATCTAGAATTGAAATACGATCATTCTATGCTTACCCATCTTCTACTAAGAAGTTAAAAGAAACTAATCACGATGAGAAACTGCAGTGAACTCTAGATCTAACCATGACATTGAAAGCTAAGCTATTACACATGTAATCGTGGATAAAAATATGCGTTGCAAGAAAGAACCTACAGGACTACTGAAATCGTTTTACTGTACTACGGAATGCATTCTAAACTACTACAGAAAACAATGACTCATTCAACGCTACCATATATCATAGAACTATTCATCAATGTAAAACGCATACTTGGAAAAATACCTGCAAATAGGAATCTCCTGACCTACGTGTTGGAGGGGCCCTCCCCAGTCCGTACTCAGGAGAGAATAAAAAATCAGAAATGCTTGCTGGAATTAATCATCAATCTTTCATTAATATGTAAAATCCATGTCAAAATAGAAGTCTGTACTTCAGTATCTCAATAGTGCAGAAAACGTTAACAATAATGTCTTTCACAAAAATAATAGCAGGGGCCTCTCGCTACCCGAGAGGTCCATATTTGTACGATTTAACTCTAATCCTAACTGATTGTCAAAGTACCGATTCATCTTGAAAGTGGGAGTGTGTCCCCTATAAATCAGGAAACAGGGCACCGAGCTTGGTGATCCTTTAGTCTTCTACACGTCCTTCCTTTAATAAACCTGAACCTGCTCAATCATGCTTGTTTTCCATATAATCAGTTTAATTGATATGCATTCTAACATACAAGATTAATCATAAAAACAAATTCATTAAATCATTAAAGTAAAACACTTTTCCCACAATTGAGTGAGTTTCATTACCATTGCTTGAGTTGGACTGTGGAAAAAGGGTTATCAAAATACTTGAAAAATGGACCCATTATTCTCTCCCATACTTGAAGGATTCACCCATCCTTGGGTGACTTGTTCCTTTCGTCGATGACCTCCTTGATATCCCATGCTGCCACCTTAGGTGCCCCTGCCTGTCTGAGATACCCAAACTTCTGATCCTCCCTGGCCCATGCCTTCCTCTCCTCCTCTTCATTAATTTGTTCTTTGAGGACTGGGGAAAGAAAGAATGGAGGATTCAATCTCATCCCAATCCACCTTAGTTGGCTTCTTTCCAGGGATTCTTTATAGTGTATGGTTTTGAAGAGAGCATCCTTAAACCTGAGGGGAGAGTGGAGTTCTCTTCGTTTTAGATCATTTGCCACCCTTCTCCACCTTTCCCTGATGGACTCATTAACTTCCTTTTGCATGCTGCGGAGTGTGATGTCGAAGTGACTCACTGCCTCTTGTTGTTTTGCGAGGAGAATGGGTATCAGCTCCTCGTCTTGAGTGAGGATCCTATGATTATAAATTATTCCCTCAGGGTGAGTGGGCTCAGGTCTGATCATTAATGGAGTTTTCCATTTGGATGCCACATAGAGATGATAGTCCTGGGCTCGCTCAATTTCGTGGTTCATCCACAAACACAATGCCCTTAACTGGAAATCACCCACATATGGGTTTGGTGACCAGTTGGGCGAGCCAGAAACTACAAAATTGTGCAAGAAGAACTCACTCAATTGGTCTTTCTCCAGCTCCGTGGAGTTTAATGATGAATCAATAAATTCCTTAGGAGGGCTTACCTCTATAGGGAGGTCTTTCTTCAATCTCTGAAGCTGGAATTCACCCCATTTTTCTTGTAAATAAACTGCATAGACTGCCGATGGTGGTCTGAGGTCACGCATTCTCTCATATATGCTGATAGTAGTGGCAAGAACATCCTTAATTTTGATAATTTCCTGGTCCTTCCTTGCCAATTTGCTCTGTGCTTTGGCCAAATTTTCTTGCAGCTCTAAATTCTTCTGTTCGGCCAGCCAGAGCTCTTCTGCATGGTGCATCTTTAGGATTTGTGTCTTCTCGGCTGAGAATGGGGGAGGTGTGGCCTAGATTCCTGGCCGAATTCTTAATGTTGCCAACTCATTTCGGAGCCTTTCCAATTTTTCTCGTGCTTCAGCGAGTTGGGAAACAACCTCGGGGTCTTCATTACATTCTGGAGGGTTTTCCTGAAAGTTACCTTACTCCTGTAAGCTCTGCCCTTCTCCTTTATCCATCTCTTCTTCCGTATCCTGTTTTTCCTCTTCATTCCCTTTCTCTTCTTCATCCTCTTCTCCTTTTTCTTCTTTGTCCTCTTCTTCATCCGTAGTGGGATCCTTTTGATCTATAAAAGGATCAATGTCATCATCAGACACATTGGTAATCAGGGGGCTGGGTTCCCTTTCTTTCTCCTTGGAGACTCGGATTTTAGATACCTGTGTGAATCTCTTGCTGCGCCTCTTCGACCCCTGACTACTGGTAGGAATATCTGGGTTTGATTTGGGGGAGTCCTCTTTGGAGTGTTTTATTTTGACCAAGGTGTCAGCCACACTGTCCAAGTCGATTTTTCTTTTTGCCCCTGATACAGAGGTGGTCTTACTTTTTGATTCAGGTGGCAAGAGCGTAGTCCTCATTCTCTGAACGTCCTCAGAAAATACCACAATGAACTCCTCCCAGGAGAGCTCTGGAATCTGAGCTTTTAGCTCCTCACCAACTATTAGTTTGATCAGCCCATGATGGGACAAAGAATCGTCTTTTCCCTTAGCCACCTTCCTGCTCATCTCTGCTAGGGATTGGAGTAGGAAAAATGGAATGCTAATATTGTTGTTTGATGAAATGTGACTTCTGTGCCTGAGAAGCTCTAAAATACGAAAATGGAAAATGGGAACATAGCTTAATCTTCCAGTGCATGTAATATATCTTAGGACAATTGCGGCCATTTCATCCCATGGTGCTGGCATGGAGGGTCTCTTGACTCCATTTTTGTCCTCATCATAAACTTCTCCACGCTCAAAGAATGCTGCTTTTACTGTGTGGTTTTCCTCCCCGTCGTTGCTGCTCCAATGCAGGCCCATTGGAAGACCAGTGTGTTTGGCTATCATGTCCTCATCCACTTTTATGTGTAACCCCTTAACCCGGGTGACGTACTGCTCATCTTTTATATGCTTGAAGTTTCTTGCGAACTCCTAGGCTACCCCTGTTTGGTATCCTCTCAGTCCCAGGATAAATGGCATCCAGCCTGAGTTGCGAATGATTTGCAGGACTCTCGGGCTTTGATAAATGGCACTGTGATCTTTTGGTTCACTCTTTTTAAAACCCTTCGTTATTTTTTGAATCTTCTCTATAACTAGACAGACCAGGGCTTTGGGATGCAGTTTTATACTTTTAACTTGGTTGGGCTCTTCCTACGGGCCCAAGGAATGCAATGGTGGTTGCTTCTCAGGAATTCCGGGTGGTTACTTATATGCAAAATCGTGGAATATGCTGCACCCGAATTCACTACCTTTCTGACCTATTCTTTTCATCATACCTGTACTTGCCACTTCTAATCCCCTATCTTTCATGATCGATCTTTGCCTTCTTATGATCGACCTATGTACTTCATGTGGTGAAGGTTTCAATCATGATTTGCTGAGGGTGACAGGACTTTGGTAGCAATCATGAGTTATGAAGGTCATTCCACCATGCCACCGATTTGAAATTGAAGCTATCCTCAGCTGACTAGAAACGACTCTATTGTGGGAAAGTGTTTTACCATAAAAATCAAATAAAATCGTTTAGAGATTACCCTGGTATGTATGCGTACCTACATTGATGAGATGGTCCTTTTTTCATGCACGGTGGATTCTGTAGTAATCTTGGCGGTGTCTGTAGTTGATTTCTGCATGTCAGTAGTTACGTGCGTAGGGTGCTTTTTCCGTTATGCGTGTTTTGAATTTGCTGAGTATGTGCTTTTGAAAATTGTGCCAGTTGTTGATTCAACTCAGGCGATTGTGCTTTATATTTGGATGATTGCATGGTTGGATCTGATTGGCTCCCTTGAATAACTTTGCAGGCTCTCTTGAATATGTTTGAAAAAGGTTGGCGTGGTGTGTCTTTGATGAATTCCGTAGTAGATGAAAACTTATTTTGCATGTAGATGTGGCTGGCTCACGTGAATTGCTTTCAGCCTCACTTGAATATATGGTAGCCTCGTTTGATTTATTTTTTAGGCTCGCTTGAATTGATGGAAGCCTCGCTTGATATAAATTGTTTCTTGGATGAATTGATGGCAGCCTCGCCTGAATTATTGGCAGCCTCGCTTGATATATTTTGCAGGCTCTCCTGAATTGCTGGCATCCTCGCTTGAATTATTGTGCAGGCTCGCTTGAATAGGTTGATGCCCTGCACTTTCTGTTATTCCTTTGTTCTCTTTTTTTTTTCTCTTTTTTTTGTGTTTTTGTTTCATGAAATGTGTTGAAGCTTACTGTTTTGGAGCATGCTCTATCAGCATCAATTGTTGCTGGTAGAGTACTTGTGTAAATTCCTCTTTGGACTTTGGTTGTTTGTAGAGTTTTAGGCGGTGCCCATTCACGATCATGGGGAACTCATCATCATCAATTGTAATAATTCTCACAACCCCATTGTCATAAATTTTTTGTATGCTGTAAGGTCCAAGCCATCTAGTGGTTAGCTTCCCTTTGAATGTGTGAAATCTGGAGTCGTAGAGTAGTGCCCAATCACCCTCTTTGAATTTCTTATCCTTCAAATGTTGGTCATGCCATTTCTTTCTTTGCTGTTGGATGATTTCAGTATGTGTAAGTGCTTGTTGGCAGTGTTCATCCAGTTGATTTAGCTGTAGCATGTGTTCTTTTTGAATGTCTGATAGGTTCATATTTAGATCGGCTGCAATTCTTATTGTTTTTACTTCAAATTCGATTGGTAGCATGACCTTTTTCCCATAAACCAACTCATAAGGTGTGAATCTTGTTGTTGTTTTCCATGTAGTATTGTAAGCCCAGACTGCTTCACTAAGTCTGTCAGCCCAATCTCTTTTGTGAATTTGGACAGTTTTTGTCAAGATTCTTTCTAATTCCTTGTTGGTTACCTCAGCTTGACCATTTCCTTGAGGGTGGTAGGAGGATGAATGTCTGTGCTTTACATTGTTTCTTTTCATCAAGTCTTCAATTAAATTAGATGTGAATTATGGTCCTTGATCCGAAACTACTTCTCTTGGCACCCCAAATCTGTGAAAGATCTGCTCAGTAAAGAATTTGGCCACACTGGTTTCATTTGCAGCAGCCAGTGTTGCTACCTCAGTCCATTTTGTAAGGTAATCAGTGCATACAAGGATGTAGCTCTTCTGATTGGATTGTGGGTTGAATGGGCCAACAAAATCGAATCCCCACTTATCGAATGCTTCTAAAGATATTTGTGGCTGTAGTGGCATTTTTTGTTTTTGTGTTGGATTTCCCATTCTCTGGCAATCGTCACAATGGGACACATACTCATAAGCATCTCTATGGAGTGTTGGCCAATAATACCCTGTTTGCAAGATCTTGTAGGCTGTCCTTTTTGCAGCGTAGTGTCCTCCACAGGGTTCATTGTGGGTGGCATGCATTATGTCATGTACCTCATCTTCCCTAATGCACCTTCTAAGTACTTGATTTGGTCCCTGTTTAAAAAGCATGCCCTCTGTCCATGTATATGTGGCACTTTGTCTTATTACTTTTGTCCTTTCTTTATAACTGTAATGTTATGGAAACTTCCCGGAAACCAAATAGTTTGCTATGTCAGCAAACCATGGACTTTTTATTGATATGGCAAAAAGGTGCTCATCAGGGAAGTTATCTTGGACCAATTCATTATCTGTCCCATGTGTTACTCTTGACAAAAAGTCTGCTACGACATTATGCTTTCCTGGTTTATCTATTATAGTGATGTTGAATTCCTGTAGAAGTAGCATCCATCAAATAATTCTTGCACTTGTACTAGGCTTGTTCATAATATATCTGATTGCTGAGTGTTCAGTATGGATAAAACTTTGGTATATTGTAATGTAATGCCTGAATTTGTTGATTGCATGTATGACTGCCAGAAATTCCTTCTTTGTGACTGTGTAGTTGAGTTCTGCCCCAGCCAAATTTTTGCTTATATAGTATATGGCATAGGGTTTCTTGTCTTGTTCTTGCCCAAGCACAGATCCGATTGCTTTATTTGATGCATCGGTGTGAATGTGAAATGAAATTTCCCAGTTTGGTCCTTGAAGTATTGGTGCTATGATGGTTTTCTGTTTAAGACTTTCAAAGGATGACATGCAGTTGCTTGTCCATATGAACTCACTGTCTTTTGTGAGAAGTGCAAACATGGGGGCAGCAATTCTGCTATAATTCTCAATAAACCTCCTGTAGTACCTTGTCTGTCCAAGGAAGCTTCTCACATCTCTTTGTTTGACAGGTGGGGGCAGTGTCTTGATTACTGATACTTTGTCTTGATCCACCTCTATACCTCTCTGTGATATATGATGTCCTAGAACAATTCCTTCTTCCATTAACATCCTGCATTTGTCATTGCTTAGGCACAAGCTCATCTCAATACATTTTTTCAATATTAATTCAAGGTTTTCCAATGCCTGGTCAAAGCTCTGTCCATAAGGTGTGAAATCATCCATGAATACTTCCATTTTATTATTCAGAAAATCGGAGAAAATACTCAGTATGGCTCTTTGAAATGTTGCTGGGGCGTTACATAGACCAAAGGGTAAGACCCTATAGGCATAAGTTCCCCATGGTCATGTGAAGTTCGTCTTATCTTGATCAACTGGGTGTATTAAAATTTGGTTGTAACCACTGAAACCGTCTAGGAATGAAAAGTACTTGTTTCCAGATAATTTATCCAGCACTTGGTCTATAAATGGAAGTGGAAAATGATCCTTCTTTGTTGATTTATTTAGCTCCCTATAGTCCACACAAATTCTCCATTTGCCTCCTTTTTTGGGCACTATGACTAGTGATGAGACCCACTCACTATCAGATATTGGATAGATGAACCCTGCGTCTAATAACTTTTGTAATTCCATTTTGACTATGTCTTTTAGTGCAAGGTTCAACCTTCTTTGTGGTTTCCTGATGGGAGTAGAAACTTCTTTGATGTAAATGTAGTGTTTGCAGATATCAGGATGTATTCCTTTCATATCTGTATATGTCCAGGAAAATGCTTTACTTTGTTGTGTTAGTATCTTCATCAATTTCTATTCTTGCTCTGGTTTTAAATTGGAATTTATGTTGACTGTCTTGCCAGAGTTAATTTCCATGACTTTTACCTTCTCAATCTGTTCTAGCAGCACTTCTGTCCATAAGTCATCCATGTTTGGTTTTGAACTTTCACCTGTTTCTGTAGAAAAAAATTCTTGAATAACATGATTGTTAGGAGATATATTTTGTATAAATCTATCTATATGGCCATCTTCATCTATTGCCTTTAAAGATAATGCAGCATCAATTGTTAGGATAGGTCGGAGGTTTTGATTTGGTGTGTTCTGGTAATCATCAATCCAATTTTGATATTCTAACTTTGAGGATTTCATTGTTGGTGGGTAGATTGTTATCTTCTTCCTGGTATGTCCACTGGTGATTGTCATATTTCCTGATCGGAAACCTATGTAAGCGTCCACAGTTGCTAACCAAGGTCTACCCAGGATAATTGGATAGCCACTAAGTTTGCTTTTTATTTCGATTATTATAAAATCAGCTGGGTATTCCCAGGACTCGATATTTATCATGATTTCTTCTAGCATTCCTTCGGGCTTCACAGTGGATGTGTCTGCTAGTTGGAGTACTATTGTAGTTGGTCTTACCATTGATTGGAATCCTAGGTATAACATAGTTTCTTTAGTCATGACAATGATCGCAACTCCTAGATCGATTAAGCTTTTATTTATTTGCTTGTTATCTATGGTGACACTTACTACAGGACTACTAGGATCAAGATATTTAGGATTTATTATGACACCTAGCATCAAATCGACCAATTGTCAAACTACATTAATAGTTGGTGGGTCACGCTTCCTTCTTCCTGGCTTCTTCAGGAAATTCTCGCTAATGAATTTGTTGCAGATGGGCACATCCCTTATGGCTTGTAAGATTGGGATTTGGATGTTTAAGTGTTTGAATTCGTTTAAGATTATATTCTCTTTCTCTTCTTTTGTATTCCGGACAAGTTTTTTTGAAAATGGAGGGTTTCTAGTTCGTGTTAGTGGTATAATTTCTTCCTTAGGAGGTTCTGGTTCATTAGGATGCTGAACATAGGGTTCTGATGTGTGGTCTTGAGCTTCAGGTATAGGTTGTTGGATGTTTTGTGGGGGTGTATTCTGCAACGTTTTTCCAGATCGTAGGTTTATTTCATTTATTTCTATGGTGTCTACAACATAAGTTGGGAATTGTGTGATATCAGTGTTGTAAGCTTGCTGCTGTTGTGGGGGCCTGTTATTATTAGGATTTGGAATTGGTTGGGCTGGAATAGGTGGAGGTTTGGGGGGTGGTTGAGGTTGTGGGGATGGCATAATGAGTGGCTGTTGTAATGGCGCCCTCCAATTTGATGGATGTGGGTACTGGTTTGCATAGTTTGTGGTGGATGGAAACGGTGGGGGGTATTGAGGATAAGACGGTGGATAATATGGCTGTTGATAGGATGGTTGATATGCTTGCTGTTTTTGTTGCCATTGGTTTTGATTTGGCTATGATTGCCATGGAGTCGATGTAGAGTTCCAATTTGGTTGTCCTTGATTATAGTAAGTTTGATTGCTCTGCTGATATGGCCTAGCAAAATTATTCCTCCTCTGATTTATAAAACAGAGCTGTTCTACAGTTCCTTCAGCTGCTGGGTCTTGAATGGCTGCCTTACATGAGGGTAAGAGGGGAGATTTATCAGTGGAATGGTAATTGGTGCAGAGACCACATACTGCTATTGTGTTTAAGGTGCACTGCCCCTTCTCATGCTTCTTCCTACAACGAGGACAAAATACTGCCAAGGCTTGGTTAATTTCATCCTGTTTCTTTTTTATTTGAAGAGCATCAAGTTGCATGGCTAGGGATTGCAGTATGTCAGTTTTCATGTCATCCAGCAGGTTTCCTAAATCAGATTTTGTAAGTGAGGATGATGATCCATAGGTGGTTGTATGTGCATCCCTCATCCCATTCTTAGTTTTCCTAGATCTTGAGTAGTTTTTGAAGATTTGCAGGATCTGGTAAAATGATTTTTGGAATATGTCTCCATCTCCAAGGAGATTTAAGACTTCAAAATTATCCTCTTTTACACCCCTGAGAAGGACAAGCTTTAATGATTCAGGATCCAATGTGCAATGGCTAGCTTGTTTGTAGCTGAGTTGAAATCTTTGGGCATAATCTTCTAATGACTCTCTATCTCCTTGATGCATCGTAAAGATTTCATCCCTAGTACCTTTGGCCTTGCAGTAGTCCCTATATTTTTCTAAGAATGAATGTTTCATTTGATCCCAGTTAAAGATACTATTTCCTTCAAGGCTCATGAACCACTGAAGTGATAGGTCTTTCAGTGTGGAAGGAAAAATCCTAAGCTTTTGTGCATCAGTAGTGTAATCAAATGATCTGCAAACTACCTCAAATTCAAACAGGAATGTGTCAGGATCCTCTAAAGTCAACCCATGAAAGTTTGGTAGATTATTAGGATTGATGTTCTTCATTCTGGCATCTTCGAGAGGTATGCTAATGGGAAAAGTGAAAAGCTCCCTAGGTTCTTCCTCTTCATTTTCCATTGAGGTGTTTGAGATGGAACTGGTAGTGAAGTTGCTTCTGTTTGGATCGTATGTGGAGTCAGTCTCGTTTTCAGAGTGTAGAAATTCAAACTGAGAATGGTCAGAACTGTTATTACCGTTGTTGCTCATGGAATGCTTGGGCAGAAAGCGACCAAACCTATCCCTTTGCCGACGAGGCATTCATTGGTAGAAGATATTTATGTTTTTGTTTTATGTAATTTTTGTTTCCTTTTTGTGGTTTTTAGGTGATGTCTCCTAAAAGATTTAGCACCTCCCCGGCAATGGCGCCAAAAAGTGGTGAGATCCTAATATGGATGCCTAATGAGGGCAGCTTATACCAAGAGCCTACTTTAAATGTTAAACCGGGGAACGTACAAACTTGAGAGATGCATGCACTGTCTGTGCTCTTTATAGGATAATCTCTTGTCATAGTTAAAGGGTGGTATCGATGTTCTAAAGATTGTCTACTAAATGTGAAAACTAATTATGCTACGAAATTGAATACTGGAAAGCAATGAATCTGATTAAAAGAATTAAAGTGTTGAAGGCAGTAAATATGTTCTGAGAAGTAAAGCAGGGAATCTATTCTAAGTAATTAAAACGCTGAAGTAATTAGATGCTGATCTGTTCTAAGAAATAAAGATACAAAGACAGTAAATCTATTTGAAATAATTAAACTGCTGAAATAACTAAATGTTGAGAATGAAAATACCATAACAGAGCTATTTTACTATTGGGGAAACGAAGTCTGTAACTACTGTCTATGCACACAACTTGAGTCTTGATCTATCTTATTCTACCAATCTAGAATTGAAATACGATCATTCTATGCTTACCCATCTTCTACTAAGAAGTTAAAAGAAACTAATCACGATGAGAAACTGCAGTGAACTCTAGATCTAACCATGACATTGAAAGTTAAGCTATTACACATGTAATCGTGGATAAAAATATGTGTTGCAAGAAAGAACCTACAGGACTACTGAAATCGTTTTACTGCACTACATAATGTATTCTAAACTACTACAGAAAACAATGACTCATTCAATGCTACCATATATCATAGAACTGTTCATCAATGTAAAACGCATACTTGGAAAAATACCTGCAAATAGGAATCTCCTGACCTATGTGTTGGAGGGGCCCTCCCCAACCCATACTCAGGAGAGAATAAAAACTCAGAAACGTTTGCTGGAATTAATCATCAATATTTCATTAATATGTAAAATCCATGTCAAAATAGAAGTCTGTACTTCAGTATCTCAATATTGCAGAAAACGTTAACAATAATGTCTTTCACAAAAATAACAGCAGGGGCCTCTCGCTACTCAAGAGGTCCATATTTATACGATTTAACTCTAATCCTAACTGATTTTTAAAGTGCTGATTCATCTTGAAAGTGGGAGTGTGTCCCCTATAAATCAGGAAACAGGGCGCCGATCTTGGTGATCCTTTAGTCTTCTACACGTCTTTCCTTTAATAAACCTGAACCTGCTCAATCATGCTTGGTTTCCATATAACCAGTTTAATTGATACGCATTCTAACATACAAGATTAATCTTAAAAACAATTTCATTAAATCATTGAAGTAAAACACTTTTCCCACAATTGAGTGCGTTTCGTTACCATTGCTTGAGCTGGACTGTGGAAAAAGGGTTATCAAAATACTTGAAAAATGGACCCATCAGTACTCTTCCATCTATGTGTATCAGCAAGTTGACGCACCCAAAATCCTTTTGGCCTCGATTGCTTTCATTAATCCATCACACGTTAACTTAATTAGGACACAAAATCCATAAACATAGAGAGAATATGAGCATTAATGTAACACAGTAATAATGATTTATACCTTCTCAAGATCATGCTTTTCTTTAAGGAAGATAACAACTGTGGCTAATTAATAAAGCAAAACAGGGTGAAAGTATCATAGGAAAAGTAAGAAAAAAGGCTAATTTTTGGCACCCAGCATATCCTCCCAACTGTACAGTTGCATTTCCTCATGCAACAAATTCGAGTGAATTTGAATCTGAATCTGGGTCAAAACTTCTTCTGTGAAAATTGGTGAGATTGAAGGAGGATTCAGGCTTATATCCTTTGTTCATGTATCCCTTGCAATCAACTAGTTCTTCCCAACACTTGTTCTCTTCCTTTTTAGTCAACTTATATATTCTCTTGTACTTGTTTTCAACCAACCATATAAGAGGAAACCTAAATCTCAATCCTATCCAATTCGTTCCATAGGTGTGAATGCACTTAACATACTCAGGAACTCGAGATAAGGCATAATTGATATTTTCAAAATAATAAGGATCCCTTGTTCTCATAGGCTCGGAAGAAGCTTCACATATGGATTTATTCCCTTCTAATGCGTAAGTTTGTTGATGTGATATGATCCTTACACATGTATCTATAACCTCCTTTTGAAGTACTTCCATCTGTTTATCCCTTCGTGGAGAAGAGATAAATTCTTTATGTCCATCAATAATATCAGCAGGGGATTGTGGTTCGCCTCGGATCCACAGAGTAGAACTATCCTTGTTTCTTCAAATGGTTTGAGAGGCATTCCACCAATTCATCTGGTTAGTGACAAAGGAAGTAAATTCCCTTAGGTGTACATCCCCTATGAAAGGAACATGATTAAACTGAATATTCATGAAGCAGGCTAACTTATGTAAATACAATTCACATAGTAGATTTTATTCAGAAAAATCACCCTGAGAAAAAGTGTCCAAGAATTGAGGAGTTGTAACCAACTGATGGGTCCTTCCTTCCTTAAGAGCCTTCAGCATAAAAAGGGTCAATTGCTCATATAGGAAAATTGAATAAGAAGGTGATGGCCCCTTGCAACTTAGTAACTCTTGGACAAGTGCATACATCTGCTCCTTTTCTTGCTTCATGGATTTAAACTTCTTCAGTTCCTTTAACTCTTCTTGAAATTTCTCCTAGAGAAAGCTTTGAAAAGTCAATTCTTCATCCCATTTTTCTCTAAGTTCCTTAATGACCTTCCTATGTGTAAGAAGAGGAACCATCCCATCCCCATACAACGTAACCTGATGTTTCCATTTTTTTTTATTATCTCAGCCTTCAACAGAGAAATGTCTTATGCTATCACCTAATCCTTTTCATCTTCTTCATCCAATTCAATAACCTCTAGGGGCTTCTGAACCTTTGTATTATCATCAACGTCCCTGGATAGAGTTTGATCCCGAGTTGCCGGTTCTTGTGTTCCAACAACTAAACTTTGTGTTTCAACAGATTCTTTCTGTGCCACAAGCTCAGGAATCTCACAAACTTATTTTGGTGCCTCTATTTATTGTGTCTCAGTGGCTTCTTTCAATTTTTGTGTCATTGATTTTTGTTGCATGTTGGAATTCTCTTGAGTTATGTGTTCTTGTGTTATAGTATCTCCTTTCTGTGTCACTAGTTCTTGTGTTTCAGCGACCCCTATCTGCTGAGGAACGTTTCCTTCATAACAATATCCTCAAGCTTCTTACTCGCTAGTTCTTGTTTATTAATGGTTAAATGAGTTGTTTCCATCTTCTGATTCTGAACATCACCCACCACTGGTTCTTGCGGTTCATTGGAAATATATACTTGTACTGCTCCAACCCTTTCTTGTTTCAACTACACGAGTCTCCATGCTGAGGGTTCCATGAGAGTAACCTTGTACCCTGCTTTCTTAAAAATATCTCCACATTATGTGCATACGTAATCGTCATGCTCAACATCTTCTAAAATGGAGGGTAGGATTCCAACCTGATCAACAACTTCAGCCACATTACTTAATTTACGATTTGCTTGAATCCTTATCCTCTCTTTGAATACTTGCAGCTCCTCCCTGAGTATCTGCACCTCTTGTTTCAGCTGGTCATTTTCTAGAAGCAATGACTCTAATTGAACTTGACTATCCTCTGCAGCAGGTTCTTGTGGATCGACATACCTTGGGATTGGAATTGAGTTGATTCTTGGTTCTTGTGTTACAGGAGCATCCCCTTATTGTATATCTACACCCTCTGGTTCTTATGTTACAGGGGGTGACTTAGGTTTTGAAATTGGAATTTCAATGTCTAACTGATGCACTTGTATTGCCTCTTCTGCAATAGAAGCTCTGGTGCTCATTATTTTTGATGGACGAGGTGATTGGACTTGGGTACACGACCTCTTCTTATTCCTACGTGAAACAGGGGAAATGAATCCCTCCATGAGTAATTCGACTTCTTCTGGGATATGAGGAGGGGGGTCGTCCTTTTGTGATGATTCTCCTTTTAATCCTATGATATCTTCATCAGAAGGTCCAACCTCCCGAGTCACTTCTGTCAGACCCTTAATCCCCTCCATCATTCTTTTTTCACTAACTTCCACCGAGAGTACTTCCAAGACATATTCTTTATTGGTTTCATGAGGAGTTTTGGGAATTGTTCTTAATTCATCATCTATGAGAGGAAATCCCTCATCAAATTGAGCCCTAGGTTCTTTAGAAGGTTTTTCTACGTAACATTCTTCATTAATTCCTTGAAAAGTTTCAGAAATTTTCCCTTGGATATCTATCTGTTGAAGTGGAATTTTAATTGGATCCCGAGGGTTTTTATTTTGAGGACCCTCCATAGTCGCAGTATCCACCATATTCACGCATTGATTCAAACTCTACTCCTCCTTGTTCCATATCATCCCTTTCTCTGTCTGACAGGATTCGTTCATCCACCTCTTCCATTTGACTGTCACTTTCTTCCACGACCACAAGGTTTACTGTTGCCTCAACAACGAATTGCACCCATGATTGATGTCTCTTCTCTAGTTCCATTAATATATTAATTTAATAAGTCCATGGTAGGTAATAGAAGCTTGGGGAGAGTGATATCTTCTCACATAATGTTCAATATTTTGCAGATACCTCAAAAGGTAATATGGTAGATTGATCAATATGCCATGACGTAGATGAGATAGTAAAACAAAATCATAAGTATAAACAACTCGGTACCTACCTTCACAGGTGATGTAATTTTTTAAGGAACACTGCAACATGATCCCAAGGGAGAGGAAAGGATTCCAATGTTGTCCCTCATCCCCTTGGTTGAATATTGTCCCCTGCTGCGAGAAATTATTCTTTTGAATTTGGAACAAGCACCTTAATTCGACCAAACCATCTCCTCCCGGCCCCGGGAAAACCCATCACCTCTACTATCACTTGTTCAGAAACTTCAATCCTTAATCCACCAAACTATGAATGAAATTCCATCAAATTCTGTGCGAACTATAATGCAATATCCTCGTCGAACCCATTCAACCTCTCAAAATAAGTTGCCCATCCCGCTTCCTTGAAAATTCTGAAAACCTCCCCGTTCTGGTGCAAGGCATCCATTGTCTTTGGTTCATGGAGAATTGCAAAGCCTCCCATGATGTTCTTCTTTAGCAATCTTAATTGCGCAAGTGATTTTTTTCCAAATTCGGATACCATAGTTGCAACATGTAGAAACAACAATGTATAGTGGGAAATTCCATCGGCTATTTTTGGAAAGGTGGTATAATTATGGAATAGGCTCGTGGGAAAATACATTACATAGATTGGGTAAGACGACGACGGTTAATAAATACATGTGAATAAAAGACTTGACTAAAAATTGTTGACAAGGATGAGCGAAGGTGGTATAATCATAATTACTTGTCAATTCATGCTTAGTCATACCCATGGTTAGGATCCGTACCTTCGCACTTACTGTGACAGATCGTTAGCAATTTGAAGTGGCCCACCTCTGCTGTCAAATTGATTTAATGAAGGCTCCCTTTATCACGTGGCTTCATGAAACATGGAGGTCCTTGTCCATAAAGAAAAATGAGTGTGTCCATGTAAGAATTAACTGTATATGTGAGAAAAATTTGGTAGATTTGCACATTTGGAAAAAAATGTAGCAGGAATGGTACTGATTATTTAATTGGCAGAACTTCCCACCATCAGAACCTCTTTCAAAAGATGACGGATTTCACAAATGTTACAGGCTAAAAATTAGGAATATTGGCGGAGTTTCAACAAATAGAGGAGAAGTTGGCAGAGTTTCAGCGGAATAAATAGTGGAGTTTCGATGAGAAATAGAGGAACTGGAGGAGTTTTGGCCGAATAAATGGCAGAGTTTTGAATGAAGAAATGGTGTTTTTTTGTAGAAAAGTGGAGAAGCTGGCGTAGTTTCAATCGAAGAAATTTCGATAGCATCCGGATAAAGTTCAATGGACTTGATAGAAATCGAAAATTTCCTTCATCGATATTTGTAAAGGGATGTTCCGCAATTGGAAAGGACCACCAATAGTTCTTGCAATCGATTTGCCCAACATGATTGCTATTTCTTAATCAGGTCATTCGCATATATCCATGCAAGCAATTCCCGTAAACAAACCAATCAAACTAAACTAACCAAAATCATCAAGCAATTAAACTGAAATCAAACAAGTTTATTTATGTACAATTTTTGTGGAAAATGCGCAAAAGATTTAAAGAGTTGAGAAAACAAGAGGGGACTCTTGGTTTTATACCAATTGACAGTTTGAATCAAAATAAACACGAGAAGCAAATGAATCTTTCGAGAGTGGTGTATGATAGAGTCACAAACGATGACCATTGGAAAATAGGGGTGTTTGATGTTGACCGGTTGTGTTCAATCTAACGGTCCCATTATCAGATACTGTGTCCACAATGTATGGTCCCAACCACTTGGTGCGCAATTTCACCTTGAAGTTCTTCTTGAATCGTGAATCATACAGTAAAGACCAATATCCTTCCTGAAACATCTTCTTCTTAATAAACCATTCGTGCCACCTAGAATGTTGCTGATGAATTACTCAAGTATGATGTACAAACGCTGTACACTTATCATAAAGCTCGTTTAACTGATTTAGTCGATCCTTTTGGGCCTCTGTCAAATCCATATTTGCTTCCAAAGCAGTCTTAAAGGTTTTAATCTTGAATTCAACAGGGAATACAACATTTTCGCATACAATGGCTCATAAGGAGAGAACCCTGTGGTGTTACTCCATGTAGTTCGATATGCCCATAATGCTTTAGGAAGTATTTCAACCCAATCTGTACGATGACTCTTCACAGTATTTGTAAGAATAAATTCAATAAATTTATTGGTACTTTCCACTTGTCCATTGGCTTGTGGATGATATGGTGAAGTTATTCGATTCTGAATATGATATTTCTGCATAAGAGCTTCAATTTTATGAGACACAAACTGTGGTATTCCATCTACGAATACCTCCTTAGGTACCCCAAAGCGAGTAAAACTTTATTCAAACAAGAATTCTACAAAAACTTGATCAATAGCCCTCACCAAGGCCTTGGCCTCCACTCATTTATTCATGTAATATGTAAAAACCAAAATATAAAATTTTTGTCTTGAAGGAGGGTTGATGGGTCCTACAAAATCTAGGGCCCATCTATCAAAAGGTTCAACCACTAATTGTGGCTGTAATGGCATTTCATCCAACCTATTATGTTGAGCCATCATTTGGAAGCTATCACAAGCTTTCACATATTTCTTTGCATCATGAAACAAGGTTGGTCAAAAATAACCCATTCTTAATACCTTGTGTCCAGTCCTTTTAGCAACAAAATGCCCCCCGCAGGGTTCATCATGACAAGCCTTCAAGATACTGTGGATTTCATCTTCCCTTACACATCATCTAATTTCCAAATCTGGCCCTATGTAAAAGAGGTATCCTTCTATCCAGCAGTATCTAGCACTCTGCTGTACAATCCTTCTTATTTCCCTTTTTAATAAATGCAATGGAAGCATCCCCACAACAAGGTAATTAGCAATGTCTGCATACCAAGGTGAGTGAGCTGATACTGCAAAGATATGTTCGTCAGGAAAAGAATCCTCAACTGGTGAATTATTAACATCATTGGTTAGTCGAGAAAGGAAATCATCAACAAAATTCTCTTTTCCTGGTGTAGCAAGATGGTGATGTCAAATTATTGCAATAACAACAACCATCTAGTCGCCTGAGAATTAGTGACAGGATTATTCATTAAATATATAATAGTTGAGTGATCAATATGCACAAAAGTAGGATACCTTGTAATATAATGCTAGAATTTATTGATGGCATAAATGACAACAAGAAATTGCTTTTCAGTCATCGTATAGTTGAGTTCAACATGAGCCATATTCTTGCTGATGTAATAGATGGCATATGGAACATGATATTCCTACTATCCCAACACAACCCCACTACTATCCCAACACAGCCCCAATAGAAGTGTCTGAAGCATCAGAGGAAATGTGGAAAGGTAAAGACCAATTAGGCCCATGCAAAATAGGTGTTGTAGATAATCTTTTCTTTAGTTTTGCAAACGCTATTTGACATTTATCTATCCATATGAATTATGCATCCTTCATTAGTAAGGAAAATAAAGGAGATGCTAGCTTAGAATTTTTTTCAATAAAACGTCTATAATAACCAACATGTTCAAGAAAAATACGTACCTCTCTTTGCATTCCAAGAGTAGGGATGTTCAAAATTAGCTTTATTTTGGAAGGATCCACTTGGATCCTTGCAACAGATATAAAATGTCTAAGGACTAATGAGTCCAAGTTACAGGTATCTGATAGCCTTTTTCCCCATAGTAAAGCATAAGAAAGGGTGAAGAAATACAATTGTTTTGTGGGAGAAATGATTTACCTTGATTATTTAATGAAGTTGTTTTAAAGATTATTCTTGTATGTTTGAAAGCGTGTTCAATAAATTAATTATATGACAATCGAGTATGATTGAACAGGTCCAGGTACACTAAGGGACAAACACGCAAATCAAGCAAAGGATTGAAAGATCATACAAAACTCAACACCTTTTTCCATGATTTCTAGAGAGAACTCCTATTCAAATAGAATCGACAATTAGACATATAGTTAGGTTAAGCATTAGAGGCATATATATACGGGTCTCTCAGCTAGCGAGGGTGTGCGATTGCCATTTTTTAGAACCATCGTTTTATGTTTTTATACTGCTGAGACAATTTGTGTTACAGACCTATATCAAACCATGAAGTTACTATTTTGAATAAAGATTTGATGTTGCTTTCAATTCGACGTCTATAAGTTTTCTCCACTCCTGAGTACAGGTTGGAGAGGGCCCCTCCAACACGTAAGTCAGGAGATTTTACTATTCAGGTATTTTTCATTATGCGATTTGTATTGACTTAATCTATATCGCATGTGAAAGTATTTTTGATGGCATTCAAATAGCACGATTTGATTTCTGTAGTAAAACGACCATTTTGATTCCGTAGTAGTTTATAGTGCATTTTGTAGTTCAGTAACGCTGTTTCTGTAGTCCTGTAGCAACATTCTTCCAAGACATGATTCGACACTTATTTTCCTGTGTGATTGCATTACTTATGAAACAGTGATCCAGATCTTGAAGCTCATGCACTTTTCCATTATTATAGTTGCTCATGAAGATTGGTTACTTTCAACACTTTGGTTAATTGATGATTAATTTGTAGCATTGGATAATTGCATTCTGAATTTAGTTTTTGGCATTTGAATATTTCAGATCATATTTCCAATTTATGTATTTGAATTACAGTATTTACTTCTTAAATTAGAAATCCAGTTTTCGGTATTTTAGAATAGATCTGCCAAGTTTTCAGCATTCAAATTCATAGTATAGATTTACTATTTTCCGCAAGATTAATTTTTAAAGTATATTTATTGTTTTCAACATTTTATTTATTAACATAGATTTACTGTCTTTACCGTTCAACTTCTTAGCAGAGGTATTTCTCATCCATAGATTAGGCAAAGATTTAAAAATTGATACCAACACCCAACCACGACAAAGACTATCCTATAAGAGCACATATAGTGCCAGCACCTCTGAAGTTTGTACGTCCCCCAGGTTGATAATTAAAGTAGGCTCCTGGTCTAGCTACCCTCATTAGGCATCCATTCTAAGAGCTCACCAAGGACTATACCTTCACTCATGATCATATGAAATTTTTCGGTGCTGAGAGAGGTGAGTTTTTTAACAATGTTTTAAAACCTTTTCTCAATTTTTCAAAGCCTCATCAAATTTGTCACCATACAGGGTAAAATCATCCATGAATATTTCAATACAATCATTAAGCATATAAAAAAAGTTCCAATCACAACTCGTTGAAATGTAGCTGGTGTGTTGCATAATCCAAAAGGAAGTACCCTATATGCAAAGGTACCCCAGGGATAGGTGAAAGTAGTTTTGTCTTGGTATTCAAGGGCAATCTGAATCTGATTATACCCACTAAAGCCATCTAAAAAATAAATATGTTTTTTCCAGACAGGGTATCCACAACCTGATCAATAAATGGAAAAGGGAAATGGTATTTTTGTGTAGACTTATTAAGCTCTCAGTAATCCACATATATGATCCATTTACCATTATTCTTAGGCACCATTACTAATGTAGAAACCCGTTCACTGTCTAAAATAGGAAAATAAATCCTGCATTTAAAAGTTTCTGAATTTATTCTTTCACAATGTCCCTCAAATTGGGATTCATTCTGCATTGGGGTTTACATATAGGTCGACAACCACCTTTAATGTAAATATGGTGAGTACACAACCCAGAGGGAATATCTCTCATGTCTGTGTATTCCCATGCAAAATATCCTTTATACTGTTTTAGCAGCGTGACCAAACACTCCAGCTCGTGAGGTGCTAGATTGGGGTTAACATTCAAAGTTCTTCCTGGTTCAAATTCAATTGGAACACTCTTCAAATTTTCGATTATGGGAACTGTTTCAGCATTAAATGTCTCAACCAAGACATCATCAGTAAATTCTTCTTGATCAAGCTCACTCATGGCACCGTCCAGGATCTGATATGCGTGTTTGGTAAATTTCATTGGTTCACTAATGAAACTACTAATGGTATCATCCTCGGTTTCATTTTTAAAAGTCAGGGCCCTCCCTATGGTAAGAAGCGTCTGAGTGCTCTCTTCCTCTTCCAGTTCCACCCATAATGGAATTTCAACATCTAAACACAGTTTAGCTAAAGGATATAGGGTCAATATTTTGATGTCATTTCCATCAGATATCATCATGGACCCTGATCTACAACTGATGTAAGCATCTTCTTTAGCCAACCAAGGCCTTCGTAGAATAAGTGGATGTACCCCCAATTGATACTTGGGTTGTAGCACAAGAAAACATGTAGGGTATTCCCACGAATCAACAGAGATTACCAGGTCATCCGGGATTCCCTCGGGTCGAATCATGGATCTATTAGCCAGTTTTAATATAGTGGGGGTTGGTCTGATATTGGTGAGTCCCAACCTTTTTACAATTTCAATAGTCATCACATTTATTGCTACACCCAAATCAGCTAAAACATTAGGGATTTCAGTATACCCAATATGCACTGTAACAGTGGGATTGCCTATATCATCATACTTGGACAAGGGATCTTTTCCCATCATTAATTCAAATAAATTCCCGACCACATGGACTGTAAGAGGATCCTTAGGCTTCCTACTAGGTTTCTTTACACATAAGTCCCTAACTATTTTAGCATAGATAGGCACATCATGGAGGGATTGCAATAATGGTATTTTAACATAAATGTTTTTTAGTTCCCCTAGAAGATCGAAGCGGGGTTGCTCTACTGATTTTTGTAAAGCTAACCGCTCGATATATGGTGGATTCCTTGAGATTTGGACACTAGGGTAGTTTCAACATGTGTTTCAGCAGGTGTTTCAACATGTGCTTCAGCATCCTCAATAATGGGAATTAATCTCTCAACATGTTTGTTTGGTTGTTTCTCGATCACAGGGGATAGAACATCCTTAATGACAATGGGTTCTACCACCCTCCCAGATTGTAAGTGTAATTCATTACATGGAATAGGGGTGATAGAATAAGTTGGCATATTTGATGTTTCCTTTTGTTGCACTGCCTTATTGTTGGGATTAGGATTAGGTTGAGCAGGAAGCTGAGGTTGTAATGGTGTATTAATTGGTGTAGCATTAGGAGGGAGTTGCAACTGTGGTTGCTGGTATAGTGTGTGAGGGAATTGGTTCCTTGGATAAGGATTTCTCCAACCAGGAGGCCAAGGGGTTGGTTGATTTGGCTGTGGTGGCCATGAAATCCATGGGGTAGGATATTGCATTGTAGATTGAGTAGATGGACACCATTGAGTATCAGGATAAGATTATTATGGGGGAAATGGATTGTCCATGTTATTCCAAGAATGAAAATATGTAGTAGGGTATGGATTCATACCTGGAGCACGAGGTTTCCATGACTTCTTTTGTGAAATGAAGTAGGATTGTTCCACATCCGTGCTTGATGCCTGAAAGATTGATTTAAATTTTGGCAGTGAGGGACAATCCTTAGAATTGTGATCCAAATCACATAGACCACATACCTCTACCTTATCAAGTGGACATTACCTTAATGGGTGCTTCTTTTTGCATTTAGTGCAAAATATGTCCAATGCCAACTTTGCCTCAGCTTGTTTCTGTTTTTCCTTCAAAACATCCAATTGTGAGGAAACAGAACTCATCATATCAGTCTTAAAATTTTCAAGGAGATTACCTATTTCTGCTCGTGTATCTGCACCACTGGATGAATTTTGTGCCTTTATAATGACATCTCGATCTCTTGTGCTGGTTCGAGAATATCCTCCGGAGTATCTTCGACAGAGATCCACAATATGATCAAAATATTCCCTTGAGATGTCCCCTTTTCGCAACAAATTAAGCATATCCAGACAATATTCCCCAATTCCTCGTAATAGGATGATTTTAACAACATCCTTTCCCATATCAGTATGAACAGATCTCTGTAAGTTATATAAAATTATTTCTACAAAATCCTTCAAACTTTCATCCTCTTTCTGAACCATTTTGAACAATTCCTCTTTCCTATCCTTGGTTCTGCAATAATCCTGATATTTGGAAAGGAATACTCGTTTCATTTGGTCCCATGCTGTAACAGTCTCACCACCCAAACTCATAAACCAACATAAGGCATTTCCCTTTAAAGTAGCAGGAAACAATTTTAGCTTTTGTTAATTGTTGGTATAATCATAGCTTCGACAAAGGATGTAAAATTCAAAGAGAAACTCATTTGGATCTTCAGTAGACTTACCATAAAATTTTGGTAACACCGAAGGTAAAATATTCTTCATGGGAGCCACTTTAGATGTCTGTCGAATGGGAAATTCAAGTGTAGCAATTGTCTCTCCATGTTGATTATTACCATTGTCCCCCATCGCCTCTTCATGATCGTCAGGGTGCCCCCTATATTCTCTGTTCTCTTTGTTGTTCATATTTTCCTCGTTCTTCTGCTCTTTTCTCCTTCTTTCTTCTTCCATTTCCTGTCAATACTTCAGCTACTCTTCTGTAGTTACTTCCTTCCCGTTAGTTCGATAAATATCCTCTGGTTTCCTTGCATGCACAACATTTCCCTTATCGGAAGTAGGGGTTGAAAATTCTGTTATCTTCTCCACATTTGATAATGATGATTCCATCTTGGGGAGGATGGAGCTTCCCCTACCTAGAGATGATCACCTAAATAAATCTTCAGTAGAGGAATCAGCCTTAGCGATCAACTCATCAATGAATGTTGCTCTTCCTAAACCTGAATTACCGCCATGACCTCTTCCACCTGCTAGGCTAGTTTTTTTGGGGGTTTCACATTCTTTTCCTTTTCTATTAATGTAAACTTACATAACGTGCCTTGTTTTGCGGTGAGAACTCATTCAGTCTGTTGAAGGATGCACAACTCTTCACTGTGTTATCGCCTTGCAACCGCGAAAACAAGATATCTAAAGGAAACAAAGATTAATCAACTACGTGCTATGTTTACCAATTTCCTTCCCTGGAAATGGCGCCAAAATGTTGGTCACTCTAATTGCTTAATTAATTCACAAACAAAGTGCTCAATATAAATTTTCAACCTAGGGAAGTCCGGTTATCTTAAAGGAAATCAAGCAAAATATATGCATAAACACTCAGTAACTGATTCAATAAACTATAAGTCACCCAATTCATTCAAGAAATACCTTGTGACCTACTTACTAAGTCTGTACTATGATCACTGATCAATCAATTTCAAATGCTAATTCAATATTCAAGAATCAAAAGATTTCATCATCATAAAACAATCCTCCAAATTATATCAATTCTGGAAATGACTACAAGAGAAAAATAACTAATGTACTTTTGCAAGAAGTTAAATCCTAATTTACCATTGCAAGAAACAAAATATTATATTCTACAGTTGTAACATACAATAATAAGGATCAATCCTCTCACTCAGATAGAGCTCCACATAGTTCTACCAGTGTCTGCAATTCATAAAATAAAACAAACAAGAATGAAATTCAGTGATATAGAACAAGTGCAACAACAATCATTCTACGATCCAATAACACACTTCAAAAAGGGAAATCACACACCATACATCCGACTGTCTCAGCAAGCCACACTTCTATCTCATCAATTGTTCAACAAAATGATAGGATCTATGAATGAATAATCACATCCTAAGTAATCACACTGTTCAGCAGCTCAAAGTTAAATTAAATCGCAATTCTACACCAAAGAAAATTAAAGAAACTAAATAAATAGCTAATTGGGAAACTCTGAGAGAAGGTGGGCCCTTTCCTCTTAACAAATATGCCTTTAAATACTAAAAAGAACCAATACTCAGAAGATCGGGGAAATACTTCTGATTTCATTAATATAGTAAAGTCAGATACAACATGCCTCTACTCCTGTCACAGTTCTTATTTTCCAATCATAATCTTCAATCCCCGGGATCAACCCAGTACTCTTCTAAATATTGATATGAAACAGTTCAGATCCTTCAAATTCAGACAACCATGAGGATCGAGGATCCTCATGCTGTCGAATCAATATTGGAAATAGAAACAGTTACATACATTATTAGAAAATAGAAACCGTTCCATAAACATCTATGATCTCAACAGATTGAACTGATCCAGCACCAAATGAGTTTCATCCAGCCATGTAAATGAGTAACTTAAGTTTCCTCTTGCAATGGCCTGAGCTGGATTCCTGAGAAGGTGGAACTGCTTTCCATGTACTCTTCCATCTATGTGTATCACTAGGATGACACACCCAAAATACTTGTGGTCTCGATTGCTTTCATTAATCCATCACAAGTTAACTTAATTAGGACACAAAATCCATAAACACAGATAGACTATGATCATTAATGTAACAAGGTAATAATGAATTATACCTGCTCAAGATCATGCTTTTCTTTAAGGAAGATAACAACCGATGCTATATTACTAAAGAAAAACAAGGTGAAAGTATCATAGGAAAAGTAAGAAAAAGGGCAATTTTTGGCACCCAATGGAGCCCATTTTTCAAAGGGTTCTATGACTATCTCAACTTGTAGCAACATTTCATCTGCTTGAATTGGCTGACCCATTATTTGACAACTATCACACTTTTTCACATATTTTTTTTCATCTCCGAATATTGTGGGCCAATAATAGCCCATGTGCAAAAATTTATTCCATGTTCTCCTATCAACAAAATTCTCCTCCACAGGGTTTATCATGACATGCTTTCAAAATATCAGGGATTTCATCCTCCCTAACATAGCATCGAATGGTCTGATCAGCTCCTCTGTAGAAGAGACACCCTTCCACCCAAGAATATCACGCACTCTGCTGGATAGTCCTTCTTTTTTCTTTTGAAGAGAGATAGTTAGGAATATTTCCTACAACAATAAAGTAAGAAACATCTGCGTACCGGGGAGTAACAACATAAACATCAAATAGATGATCATTAGGAAAATCATCTTCTACAGGTGAGCTATCCCTGATTGTAACAAACCGAGACAAAAATATGCTACTACATTTTCCTTACCAGGTTTATCGACAATCGTAATATTGATTTCCTGGAGGAGTAACATCCATATGGAAATGCGTGCATTAGTAATGGGTTTATTAGTGAGATACCTGATCGCTGAATGGTCTGTGTGAATGAATGTTCGGCTTCCAGTGATGTAATGCTGAAATTTATTTACTGATAAAATCAACGCCAAAAACTCCTTTTTGATTATTGTGTAGTTTTGCTTTGTAGGAGTTAAATTTTTGTTGGCATAATAGATGGTGTATGTCTTCTTATCTTCCTCTTGGCCCAAAACCACTCCCATAGCTATGTCAGATGCACTCGAGACAATGTGAAAAGGTAATCTCCAGTTTGTTCCTTTTAATATGGGTGCTATGGATAACAACTTTTTGAAATTCCCAAAAGCTACATCACATTTTTCAGTCCAAGAAAATTCTGCATCTTTCGTTAGCAAAGCAAACATAGGAGAGGAAATCCTTGAATAATTCTCCATAAATCGGAAATAATAACTAGTTTTACCTAAAAGGATGCGTACCTCTTTCTGCATTTCAGGAGGAGGCATATCAAGTATTACCTTCACCTTTTCTAGATCAACTTGGATATCTACAACTAAAAGAAAATGTCTCAAAATGATCCCCTCTGTCATTAACATATGGATTTTTTTTGTACTCAACGAAATATTTACATGTTTGCAACGCTTAAGTACCTTTTCCATATTAGATAGAGCTTCTTGAAATGTAGTGCCATACGTGGTAAAATCATCCATAAAAAATTGGACACTGTCATTGACCAGATCAGAAAATATGCCCCAAAAAACCCTTTGAAAAGTGGTAGGTGCATTACATAATCCAAAAGGGAGGACACAATATGCAAATGTACCCCAAGGGAAAGTGAAAGTAGTTTTATCTTTATCTTCAGGGGCTATTTGAATCTGGTTGTAACCCATGAAGCCATCGAGAAAATGAAATAATTCTTTTCTTGAAAGAGTGTCGAGTACTTGGTCAATAAAAGTTAATGGGAAGTGATCTTTGTGAATGGATTTATTAAGTTCTATGTAATCAATGCAAATACGCCACTTCCCATTTTTCTTTGGGACAACAACAAGAGGAGACACCCATTCTCCATCGGATATAGGATAGATGAAATTGACATCCAACAGTTTCTGGAGTTCCTATTTAACAATGTCTCATAGTGCAAGATTCATCCTTCTATGAGGTTGTCTGCTGGGAATGCAATCTTTATTAATGTAAATGTGATGAGTACATAGATCGGGGTGGATACCCTTCATATCCATGTAATACCATGCAAAATTTGTTTGTTCATATTTTAAAACTTGTAATAATTGGTGTTTTTGCAATGGGGATAAATTGGGATTTATATTCAAAGCTTTTCCAGCCTCAATTTCAACTGGGATGCTTCCATGGACTACTGTGGTTGGGATTCCTTCTTCCTCTTAAAATTCATGTATAGGAGTTTATTCTCTGTTATTTTGTATTGCATGCTTCGATAGTTGGTATGCAGGGTGGGAGACAAAGGGTGGGTTACTGATAAAACTAGAAATAACATCATCCCCCGTTTCGTTCTTGAAAGTCAGAGCTTTATTGATGGTGAGGACAAGCCGAACACTCTCATTTTCTATCTCAAAATCAAACCAAACATCATTATCACATATTTCACAAGGCCTTGTTGGAGGGTATAGGATCAAGTTTTTCTTAAGGTCCCCATGGGAAATAGTCATATTCCCTAATCTGCAGCCAATATAGGCATCATCTAATGCTAACCACGACCTTCCCAAAATAAAGGGATGGCCTTCCAATTGAGACTTGGTCTGCAGAACAAGAAAATGAGCTGGATATTCCTAAGATTCTACTAAGATACTTACATCCTCTATTATCCCTTATGGTTTAATGGTTGATCTATCTACTAATTCCAAAACAGTAGGGTTGGTCTCAATTCTGCAAGGTCCAGATCCTCCCAGGAGTCTTTTGTCATAATGTTGATGGCTACACCTAGGTCTACCAAGGTGTTGGGAAAAAGATTCTTCTGGATTTGAACAATAACAATTGGATTCCCAGGATCCTCATATTCAACAAGTGTAATATTTCCTAGAATCAGGTCAGATAACCTCCCTAAAATGTAAATAGTTGGGGGATCCTTTGGTTTCCTACCTAGTTTCCTAAGGCATAGTTCTCTAACCATTTTAGCATAAATTGGCACATCACAAATAGCCTCTAAAAATGGTATTTTAATGTGGATATTTTGAAGTTATCGCAAGAGATTAAAATCTAGTTGCTGTGGTACGTTTGTGACTGGAAATATCTCCATATATGGGGGAGTAACAGTCTGAGGTTGGGTTGGACTAGTAACAACTATTGTTACTTCTGGAATCACAGTTGAATAAGTGTCCATATACTCTCTTTGTTGATGCTTTTTGTTGGAGAACGAAGGTTCTTCCTCTGTAATTATTGGTGAATTTTGTGGTTGAATTATTCGTCCAGAACTTAAGTTAACGATATTGCACCCAAAAGGGACAATGCTACAGGCTGGAAAAATGGGCGTCTCAACTTGTTGAATCGCCTTATTATTGGGGTTGGAGTTCACTTGGATAGGTAGTTGGGGAAGAATGGTAGGATTATTCCCCTGAGTGTTCATAGGCACATTTGTTGGGAGTTACAGCTGGGGTTGAGCAGGAATTGCTACTAGTAGTTGTTGATGTGATTGAGGTTGTAACCCAGGGTATTGCTGCATAGGAAAAGGATGATTTCACCAATTTTGAGACTAAGATGAATTTTGAACTGGTTGTTGTGGCCATGACACCCAAGGAGATGAGAATTGAGGAGGTTGTGGGTTTTTCCAGAGTTGAGAATTAAATTGTGATTTATGTGGTATGTATTGACCTTGTGAATTGTGTGGTATATAATGATTATGCTAATTATTGAAAAGGATTGAGTATTGATTCATACCTGGAGGTCAATTTTTCCAAGGTTTCTTCTGTTCGACAAAGTATGCAGGCACAACCTCTTCCTCGGCACCCTAATATACAACTTTTAGTCTTGGAAGCAGGGGCATGATTTCATCGAATTCTATTTATCATAGACTGCACACAACTCCATGGCCTTCAATGGGAATTCCTTCGTCGGGTGTTTTTTCCTACACCACGGGTAGAAGACAGCCAATGCCTTGTATTCCTCAAACTGTCTTTGTTTTGTTTGAAATAAAGCAAGCTGAGAAGATAGTGTCCCGAGAATATATGTTTTAAAGTCTTCTAGTAGGGTTCCAATTTCTGTACGAGTCACTCCGCCACTGGCATATTTAGCCACGCTATTAGGAAGTTCTTGAATTCCAGCTCTATTCCTAGAAGATCCTCTGGAACATCTTCTGCACCAGTCATAGATGGTCTCATAATTTTCTTTAGAAATATCTCCCTTCCCCATCACATTCAACATGTCCAACCATTCATATCGTATCCCTCTGAGCAGGATTTTTTTCAAGACGTCATCATCCATCGTGGAGTGAGGATACCTTTGTAAATTGTATTGAAAACGCTCCACATAATCCTCCAATTTTTCATCCTATTTCTGCATCATCATTAAAATATATTCCTTAAGGTTACGATACCTGCAGTACTCCTGGTATTTCTGTAAAAAACACTTCATTTCTTCCCAAGTGGTTATGGATCCACTACCAAGGCCCATAAACCATCTTAAAGTTTCTCCTTTCAAAGTAGCAGGAAACAACTTAAGTTTCTTTAAATCTGTAGTATAATCATAACTCCTGCATATCACATCAATTTCAAACAGAAAGGCATCATGGTATTCAATGGTCATCCCATTAAAATTTGGAAGAGTAGATAATGAAATAGGCTTCATAGGAGCTTCCCCAAGAGTGTCAGCAATAGGGAATTGGAGTGTGGATGTAGTAGAAGCCATCTTTCTAGGACTAGGTTCCTCTCAAAACAACAAATATCCCTCAGAGATCCCAAAGTCAGTAGGTACTTGAAAAATTGGTGGTACTTCTTCTATTTTGGCTGGGGGTGGCTTAACAACACTTACTGAATCTGAAAAAACCACGTTCTGATGCTCACAAGAAGTTTATCCTATTTCCCCAAACCCCTCAACTATTTTACATCCTTCTGTTGCAAGAGGTGAGTTAGGCTTGTTTTGTAAGATTGTTTTTTTCAACTCACTTCCTCCTTCCAAAAGGTTATGCAATTCCCCTTCTATAGTTGCAACAGACCTGCGATGTGGAGTATGCTGATGACCTGATCCTGCTTCAGATGCCACTTTGGTAGTATGGAGGGGTGTTGTCTCTGATTGCACCTTCTCAATAATTTCTTGAATGAATGTCCTTTGTCCCTGGTCCTTCCAGTCCCCCCTTCCTGCAGCTTTACTAGTGTGGGGTGGTATGCCTCTACCTCTGGGATTGTTTCCCCTATTCATGCATTCTACAAGCTACTTCACTCATATATGTAAGAAAGCAAAGAAAAAATTCAGTTCAAGTGAGACAAGAGTCTACCACGGATGATCCCCTTGCAAGGAATCGGTGGTAGATGCGTAGGTTATTACCTCATGTGTTTAATTCTTGTGCCTCAGTAGAGTTGAAGGTGATGCATCTACACAAAGAAAGAAAAACAACATAAGTAAACTTGCACCTTTGTAGCCTCCCTGGAAATGATGCCAAAATGCTGGTGTTATAGAAGGAATTTTAATCAAAACCCAATCAACAATTACATTAATTATCAACTTGGGAGGGTATGACTTTCAAGACTACTGCAAAATATATGCTAGTACAATTCCTTCCTAATGTTGTGAGAAATATTAATTGAAATACAGTTAATGAGATGAAGTAGCAACAACTGTAACTAAGAAATAATCCCAAAGTCTCCTTATCTAGGAAAATGAATAAAAACACACCAATCTTCTACTTTAACCATTCCAGAGAATAATTTTGCTAAAATAGACTACTCTAACAATTCCAAATTCACCCACTGTATTCTATTCAAGAGTCATACACGAATCTTTGAATCCCAAGATAAAACTATGATGTGCAAAATAATTATAACTTTCTAATCTATTTGAAAGCAACTATGTAACAGAGTAACAACAAATGAATCGAATCAGAATTTTTTTGAATTAACACATCTAAAAGATCTAATGGCGCCAAGAACTAAATCTGCGTTGAAATCTTATGAATCCGCTCAAGTAACAACAATCATAATTAATTCCTTTCTGAAAGTAAGAAACATCACACATTCAAATTGAATAACAATAGTAAATGAACACACAATTAATTCATCAACAACACACTATAATTCAAACTAGAAAACAACAAGCCATAATAAAATCCCCTGGTCAGCGAAAGGGGGCCTTCCACCTCTAAGCATGGCTGCAGCACACACTTACAAGCTTAGGGGATCAAAAGAGAATTGTTTTATTAAAATGAATGAATTACAATTGTGTTACATATTGGCACTCTTTTCTCCTCTAAGCCTTATATTTCTCTCTAAATTATACCTAACCCCATAAGCTACATAATACATATTTTTATCCTCGAGTAAAAACTACCTAATTTGAACACCTTGAGAATCATAGATTCTTAAGGTTGTTCATTTAATCTTTACATATTATCTTGAGATGTTGTTACAACTCTTTGTCCAAAAATATATAATACAATACAAAGATCCATATAAACTCGGGAGTTGTTACTCCAACAAATCGAACAGAGGTTGGTTGTACAACCGACACTATAAAATTTCACACTTGAGCTTAAATAGGGACAACCAAATCCCTAAGTATGAGTAACGGCCTGGATTCCTGAATCCATGGGAGAGTAACAATGTGTCATCTTTGATCTCGATACTTCTGCTTTTGCCCTGCCCACACGAGTTTCTTAATTGATTCTATTAGTAGGAAAAATACAAGAATAAGACCAAATTAAATTATTAATTCATAGCTTAAAACAACATGATATCCAAAGGATGTACCATAAGTCCAAACTTGGATTATAGAATAATTATCGGCAAAAAGGAGTCAAAAGTAATCTCAAAGGCAATGGGAACATGGTGTACTAAGTGTCAAAAAGAGGGTATTTCATGGACCCAACAACTTGGAATGTATTAAACCAAAATTATGTAAATGATGTAAATATGCTAGTATGGATTCCTGGTGCGTAGCTCAAGGACAAGGCCCAACTAGTGAATGGCTAGGCATGTATGATGTATATATTTTCATTTGAAATGTATGGTTGGCTTGTCATGCTAACTTGAAATATGTGTAAATATTATATTGCATAAATAATAAAATGGTCCAATATGGTTGTGTAACCGCTAAAGGGGCCGTGATTCCATTAGAGGAGAAGAGGAAAGGGGGCCTATGTGAGAATAAATCCTTTACTACCAAGTGTAAACCTTAGAACTTGTCCTATTTTTGCCATGTGAATTAAATGAACCAATCACCTTCTTTTGACTATTTACAATCATTGAATGCATGTGTGAGGTTGGTGGGAAAAGTCACCTCATGCAATTATTAAAGCATGGGGTTGACTGCACTTTTGTGATAGTTCTTTGAGCTGCCAGGTGTCAGTTTGTAGCTGTCAGGAGTCTATTCTTCTATGATCAAAAGCTATGTTAGTTGTCTTTTCACCATTATCTCATATCCTATGGAGTCAACCTTGATTTATCTCTTTTTTTCATGCATATCTACACTATGGAGAGCTCCCCATTGTTGTTCATCACCCTTACCAGAATGTGTATAACCCAAAAATTCGAAATTAGAGCCATCATTGCAAATTTGGAAGGGAAGACACACAGTTGTAGGTGAGCACAGAGACTGGGAAAGCTATGAACCCTTACCCATTTAGTTTTGCTACTCATATATGCCTGAGAAGCCACACATTGAGGCTACAAGTGGTTCTCCATTAGCACATATTAGATTGGAATCCTTCTATGCACACACTAGAAGCACCTAGAAAGATGGATCGCCAAAGAGAACCATGGATCAATAAAGAGGATTCCTGAGCACAAAAGGGTGTTGTGTGTTGAATATTGTAACTTCTAAGAATATTATATTTGTATATTATTTATTCCGGAGATGTTCCATACCTCCGATGTGATTATACTATGAATCCGGAGATGTTTATTCCTCCGAATTGGTTGTGGTAACTAGGGTTATTAGACCCACCATGTGAGGGTCAGCCCGGTCAGTTATAATAGGGTATTTAACCTAATGGTTAAATACGAGCCTACATGTACTTGTGTAAAATACATGTCAGTGTAGTGTATAAATAGAGGAGGTATGTTCCTCATTTGACACACACACACTTGAGAGAGGCGCACTTGTGGAGGAGAGGTCTGCTATGGTGGAGAAGGAGATCATGTCTTTGGTTTGCATCTTTGTATATTGCTGGTCATCTATATTGAGGAAGCTTTACTGGGTTTTCTACCCCATGAGGGTTTCCCAGGATAAATCTGTGTCTCTTGTGTTTATGCTATGCTTGTTGTTTCTTCAGTGATCCTGTATATGCTATTATTGTGAAATGGAATGTAATGCTGCTATTTTTTGTCTTAGAATATTAAATTTTAACATGGTATCAGAGCTAACCTGAAGGAAGACAAGGTATGGCACTTACGACACTTGCTTTACTTACGACAATTTGAAGGTTAGGGTTTTACATAGAAAAAACCAGTCATCGTGGAACTTTCGCTATAAATCCATTTCTGCAAAGTTTCAGGGTCTGAAAAGTTTACAGGTCGAAGATAACATCCCCAGGTACCTTGTGTCCAAAGGGAACCCTCAGATTCGTTGTACTTTATAAGTTATGATCAGTACAAGTTAGGGTTTCTGCCTCTTCCAGATCTCAGTCAAAATCAGGTCACCTTGGAAAAAAGGTCATAACTTGGGCTAGGAAGCTCCAAATGAAATTTTGTAAAAAAGTGACAGGTATTACACAGACTGTACTATCTCAGGAAACTTTTTCAGAGGCCGAAGATGAACCAGTGACACGTGGCACACCGTACAAGTTCGCTCTCCTGTTTTATTCCATAAACAGGTCACGTTGCGACACTTGGCATAACTCTCTCTCAGAGAGTCCAATTGAGGTCAGACCTATCAAGATGGAAAGATAACAGGGTGAGATATCTCAAGAAAAGTTTTTAGAGGCCGAAGTTCAAACAGTGACACGTGGCACGCTGTACAAGTTCGCTCTCCTGTTTTATCCCATAAATAGGTCACGTTGCGACACTTGGCATAACTCTCTCTCAGAAAATCCAATTGAGGTCAGACCTGTCAGGATGGAAAGATGACAGGTCAGGCTACTGCAGACAAAGTTTTTAGACCCTGTGGAAAAGAAATTTCAGAGTTATAGCAGAAACAATCAGGTGCATATTTTTGTCAAAACTGAATTATTTTTGGAGCACCTTTATTCATGGCTTCCGGAATTTAGGGTTTCGGAGAAAGTTAGAATTTTTGGAATCGGAGTCCACGGCTGAATGCTACTCAGGAAAATTGAAATTTAGAGACCAAGATCGAATTTTTTGGTTGGGTAGAAGACCGGGCTTCATCAAACCCTAGTTCGGGTTCCTGTCCAGAAGATCCAGAAGTTTCGAAGGCAATTTTGAGGGGTCAAATTTTGGAGATTTCAAAATTAAAGAATGCTAGGTTGATCAGCTCAGCAAGACACATTCTTCCATCCATTCAGAAGTGTGAAAGTCAAAGATTGAATTTTTAGGGTTTCTCTAGCAAACCCTAATCAAGCTCCAGATCAAGTTTCAGGGGGAGTTGAGGCTAAGGCCTTACATAAGAAGACTACAAAAGGTCTCGACAGGTATGACTTAAGGAGGTTCAGGTATGCCTTGAAATCTGATTCTTGATTAAGTTCATAATGTGTTTGTCTTCATGTTATTTATTAGTACAATCTTGATTAATTGTCTTATCACCCTAGTAACAATATGAATGCATGTGAATGATCGAAGACATTCATTGATTAGGGCTATATGATTGTACTTATGCATTATGGTGTTGTGTAAGGTTGATGTTGTCTGCTAACAAGACACAGGTACATCACAAAAGACAAATCAAGTTCCATGACCATGACAACATGAAGACAAAGACTCACGAGGTATGTATGACTTTGTTATATTATGTTTAACCTACGAGACATGCAGGTTCTAGCTTAGGATCTCTAAATCATTGAAGAGATTGTTTAGGTATTTTGTACATAACTAAGCAGGTATACTAATCCAGGTATGTTTTCCTATGTCATGTTAGAATCTTACCTTGTGTAAGTATACTTGGTATGATTGGTTAGTAATCAAGGGTTTATGCATACTAGATCAAACAAGAATATGCATGAGTTAAAGAAGACTTCCTTGAAACCTTGAATACTAATGATCATGACTGTACATATTCAAGATTATTTAGAATTAGAATGTTTTGATAATATTGAGAATATACTAATGAATGTATGTTTGTGTATGAGATCATGAGGCTGACACTAGTGTACACTTGAGCATGCACAGTGGTACAGAATGAATAGAAGTTCAGAAGACATACAAAAGATCAAGCGGGAGACAACCACACAAACATAAAAGATAAGTATTTGAGTTGTTATTAGAAATAGTAAATGATATTGCTTGTATGCATATTTGTATTCCTAGGATATATCATGCTGAGTGTAAACATTCATAAAGCATTGAACAGTATACTACTAATATGCATATGATTGGTAAATTGGACAAACATTCCATTGCTGCTTGTCTAGAATGAAACCTCTTTGCTGACATACTGAGAGCTGTGCACACTCTCGATAGTATGTTCTGGTAGAGATGGAAGGCATCTAGATAGCCATTGTATGCATACAGGATATGGGAAAGTGTTGTGCCAAAGTATTGGTCAAAATAGTTGCATAACTATGTAAATGATATATGTATGCATAATAGGTTATGATGTCAATATGATTTGATGATTATGAAGTATTACTAATCATGTACTTAATTTTGATTTGTAGGAAAGATCATGATGAATGATGAACTCTGAACAAGCGATGGATGTTCAACAAAAGATTTACAAATCAAACACACTATAGAAAGCTTGTGGTTAAGAGATTCTCTTAGAAAGAGGAAGAGAATCATGATGAGATGTTTTGCTCCAAGGGACTAGATAAGACCATTCTCTTAATAATGTAATCAGGTTCTGTATGGGTTCCCAGGATTGGTAGTCAATTGATGAGCTTAATGATCATCATGGGTGATGTGGATCTCAACCTTTTCTACAAGGTTGAATATGGGTTCTATACACATATGACATGGGTGCAAGAATGAACTCACCACAGAGTTCGAATGATTTTGAGGCTCATATTAGTAGACCCATCTGATGAGAGATGGCACAGATAGATATGCAGAAGATCACTCAATGCTGAGTGTGAATAATGGACAATTGACAGCTTCATGACAAATCTTGGGCTTTACCAGAAATAAAACTGTTCCTAACCTTTACCTTAAGGTTGTGGATGATGAACCTATCATACCATTATTGTATGACAATGATCTCTTTCTGACAAGGAATGAGAAACAGGTCATGAAAATGGCTGCATAAATGAAAATGAAAGATCTCGGATTAATGCACTACTTCTTAGGTCTAGAAGTATGGCAAGATCCAAAAGGAATCTTTTAAATCAAGGTAAGTATGCTGTGAAGTTTCTAAAAAGATTTGATATGTTGGAGTATAAAGCCATGGCCACTCCCATGGACTCCAACTTGAAGTTGTTAGTTAATGACTCATCGTATTTAGTGGACCTAACCCTATATAGACAAATCATTGGGTCATTGATGTATTTAACAAATACTAGGCCAGATATATGCTTTGCTGTAAATACCCTAAGTCAGTATCTAGTAGAACCTAGAAAGGTTCACTTAATAGCTACAAAGCATGTAGTGAGGCACCTAAAAGGTACATTAGATTTTTGGTCTATATTATCTTGGAGGTCATGAACTCCGTTTACATGGTTACTCAGATTCTGATTGGGCAGGAAGTGTCTCAGACAGAAAGAGTACATCAGGTGGATGTTATAGTCTTGAATCTGCCATGATCTCATGGTTCAGCAAGAAACATTCTAGTGTGGCTCTCAGTACTGCTGAAGTAGAATATATGGCTGTCTGCTCTGCCAGCTATGAAGCAATATGGCTTCAAAAGATTTTATATGGAGTGTTTGACTTAGAAATGGATCCCACTGTGATTATGTGTGATAATCAAAGCTGCATTAAGATGTCTGAATATCCTGTGTTCCATGATAAGTCAAAACACATTGAGATACGATACTTCTATATACGAGATATGGTGCAGAGGGGAGCTATCAAGCTCGAGTATATAAGCACTGAGGATCAGATTGCCAATATCCTGACTAAACCTTTGTCTCGAGTAAAGTTTGAATACTTCCGAGACAAGCTTGGTATAGTCCAGAAGGACCCTCCTCGAAAGGGGGAGTAGTATAGTATCTGATAACAAGTCTGTCCCTTCATTTTTGTTGCACTTAGTTACTTAGAATTATTTAGATTTAGAACTCTTATATCTTTTACCTTTGATGACAGATGTATTAGTGAGAATACATGCTAGATGTATACATGTTTTTGATGTGATGTATACATGTTTTGATGTTAGATGTATTAGTGAGAATACATGCTAGATGTATACATGTTTTTTATGTGATGTATACATGTTTTGATGTTAGATGTATTAGTGAGAATACATGCTAGACGTATACATGTTTTGATGTGATGTATACATGTTTTGATGTTAGATGTATTAGTGAGAATACATGCTAGATGTATACATGTTTTGATGTGATGTATACATGTTTTGATTATACATGCTAGATGTATACATGTTTTGGTGTGATGTATACATGTTTTGATTAGTGATGTATACATGTTTTGATGTGACACATGCTCTTGGATATTTGTAGCTGTATAGATGAGAATACAGATGAGGATTGGATCATCCCTGGACTTTCAGTCCTAAAGAGAGCCGTAGACGTGAGGTCTCCGAGAATGAAGTCCTTAGTGGACAGTTGAGGGGATTGGATCATCCCTGGACTTTCAGTCCTAAAGAGAGCCGTAGACGCGAGGTCTTCGAGAATGAAGTCCTTAGTGGACAGTTGAGGGGATTGGATCATCCCTGGACTTTCAGTCCTAAAGAGAGCCGTAGACGTGAGGTCTCCGAGAATGAAGTCCTTGGTGGACTTGAGGGGATTGGATCATCCCTGGACTTTCAGTCCTAAAGAGAGCCGTAGACGTGAGGTCTCCGAGAATGAAGTCCTTGGTGGACTTGAGGGGATTGGATCATCCCTGGACTTTCAGTCCTAAAGAGATCCGTAGACGTGAGGTCTCCGAGAATGAAGTCCTTGGTGGACTTGAGGGGATTGGATCATCCCTGGACTTTCAGTCCTAAAGAGAGCCGTAGACGTGAGGTCTCCGAGAATGAAGTCCTTGGTGGACTTGAGAGGATTGGATCATCCTTGAACTCAAGTTCTAAAGTGAGCTGTAGACAGGTGTCTCCGAGAATAGAGGATAGGACTGCATCGTCCCTGGACCTTGGTTCAAAATGCACGTGATTGGATTAATCATCCTTAGACAGTAAATCCAGGAAGGATAGTCTTAAATGTGATTGTGATTGGATTAATCATCCTTAGACAGTAAATCCAGGAAGGATAGTCTTAAATGTGATTGTGGTAGGATTAATCATCCTTAGACAGTAAATCCAGGAAGGATAGTCTTAAATGTGATTGTGGTAGGATTAATCATCCTTAGAAAGTAAATCCAGTAATTTCGAAAGGAAGGATAGTCTTAAATGTGATTGTGGTTGGACTAATCATCCTTAGACAGTAAATCCAGTAATTCCGAAAGGAAGGATAGTCTTAAATGTGATTGTGGTTGGACAAATCATCCTTAGACAGTAAATCCAGTAATTCCGAAAGGAAGGATAGTCTTAAATGCGATTGTGGTTGGATTAATCATCCTTAGACAGTAAATCCAGTAATTCTGAAAGGAAGGATAGTCTTAAATGCGATTGTGGATGGATTAATCATCCTTAGACAGTAAATCCAGTAATTCCGAAAGGAAGGATAGTCTTAAATATGATTGTGGTTGGACTAATCATCCTTAGACAGTAAATCCAGTAATTCCGAAAGGAAGGATAGTCTTAAATATGATTGTGATGAGATTGATCCAGTAATTCCGAAAGAAGGATCATGTGTATAGATGACGATGCTGTTGATCGTGATATGACGATGCTGATGATCGTGTGATGACGATGCTACTGATCGTGATATGACGATGCTGATGATCGTGTGATGACGATGCTGCTGATCGTGTGATGACGATGTTGTTGATCGTGTGATGACGATGCTGCTGATCGTGTGATGATGATGCTGTTGATCGTGTGATGACGATGCCGCTGATCGTGATATGACGATGCTGATGATCGTGTGATGACGATGCTGCTGATCGTGTGATGACAATGCTGCTGATCGTGTGATGATGATGCTGCTGATCGTGTGATGGCGATGCTGCTGATCATGATATGACGATGCTGATGATCATGTGATGATGATGCTGCTGATCGTGATATGACGATGCTGATGATCGTGTGATGACCATGCTGCTGATCGTGTGATGACGATGCTGCTGATCGTGTGATGACGATGCTGCTGATCGTGATATGATGATGCTGATGATCGTGAGATGATGATGCTGATGATCGTGTGATGATGATGCTGATGATCATGTGATGACGATGCTGATGATCGTGAGATGACGATGCTGATGATCGTGTGATGACGATGCTGATGATCGTGTGATGATGATGCTGATGATCGTATGATGATGACGATGCTGATCGTGATGGTCTAGATGACGATGTTGATGATCGTGAGGATCCAGACGTTGATGTTGCTATAGTTGTTCGATTGCTGCAGAAGATAAAGACTCAGTACTAAAGATGTTGATGTTCCAGTAACTGGTTGAGTTACTGATGATGTTAAGAAAGCTTCCAATGATTTATAGATGTATCATGTATGATGTATGACTCGTTGCTCCTGCAGATGTTGTTATAATATCCTTCTCGCTAAGGGGGAGTGTTGAATATTGTAACTTCTAAGAATATTATATTTGTATATTATTTATTCCGGAGATGTTCCATACCTCCGATGTGATTATACTATGAATCCGGAGATGTTTATTCCTCCGAATTGGTTGTGGTAACTAGGGTTATTAGACCCACCATGTGGGGGTCAGCCCAGTCAGTTATAATAGGGTATTTAACCTAATGGTTAAATACGAGCCTACATGTACTTGTGTAAAATACATGTCAGTGTAGTGTATAAATAGAGGAGGTATGTTCCTCATTTGACACACACACACTTGAGAGAGGCGCACTTGTGGAGGAGAGGCCTGCTATGGTGGAGAAGGAGATCATGTCTTTGGTTTGCATCTTTGTATATTGCTGGTCATCTATATTGAGGAAGCTTTACTGGGTTTTCTACCCCATGAGGGTTTCCCAGGATAAATCTGTGTCTCTTGTGTTTATGCTATGCTTGTTGTTTCTTCAGTGATCCTGTATATGCTATTATTGTGAAATGGAATGTAATGCTGCTATTTTCTGTCTTAGCATATTAAATTTTAACATTGTGTGGGGCAGGTATTGTTGGATCCAAGGATGTGAGGGCCGAGTGAGATGAATATATAGCTCTATATGAGCATTTGGATAAGCATAAATAGAAGAATGGGTTGTGGGATGAGAGAGAGAAGCATGTAGGTGTTTCCTTCTCCCTAACGGCCTCATATCCCACAGAAAGATGGATCGCCCAAGATAACTATGAATCGGTGAAGAGGATGCCTAAGCATAGAAGGGTGTTTTGTGTGGCAGGTATTGTTGGAGCCAAGGATGTGAGGGCTGAGTGAGATCCTTGTAGAGATCTGTATGAGCATTTGGATAAGCATAGAGAGAATAATGGGTTGTGGGCGAGAGACAGAATCCCGTAAGTGTTTCCTTCACCCTGGTGACCTCATATCCCGACTTGGGGGTGGCCTCTCAACATAAAGGGTATATGCTAGATAGAGTGCCTATGGTTGGGTGGAAAATCTCTCTTACACAACCAGTTGCTTGGATCTGCATTAGATAAAGACAAGTATTCTTGTCTATTTCAATGTGCAATGTTTTTATTTGATGCCTATGATGATTGAGTTCGTATATTCTTGCTAGATGTGCGTGGATAGAGTTTATTTACGTTGTGTATTTTTAGTTATGCATCTACACACATATTTTATATGTTATGAAATTCGTAATATGGCTATGGGGTGAAATTTAGAGGCCCCAAATTATTTCATGTCCTCTTCTATTGGTCGGTTGATGGAAGGAGTCATTACAGGTGTCACCACCTAAAAAAATGCTTAATAATAGTAAATGTCTCCTATACAAAAAAGAGGAAAAAAATAATGCTAAGGGGGACTGGTTAATGGTGGTGTTGAAGACAAGAATGAACATGAAGATAAATGAGATCTAATACAGCAAAGAGTAGGAGCAAATTTTGAACTTGAAAGGAAGGAAGAATGAACATAAACCAAAAGTGAAGAAAATAATTGAAGAACATAAATATTAAAACTTCAAAGAAGGAAAACTGGGGGGGAGGAACTAGTTGCTTTATATCCGAGATCAGATGATCAAGATCCAAGTTCAATCATGGTTCACAAATTATGTATGGCCATAGAGTGTGAGCATTGTAGGTGTTGAGTACCAGCTGGCAGGAGGAATGCTTGGGTACTATTAACAACAATATTTCCTGTTGGCTGATAGGAATATTGGATGTTGGATTGGCAGGAGTATTGCTTGGATTTTTGGCAAGAGGACATCTTATGATGAACCATGGATACTGGTAAAATATTTTCTTGGATAGATAGGGTACCTAGGATGGTTATGCATATTTGCAAATAATAAAGGCCTAAAATATGAAAGAACCTAAGAACCAATCCCTAGAGAGACTAGTACATGGCTCGGGGGTGACTAAGGGAAACAAACGATGAAAGTTTCCTATAGGTCTATGGTTGGGTGGATCGGGGGTTTCCCAACAACAGTTGTATATTAGCATATGTACCTAGAACATATGATTTTCTAACCTTGTTCTATTTATGTTCATGTGTACTATTGGTTTTCTGAAAAATAGTTCTTATTGTTATGTATATGCATGCATGTTTATTCTAATGGTCAAATGCCTTGATAAAAGAAAGAAATGGTGATATTTTACAATTGCTAGTATTGTGGGAAAATCAGTGACTTGGATGACTAATATAATAAATATACTGTACAACTACTTGTGAATCGAAGAAATCTCAAACATTGAATGTACTATACTAAGTTAATCAAAGAATAAATTGCCACTGCTTGTCTGTTGATAATTAATAGAATGGTTAGTACTACTGTTAGATCTAGTATAGTAAATAGATTTTTTATGTATCTTTAATATTGATCCTAACTACTGCTCTGGATAATCGATCTAGTACAGAGTTTGATTTTAATTATTGATCATAACTGTTGCATTAGACAACAAATCTAGAAATTTTTTTGAGTTTAATTACTATTAGTAATTGTTGCATTGGGAAACATATATAGTACAAAGATTGATTAATGTGTTTTATCCTAAATGTTGCATTGGAAAACATTTCTAGTGCAAAGATTGATTAATGTGTTTGATCCTTACAGCTGCATTGAACAACAGATCTAGTAAAAAATATTTATAAGTTGTTTCCCTAATGTCTGCATCAGGAAACCGATCTAGTAAAAGTATTATTATATATAATATGATCCTAACCCTGGCAATGGGACACATAATGTAACGAACCCAAATCCCTGGTGCTATTTTGGGAAAAATAGGGCATACAAATTTTCCTTTGACCACTAACCAAAACCCGGGTTAGTTTTATAACGCAAAAGGAATCATAATAGAAAAAACATTCACATCCATCTTTTATCTTTTTACTTACTACCATAATATTTCTTGAGTCCCTAACCAACATTCACTTATACATGATGTATAAGAGTATAGTCAACTTACAGATCCAACTCTTAGGGAATATAGAAGATATATGCACATACGTTCATCAGTCATGAAGATTTCACATGTACTTATTTATAAATGCTTGAAATTAATTTACCATTCCTACTTATCATACCAAGACTAACTAATAGTAACATATAAGCAACATAACACTTTATTAGTGTGAAAATCCTCACAACAGATCTAAGAGATGATGTATCTCACAAGAGAATAATTATGATTAAGCAAGAAAATAGAAGAAGAGTGATACATGCAGTATAATGAGCAACAGAATAATATGGTACAGTAGAACTCAGATAGAAGTAATAATACTTCGGTCATACTATGTTATTAATCACAAATGGACATATAAATAATACAATGCATAAGGAATTCGAATGCCTAAGGTGGCAATTCGAATTAGCCTTCATGGAGTGATCAAAGGATCACTAGAGTGTCATCGGAGCACAACTAGGTGTCCTCATGATCATCGGAGCGCAACTGGAAGTCTTCATCATCATCAGTGGAGTCATCAATGCTCAAGTAACTGTCAACCATCAGTCAAACTAACTCTGGTAGGTGTAACTGAGTGTAACTCAATGTAACTGAGTGTAACTAAGTGTAACTGAGTGTAACTGAGTGACAACTGGACTGGTAGGTGAAGGAGGGCGAGTTGCTCCCTAAAATCAAGGAAGAAGGGCGCATTAAGCAACTGGAGGGCTAAAACTGAATAGTGAGAATCTCCTGGGGGCTGGCTAACTAAGGGCTAGGTGCTGGACTGATGACTGGGATGCATGCAAAATGCATGCAAACCCTAGAATGCATGCAAACCCTAAAAGGTGCATGCATGACTAAAAAATGTAAATGATCAAAATACTGGTGGGACTAGGATGGAGTATAGGAATATCCTAACAATTAGCCCATATCAATTACTCATCATCCAAAAACATATATATAACAAAATAAACCATTTAAATCACAAGTCAATTATATGCCGACAAAGACACTTAGTGTTCGTTATATTTCAACTTAACATTAACCGTCTTAAGGTACTACATTTTTTTATAAATGCTTGAAATTAATTTACCATTCCTACTTATCATGCCAAGACTAACTAATAGTAACATAGAAGCAACATACCACTTTATTAGCCCATATCAATTACTCATCATCCAGAAACATATATATAACAAAATAAACCATTTAAATCACAAGTCAATTATATGCCGACAAAGACACATAGTGTTCATTATCACTCAATATTTCAACTTAACATTAACCATCTTAAGGTACTACATTTTATATGTGTATTTATTCTACATGGATTTACAAAAATCATAACACATACCATGTCATGTCAATTCACCCACACATGGTTATATGTCTTGTATCAAGTATCCCACATTTTCATTGTGTCAAATTCCTATGCCATCATAAGTACAACTATTATTACACCCACCTATCATACCATCCTTATATATGAGTACAATCAAATCAAAGGAAATCCATGACAATTTTATTTTATGAACATGACATCTTTTAAAACCACGCCACAATGAAAAATATTACTTATATGATGATTCCAACCTACAATCAGAGTATGTTAATTATATTCCATCGAACATAGTTCACTGATATAATAATATAAAAGAAAAAATTACTTTGTATGTTTAAACAACATCTTCATAGGTTCATTGTTCACATAAAGGACAATCCTGGATTCCTTATTACTTATAACATTTCAAGGAAACTTCTTTTATTATCCATACATAGTTAGTCCAATACAAGGATACATAACACCTGATTGTTACAATTAAATTCTTCATATGTCAGAATATCCCTGAATTTTTTGTTCACTCTACTTTTAAGCAAGCATTTTACTTTTTATAGGTCACACGTAGTATATTAAGGTTTTAATGCATTTCTGACAGTTTCCAAAGTATTACTCCGTTTAATCTATACATATGCATTATGTGTAAATTTCAACAATGTATAATATCCACCCAATCACCATTTTAATGGAATGTATACAAATGCATAGCCTACATAAATTATATGACACACATATCTCATAGCCAGTTAAATATATAAAAGTGTTTCCATTTGTTTAACATATCCAAATATCAAGGCACTCAGGATCACTATCTATATATTTATAACTCACAGCCTTAAAGCAATATAACAATGCGAGTACCTATACCTTGCAATATAATCCTCTAACATGGAAACTCATGACAAGGGTACACATTTATAAGCTCATGATTTTATAAGGAAAAACAATAATGAAAATATTTATCTGAGGAAGTAACAAGGGTGACTGAAGGAATGACCGCAACTTTCCTCCCAACCTTTTGATGCTCTGTCTGGTGTATATTTTCTGCCATCGAGAGGCCACCCCCGAGATGGAAATGAATCCACTAGGGTAAAGATTTATACTCTTGAGACCAAGTTTAAAAATTTCTTTCATACATTAACTTCCCAGCTTTATATAACCGAGAAACACTGCAACTCTGATCTGTATATATATGTATCAACGTTTTTAGCAGAGATTAGCTCAAATCTAATCATATATATAACAACATTTAGCAGAGTTCAACTCAGAATATATACATCACGTTTTTTTAACAGCGATCGAGCTCATACATACATACATACATTCATATATATATATATATATCAATATTCACGCTTCAACCAGAGATTAAAACTCTGTTCCCTAATTATAAAGATCAATGTTCAGATCTAAATAATATATATCAATGTTTTAAATAGAGGCCGGAATAAAAAAAATATAATATAAATATTCACGCCTCAGCCAAAGATTGAAACTTTGTTCCCTAATTATAAACATCAACGTTTTAGATCTAAATATTATATATACATGAATGTGTTAAGTAGAGATCAGTCTCAGAAATATATATACCAATATTCACACTTCGGCTAGAGAATTAACACTATGTTCTAATAATATATAAAACAACATTAACACTATGTTCTAATAATATATAAAACAACATTTAGTAGAGTTCAACTCACAATATATACATCACGTTTTTTTAGCAGCGATCTAGCAGAGTTCATGCTTCAACCAAAGATTAAAACTTTGTTCCCTAAATATATAGATCACCGGTTAGATCAAAATAATATCTATATATATATATATATATATATCAATGTTTTAAATAGAGGTCAGGCTCATAAATATATAATATAAATATTTACGCCTCAACCAAAGATTAAAACTCTATTCCCTAATTATAAATATCGATGTTTAAGATCTAAATAGTATATATACATCAATGTGTTAAGTAGAGATCAGGCTTAGAAATATATATATATATATATATATATATATATCAATATTCACGCTTCAACCAGAGAATTAATACTCTGTTCTAATAATATATAAAACAACGTTTAGTAGAGTCTGATAGCATCGATCAAACATAAAAATGACTTAGTCATCTCAATCACAAAGATATGCAATAGTTAGGGCATGGATTACTTGTTTCGCTATGCAGATATCAATCTCAGATCTAAATATATATAAAACAATGTTTAGAAGAGTCCAATAGCATCGATCAACGCATAAATGACTCAGTCATCTACAGGGTAAGCAAACACAACATTCAAAATAGAAAATTCCTGGCAGATATAGGAACTAGCTAGGGCACAGAAGATCACTTACCTCAATCACAGAGATATGAAATAGTTAGAGATCAGTTCAGATAAAACGCATCAAACCTCAAAACTGGCTGCGAGCTATACTCAAGATTCATTTCAACTCGAACCCATATCCATCTCCAGATCCACTATAAAACTGCAATTGCCCCCCAGCTCTATTCATCAACTGCCACTACATATCTCCTCCCCTCCCCTAATCCCCACTACTGGGACTGCCTAAATACACTCTAGATCCACTTACCCTCCTTGGAGAGTCCGCCTTGGATAGAGAGGATATTTCCATCACATGGAGTCCCAATTGCTAAAAATTAGGGGGAGCTTTCTAGGTGGCTACTACGAGAGTTCCCTCTCGTTTTCCATATCTCCCATTACAATGGTCATGGTGAGTCACGAAAAGGAGTCCCAACAAATAAGTGTTTTATAGTGTAGTCATTACATTTCATATAAATTTATATTTTCCTTTTATAATAAAAATGTTCATATATTTTTATTCTTTATCAATTAAAGGGTATCTTTAAAAGGGGATCTCTAAACTATAGTTTAGATATTCCCAAACGTTTAGTTCTTTCTCTATATGTATAAGATACTTCTAATATATATATATATATATATATATATATATATATATATATTACTTTAACCTTCTTATAAAAAAGACCCTAGCCTCTTTTCTTCTTAAGGTTATTAAAGATTGGGCATCCTTGTGATATATATATATATATATGAGAGAGAGAGAGACAAGGTATACCTTCTATAGGATGTAGTCTGTACATAAACTGATCCTTTTCTTTTTATTAATTTTATCTCTTTAAATGGGTCATCTTGCCATTGTAACCTCAGTAGTACTAATTACTTATTTTGTACGTTTCAATAATAAGTTAATAATACACTTAGCTTCTATTACAGGTCGATAGTAGATTATAAACCTTTTAATTTTTTCAGCCAAATGTCCTATCTAGGACTAGTCGTTAACCTAGGGTTCATATAGCTTTAAGACGATTCCTAAATAACTTAGGTTAAACAAGTGGACATCCATTGTTCACCTACCCTCTGGTAACCATGGTGTCAAGATGATCTTTCTATCAAACTCATGGGTTTTATAGAAATTTTTACCTCTCCCCCTAGTGTATTCGTTTTCCCGTTGTTTAGTTGTGTCACAACCTTCAGTCTCCTAAGTCCTAGAATTCAGATTTTCAACTTAGGAATAAACAACAAAACTTGTGAGGTTTACTGGTGGGGCCTTGGCGTTGAGCGCCTCACTAGAACCAGTATACCAGTTACATTTTAAATTACAAAAGGTAGGGGTAGAAGAGGGATGTTACATCCTTTCCCCCTTAAATATAACACCATCCTCGGTGTTCACGCTCTTCAAAACACGTCTTCCACTCTTGAGTTCCTTTGTACGTTATTCTTTAGTTATCCTTTGTTTGCTTCGTTATCTTCCTCTTAATCATCTTCGAAATTTCACGATTCCCGCAAGTCGCTATTGCTCGTCCTTCTTTCATAACCTGCACTTTTACGCAACCAAAACAGGTCTTCCAAAATTGTTCAGTAAAAGCATATCATTATTTTCAATTCTAATCAGAATGTAAGCAATAAGTCCCTTTTCAGCACACTATTGTTGATATTCATGGAACATCTTCCAGTCCTTTGTTATTGAACTTTGTGCTCTTATCACCATAAGGAGACATAATACATGATTATTTTTCAATATAACTCAAAATAATTCATAGGTAAACACTAATTTACTTATCTTTTGGAGGGCGCCCTTTACCTCCCATACTTGGACACTTTAGCTAGTCCTTAGCTTGCGATAGACATTACCTTCATTCACAAGTCAGTAGCATTTATCTCACATATTTTCAAGCAATAAAATTCAAATTCGTCACTTATCCTCATCCGTGAGTGAGTTTTTTCATTACTTAAGTATTACTTGCATTCATAATATTCAAACATTAGGGAAGTTAACAGCCTAGTTACTTGGCAGTTCTTAACATATGTTTCATAGTTACATCATGGTGATTGAAAGATTCCAACAACACCTTGCTGAGTTCTAAACTCTCTTCTAGGTTTTGCAAATTTAGCAACACTTTATTGAACACAGATCTCTCCCTCAAGATCTGTCACCAATTTATGCTTGGTCTTAGAGGCTAACAACCTTTGAGATTACTCCTCTTTTGATAGCTAGTCAAAAGTTTTCCTTCTAAAAAAACATCAAACAACATCCTGTCTTCTAGATGTTAAAATTATGTGCTTAGGTATTTGTCATTGATGATCATCAAGTTTCCTAACACCAATGTGCTCACACAACAATCATTTTCCTAACACCATTGTGCTCCCGCATCAATCATTTTCCTAACACTAATGTGCTCCCACAACAATCATTTGCCTAACACCATTTTTCTCCCACATCAAACTTTTTCCTAACACCAATGTGCTCCCACAACAATCATTTTCCTAACACCATTGTGCTCCCACAGAAATCATTTTCCTTACACCATTGTGCTCCCACAACATTCATTTTCCTAACACCAATGTGCTCACATAGTAAATCCTTCCACCTCCATGACATATTATTATTATTATTATTATTTTGTCCGCATTTACTGTCAATCACAACATTTGACTACTTGCGACACACATACTTGGTACTTATTGTGGCTTCATTGCCATTTCCAAGTTCTTTGAATTTGTCACAACTTCATAGATAGGTTAGTTAGTCGCAACCTCATATCATCAATCTATCAACAATAGGTTCACCCATTTACTTATCAATTCTTACTCATGCTTTGAATATCTCTATACATGAGTCTTTGATCTTTATTCAGCCTCTTAGAATATGCTTACCACCGTTTATGCACAATATGTATAATGATCTTATCTTTAAACAAGTCCCGCAGATATTAATGATCTACCAAAATCACTTGTTAGTACAACTTTTCATGATATAGTCAAAATTTTGAGAAATCCTTTCCTAAACATAATAATATGTTAAAAATCATCCCTCAAACTTGAGTAATTCAACTCCATTTTTCATACAAGATGAACTAAAATCAACATTCTTATTTTGATTATTTTCATCAATCATACCTCATGGACATAATACTACAATGTTAGCACATAACATTTATTGTTCTCTTTTCATGAAGTATATTAGCTTATCCCCTTGATAAGTTTACAACCTCTTCAATAATTCCAATGGTCATCCTATTTACCAACTCAAATGTTTCAACTTGTGTCTTCATAAAAATCACAAGACTATTGTTAAACATTTATGTATATATATCTATTCTAGAAAACATCTACATTTCTCCCCGAATGTATCAAGAGTAGAAATTATAGTCCAACTTCCATTTTTCAGTATGTAAACATAATACATAATACTAAAAAAAAATGAAAGCATTACTTGTATACTTACGATTTTAATCCACCGAGTTTTTTTTGGTTGGGTAATGCAATAACATACCTCGCCATAAAATTTCACATATTTATCTCTTTAGTTACCTCTTGGATAACTTTGAAGGTTTAACCTAGATAACTGATTCCTTCATCCATTCCTCCCATGCATACAAAACAAAACAATCAATTTTTTAGTATAACAACCTTCATACTTCCTTACTTCATGTCGAGCTCCTATAGGCTTGAGTGTTGTAACTTCAGACTCTGATACCACATGTAATGAACCCAAATCCCCGGTGCTATTTTGGGAAAAATAGGGCATAAAATTTTTCCTTTGACCACTAACCAAAAGCCGGGTTAGTTTTATAACGCAAAAGGAATCATAATAAAAAAACATTCACATCCATATTTTTCCTTTTTACTTACTACCATAATATTTTGTGAGTCCCTAACCAACGTTCACTTATACATGATATAGAAGAGTAGAGTCAACTTACAGATCCAACTCTTAGGGAATATAGAAGTGATATCCACATACGTTCATCAGTCATGAAGATTTCACATGTACTTATTTATAAATGCTTGAACTTAATTTACCATTCCTACTTATCATGCCAAGACTAATAATAATAACATAGAAGCAATATAACACTTTATTAGCCCGTATCAATTACTTATCATCCAAAAACATCTATATAACAAAATAAACCATTTAAATCACAAGTCAATTATATGACAACGGAGACTCATAGTGTTCGTTATCACTCAATATTTCTACTTAACATTAACCATCTTAAGGTACTACATTTTATATGTGTATTTCTTCTACATGGATATACAAAAAATCATAACACATACCATGTCGTCATGTCAATTCACCCAACATGCTTATATGTCTTGTATCAATTACCCCACATTATCATTGTGTCAAATTCCTATGCCATCATAAGTACAACTATTATTACACCCACCTATCATAACATCCTTATATATGAGTACAATCAACGAATCAAAGGAAATCCATGACAATATTTTATTTTATGAACATGACATCTTTTAAAACCATGCCACAATGGAAAAAAATACTTATATGACGATTCCATCCTACAATCAGAGTATGTTAATTCTATTCCATCAACTACAGTTCACTGATAGAATAATATAAAAGGAAAAATTACTTTGTATGTCTAAACAACATCTTCATAGGTTCATTGTTCACATAAAGGACAATCCTGGATTCCTTATTACTTATAACACTTCAAGGCAACTTCTTTTATTCTCCATACAAATTTAGTCCAATACAAGGATACATAACACCTGATTGTTACAATTAAATTCTTCATATGAATATCCCTGACTTTTGTGTTCACTCTACTTTTAAGCAAGAATTTTACTTTTTATAGGTCACACATACTATATTCAAGTTTTAATACATTTTCGATCGTTTCCAAAGTATTACTCCATTTAATCTATACATATGTGTAAATTTCAACAATATATAATATCCACCCAATCACCATTTTAATGGAATGTCTACAAATGCATACCCTACATAAAGTATATGACACACATATCTCATAACCATTAAAATATATAAAAGTGTTTCCAATTGTTTAACATATCCAAATATCAAGGCACTCGTGATCACTATATATATTTATAACTCACATCCTTAAAGCAATATAAAAATGCGAGTACCTATACCTTGCAATATAATCCTCTAACATGGCAACTCATGACAAGGGTACACATTTATAAACTCATGATTTTATAAGGAAAAACAATAATGATCTTTCCGCCACATGGAGTCCCAATTGCTAAAAATTAGGGGGAGCTTGCTAGGTGGCTGCTACGAGAGTTCCCTCTTGTTTTCCATAGCTCCCATTACAATGGTCGTGGTGAGTCACGAAAAGGAGTCTCAACAACTAAGTGTTTTATAGTGTAGTAATTACATTTCATATAAATTTATATTTTCCTTTTATAATAAAAATGTTCATATATTTTTATTCTTTATCATTTAAAGGGTATCTTTAAAAGGGGTCTCTAAAATATAGTTTAGATATTCCCAAACGTTTAATTCTTTCTTTATATGTATAAGATACTTCTATAATATATATATATATATATTACTTTAACCTTCTTATAAAAAAAAGACCCTAGCCCCTTTTCTTCTTAAGGTTATTAAAGATTGGGCATCCTTGTAATATATATATATATATATATATGTGAGAGAGACAAGGACTACCTTTTATACGATGTAGTTTGTATATAAATACATAAATTGATACTTTTCTTTTTATTAATATTATCTCTTTAAATGGCCTATCTTTCCATTGTAACCTCAATTGTATTAATTATTTATTTTGTACTTTTCAATAATAAGTTAATAATACACTTAGCTATATTACAGGTCGATAGTAAATTATAAATCTTTTAATTTGTCGTCCAAATGTCTTATCAACTATAACTAGTCGTTAAACTAGGGTTCATATAGCTTTAAGATGACGCCTAAATAACTTAGGTTAAACAAGTGGACATCCATTGTTCACATACCCTCCAATAACCATGGTGCCGAGATGATCTTGCTATCAAACTCATGGGTTTTCTAGACATTTTTACCTCTCCTCCTAGTGGATTAGTTTTCCCATCGTTAGTTGTGTCACAACCTTAAGTCTCCTAAGTCCTAGAATTCAGATTTTCAACTTAGGAATAAACAAAAAAACTTTCGAGGTTTAGTGGTGAGGCCTTGGCCTTGAGCTCCTCACCAGAACTAGTATACCATTTACATTTTCAATTACAAAAAGTAGGGATAGAAGAGGGATGTTACACATAATCTATTGTATCAAGATTATGATATGGTTACTAAATTTAAAGTAGAGTTAATTAAGTTAGATGTTATATCAACAAAGGACTTAGACATGGTAAAGATCAGAATCAACATTGTGTAAACCAGATCTATAAAGTGACATGAATAACTGTCTAAATTAGATCTATAAGATAACCTGACCTATAAAAATAAGATTGTAGATATACAATAATTTATGCTATTTACAATAGAAATGATAAAGTTTTAGCCTAAAGATCTACATGCCTAATATCTCGCCCAACTCATTGCCTCAGGGTGGGTAAGCCGATGGCTCTTCTCAATTTGCATTATATTGGACAATATAATCTTGGGTTGTGCCCCAAGAACTCGAGAATCACAAAAGGATATGAGCCACTAGAAAACCCCAGTAGGAGAAAAAGATAAAGATAAAATAACATCTAATATTATTCCCCAGATGCAAGTGTAAGTGTGATATACAACTAGCGAAATCTAGTATTATAAACATCATATAAATACATCTAAGTGTAAAACTAGTAAATCTACTTATGAATCTGGTACATGTCTGATCAAGATCTAAGACTGCCCCAATCTGGGAAACAAGTTCATTTAAATAGTTAATAAAAATTCCTTCAACAGTCCTTTAAATAGTTAATGTAAAAGTAGATGGTTGAATAATAAATTTAAATCTAATCTAGAATGATTTGAAAGTCATTTGGGGGTTTTTAAAATCCCTTATAACCCAGAATGTTCTCAACGATTCCTAGAAGGCCTAGTTAGGCCAGGCACTTACCACAAGGTAAGTCCGAGTTCTTCGTTGAGGAAATCATGACCCACGACCAACCCTTGGCGATGAGTAAAAATATCTACAACACATTCTCGTCATAAGTTATAACGATCTCCATAAAGCAATAAGCGTAGGTCAAACAATTGCAAAGTAGGTAGAATGAAGTGTATAGATATATAACCTACAACTAATGTTTGCTACATCAAAGGGGTACATCTATTTTGTTTCGCTAAGAAGGGGAGATGATGCAAATTGCTTGCAGAGCTATAATGACGAGTAAATATAAAAATTGCAAAGAGAATAATTGAGATCGTATCATAGAGATGGATGCCACTATACCTTGCAGGAAGACCAAGCCATGTAAGGGGTTTTGATTGCAATAAAAAATGAGTATTATATATGTATTTGATTAAATACTTAGATCCATTTTGATGATGCTATGTGGTAAGGGGGACATTGGAATGAGAGAGCTATTGGTGCTCTCCCATTTTTATTTGGAAACATATTTTTCACCAACATTTATGTCGTCATAGCCTACACAAGTTTGTACCTAGTCAGGTGGGGCTCAATGCATGCGTAACTAAAAACAAGGAAGGATTTTATAAGTGCGTGAGAGAGAAATCTTCCTCTACACGCCTCAGCCTCTTTTTCTGAATCTCCAAGCCATATGCTTCCCTAACCGAGACCTGCAAAACAAAAGAGAAACAACAAAGTAGATGGACTAAGATTTGGTTACTGAGATAAATCAACCAAAAATGAAAAGGGGGAAATTGTGTAACAACCTGCCTAATTCCTTTCCAAGCTGCACAAAATAGACCACCCTAGGTGTGGGAGTGGAATTATATTTGTCTAGCAGTACAAGGCATTGGAATGTTGAAATGGAGGAGTAGGCTTGAACAAAAAAAAAACAACCTGCTCATGGAGCGAGGACCCATATATTTTTCTAATCAACTAACCATCTAAGTCCAGTTGCAATCTCTATAGAGAGAGAGAGAGAGAGAGAGAGAGAGAGAGAGAGAGAGAGATTCCTTTCCAAGCGGCACAAAACGGACCACCCTAGGCATGGGAGTGGAATGATATTTGTCCAGCAGTGCATGCATTGGACTGTTGAAATGGAGGAGTAGGCTGTTAAATTTTCAGAATTTACTTCAATCTGATCTAGGATCTTAACTGAGAGAACAACATGTACAGCAAATCTACAACATATCAATCATGGACACAATAATGCAAGCACACAAGAGACACCGAGTTTACTTGGGGAAAACCATAAAGGTGAAAAACCCCAATAACTTCCTCAGAGATAGATAGAGCGATGATACAACCAGAATACAAGAGATAGTCTTCTCCTAGCAGCAGAGCCTCCTCTTCCACAAGTGCACCACTCTCCCAAGTGTGAGTGAGAGAATAGAATGTGTAAAATGAGAGAGACACACTCTCTATTTATACACTAACTTGACTTGACCTTTACTCAACTAGGTCATCCTCAACTCAACCACTTAACATAATGCTGACTGGGCCAACCCCCACTAGGGTGGTCTAATAACCCTTTGACCCACATGGCCGAACCCCAATAGGGTGGTCTAATAACCCTTTGACCCACATGGTCGACCCCCAATAGGGTGGTCTAATAACCCATCAAGTATAAGTTACGACACTTACAATATAAATGACGACACTTCCGTATAGAGGAATAATAACATCTCTATAGGAATACAATATACATATATGTAAAATACATTCTGAAGTTACATATACATCAACACTCCCTCTTAACTAGGAAGGTATTTCTTGACACAGGTCTTCTAGCACAAGTCTTCTTCTCTGGATCATCGTCACTGCTACTGCTATCTCAATCAATCTCTGAATCTACTCGTCATAGGAAGTTCTATAGAGCCAGTCCTTTTTCATACTGGATGTAGGCCCACCACCTGCAGGTCTTCGTCATCACTGGCCATACTGCGGAATCCTCGAGACTTATTACGTGCATCACAAAACCTGAAAAGAGTCTCTTGACTAGCAAGAACCCTAAAGAGCATCTGAGGCCTTTTTCATCCTGTCTAGATCTCCAGGACTTATTACATGTGACCCCACCACAAAACCTCAAAAGAGAATCCCAGGACTGATTACGAGCACAAGGCTCAACCTATCGGATATCCCAGGGCACAAATTACATGTGGTCACCACAAAACCTCGAAAGAGCATCCCAGGACTGATTACGAGCACAAGGCTCAACCTATCGGATCTCCCAGGGCACAAATTACATGTGGTCATGGCAAAACCTCGAAAGAGCATCCCAGGACTGATTACGAGTACACGGCTCAACCTATCAGATCTCCCACGGCACAAATTACATGCCATAGGACAAAACCTTGAAAAATCATCTGCCAGATATCCCAGGGCACAAATTACATGCCATAGGCAAAACCTCGAAAGAGTATCTGCAAATCTCCCAGGGCACAAATTATATGTCCTCCCAAGCAAAATCTTGAAAGAGAATTTTCCAGATATCCCAGGGTACAAATTACATGCCATAGACAAAACCTCGAAAGACTATCTGCAAATCTCCTAGGGCACAAATTACATGCTTATCTGCACAACCTGTTCCACGGCCACAGAATATCAACCTGATACTGACCATACATCATCCCGATTTACACATGATCATCCTGATCATCATCACTGCAACATCCTGCTGCATGTCCTCTGGAGCAACATCCTGAAGCTCGTCATCCATGATCATCCTGATCATACAATGCATCTACCTGATGCATACCAAGTATCTACCTGATACATATCATCATACATGATCCACCTGATCATACAGTGTATCCACCTGATACAAATACAAATACATGATACATATCACCATACATGATCCACCTGATCATACAATGCATCTACCTGATGCATACCAAGTATCTACCTGATACATATCATCATACATGACCCACCTGATCATACAGTGTATCCACCTGATACAAATACAAATACATGATACATATCACCATACATGATCCACCTGATCATACAATGTATCCCCCTGATACATATACAGATACATGGTCCGAGCATCCAACATGATGCATATACAAAATACATACAAATGATCCAACCGATCATATCTAGCATCCAACATGATGCAGACATACATATACATATAAATGATCCAACTGATCATATCCAACATACAACATGATGCGTACATACATAAATGATCCAACTGATCATATCCAACATCCAACATGAGGCGTATACAGAGCAGTAACTGGAGTATCGTCCTGATGCTCATCATCCAGCGCTTACATCCACAGCCATGTGAAGGATCCTCCTTCCAACATGCTTGGAATGGCTTCTACAAATGTGTCCATCAATTCTTCCTCAAAGTGTCATCAATCTGAAGAACACCAAGCCTCTCCCTGAAGTACTTGAACTTCACCCTGGCTAGTGGCTTCGTTAGCACATCTGCAATCTGCTCGTTCGTCACAATGTACAGGAGCTTCACAGCTCCTCTTTGCACCATATCCCTGATATAGTGATATTTGATCTCTATGTGTTTCGACCTGTCATTAAACACTAGGTTCTCAGACATCTTCACAAAACTTTGGTTATCACAAAAGATACCAGTAGCATCCAACGGGAGATCAAATAACTCAGACAGTAGCTTTCGTAGCCATACTGCCTCACAACTAGTTGAACATGCTGCAACATACTCTGCCTAAACTGTACTCAGTGCTACGCAGGACTGCTTTCTACTGAACCAAGAGATCACACCTGATCCCATACTGAAGTAGCACCCAGATGTGCTCTTCCTATCTGCAGCACTGCCTGCCCAATCTGAATCAACATAACCCTGCAGGTTAAACTTTTGATTCGCTTCATACTTGAGCCCATAATCCACTGTACCTTTCAGGTACCTCAGAATATGCTTTACAACAACCAGGTGAACACTCCTCGGATCTGTCAGGAACTGGCTCAATGTGTTCATCGCAAAGCAAATATTTGGTCTCATGTTCGTCAAGTACATCAAGGACCCAATCATCTGATGATACATAGTGACATCAACTGGTTCAAATGAAGCATCACATAGAAACTTCAGGTTCGATGCCATAGCCTCGCAGTCCATCATCCCGAACCTCTTCAGGATCTCTACTGCATACTTCCCTTGTCCAAGGAAGATTCCATCTGTACTCTGCCACACCTCCATACCTAGAAAGTGGTGCATCATACCCAAGTTCTGCACATATATGACTCCCTGTCATGTGTCTCAGAACCAAGTGGCTGCTCCACATACACTTCTTCTTCAACTACACCATTCAAGAAAGCTGTCTTGAAATCCATCTGCTGTATCTTCTATTTCATCACTTTTATATTTCTCTATGCTGCCATCTGCAGCATGCTTGATCTTGATAGATCCATATGGAAGTCATAACAAACTTCCCTTCAGGTCTTGGGACTACATCCCAAACATCATTCTTCATGATTGACGGATCATGGCATTCTTCCCATATCCTGGGAACTTCAATATCTTCAATAGATAATTTTGTTGCTAAACAAATGTTGTAGTTCTTCTTTTGTAGGTGATGGCATACGATCTTTCCTACACAACAAGTTAAATTGCATGATTAGAAAACATCTCATAGTTTTCAGAACAAATTCTTACACATAAAGAAATATGTCATACAATCATGCAATTATCTTAGCCAATGCTTCAATACAACATTTATCCATATCCCGTAACTTTCTAGATGCCTTCCAATCTCTACCAGAACATTGTTAAGAGTGTGCACAACTCCCAACATGTCAGCAAAGAGGTTTCATTCTAGATAAGTAGCAATGGAATGTTTTATAGTTCCATAGGCCACTTACCCATGCATATTAGTAGCATACTTTTCATCATTGCAACTATTCTAATATGCATAATACACAACCTAATTCTAGGAACATCAGTATATACATTATTGAACAATATTATTTAAACAATAAAATATGCAAGTAATGACAATTCAAATACTTATCTTTGTTTGTTTGTTGGGTTGACTCCCTCTCAGTCTTTGCTTCTTTTCTGCAACTCCATTCTTATGTGGATTGTGAGAAGTGGTGAACTCCCTTTGAATATCTGCATCCTTGCAGAAACTACTGAAGTGTGCTCCTTTGCTTTCTTGCAGGAACAACTAGAGTGTGCTCCCTCTTGATCTTTGCTTCTTGGATTACCTGTCCTTGAACTTACATCCATCCTTAATCACTATGCATGCTTATTAGTATCATCATTGTGTTATCCTTGAGGTCTCATACATAATCACACATTTATTAGTATAATCTTAATACTATCAAAACCAAAAAATCTTAAACATGTATATTCATGATCATTCACATATAATAAACATTAGTATTCAAGGTTTCAGAGAAGTCTTCTTTTACTCATACATATTCTTATTTGATCATAGGACTCTTTTGGTTAGTTGAATCATCAATCAAGATAAGAGATATAATATGCATAAAACCCGTGATTATTCAAACGGATACCTTCATGATTCTTTTGGTTAGTCATATCATCAATTATGGTAAGAAACATAATATGCATACAACCATGATTATTCAAACCTATGACTTCATGAATAATCATTATCAACAACACAACAGTATAAGATCCTAACACAAGGTAGGATTCTAGCTTGATATAGGAAAACATACCTGGATTAGCATGCTAGCTAGTTATTTTTAACATACCCGCATAATGTCTTTTGGTTCTCTTTAGAGATTTGTGCTAGTAACCTGCATGACTCATAAGTTAACCATTGTAGAACCAAGTTATACATACCTTGTAAGTAGATCTTCTATGTGATCCATGACAATGGATGAATCTTTGTCTTCATGTCACCATGATCATATGTTCTTGTAGGAGAACATGATTTGTCTTTCTGGTGTACCTTTTATGTTAACAAACAACATAAACCTCATAAAACATCAAAATGCATTAGTACAATCATAAGTGTCAAAACCTTAATCAATGAATATCTTCTATTAAGGTAATACGACAAGTCTAGTAATTAATCAAGATTGTATTGTAATGATATGAAGACAAACATATCATAAACTTAACCATGAACAGAATTCGAAACATACCTGTAAGCCATACCTGTCAAGATTGCTTGTAATATTCTTATGGAAGACCTTAGCCTCATCTCCCTCTGAAACAGGAACTTCTTCACTTATTCAGGTGACCAATCCATCCTCTTCTAGGATTAACCCAATCCACTTGATTTGCAGGACCTGGATCTAGAGCTGTATTAGGGTTTGTCAGAGAAAACCCCAAAATTCAAACTTTGAATTTCAAACTTTCGAAAGGATAAAAATATGCGCCTTGATGAGCTCATCAAGTTGGTATATTCATAATTTGAAAACTGCAAAGTTTCACCCCTCAAAATTGCCTTTTAGATTTTCGGATTCACTAGGGAGGACCCTGAATTAGGGTTTGAGTTTCACCCAACCAAAAGATTTGATTCAAAACTCTAAGCTTCGATTTTTCTGAGGAGCTTCCAGCCGTGGTCACAGATTTCCAAAATTCCAATTTTTGCAGAAGCCCTAATTTTCCATCTTTCCGATCAAAGTCCCGAACTGGGGTTTGATCAAGCCCGACCTTCTACCCAACCAAACAATCTGATCTTGGTCTCTAAATTTTGATTTTGATGAGTAACATCCAGCCGTGGTCTCCGATTACAAAAATTCCAAATTTCTCCGAAGCCCTAAATTCTGGAAGCCATGAATGAAGGTACTCAAAAGTAATTCTGTTTTGACATAAATATGTACCTGATTGTTTCTGATGAAACTCCAAACTTTTCGATCCACGGGGTATGAAAATTTTTCCTGAGATAGACCGACCTATTATCTTTCCATCCCGATAGGTATAATCTCAATTGGATTCTCTGAGAGTGAGTTATGCCAAGTGTTGCAACGTGACCTGTTTATGGGATAATACAGGAGAGCGAACTTGTACGGCATGCCACGTGTCACTGTTTCAACTTCGGCCTCTGAAAATTTTCTTAAGATATCCCGACCTGTTATCTTTCCATCCCAACAGGTCTGACGTCAATTGGATTCTCTGAGAGAGAGTTATGCCAAGTGTCACAACGTGACCTGTTTATGGGATAATACAGGAGAGCAAACTTGTATGGCGTTCCATGTGTCACTTGTTTAACTTCGGCCTCTGAAAAGTTTTCCTAAGATATTACAGTCTGTGTACTACCTTCCACTTTTTATGAAATTTCATTTGGAGCTTCCTAGCCCAAGTTATGACCTTTTTTCCAAGGTCACCTGATTTTGACTCAGATCTGGAAGAGGCAGAAACCCTATATTGTACAGATCATAAATCACAAAGTACAACGAATTAGAGGTTGTCCTTTGGACACAAGGTACATGGGGATCTGATATTTGGCTTGTAAAAGTTTCAGATCCCAAAACTTCACCAAAATGGATTTATAGCGAAAGTGCTACAATGACTGGTTTTTGCTATATCAAGCCCTAGCATCGTAAGTGCAACAAGTGTCATACATGCCATATCATGCCTTCTTTGAGGCTAGCTCTGATACCATGTTAAATTTTCAGAATTTACTTTAATCTGATCTAGGATCTTAACTGAGAGAACAACATGTACATCAAATCTACAACATATCAATCATGGACACAATAATGCAAGCACACAAGAGACACAGAGTCTACTTGGGGAAAACCATAAAGGTGAAAAAACCCGATAACTTCCTCAGAGATAGATAGAGCAATGATACAACCATAATACAAGAGATAGTCTTCTCCTAGCAGCAGAGCCTCCTCTTCCACAAGTGCGCCACTCTCCCAAGTGTGAGTTAGAGCATAGAATGTGTAAAATGAGAGAGACACACTCTCTATTTATACACTAACTTGACTTGACCTTTACTCAACTAGGTCGGCCTCAACTTAACCACTTAACATAATGCTGACTGGGCTGACCCCCACTAGGGTGGTCTAATAACCCTTTGACCCACATGGCTGATCCCCAAGGGTGGTCTAATAACCCTTTGACCCACATGGTTGATCCCCAAGGGTGGTCTAATAACCCTTTGACCCACATGACTTATACAGGGCCGACCCCAACAAGGTGGTCTAATAACCCATCAAGTATATGTTACGACACTTACAATATAAATGACGACACTTCCGTATAGAGGAATAATAACATCTCTATAGGAATACAATATACATATATGTGAAATACATTCCAAAGTTACATATACATCAATATAGGCTCGAACAAAAAAACCAACTTGCTCATGGAGCCAAGACCCATATATTTTTCTAATTAACTAACCATCTAAGTCCAGTTGCAATCTCTACAGAGAGAGAGAGAGAGAGAGAGAGAGAGAGAGAGAGAAGGAGAAGGGGACGTGTAGAAGGGACTTCGTACAATATGCATGTAGCTCAATAAGACGAGTTAGTCTAATGCTTGCATAAAAAAGTATATATATATATATTCACATTAATGTAGAATCAAACGTATTACCAAGGGAGTAAATGCAATGGCATAGAAGTTAGGAAAACACTACGAAGAGAAGTATGCACAGAATGTTTCTGAGGCAGGAGAGAACTCTACTAGTGGAATTTTAAACTATACTAATGATAATCCTCTACATCAACAACTAACTGTATTAATAAGAGAGAGTTGAAATGGAAAAAGGAGGCCCCATACCTATTGCAACTCGCTGAGTCTCTAGTTAAGAAGAGCAAGGATGGACTTCAAGTTTATGCATGCCCCGTTGGCACTCACCCTCATTAATTTAGAAAAAATAAAAAAATCAGTAACCTTCTACTTTTGGTGGCCTGGTGGCCCATGATTTGTGGGAGCATACCTTCCCTTCGGGGTAGTTTCCTTGCGGGATTAATTCATATTCATGGCAGTTTCTTAGTTCATAATGCACATTCATGAAAGGAGGCCATGACTTTAGGGAAGGGAGGATAACACAACAAGGATCGTGGTACCTTCTTTTTAACATATGGGCCCGGATGGGCTAGGATTTCTATTCCTTGTCTATATGTTTAGTTTACTCTTTTACCTCGATATGTGAATGATGTGCCTAAGTTGCAGTAAAGTTTATAATGAACTTGGAATATGGGATGGATAACGTAATAGCCCATCAAGGTAAGGCATAATATATGCATAAAACCAAGGATGTAATTATATGTGCGTATATAGTTATTCAGGTAGGTATCGAATTTGAATTATCAATGTGCTTACTTGAAATAGTTTAAGTCCTATGTTGGGCGAAGGTAAGTGCTTGACCAGATAACTATCGACATGAATTTCGATATATATTTAATTGCAAAAAAATAATAATTAAGTGTATGGGTACATACATTTGCGATAGCTTCAAGGGTTGGATGGACAGTTATGGGAAAGAGGTTCCTTTTGCAATTGTAGTATGTAAAAAGTACTACAAGTAGTTGGCTTCACCCCTCTATTGTACATCGTAACATACTTTATCTAATAAAGTTTAAGGCATTTCCCTTGGGTGCGAGTTGCAAATGTGCCTTGTTCTCTTTGGTTGGATGAATGTTGTTATGTTTCATGCAAAGTATTGTAATGACTATCTATTGTAATATTGGCTAAGTATAAGTATTGCTAGGATGTTTTAAAGGTCATGGTTAGATGTGTGTCTTTTGTTGGATAACTTGGTTAAGTAGAACCAAAGTTGCACGTCTAACATATTGTAGTATTAGGTGAAGTTATGGGCATACCTTAGGCGAAGATGCATAGTCTGGTTGCAATAGACACATGTTGGTTTGGTTGCAGTAGACACACCCCTATAGTCAAGTCATTGAAGTGCTACGTGACTGAAGATGATGAAAATAAATTTTGTGGGCAAGAATTCTAGGTCCATGATAATGGTCTTCAACCACATGTATATTCCATCAAGTAGAAGACTATGTGCACTGATTTCAGTTGAGTAAAACAATTAAGATTAAGTATGAGCATAATTTTAAATTGTGATAACAAATATTATTTTAATAAAAGGACCTTAATTATACCAAAGAGGAAAACATGATCCTAATTCCATTTTATATCCAAAATCCTCCTAAATAGATACCTCTATTTATATGGCAAAAAAAATTCATTAAAAAAAACAATAAATAGGTTGAAAATTGAAATCATGTTTTTAAATAAAAACTTGTATGTGTTTCTAATAAATGCAAAAGGACCTGTGAGTTCTGAAGTAATTAATGCATACTTATACGTTTTGAATAAATGAATGGCTTTTGAGTTACCAAGTTTTAGGTTGGTTAGCCTAAAATATCCATCATACCTTGTAATGAGGACAAGAGGTTGACGACATCTCTTATATGGTAGGTGGTGAACTTTGTTACGAGGAATGGATGGAATGGAACTAGTGTTTCAAGAAGAATAAGTAGTATTTAGACCTTATTATATGGAAGAATTAAGAATGAAAAATAGATTATTTAAGGAGTAGACAAAATCAACATTTAAGAATTTTTAAATTGGATATTTTTTTTTCTAAATATACTTTATAGTTTGATAATTTTATTCTAAATATATGTGGCAAAATTTTGAATACTTTTTATTTAAATTACAAAATACAATCTGCATATTGATGTTTCTATTGCTAGTGATAAAATGTATAGATAGTTTATATGGGAATATAAATTGTTGTAAGTAAGAGTATAGTGTTTTATGTAAATGTATATTACTATAGTTGTTAAATTAAGAATTGAACTCTACTTATAAAATTATTGTATTTGTTAAATTAAGAATTAAACTCTATTTATGAAATCAAGAAAGTTGCTTATACAATGTGTGTTTATTTTATTATCAAAATAGAGTTGAACTTAATTTTATGACAAACTGATATTAAGTTTTTAGAGAGAAAAAACCTGACACAATGTTTATATTTTCTTTCTCTTTTTCTAATTGATTATATATTTAAAAAATAACTTAATTTATTTTATTTACTCATACAGCTTACACTGTTAATTTCCTAACCTAACTCAATTACTCAACCGTATTACCTATTCTACTCAATAACTCCAACCCATTGATTGAGTGCATTTAATCTTTCCTTGTACCAAATAACCACAACTTCAGTAATTGTTCATATTTTCACACATAACTTCCTAGTGATAATTGGCATCGTGGTATTCTCACTAAGATTGGTGTGCGTAAGTTGTTGATATGGGTGCACACTGATCCGTGAGGTGGATGTGATCTCTAAATTTGTTTGAACCATAACATTTTGATGATGGCTCAGAATTGTCACAGAAAATGTGTTGGAAAGGAGGGAGTTGTATAACATTGTTTAAAATTTTTTGATCAAAATCCATTTTGAGTGGCATAAAATTTGTAATATTTAGTTTTTAACATTAAGTTATAAAATTCATAATTTAGATGGTTATCTCGATTAATAATCGTTTATTGAAGAACATATTGAGACACAAATGAAAATCCACGTTTTTTTATTAAGTCTTTTCCTAAGGTTTAAGATGTACAAGTGTTGCAATGAATGAAGTTTTAATAAGAGGTAGTGTGCTTGCATTGAAAGTAAAGTAAGGAAGTGCTTTACATTTGAGTATAGGGAAGATGGAAGATGTTGTTATATATGTTATATAAGTTACAATTAAGAAAAGAAACAAAGCTATTTAACAGAGATATGTATATTCAATTTTAAATTTTATATAAAAATTAAAAACTAAAAATCAATATATATCTATCTTAAAATTCTGATTTATCAAAAACTATCAAAAACCAAAAGAGATCAAATTTATAAAGATATAAATATTTTACATATAAAAAAAATTATACCTTAAGAAATGCAATCCTTTAAATGCTTGATAAGTCTAAATTTAAAATAAAGTTACATTGATAAATAAAGAAACTTGTTCAAACAATATTTTCATGGCCTCTGAGCTTGATATGTATAAATACAAACAGAATGAAAGAAAACAAGGGTGCAAAGCATAGCAAAGTATTTCTTCCAATATTTTATGAAGATAACTGTGCATTGCTCTCAATAGTTTGTACATGTAGTTGCAATCTTTTCAGTAACAGTTACAGAATTTTATAGATAGAGTTAGGTGGCTGGAAATGGCATGTAGTCTGCCAATAATTAGTAATGAACTAAGCATGTAGCAGCGTCTGTAATTGTATACAAACTATGACAGTATTTTTTCTTTCAAAAACCAGACCAAAGAAATCCTTCCTCCAAATTGTGCTCCTCTTCATGAATACTGAACATAGAAGGGGGAGAAAGCAGTGGAGCTTCTGCCAAATCGGCAAATAAATTGCAGGAATCGAACAAGTCTTCCTCCACCACTACACATTCAGACTCACCAACACCTTCTGTTGGTGTAGAAACTGATGACGAATTACTAGTATTCGTTTGCCCAAAGTCTGAGCTAATTACTGTACATAGTTGAGGCGAGGAGGAGGGCGGCTCATTACCTACTGGAGGGTTTGTTGGGCTTCTTTTCCTCTCTTGTTTCTTGAGATAGAACGCAACAGCTGTTTCTTCAGCGGCAGCCTGAATGTGGCGCGGAGACAGAGAAATTGGCTGCGGAAGGAGATCAATCATTTCTGGGAAATTAAGCAACGCGTGCTTCTTGCCCTTCAAGTAGACCTCAGCGACGTCGTAAGCTCGAGCGGCCATCTCTGGCGTATCAAAGGAGCCGAGACAGATTTTGCTTTTCTTGTTTGGTTCCTTAATTTCAGACACCCATTTTCCCCAACTGCGACGACGAACGCCTCTATATGTTGGATATTGCAGCTTCAACGTTTCCTCCTGTGGCGGCGAAGAGGCAGCGTCGTCTTGTGTTCGAATCCTCTTGACCCCACGCTTAACTGTCGATGCAGATTTGCTGCTTGCTCCTGTGTCCGTTGACAAAGTTACCATGGCCTCAGGGAGAAAGGGGGCTTCCTTATCCATAGAAGATGCTTTCTTATCCATAGATTTTTGCACAGAAATTGAAGCCGCCAGGGCACTGCAACATAGGTGTATGATGATCTGTGGAGGAATTGGGTGTTTAAGTATGGAATTAAAGGCAGGTATGTGGAACTATCCATCAAAGTAGGATTACAGAAGTTTTGATTGCAACTTGGGAAGCTGAAGCCCACTTGCTGAAGCCCACTTGAGTAGACAATATAAGATAAGGAGTATATTTCCCCTGTTGCCCATGGACTGGACTGGATTAAATGTGATGCATACACATTACAGGCTATAACAGCCTGGATTGCACATCTCTAAATCGATGGAGTCGCCTCTCAGCGTTGATCTTACCTGTCAAACCCTAATTCAGAACAGAATGAGTACCTTTCAAGTGTGGTCCACTTCAAGAAAAGTATTTTCTGTTTATCTTGTGGTTGTGGTGTAATATTCCATCTCGGTTTGTTTGTTTGTGTTTTATCTTATTATGATGAAAAAGTTAAAATACCCGACACGCATACAAGCAAGTTGAACTAGGGATTATAGGCTCCTTTTATAAAAGCTTGACTTCACAATTTCTGTATTTGGATTTGAACAGAATTTCCCAGCTACTTGTCTTGTCAAAAGAACTCCTCCGGACTCTTCGAGCTGTCCTCCTTGCCATCACTGTTCTCTTTGAAGCGTTTTTCTGGCCTCAACTTTTTTCTAACCTCAAATCTGACCAGTGATAACGAGTGCTTTGTTGGGTTCCTTTTATTGGCAAGCTTGTTACAACTTGTTGCAAGAAGAGTTTAGAAAGAAAGATGCTAGAATGATGTGAGGAGGCTTCTCCTCCACAAAATGTGAATTACAGAGGTAAATGACTAAGGGCATAGAACTGTGATTTGCTCCAAATTTATTGCTAAGTAGGAGGAGGAAAATGATGAATTACAGAGATAAATGACTAAAAACATATAAAGGTGATTTGCTCCAAATTTATTCCTAAATAGGAGAAGGAAAATGATGAATTACAGAGGTAAATGACTAAGGGCATATAAATGTGATTTGCTCCAAATTTATTGCCAGGTAGGAGGAGGAGAAGAATGATGTAAATGCCATCTCATGACCATGACTACTATGTCTTCTTTGAAGTGATTGTACTTGGACTAGGTGCCATTGGGAATATGGTATTCCCAAAACTCGGTTTGTGTGTTATGAGTGATTTACAAGGGGATAAATATGATTGTTGAGAATGATAGAGAACACAAGATTGTTGGTAAAGGAATGGTATCAATGACCTTGTCACATGGTGCTGGCAAGGAAATTCATAAAGTCTTTCATATTCTTACCTTGATTAAGAGCATTAGATTGGTGTCTATAAGGAAATTCATAGTGTCTTTCATATACCTACCTTGATCAAGAGCATCGAGATTATTGATGCAAGTTTGATTGAACAATTTGGCTTTATTGTTTATAAATTGAAGGTTATGAATGGTGATATTGTTGCAAGAATGAGGAGAGAGATGGGGAACTGTAAAGTTTTATGGTAAAAAGATTAATATATTGCCTTGGAAGTGGAAGTTGATGCAAGTGATATGGTGGATAAGGTTATATGGCATATATACATGGGCACATAGAGGTAGACTTATTGTAGAGTTTGAGGAAGTAGTAGTTGGTAGGGGACATGGACTTGTAATTTGTCAATATCAATTAGCATATACGTGAAGGATACTATAATCTTTGAAACCACCACATAAAGGTCCTTATCAAAGGAGGGTCCACAAGGAGAAAAAACAAAAAAGTGAAGCTGATTCATTTAGACATTTACAAACTTGTCACATGAAGGTGCAAAGTATTTTTTTTATATTTAGTTATTACTTTCTAGAAATGAATTTATTTAATTTGGAAAAATAAGTGGGACACAATGAAGATGTTTAAGTTTTTCGAGGCCTTTGTGGAGAAGCAATTTGGAGAATCGTTGAAGGGATTGAAGGTTGAGGCATGACAATGGAGGTGAGTATGTCTTAATGACATTTAGAAATTTATGTGTTAAGGAAGGAATTAATTGCTTGAATTATAGTGTCCTACACCCCACAACAAAAAGATGTGGCAAAAAAAAATAAAAAAAATAGGACAATGGTTAGAAGTGCGAGATGCAATATGCTAACGAGTATATGTTTTCTAGATTCTTTTAGGCGAAAGCAACATTAATTGTGGAATATGTTCAAGACTTCTTGCCTATAATTGCATTAAGGTCAATACCACCATGTGAAGCATGGTTAATGTTGAAATCAAATTCTTAACATTTGAAGGTCTTTGGTTGTTCTATGACTTATGCTCATATCCGTAATGAGAAGCAAAAGATGCCATATCATTAAAATGCATCATGGTTAGACCCACAATGAAGATGCTGGTTTATAATTATATATATATTCCATCGAATTTGAAAGTATCAAGACAAAGATTGGAATTTTTTTATGAACTAGTTGACATGTTAAATAATTGAGCAGAAAAGTTGAATGGGTTTCCTACCTTGATCTATTGGATACACCAATATATGAGTTCAAGCATGATAACATTGCAGCTGAATCCATTGAAAGCACATGCGTTGTTAAAGAACTTGAAACCCCATAGGCTTGCTAAATTCTACACATGGTCTAATGGAAGAGGAGGAAAAAGTGCATCGGCCATAGATCCATGTGGATGAAGATGCTTATCTAGAATCTATCAATAGGAGGTTTAGCTATTGCTATGCATTCATAGCAAAGGCATTGGAATTTGATCTATGCAATTTCACTGGAAGTAAATAATGAAAGAATGCCAACATGCCATTGACAACGAATATGAGCTATCGATGAAAAATCATATTTGGGCCTTGGAAGAAAGGAAAATTGATACTAGTGGACTTTTAGGTTTACGTTTAGAGCATATGGATTTGTTGATTGGTGTAAGCTTCACCTAGTGGAAAAACAATATACTCAAGTTGAAGGGATAAACTATGTATAAACCTTTTCAATAATAGTGTGCATAGTCTCTATAAAATTGTTATTTGCACTTGTTGCTAAGATGGATATATGCATGTTCTTGAGCTTTATGTGAAGACTACATTCTAGAATGACATGTTAGAAGAGGAGTTATACATGTAGATCTCACAAGATATGTTTAGAAGCGAAAGGAGCACACGACGTGCAAGCTACAAAAATATGTGTATGGGATACATAAACCATATTGAGCTTCGCACTAGTGGATAGATGATTATTTGGCAAGAGATTGTTTACTACAACATTGATATGCAGACAAGCATGTACACATCATATGTGTTGGTAAGATATTTCTATCTTTGACCCATATGTAGATAATGTGATTGTGATCTTATTCATTTTTTAATACTTTCAAGAAAGGGAGCACAAGGTGTGCAACCTACAAAAAGAGTTGTATGGGATGAAGCAACCACGTTTAGCTTGGTACTAGTGGATTAATGATTATTTGATAAGAGACAGTTCATACAACATTGATACGAAGACAAGCATGTGTACATCATATGTGTTGGTAAGATCTTGTTAAGATTGGACCTATATGTAGATGATATGCTTGTCCTAATCACTTTTGAATTCTTTCAAGATAGGGAGCATGAGGTATGTAACCTACAAAAAGAGTTGTATGGGATAAAACAACCATATTGAGCTTGATACTAGAGGATACATGATTATTTGAAAAGACTAGGGGAATTGTAAAATTTTATGGAAAAAAGTTTCATATATTGCCTTGGAAGTGGAAGTTGATGCAAGTGATGTGGTGGATAAGGTTATATGGCATATGTGCATGGGCACATAGAGGAAGACTTATTGTAGAGTTTGAGGAAATAGTACTTAGTAGGGGACATGGACTTGTAATTTGCCAATATCAATTAGCATACGCGAAGGATTCTATAATCTTTGAAAACAACAAATAATGGTCCTTATCAAAGGAAGGTGCATAAGGAGACAAAACTAAAAAGTGAAGTTGATTCATTTAGACATTTGTAAACTTTGTCACATGAAGGTGCAAGTTTTTGTTTTTAGTTCAATGATAACTTTCTAGAAATGAATGTATTTAATTTTAAAGAGTAAGTGGGACACAATGAAGATATTCAAGTTGTTCAAGGCCTTTGTGGAGAATCAATTTGGAGAATTGTTGAAGAGGTTGAAGGTTGAGGCATGGAAATGGAGGTGAGTATGTCTTAATGGAATTTAGAAATTTATGTGTTCAAGAAGGAATCAATTGCTTGAATTCATAGTGTCCTACACCCCACAACAAAAAGACGTGGCCAAAAAATAAATAAATAGGACAATGGTTAGAAGTGCGAGATGCATGCTAATGAGTATATGTTTTCTAGATTCTTTTAGGTGAAAGCAACATTAATTGTGGAATATTTTTAGGAATTGTTGCCTACAATTACATTAAGGTCAGTACCACCATGTGAAGCATGCTTTGTGTTGAAATCAAATGCTTAACATTTGAGGGTATTTGGTTGTTCCATGACTTATGCTCATATCCCTAATGAGAAGCAAAAGATGCCATGTACCAACATAATTAAAATGCATCATGGGCAGACCCATGATGAAGATGTTGGTTTATAATTATCTATATATTCCATTGGATTTGAAATATCAAGACAAAGGTTGGAATTTTTTATGAACTATTTGTCATGTTAAAAAATTGAGTGGGAAAATTGAGTGGGTTCCCTACCCTGATATGTTGGATACACCAATATATGAGTTCAATCATGATAAGATTATAGTTGAATCCATTGAAAGTACACGTGTTGTTAAAGAAATTGAAACCCCATAGGCTTGCTAAATTATACACATGGTCTAATGGAAGAGGAGGAAGAAGTGCATCAACCATAATTACATGTGGATGAAGATGCTTATATAGAACCTATCAATAGAAGGTTTAGATATCGCTATGCATTGATAACACAAGTATTGGAATTCGATCTATGCAATTTCACTTGAAGGAGATAATGAAAGAATGCTAACATGTCACTTACAAAGAATATGAGCTATTGATGAAGAATCGAATTTGGAAGATTGCAAATTTGGGCCTTGGAAGAAAGGAAAAATGTTACTAGTGGACTTTTAGGCTTAAGTTTAGAGCAAACAGAGTTGTTTAAAGGTGTAATCTAGACTTAGTGGGAAAAAAATATACTCAAGTTGAAGGGATAGACTACGTAGAAACCTTTTCATTAATAGTGTGCATAGTCTCTATAAAATTGCTATTTGCACTTGTTGATAATATGGATATATGCATGTTCTTGAGCTTGATGTGAAGACTACATTCTAGAATTCCATGTTGGAAAAGGAGATATACATGTAGATCTCACAATATATGTTTAGAAGCGAAAGGAGCACACAATATGAAACTTGCAAAAATAGTTGTATGGGATAAAGAAACCATATTGAGCTTCATACTAGTGGATAGATGATTATTTGACAAGATATGGTTTCCTACAACATTGATATGTAGACAAATATTTGTACATCATATGTGTTGGTAAGATATTTCTATATTTGTCCTATATGTAGAAAAAACGATTATATTATTCACTTTTGAATACTTTCAATATAGGGAGCACAAGGTGTGAAACCTACAAAAGGAGTTGTATGGGATAAAACAACCATATTGAGCTTGGTAGTAGTGGATAGATGACTATTTGACAAGAGATGGTTCCTACAACATTGATATGTAGACAAGTATGCATACATCATCTGTGTCGGTAAGATAATTTTAATCTTGGAACTATATGTAGATGATATGATTGTCCTAATCACTTTTGAATTTTTTCAAGATAGGGTGCATGAGGTGTGCAACCTACAAAAGGAGTTGTATGGGATAAAACAACTACATCGAGTTTAGTACTAGTGGATAAATCATTATTTTGCAAGAGATGGTTTCCTACAACATTGATATGTAGACATGCATGCGTACTTCATGTGTTTTGGTAATATATGTCTAACTTTGGACCTATATTATGTAGATGATATGATTTTCTTAATCACCTCTGAATGATTTGAAGATAGGGTTAGCAAAAAAATTTAAGGCAACAAATAATGCAGAGATCCATTATTATTTATTGTTTTGGAATTATGTGCTACCCTAGTGATATTTGGGTGGGATCAGCACAGATCAATACCCATAAAAGAAAACCAATAAACTCAAGCAATAAACAATCTTTAATCTTTACAAACAAATTTAAATGGACAATGAAGTTAGAAGATAACTTACCTAGTTCCTATCGTTTGAAGAAGAAACCCTTGGCTTGATGTTGCTCGAATATTCTCACTCAGATCTTTAATTGATAACTAAAAGTGAACAATAAATAGCAAGAAATAATTACCATTATAAATATTATAACAATGAATGAACTTGCAAAATTACACATCCATAATTAAACATTCATAAACAAGAATTGAATAATTGATATGGACGAAAAGCATAATTATTTTATATAAAAGTAAACAACAAGATACAATGGAATGGTATCACCTAAGTCTCATTGCAGCACTGTTCTGAAACCAAGATCAAAATTCTTCCACCCGATCCTCCAAACACTCAACTTCCAATTCAAATATTCTTTTAATAAGTATTCCCAAGAGAATCCCTACAATTCTCTGACATAATAAAGCTCACAAGAAGGGTTGGAATTACAATGTTCCAGATAGGGGATATGGAATTTTCTAGACACGGGACACAGGGATTTTGTGGAATATGGTTTTATTTGAATAGCATGAGGGTATGCTCTCTACAATGCTCAATCTTCCCAAGTTCTTCCAAAAAATCTAGAGACTAACTTTTTCTTTCATTTGTGCCTCTTTTATATTGAAGAAGATGTAGTTAGGGAAGTTAGAGATGGCTATTTATGGGATTTGGGTAATTGGGAATGGCCATAACCGATACGTTTTCCCCTAAAATAACTTAAATTTTATTTTTTACCCTTGAACAGACACACATGCGAGCTGGATTAAAGCAAGGCACATATATGCAGGATATCTCACTGTAGGGTGTGTATGCCTTGGAAAACATAGTTTTTTAGTAGTTTTCCAATATAAATGGTTGTTCATACATCACAAAGGATCAAGGAAGTCTACAAAAGAGGCGAAGGGACAAGATCAGACCATCATAAGCATCTATGGGACTGGTCTGACAAAAGATGATATAATAGATGCCCCCTAATGTGTGAGGTCATAGAGGTAGACGATGGATAAAATACATTACAACCTTTCAGAAGTGAGTGCATAAGTAATCGGGATAAAAGTTCCCAGAAACCAGCCATAAGCGACACCTACAATAGATCAAGTAAGAACTCTCTCTTCCCAAGGTGGGCATACCCATGCTTAGGAGTAACAAGAATCATGTCTACAAAATCAAGTACACCACAGATCCATGAAGTATATAAGTAGTGATCATGGCCATGAAAATGAGTACACATTGGATTCATTTCAAAAAGAGATCATAGCCATGAAGGAGATACAGAGTGGATCTATGTCTCATAATCAAATGAATATATCTAGAAATAAGAATTAGTGCCAAAATAGGAGTGGATGGAAATCCAATGAAACTCGAATCATAACATCTATATGTGATTCTATGTAATGGACTCGAGGTCTTTAAACCAACTAATACAATGCACGAGTCTAAATCATTTCAATAGATGTCTTGACGTTGAACATAGTAAGACACCATTTGATTACCATTCATTGATGTATATTGTTAACAAACGTGAGCTAACTCATCGATAACGATAATGAGAGGCAAGGTATCTCATACAATCTAACAAGTGTGAATAGATGTGTTGATGTCAAACACCTGTAACTCTAATGATTACGAGACATTGATGTATTACCACCGCTGATAGCATGGAAACCTACCACTAATGACTGCAAGTTCCAAGGTACTAAAAAGAATCTAGATCACTATCCCATAATAGATTTTTTGGATTTGATGGGAAGTGATCCGTTGGAAGGAGGGCATTAAGGCATCCCCCATCATTCAACACAAGGTTGTAGTAGAAGGCCAAAGATTTGGTGGAGCAATTTTTATTTTTTGAAATGTACTTGACATGAGAAGGCCGACATACTAAAGTCAAGAGTTTTGAAGAGTGGCTGCCATAGGTTAAAACTTCCCTTGAACATAAGCACCACAAAATAAGTGACTAAGGAAATATAGATGCAAGAATGAACAAGACATAAGCCTATGACATATGGGACATTGACAGTATTCTCCATAATGAATGGAATAATAACTAGTCGAGAGAGACAATGCATAAATGATTTTATCTTCCTAAAGCCATACTATAACCCAAATTGTAGACACATAGACTCAATACAATGCACTTTGTTTAAGGGAAACACAACTTGTTGTGAGAAATAAATAAGTGCTGACTCTTTCCTATCCGTCTTTTTCGAATATTTAATTTTTTTGTCTTTTTCATATATGTAACTCCTTGACCACCTTCTCCGCATCATCTCTTTCAAGACATCTGAGAAGTACTCCATCATAATTCCTTCTAAAAAGTACTCCATCTATTATTTGATATGACGCTGATTTTAATCGGAGAGCCCTTCTTTGTTTAGAATTCCAGTGCTTTGGTAAATATCCATGTTGAAGATAATGAATCAAATCTCTATATCATGAATCTGGAGTGGTAAAAATGGAACATACTTCGATTAAATTCATTTCAGACTCATTTTCCCAGCCATGATCTCCATCAATTGAATGTTCAGTAAGAAACTTGCATAACCCTTATCCTTTGATAATATGAGCTGGTTTGAATTCTAGGTCATATTCTTGCAATGCAGTCACCCAATTTCCACGTCTTTCTCCCAACTCCTTCTGTACAAATAAAGATCTGACAACCATATGAGGTATTATAACCTTTGTTCTATTCTTTAGAATGTAAGGTTTGAATTGTTTTATTGCCTTAAATTCCGCGTATGCTTGTTTGTCTACATCTGGGTAATTCAATTCATCCCCCTGTAATCCAGTGCTCATAAAAGATATTGGATATTCGTTTCCTTGATCTCCTTTTTGTGTAAGCACTGCTGCAAGAGAATAATCTGAAGCAAATGTATATATAATGAAATCCTTTTCAAAATCTGGACTGCTTAATGAATGTGTATGAGCAATGGAATTTTTTATATCCTTGAATGGCTATTTTCAATCTCAGTCCATTTGAACTGCACACTTTGCTTCACCATTTGTTGTAAAGGTTTTACAATTTGTGCAAAATCTAGCACAAACCTTCAAACAAAATTTATTGTCCCCATAAATGATTGCATAGTCTTCTTATTATGGGGCATGGGAATCTGGGTTATGGCTTGAATTCTTTTTGGTTCTATAGAGATTCCCTTTCTAGAGATGATGTGTCCTAACAATTTTCCTTCTAGGACAGCAAAAATGCTTTTCTTAGGATTCAAAGATGTGAAATACTTCCTACAATGCTCAAAAATCTGTTTTAAATGAAAAGCATGATCCTCTCTTTTCTTAGAAAAGATTGTCACATCATCTAAATAAATAACAACAATGTGGGCGACTAAACCTCAGAATGCGATATCCATGGCCCTTTGAAACGCGGCTCCAACATTCATAAGGCCAAAATGAATTCTTCTATAAGCGAATGTTCCCCATTTTGTGCGAAAGGTAGTCTTGAGTCGATCCTTCTAGGCCACTAATACTTGATTGTATCCTCAAAATCAATCCAATAATGAGAACATCTCTGAGCCTGACACTAATTGTAAGATTTGTTCCATTGGTGGAACTAGATAGTTCTCTTTATCCGATGCTTTATTTAAATTTTGAAATTCGACACACAATCGTATTTCTCCTGATTTTTTTCGTACGAGTACCAAATTTTCCACCCATTTGGAATGTCGAACTTTAAAAATAATTTTAGGATCAAGCAACTTCTTTAATTCCTTTTGTATTAAAGGTTCAAGTGTAGGATGCATCTTCCGGAGTTGTTGCTAGAATGGTTTCATGCCTTGTTTGATAGGTATCACATGTTGTATGATATGTGTATCATAAGTCTTCAAATACTCATATGTCCATGCAAAAATGTCCTTGTATTGCTGAAATAGTTTAATAAATTTGCATCTTTGACAAGGTGAGAAACACTGTCCCAAATTGACATATTTAGGTTCCTGTTCTGTACCTAGGTTCACCAATTCGTATTGCATTGAGGAGTTGTTTGTTTTGACGTTTGTTGGCTTCCTGAATTTATGTTGTAGGTCAAATAACTTTTGTAAAGTCCGTACTCCTTTTGGCATAAAATTTCCTTTACTGATATCCTTATCTTGCAATTCTGACTGGTGTTCGTCCTCCTCAATAATAGATCCTTTGAATGTATCTTCATCTGTCAAAAGGTGTATATTTTTCTCATCATCATTGAAAACTCTCAAATGTGTAATGTTATCAGGGACATAGGGCCTGGGAATCAATTCAATGGAACATTTGTTATTTGTTGGTACTAGATGTGAAGTAGAAGTGGATAGTAAATCAACAATGACATTTTGTAACATTGGAATGGCATTTATGTTAGAAGCATTAAAATTTGATATTAAATTCCATATTTCGGATTGATACCATTTCAAGTGTGTAGATAAACAATGAATGGTGTTCCTTGTCTTCCTAACAACTATCTATGAATCACCAAAAACCTTTAAATTCTTAACATTTAAATCAATGGCTTTTTTCATACCCTGAACTAAAGCTTCATATTCAACATTATTATTTGTGCATTCAAATTCTAGTCTACAAGAGAGAAATTGTTTGTTTCCTTGGGAATCAACAAGAACACAACCAACTCCTGCTCCCTCTTATGTCTTGGAGCCATCAAAGTATAAAGTCCAAAACTTATCATTCGATTCAACTATGTTAGTATGATCGCTTATGTCAGTAACTAACTCTACTATATTACAGTTAATATCATCAACCCATGCAAATTGAAGGAGATTGGACCGTGTGTCTGAATCATGGCCAATATTTTCTACCTGATAGTTCCCGGGTTCAATTTCTAAAAAATAATTTCCCAAAACTAAATATGAAAAATTCACTGGCTCATTGTTTCCTTCTAACTCAGTTACATTATGTTTCATATGAGGTTTCTAATTTGGTACTATTTATTCTAATATGGCAACCATAAATAAGACCAATCTGTTGCGAAGTAACCATTCAACTTATTTGACCAATCTCTACTCAATATTAACCCATAAGCTTCTAGTATGTCCACTACCAGAATATCAATGAACTGACATACTCTTGAATCTTCCTCCAACCTAATCAGTACATTCTTCATTTCCCCAATAAATTTAACATTAGATCTATCTAGTTGTATAATCCGAGAAGGGGATGCTATGGGTTGTTCATTAATCCTTTTTCCAATAGATAGTGGCATGATGTTAGATGAATCCCCAAAATATACCAAGCATTTATGCACATTACAATTAAATATTTCAAAAGTCAAAAGGAAAGGAAGAGTTTGGGATTTTGATTTTCCACCAATACTTGATTTGTTAATCTCGGTATCAGACTCAACCCTTTCTGACTGTTTGTCTACTGTACTACTTGATTTTACATCAAAATATTCCAATAACTTTTTCCTCTGTTGTGGCAGGTTGCAAATTTCAAACAGAGCTATATTTTCCTTTGTTTTCTTTATATATTCTATAATGTCATATCCCATATTATGATTTCCCCCAGTTTTTTCACCAATATCAAATTTGCAGACTACGGGGTTTACTTGCTTATTGATTAACTGATTTGTTTCCTTTACCACCCCTGAATTTACTTTTGGTTGTGAATGATTTATACTGTTATTCTTTTTTTTTAATGTTTTCTTTGGTTGTTTTCATTTTGGGTAATACCATACTTTGCTCTTCTATTGGTCCCTTACTTTTCGTAGCATAATCTACGGATGATACTTGTATTTCTTCCACCTTTACTTCTTCATCTAAACCCAAAGTTGGAGCCCAATCCCATAATATCAATATGGTTTCTTCATTTCGATCTTCTGGTTCATTAGATTGGTATTCTTCTTGATCTTCATGATCTATCAGTTGTGTATCCAATAATTGATTCATTACCAGAGTCATTGAATTAATCCACTGTGGGCAATTTTTTTCAGAATGATGTTCTTGATGAAATGTGAAAAATTGATCCATACCAACTTCAATCAAATTAAAAACAACATAATTATTTTATGGTGGTTGTATGTTTTCTTCCTTTTTTATATAGAAAGGTTTAAATGCTTTTCTTACCGAAGAACTAGCACCCTTTTCTTTTTCCAGATCTACTATTTTATTGGACAACTTTTGAACCATTTTGACCACATTTTCCAATTCATTTGAAGAATATTCTTTAGGTATGCTTAACACCAAAGGATTCTTATTTACTGTAGGTTTTACCTCTAGATCTAGAGAATGTTTCATAATACTATCTATGCATGTTTCTACCTTCTTCGCCTCTTCAAAATCTTCTGCTAAACTATTTTTAACATATCTCTTAACAAACATGGCTATGGATGGGAGAAGCGCTGTAGTATAATATTCTACCAATGACTCTTCAACAGGTTTCGTTGCAGCGCTGAAACTATTCAAAATCATAGTAAATATTTGATTAAAATCTTGTACTGTTTCCTTCTTTTCCATCTGCATAGAGAATAATTCTTTCATAAGTGAAGCCAGAGTCTTTTGGTTGCCAAACTTATTCAGAAAAACCTTTTCAAAGCTGTCCCAATATTCTATAGAACCAGTCTGTAGGCTAAAAAACTATGATGATGCTCTAGGTTCAAGCTTATATGGGAATAGTCTACACACCACATCCTCATGTTCCAAATTGAGCAGATTTAGAGCTACGTAAAATCTCTTTAGGTGATCATCAGCAGAGATTCCTTTTCTAGGATCAAACTTAGCTTAGCTCTCGCTCCGAATGCTTAGGAAAATCATGTAAATGAGCAGCTAAGTTGAGTGTCCTCTAGCTCTCCATGCAAGTGATGGATTGGCATTATGAGCCATGTTAGTAATGACCCTAGGAATTCATGGTGAATGTGGGGGTGTGAGCATAGGTGAAAGTGTTTGTATGTGCAGAGAAGTAATTGAATCCAGAGAATTAGGCCTCAATTGATTGATGGGATCTGGCATATATTGTAATGATAAATCAACTAATTCTTCCAAAGATTCCACAAGCACAAAATCCCTAGTTTGCAAAACTTGTCGTCTAGGAGCTTCTCTTCTAGGTAGTAAAGGTACCATCGATAATCCTCCAAGTTTTCTCACGTACGATCTAGTGTGTTTCCTGAAATTATATACTTCTGTATGAGGAAAAAAATACAAATGTTCAGTATGATCAATTTTAGAATCAAACTTTTCCTCATAATCATCTTCAGAAATTAATTCTTCTGGTTGGGTTGTTTCTAACAGAGACCTAGAGAAATTTCCTCATGAAAACTGGTTTCCTCTACCAGCCATGCACTGGAGGCCCTCCTTCTAGCACCATACACCGTTGATTCCTGTAAAATACTAGCATCAAAAGTAGGGACTCTCCCTAGTGAATAATCCCAATTAGATCATTCACTGTTTGGAAAAGGGAATCCGTCCGGTTAACGGTCCAGCTACCATAGGTATTTTTGTTAAAATTTACCAGTTGCGGCCCAACCCATCGTTTATATTTTACGTTTAAATTATGAGTATGCAAGTGCTTCTAATATAATTTATGCATAACCTATAATTGATAGGCACAAGCCTCACAAGTGATGCACAAGTTCTTACCTCTCATCTTATCACTTCTACCTTATCAATAATCTAACCCTATTCTAACTTAACTAATCTATCCTTGCAAGGAGCGAGTTTTAATGAGAGTAATAATATGAGAATGCTTATACAAATCCAATAGATATCTATTTAGATAAAGTATTTACATTCACAACAAAAACATACAAATATAGCTTTGATAACATTTATATCCATTTATTACTTTGATATCACATAGACATTTGCATAGACAAGTAAAATCATACATTACCATCAAAATAATTCAATAAAGTTTGAAAGATATCACACCATGAGTATGAACACAAGAAGAAATAATTCCGATTTGTTATCCAAAACATTCCACGCAAAAATCCATGCAAGATTTTCCCAACAAATAGGTCTTTCTCATTAGCAGAAAATTAGTTCTCTTACAAAATGTCTCCAACTTCTATTTCACTAGAAAAAGTCATTTTTCTAATCCCTTCTCCCATCTATTTATCTTACAAGAGAATTTGTCTTTACATGACTAATTGCTTCACCTACCCTCTGAATCTTGGATTGCTAAAATTTGTCTTTTGTTCTTGCACAACCAAAAATAGATAATTACTTACAAATTAAATTATTCTTCCGGTGGGACCTCTAAGCTGGAAATATAACTGTCCCACAAGTCAGTTTCATGAAATATTATATTACATTGTAAAGGCTCTAATAATTTTAAAGATACTTCATGAACGTACAATTCTTTTCCCGCACTTATTACTCCTTTAGTAGCTGCTTTATAACTTTCTTCCAGGAAATAAGCATTTACAGATGCTTGTCCTATGTGTTGCTTGAGATATTCTTCATTAAGCACGTCTAGTTTCCTGATGTACTCCAGGTCTTCTTTTAAGCCACCTTTCAATTATGTTAGACGCTAATCATTGGTGGGTAACTCGTACATATCTGGAACCATCAAGATATGGCATTTCTCATGTACTTGACAAATTTATTTGTAAATTTCTTCACACTTTGAGATTGAATTTGGTACTTCTACTTGTATCTTCCTGGAATCTCTCCTGTAACTGTCTAGAAGAGATATGTCTGACTTGAGTTCAGTAGTTGTCTTGTTCAGAAAGTGATCAGGGAAGTTTGGATTTTCTCCCTTCCATGCCCTCAACCTTTTCAACTTTTTAAAAGTACTGACTAATTTATGTCTTACATTAAAAGCACCCGCAGAAATATCCTTCATCTTGTCTATCATCTATTTCATTTTATAAATTTCTTCAATTAAAAACTCCTACAAGCGACATATTTGTTCCTGTATTATACAGGCATGCTCATAGAATGGGGTCATGTTCTACTTCTGATTTTTAGCCACGTTGACCTGCTCCAACAGAGATTACTTTTCTCTAATTAAATCATCCACCTGGGACTATAAAGCTTCCTTCTCAACTATCATCTCATCTACATGCACTTGCAAATATTCCTTTTCTATGACCAAAGACTTCACCTGTTGATTTGATTTTATTCAATTCTCTTCTAGTTCACTAATTCGAGAATAGAAATCATTTCACTCTCCTTCCATGATTATAGGCTGCACACTTAAGGAATCTTTTTCATTCTCCAATTCCTGATAATCTAGTAGTAATTTTTTCTTTTCTGATTCCACTGTATCTTGTTTCTTTTTCAATTCAATTCCCTCACCTCTTGCCTTCACTAAGTTATCCTTCAACTTCAACATCTTTTCTTTACTTCGCTCCAGGTCATTCATCAACTTATCAACGCTATCAACATTTTCCTTAGCAGCTGCTATGTTTACTGAAGCTGTAAATTTCGGATATTTTTTGGTGCCTTCTACTTTAAGGTACTTTTCTAAATAGTCACTACATCTGTTTGAGCGCCCATTTTCAACCTTTTCTCTGTTCTTATCAAGATTGTCTTCCGCTTGGGGTCAAAAACTATAGTGTCCAATTTCTCTACAGAAGGATTCTTCGAACGAGTAAAAGGTGTGAGGCCAAGATCAATGAATGGAAGATGCCCTCCTTTAAGTGGGATTCTCGATTCACCGGGTGGATCTATGTCCATATCTTGGAAAAAATTTTCTTCTTCTTGGATTTCTTTGTCTTCCATAACTGTCTTGAGCCTAGCCTCTTCCTCCTTTTGTTTCTCCAACTCTGCTGCTCTATCCGCTGCTTCTTGCTCTCCTTTCTTCTTCTTTTATTCCTCCTGCTTTTGTCTTGCTTCTTCTTTTGCTTTATTTACTTCTTCTTCTTTCCTTTTAGTTTCTTCTTCCTTCTGTTTTCTTTCTGCTTCTTCCTTCTGCTTTAATTCCTCCTCTTGCTTTAGCATTGCTTCTTCCACTGCTACAACCTCATCTCTAAACTTTTGTAGTTCTTCCTCTTTAGCAATGTCCTTAGTGTGGCTAGAACCTGTGCCATTTGTTTGGCCAAATCGTCTATTCAAATCGGTCATATTATTCGCCCTCTGATATACCTCTTCATCCTTTAGGAAGTGGTCTATGTATTCAAAGTGAATTTTACACGACGCACAATGCTGGGCGAATTTCTGTAACTTATCGTTTCTAATGAAAATATTCTCTTCAAAATGAAACACCTCCAAGTCCTTTATGAACCCCTCTTCTCCTTTAACCTTAGTGAATTTATATGCTCCAATGGTGAAAGGGATAAGAGGGTAAGAGGCCTTCTTGTTCTTGTTCAGAAAATGGCCGACTCCATTGGTGAAAACTTGTCTTACAACCTCCTTGTGTACTACATAATCTGTAGAGTACTTTGGTATTAGTGAAGGAGATTTGGTTCCCCCGTACATTTGGATATACATTCCTTCTGGGGTAAAGTAGAAATATCCGTATTCATTGATGACTGCCATTGTGTTGTCCGACAAGCAATTGGGTTCTTTGTTAAATATTAACCAATATAGAGGAATTATGAATTCCTCACATATAAGTTTGTAAAAGCACATATATTTATGAGCTCACATTATTTGGTAGGCCACATATAGAGGGGTCTTATATGGGACACAATAACAACCCAACTTGTGGAATGGGTGTCTTATTAAGATGTAGTCAATAAGCTAGGAAGACATAAATAATTTTTTTTTTTTTTTTCTGGGTCATCCCTCCTTGAGCTGCTACTATTGTTGATTCCATACTCTTCGAGATAATGTCCGTCCAATTGAAGATGGTACCATGGGAGGCGACATGATACATAAGAGGCACCCAACTAAGCTTGTAGATGTTTGTTTTTTCCCTTCCGATTATTCTACTTAACATTAATGCTATAATCCTGAATGGTGTCTTCAAATTTTGGGCATCGTGTTCTCCACTTTCCCTTTGCCTCAAATTCTTTCCAGGATTCAACAATTTCTTAACATACTCAGAGTGATCTATGTTGACCCCCTTTATCCAGTCTTCAGGCATCATGATTTTTTGGGGCAATATCTTATATGTTGCGCTAATATGAGCGGGCAGAAATAACGAGAATCCTTCTCCATTCGCCCCAGATATGATTCGTGTGCTAACATCTACATGGGGTAAAATCCACCCAATTCCTTCCAAACACGGAAAAATCTCTGGACGGGTGGCATTCTTATGAAGACCTGATCTTTTAATATTATGGTACACCATCATCTCTTCAATGGATGCATCTGGCACGTTTAGGTTTCGGACGAGGTGATATAGTTCACCCCATTTATATTCAGGGATGATCCCTGTTGTTGCTCTGGTGTCTTCATATAGGGTCTCCATCATGGTTTCTAAGATGATTTCAATATGAAAATCAGATTCGACGACTTTGGATTTATGCTTGGAAGTTCTCCTTTTGATTTCTAAATCTTTCATTATATCAAGCTTTGGATCTGAATATCTGTTTTATGAAAAATAAAATATGGTGTACAATGAATTCTTTTGCTCTCCTAGTTATAGTTTAACATAGTATTGGAAACCAGGGTCCTAGTTCCAAGGTGAAATCCCATATGCAATAAACGATGTATCAATGGGTCTCATGTGAAGTATTCCTAACTATACAATGCATCACTAGCAAAAGTAAGAACATATTTTAAACAAAACAACAGTCGTGCCTCCAATTTCTATACAAAATCATGGGCAATTTCACCATCAACTTACCATATTATCGGTTAGTTTCCATTCGGGAACATGACTCAGTAGCTATTAGGGTTCCAAATAGAAAATCAGTTTATATTTAAGGTTTCAAGGAAAATATTTTATTGATGAGGGTGTATTAATGATATAGTATGCCAATGGTAAAAGGTAACGCAAGACCGAGACTCCTTTTTCAATAAAAACTGTATGTTTTCATTTGTTTAAGCGACCCAAGGAACGTAGTTAACGCGAGGATTAAAATTTTCAAAAGGCTTGGTGAACTACCACTTTCCACCTATCAACTCGGATTTTCTTGGCAAATGTAAGTAAGATTTGTGAAAATCCTCACAACAGATCTAAGAGATGATGTATAATTCACAAGAGTAATTATGATTAAGCAGGAAAATAGAAGAAGAGTGATCAATACAGTATAATGAGAAACATAATAATATGGTACAGTAGAACTCAGATAGAAGCAATAATACTTCACACACACTAATTAATTAATCACAGTATGGACAAATAAATAGTACAATGGTAGAGAGGATTCGAATGCCTAAGGTGGCAATTCGAATTAGCCTCTCAGAGTGATCATAAGATCAATAGAGTGTCATCGGAGCAAAACTAGGTGTCCTCATGATCATCGGAACGCAACTGGAAGTCTTCACCATCATCAATGGAGTCATCAAGGCTCAAGTAACTGTCAACCATCAGTCAAACTAACTCTGGTAGGTGTAACTGAGTGTAACTCAATGTAACTGAGTGTAATTGAGTGTAATTGAGTGTAACTCAATGTAACTAAGTGTAACTGACTCTAATTGACTGTAATTGAGTGTAACTAAGTGTAACTGAGTGTAACTGAGTGTAACTCAATGTAACTGAGTGTAACTCAATGTAACTAAGTGTAACTGACTCTAACTGACTGTAATTGAGTGTAACTAAGTGTAACTGAGTGTAACTGAGTGTAACTCAATGTAACTAAGTGTAACTGAGTGTAACTAAGTGTAACTGACTGTTAGGTGAATAAGGGCGAGTTGCTCCCTAAAATCAAGGAAGAAGGGCGCATTAAGCAACTGGAGGGCTAAAACTGAATAGTGAGAAGCTCCTGGGGGCTGGCTAACTGAGGGCTAGGTGCTGGACTGATGACTGGGATGCATGCAAACCCTAAAAGTGCATGCATGATTGAAAATGTAAATGATCAAAATACTGGTGGGACTAGGATGGAGTATAGGAATATCCTAACAAGATCAACCCCTTTATTTTATTTTCTAGAGTTCCCAACTCCAAAAACCTGAATCTGAAACACATAGGCCCTAGAGATAGAGACGACTCGCGGTGGTCTCCTTAAGGGAAAACCCTAAATCATTCCATTTAAGGATACTCTGAAAAAAAAGATCCAAGCGCTACTGGAGGCTATCGAAACAAAAACCTTTATTTTTACTCCTAACCGGGAAATGGCGCCTGATGGTTTTATCGTATATATAAATATTTTGGCTTCATGTCCTATGTAGATCCAAGTTTTCAAAGCAAACAAGTGTGCTAAACCATGTTCAAATATCATCTTTAAACTTAAAAGAAAACGCTTAGAGGTGTAAAAGTTCAAATCTATAGGATGCTTACCTGGCGGTGCCCCAATGGTGTGTACGGAGTTCAGTGATATGTCGTCCATGGATAGTCTCTGTCTCCTTTCTTTTCTTTAACGGCATTCTCAAATGCGATATGAAAATATTTCCCCCCTTTTATAAAACAATAGAAAAACCCTAGCAATAAATGCATTTGGGTATGCGTGTGAATAGGGCTTCAAAAGTTCCCTTTTGGCGATGTTATATTTTGTAAAATGCCCTTTTTGGATTAAAACTCATTTCACCCCGAAACATATCGCTTGAAAACTCTTTATTGGTCGGGTCGTTTCGGGCTAAACACTAATTTTGCATCGACAAAACTTCATTGAGCCATTACGGGTCATGGTCCATTTCCTTGAACTTTTGGGCGAAGCACCACATCGATAGAATAAAGATTGGAGCAAACGACATTTTGCACCGAAACGTTTTGGAGGCAAACATGGTTTTTCTTCGATCTTTTTGGCGTAAAATATGGTTTTGCTTTGAAATACAATATTTTCTTCAAAAATCGCACAAGACATAAAATGCCCCAACCGTGTCGGTGCAAAAATGGAAGTTTCTCCAATCACTTCCAAACTCATTTGATCTTTGACCATTTCGGAGCAAAATCGGTTTTTTATTCTGAAAAGTGACTTCTTCAAAAAATAATTTCGCACAAACAAAATGTTCTCCGACCGTTTCAATGAAACTTTTGATTTCGCTACGACCGTTTCGGCGAAAAACTCATTTTGCTTCGAAACTAAAAATTCATTTTTTCTTCAGAAAAAATCTTAAGTGTTAGAACTTTTGTAATCAAAGAAATCTGATTAAAAATAGAAGGAGGGGTCCTACAATTTACAAAAATTTTGGTGATCAGGTTGTGGCTACAACATGTATATACACGGTGAAACCATAAAATGATCATGGGGAAAGGACCACTGGGAAAAAAATGGCTTGTTCTTTGAACAATGGTTCCTTCCTGAATTTGCAATGACTATAAGAAAAATGTTTTCATTGGTAGATCCAATGGGTTTTGGTGATCATCTATAGTTCTCTTTTAACAAAGAGACTTTAACTCAACTCCACTATACACATTCATTTTAATGGAGAGACTCTTAACTCAACTTCAATCTACAGAGGGAAAGCCATGAATTATACTAGGATATTGCATAATGATGCTCAATGATACAAAATAAGCAATAACATACCTTTGGCTATGAATTTTTTCTTGAAAATGTCCATGTTTACACTGATTCCCCCTCTAGAAACAAGTGTTTCTCTAAGAAGTTGAACAAGACTTTACAATTCTGTGTCAAACCATCAAAAATCAGCTCAAACCCTTTGAAAAAACTATAGACCATGATTTGCTGAACCGTTTTCTGGCATCAACCACAAATTCGAAGATGAGGATTAGAATCCATGGCGACAGATGAAGTGGATAGGAAAGGCTGATGCCTGTCCTGTGAGAAGCTTGACAATCGCAACAACTTCCGCAGAGGTTTCACCCTTCAATTTGTCCATTATGTGGAAGACAGAATACACATCCCGTCGTGGATTCTACAAGCTCGGTCCCTTATCATTTACCCTAATCAGATTCTGCGACTTTGGATTTATGCTTGGAAGTTCTCCTTTGATTTTTGAATCTTCCATTATATCAAGCTTTGGATCTGAATATCTATTTTATGAACAAGAAAATATGGTGTACAATGAATTCTTTCGCTCTCCTAGTTATAGTTTAACATAGTATTGGAAACCGGGGTCCTAGTTCCAAGGTGAAATCCCATATGCAATAAACGATGTATCAATGGGTCTCATGTGAAGTATTCCTAACTATATAATGCATCACTAGCAAAAGTAAGAACATATTTTAAACAAAACAACAGTCGTGCCTCCAATTTCTATACAAAATCATGGGCAATTTCACCATCAACTTACCATATTACCGGTTAGTTTCCATTCGGGAACATGACTCAGTAGCTATTAGGGTTCCAAATAGAAAATCAGTTTATATTTAAGGTTTCAAGGAAAATATTTTATTGATGAGGGTGTATTAATGATACAGTATGCCAACGGTAAAAGGTAACGCAAGACTGAGACTCCTTTTTCAATCAAAACCGTATGTTTTCATTTGTTTAAGCGACCCAAGGAATGCAATTAACGCGAAGATTAAAATTTTCGAAAGGCTTGGTGAACTGCCACTTTCCACCTATCAACTCGGATTTTCTTGGCAAATGTAAGTAAGATCAACCCCTTTATTTTATTTTCTAGAGTTCCCAACTCCAAAAACCTGAATCTGAAATGCATAGGCCCTAGAGATAGCGACGACTCGCGGCGATCTCCTTAAGGGAAAACCCTAAATCGTTCCATTTAAGGATACTCTGAAAAAAAAGATTCAAGCGCTACTGGAGGCTATCGAAACAAAAGCCTTTATTTTTACTCCTAACTGGGGAATGTTCCCTGATGGTTTTACCGTATATATAAATATTTTGGCTTCATGTTTTATGTAGATCCAAGGTTTTCAAAGCAAACAAGTGTGCTAAACCATGTTCAAATATCAGCTTTAAACTTAAAAGAAAACGCTATTAGGTATAAAAGTTCAAATCTATAGGATGCTTACCTGGCGGTACACCAATGGTGTGTACAGAGTTCAGTGATCTGTCGTCCATGGATAGTCTCTGTCTCCTTTCTTTTCTTTAACAGAGTTCACAAATGCGATATGAAAATATTTCCCCCCTTTTATAAAACAATAGAAAAACCCTAGCAATAAATGCATTTGGGTATGCGTGCGAATAGGGCTTCAAAAGTTCCCTTTTGGTGATGTTATATTTTGTAAAATGCCCTTTTTGGATTAAAACTCATTTCACCCCGAAACGTATCACCTGAAAACTCTTTATTGGTCGGGTTGTTTTGGGCTAACCACTAATTTTGCATCGACAAAACATCATTGAGCCATTACAGGTCATGGTCCATTTCCTTGAACTTTTGGGCGAAGCGCAACATCGACAGAATATAGATTGGAGCAAAAGACATTTTGCACCGAAACGTTTTGGAGGCAAACATGGTTTTTCTTCGATCTTTTTGGCGTAAAATATGGTTTTGCTCTGAAATACAATATTTTCTTCAAAAATCGCACAAGACATAAAATGCCCCAACCGTGGCGGCACAAAAATGGAAGTTTCTCCAATCGCTTCCAAACTCATTTGATCTTCGACCATTTCGGCGCAAAATCGGTTTTTTATTCCAAAAAGTGACTTCTTCAAAAAATAAATTTGCGCAAACAAAATGTTCTCTGACCGTTTCGGTGAAACTTTTGATTTCGCTCCGACCGTTTCAGCGAAAAACTCATTTTGCTTCGAAACTAAAAACTCATTTTTTCTTCAGAAAAAATCCTAAGTGTTAGAACTTTTGTAATCAAAGAAAGCTGATTAAAAATAGAAGGAGGGGCCCTACAGTTTACAAAATTTTTGGTGATCAGGTTGCGGCTACAACAGGTATATACACGGTGAAACCATAAAATGATCATGGGGAAAGGACCATTGGGAAAAAATGGCTTGTTCTTTGAACAATGGTTCCTTCTTGAATTTGCAATGACTATAAGAAAAAAAATTTCATTGTTAGATCCAATGGGTTTTGGTTATCATCTATAGCTCTCTTTTAACAAAGAGACTTTAACTCAACTCCACTATACACATTCATTTTAATGGAGAGACTCTTAACTCGACTTCAATCTACAGAGGGAAAGCCATGACTTATACCAGGATATTGCATAATGATGCTCAATGATACAAAATAAGGAATAACGTACCTTTGGCTACGATTTGTTTCTTGAAAATGTCCATGTTTACACCAATTCCCCCTCTAGAAACGAGGGTTTCTCTGAGAAGTTGAACAAGACTTTACAATTCTGTGTCAAACCATCAGAAATTAGCTCAAACCCTTTGAAAAAACTATAGACCATGATTTGCTGAACTGTTTTCTGGCGTCAACCACATATTCGAAGATGAGGATTAGAATCCATGGCGACAAATGAAGTGGATAAGAAAGGTTGATGCCTGTCCTATGAGAAGCTTGACAATTGCAACAACTTTCGCAGAGGTTTCACCCTTCAATTTGTCCATGATGTGGAAGACAGAATGCACATCCTGTCGTGGCTTCTACAAGCTCATTCCCTTATCATTTACCCTAATCTAACCCCAAATCTCCCAAATTCATGAAGGAAATTCATTTTATTCCTTTGCACAATCTTTTCCTCTTTTTTCTAATTAAAAAAAAAAAAATTATGTTTTGTTTTTAAATTTATTTTATATATATTAATATAATATATATTATATATTTCCCAAATTCATGTAGGAAATTAATTTTATCCCTTTGTACAATCTTTCCCTCTTTTTTCTAATTAAAAAATAATAATATTTTTTATATGTTTTTCTAAATTTATTATATATATATATATATATATTAATATTAATATATAGAAATACTAAAACTATATTATATTATAACTATTTTAACAATGATATGCATCGTAGTGCATAGTAAATTTTTTTTGCGAAGGTTTTTCTATAGCTAGATTGAATGGATCAACATGATGACAATAACCAAAAACCAAGCTAGCTCTATGGTTTGTTCTTTTCAAGATGAATATATGCATATATATTAGTAGTCTCCTCGAGAGCAATGAAATCACAATAGTTTTGTGCTTTTGATCCCAAAGATTACTGGGTAGTTGTTGGGAGATATGAGTTCCATGCTAAGTGGTATTTAAAGCTTCACTTAATCCCCAATATGAGATATGAGTGCCATTTTAAGTGGCATCGAATGGTCAATGATGTCTCGATGGTCATATAACACATCCAACAACCGTTAAAAGAATTTTACAAAAATGAAGGATTTTTTTTTCTTTTCAAAATGGAGGGTACTGGCAATTTTTTTGCAGGGGAGAGAACCGAGGGGAACATTATAACTTTCTAAAATCAGGCACAAGGATAACCATGACTCATATATTCATATGGAGAATTAATGGAGTTTGTGAAATTGATTTTTTTTAGCTAACATCATGATGACACAAAATACATGAACTTGTCGAAACTTTAACAGACTCCCGAGAGGGTCAAATGATGATGGTTTTTTTCAAAAAAATATGAATGTGACCATTATGACGATCCAAACATAATGACACCAACTTCACGACATGACAATGCCAAGAGTGAAAAACAACAAATATCCAAGACTCGACTCAACCACACTATGATGATGGAGTACATGATGCAACTTGGCGGATTTGTCGAAGGGATAATATAAAATAAAAAATAGTGAAATAAGATATGGACATGATGAGCACATCGAAATGGATGTGACAGTACAGGTGAAATGATCTCACACAAAATTTCAGTAGGTTCACCTATGGCGTCATGTTTCGACACTAGCACATGTCTCTGAATCCATCTACAATGTTACAATTTATTGAATTTTAACACTGCAGATGGATTTAGAGACCCTCGAGAAAGGGGTCTCTGAATTCATATGCAGTGTTAAAATTTCCAGGGGGTCTTTGAATCCATCTGTAGTGTTAAAATTTAGTAAATTTACAAATTCATTGTCAAAATTGTAATTTTCCATTGTCGGAGTTACACAACTAAAAGTGACCAAATAAATGACCAATTGTTATGTGGTCATGTTTAGTTTACTAAATTTACTAAATTTTAACACTGTAGATGGATTCAGAGACCCCCTTTCTAGGGGGTCTCTGAATCCATCTGCAGTGTTACAATTTAGTCAATTGTACAAATTAATTGTCAAAATTGTAATTTTCCATTGTCAGAGTGACACAACTAAAAGTGACCAAATAAATGACCAATTGTTATGTGGTAATTTTTAGTTTAGGTCTGTACCATAGATGTATTGAAAATGAATTATAATGATACCTTGGGATGGAGGTAAAGCTTATAAGCAAATTGCTTATTCTCCAAGAACATAAGACTATGTATGAGGTCGTTAATGTAAGCAGTGCAAATCTGCTTCATGCATTAATGTTGAGCCATGACACATGAGGGGGTCTACAATTTATTAAATTCTAACACTGCAGATGGATTCAGAGGCTCATTTAGGGGGTCTCTAAATCCATCTGTAGTGTTAGAATTTAGTACTGTAGATGGATTTAGAGACTCCTTTAGGGGGTCTCTGAATCCATCTGCAATGTTAGAATTTAGTAAATTGTATAAATTCATTATCAAAATTGCAATTTTCCATTGTCAGAGTGACACAACTAACAATGACCAATTCATATTCTTAATGTTATTGTTATGTGGCCATTCTTAGTTTAGTTACTTGTTATCGGGTCATATATTTTATCTCGTGACCCAATTGGTCATTCCTCTGGTTATTTTTACTTGGCTCACTCAAGTTTGGTAATTTTTACCTTGAAACATTTGTGGTGACTGAATTTTTTAGTCGCCTGGTCATTTATCTCTCATTTTCTACTAGTGTAAGCAAGGAAAACAACATTTCCAATTGTGGCTTTGAGAGAGAAAGAGGAATGGGAAAACCTATAAGTATCTAGTTATAAATGAAAAAATGTACCATTATTGACATGAAATCCTAATAATGGTTATAAAGTCACGGTAAGACTTCCCTTATCCCGTACCTTGCTTACTTGCTCACTTTCTCTCTAAATCTCTCATCGCTCTTGCTTTCATTATTTAGATAATTTTTTCATGCAAGGTATGGTAACAATTTAGACTCCTCTCCTACACCATGCCCTTGAATGCAACTTCCACCCATAGATTAATCTTGATTTTTTCCTAGAAGCCACTCATTGCAATGAGTATTAATTGAATAATTATCACGATGAATTTATCGATAATGGTGAATTTTTGCAAGCCCTCTATGAGACTGAAATTTTAAGGTTTATGACCTGGAACCCAATTTTTTTATTTCCACTTCCTCAACATGGGAGAATTCTCATAATATTATCGCTACTTTGATCCTTTTCCATGTTCTTACACTCCCCCTAACTATATTCCACCGGTCACTCTTTCGATATTGCAACTCCATGATGAACCTTAACCCTATTGTTGGGATACATTTTTCATTGACTAGTGAGCTTGTACAACCTATAGATCTACTCACTATGGATACTCATTTAAGATGAGATCTACCTTATTATCACTAATATTTGAAGTCACACAATTTGATATGACATTATAGGTTTTCACAAACTTCGATCACCATACAACCACCTCACTATATTCTTGATGCATAACCTACATGCCCATCCAATGTTCCAATTATTTCTAAAAGTTGAACAAATAGCTGATACTAATGACCTCACTCATGCAATGGATATACTATATCTCACACTTATAGTAGCTACCTAGTGGACTCTACCCAAAGTTGATGAGGATGATAGGAATCATACACATTGATTTCAATGGGAATATTAATCCATGATAATGGTTTGTGGAGCACTTGCTCCATTTGTGAAGATCAAAAGATATCTATTAGCAATATTTCACCATGAGAGGGCATGACAATGCATTGATACTAACTTCCATTCCCTCACCTTTGGGTAAATCATACCATTTCCTCCTCCTTGTAACACTACCTCACAATATATGGTTAGTGATTGATTTTAGACATGATAGTATTCAATGTGCATCACTTGAGCATGATGACTAGTATAAAATGGTTACAAGATATTTCACTACGGTCTTTACAATGTTCACCAATTGAACTTTTGTAAGCACACCAATAAGCTCACATAAACCTTCATTTTTTCTCAAGTCTTAATCCCACCAATAAATTCCTTGATACTTTACATGAGATAACTGAACTTCAAATAAAGAAATACCTATAGTATGATTCTAATGCCTCCACTCACATAAACCTTCATATTTCCTCAAGTCTTAAGCCCACCAATAAATTCTTTGATACTTTATATGGGATAACTGAACTTCAAATAAAGAAATACCTATAGTATGATTCTAATGCCTCCACCACCTTAGAGAAGGTGAACTAGTAGGGAGATTTGAGTTATAAAAGGATCCTCCTAAAAGAAGAGCCTATGGCATATTATACTATGTGAGACCTTACATACTATTTTTATGCAGCTTGGGGTAATGCAAAGTTAATAGATGATAGATTAAAATAATAAAGGATTTAGATTATTGTGAATTAATAATAAAGAGTTTAAACCCTTGTGCACATATAATAAATGGGTTATATTATTGTGCATACAATGTAACAAATGATGAGTTTAATAATCATTATACAAATATAGAGTAAAAATTATATAGAAAATAAAATTGAATCAAAGAAAAGTAAATAAAAAAAAGTTTACTCATTTTTAGAATCATGTGATGTTTTACAATCTTCACAAATGTATACTTTTTTCACTATAACTTTGGGATCTACATCCTCGTAACCCCTGATATCTTTGAGTCACAAACACAAATGATTCTAGTTGCATCCAATATTTTAAAACTCAGAATAAAATGAGGGTCAACTTGGACTTGGACTCCGACTCATCCATGACTCGGACTAGTTTGAATATAATGGATTGTTTTACAAAAAAAAAAAAATTATTAAAATTTTAATGAAAAAAATATTCTAAATATTCCAAACCATTGGAAACAAAATATGCAAAGTACAAAATACGTATATGAAACAAATCACATAAACAATGAGTCTCTAAATTCCTCTAGAGTCCAACAAACAACGCCTACAAGACCAACATGATCAACCATCAATTATCATCATTAAACTCATCATCATTGCTAGGAATGAGATACTAAAAATCAACAACTGGCTTAGACTCCTCGAAGTCTTCAACCTCATCAGACTACTCGTGGACATTAACAAGAGAAGTAGTAGAATTAATAGAAGCACAAATAATTTAGCTAGTGCATGATGTGCTTGGATCTATGGATGCATCACCTACCGATGGCACTATTGGATCCACATCCAAATCAACCCACCACATTTCTTTTGCATCAAAATCATGATCATGATCAAACTATGCTAAGTGAGACTCCACTACATATTTTGAGGTTGGATCAATATTATCCAATACAATGGGATTTGTATCAAGTCTTATGTTCAGTAATTGATTGCACCTTAGTCAGAGGTTGTATTTAAAAAATATGAGATCATTAACTTTTTTTGTTCCAAATTATTTATCTTCTTCATGTGAATCTATTCAAAGACATGCTAATTGCGCTCACGTTGAGATGCACTACAAGTCTGACTCAGGTCTTGAATTGTAAACCTTTGCAATTGAGGACATTGGATGCCAAATGAATCCCACCAATGTGTTATAAAGACAAATTTACTTCAATAAATAATATTGTGAATTTGGCTAAAAGTTCAAGAATTTAAAGATTAATCATTAAACAATTGAACTTAATAGAACTTTCAAATTGTTTACTTGATTGGTCCACATCTCTTGTAATCTTTGCTAGGTTTTCTCCAAAGGTACTCATGGCTCTATTGAAAGAACTGATATTCTTGTGTATCTCTTACAACTCACTCTCATTAGGGACCATGCGCTTTAGGAACTTGTGCAATCCATATTTGACCTCCCGATTTGATCTTCTCCCAACTACGATTTGTAATGATAATTGGGTTCATGAAATACCCAATTGCATGTGTAAGGAGATGGAGTCGATTGTTCCATCTCTTATCAATGATATCCTAGATAGGCCCATACTTAATTACTATATCCTTGTAAGTTTCTCTTATATGCTCCTTTTCTTGATCCATAGCCTCATATATGTAACCCATAGCTATTTTTCTCCATCCACCAATCGCAACACCTTAACATTGAAGGGAATCGATATTTTTTACAACCGTTGTTTTTTTTCCAAAATGTGGTCTCAAATTTTTTTGTTTTAGTCTGTTTTGCATCTTGTTTGCGAGCCCACTAAGATGCATTCCATTCATCACGTGAAACCATCTTTTGCAAGTTTTTTTATTGAGAACGAAGAGACTGCAACATGAGGAAGTGTGTTGCAAATCTTGTGATGGAAGGTCTAACAATTTCCTTGCCTCTAGTGTTCTTCCTCATTAGGTTCAATGGCCATGAGTGGTTATATATGTATTTTTTAATGCTCTTAGCATGTTCTTCAATATTTTTATCCAATCATGCTTACCTAGATCCTCAATCATGAGGTCTATGCAATGTGTAGCACATTGGGTCCAAAATATGGTTGTGTATTTTCTCTCTAACATCTTACTAACAATAAAATATTTTGAGGCATTATCTATGATGGTATGAAGAACATTTTCCACCACCACCTCCACAAAAATATCATCCAAAAGATGATACCAAGTTTGCATCTTTTACCTTATTAGATGCATCAACTGATTTCAAAAACATGGTTCCCTATGGGTAGAAAACAAAGAAATTTAGTATAGTATGGTTCCTTCCATCATTCCATCCATCTAACATAAAGATACATCCCGTTTTTTACCCATGACTCTTTAAATTCCTTCAAGTATTCATCTATGGACATAATTTCTTCATGCAAAAGTGATCCCCTTAGTTCATGCATATTAGGCCCTTTGAACACCCTACTAACAACAGTAACAAACTCCCATATAGATTGGTAATAAGGTGAGTGGGTAGCATTGAAGGGGATATCTAAATCATACCACAATCTAGCTATGAATTCATAAACAACTTCCAGTGGTTATCTAGGTGCATTGAGTTTGACTCGGTTGAGAGGCACTAGAAGAGGTGGGGGAAGGTGTAGAAAAATAACTTTAAATGATATTCTTCTTCCTTTTAGGTTGACTATGATCATTGGGATGAACATAATGAAAGGGTCCCGTTTCATTAAAAGAAGGGATATATGAATAATATTCAAAATCAAAGCTCATATTTGAATGGGATCACCTCATCATGGCAAGATACCGCTTCCTCCATACTTCAACATTTATTTCATCATGTTTAGCCTTCTCTTATTCAAAATTTTCAAATCATTATGTAACGTCCCCCTCACCCAATCCGACCATCGGGAGGGAACGCCGGGTAAACCTGGGCTCTAAAATTTCGCCCCAAGTCCATAATACGTTTTTCAACAAATGAAATGTGTGCAAAAATGTAAATAAATATGCACAACGGAATTAAAATCTATCCAGACACATCTAATATGCAAATACATAAGCATAAACATTACAGGCATGAAATAAAAAATTCAGATTCAAATACATGAGAGTACTTATCTTTATCCAATGCAGATCCAAGCAAATGGCTATGTAAGAGCACTTTTCCACCCAACCATAGGCACTCAGTCCAGCATATACTCTTTATGTTGCTGAGGCCACCCCCAAGTTGGGCTATGAGGCCACCAGGGTGAAGGAAACACCTACAAGATTCTATATCTTAGCCCACAACCCATCCTGCTCTCTGTGCTTAGCCAAATGGTCATACAGAGCTATACAGGGGTCTCACTCAACCCTCACGGCCTTGGATTCCACAATACCTGCCCCACACAACACCCTTCTAGCTCAAGCATTCCCTTCACCGATCCACGGTTCTCTTGGGCAATCCATCTTACTGGGTGCTTCTAGTGTGTGCATAGAAGAAGTCCAACTTGGTATTGGATGCTATAGAACCTCTTGCAGCTTCAATCTGTGGCTTCTCAAGAACCTATGAACAACAAAACTCAAGGGTAAGGGTTCCTAGCTTGCCCAATTTCTCTGCTCACCTACAACCAACAAAAACCACTTCCCAATCTATAGCATGGTCTCCAAATTCGAATTTTTGGGTTCAAAACATGGTAAGTTCATGGACAACAAATGGATAGCTCTGCAACCTCTAAAATTGCATGTAAGAATGAGACAAATGAGGGTTGACTCCAAGGGATATGGGAAAATGGTGAAAAGACAACTGACATGAATTTTGGCAGTAGAAGAAAGGACTCCTGGAAGCTACAGACTGACTTCTGTCATGACAGAACTGTCACAAAAGTGCAGTCAGTCCCATGCTTCAATAACTACATGAGGTGACTTTTCCCACCAACCTCACACATGCATTAATGATTGGAAAATGGTCCAAAAAAGGAGATAGCTGGCTTATTCTCATCACATGACATAATTTTGGGTGAGTTCTAAGGTTGACACTTGGAAGCAAAGATTTAGTCACCCATGGACCCCCTTTCCTCTTCCCCTCTGGTGGAATCATAGCCCTTTGGTGCTCTTTACACAACCAACCTTGGACCATTTTATTATTTATGCACATAATATTTACATATATTATAAATCAGCATAAAAGTCAAATAAACAGTCCAAATGAAATATAAACATCATACATGCCTACATTCACTAGTCGAGCCTTGGCCTTGAGATCCCCACTAGGAATTAACACTTGCATATTTACATCATTTACATAATATTGGATAAATACATTCCAATTCAAAACTAGGGGTATTACAATTCCCTCCCCCTTGGAATAACACCGTCCTTGGTGTTTGCTCAAAATTGGAACAAAAATGGATATGCCTCTCTCATGGCATCCTCCAACTCCCATGTAGCCTCATCGGGACTGAAGTGATTCCATTGCACCTTTACCTGCTCGATGGCTCGGTTCCATAGCAATGTCACTTTCCTGTCTAGGATGCATAGTGGCTTGGTTTGGAACTCTCCCTCGGGTTCCACCTGAATCACATCCCAATAAATCACATGGCTAGGATCATGTACACATTTCTTAAGCAAAGAAACATGAAAAACAGTATGAGCTCTAGTGTTAGAAGGAAACACAATTCTATATGCAACTGGCCCTATTCTCTCAAGCACATCAAATGGCCCACAATATCTAGGTGATAGCTTGACACAACTTCCAAGCTTCAAGGAACTCTTTCATGGCCTCAATCTAAGGTAAACATGATCTCCAACATGAAAATCTCTATGCATTCGGTTCTTATTTGCATAAATTTTTTGTCTATCTTGAGATGCCTTTAAATTTTGCCTAATATTTGCAACCTCTTGTTCCATTTCCTTAAGCAATTCTATCCCAAGTACAATTCTGTTCACTAGATTTTTCCAAGTAACTGGTGTTCTACACCTCCTGCCATACAAAGATTCAAATGCACTCATGCCCAACGATGCTTGTTTCCCATTGTTATATGCAAACTCTACCAAGTGTATATAATCTTCCCACTTGGATGGTTTGTCCATCACATACATGCGTAGCATGTCTTCAAGCACCTGATTTACCCTTTATGTTTTCCCATCTGTTTGTGGATGGTAGGCGGTACTAAAGTTCAGCTGCATACCGAAATCAACAATTTTTTTTTTCCAGAAATTTGAAATGAACTTTGTATCCTTGTCTGAACCAACCACAACCATGATGGAATCATGCTGCCTCAATGTCATTGGAAAACCTGTAATAAAATCCATGGAAATCACATCCCATTTCCATTCTGGATTTGGCAAAGGCTGCAACAAAACTGTTGGGTGTTGATGTTCAACCTTTACTTGCTGACATTTCATACACTTAGAAATATACTCAGCAATGTCCTTTTTCATTCCTGGGCAAAAATATTGCTTTCTCGTTGTAGCAACTGTTTTCTGGTATCCTAGGTGACCGGAATATGGCATTTTATGGATTTCATCCATAACAACTCTTCTCAAATCTACCACATTAGGAATATAAATTATGTTTTTATAAACAAAAATTCCGTCACCTTCCAAATGGTAACCTTCATACCTCTTTTCACAATTATGTTGCTGTAATTTGTCCTTTATTTGCACATAGAGTTCATCTTCAACAATACAATTAACAATTTGCTGCCTCAAATCTGATTGGCAGGTACTCATTGTTGTTACATGCATCTCATGTACTTTTCTGCTAAGTGCATCAACCACCTTATCTTATTTACCTTTTATGTGTTTGATTTCAAAATCAAACTCACATAAAAATTCCATCCATCTAGCTTGCTTAGCATTTAATGTGAGATGCTCAAACAAGTAATTTAGACCACAATGGTCTGTCCTTAGTTCAAATTTTCTGCCCATTAAATAGTGCCTCCACATTTTCAAAGTGTGCACTATGGCTGCAAGCTCCACATCACAAGTAGCATAGTTCTTCTCATGCTCTTTCAACTTCCTTGACTCATAGCATACCACATGGTTATCTTGCATACGGAATCCTCCAAGTCCATCTTTGCATGCATCTGCGCATACCACAAAGCCTTTTTCCATATTTGCAATCTTTAGAATTGGAGCACTTGTGAGAAGCTTTTTCAACACTTGGAAGCTTTCTTCACATATTGATGTCCACTCAAACTTTATCCCCTTCTTTTGCAAAGAAGTGATTGGGTGTGCGACCTTGGAGAATCCTTCAGTAAACCTCCTATAGTAACCAACAAGACCCATAAAAGATCTTACATCTGTCACATTTCTAGGATTTGGCCAATTCATGATGGCTTCAATCTTCTCAGGATCCACCGATATTCCCTCCTTGGAAATAATGTGACCCAAATAATGAATTTTATTTTTATAAAAGTCACATTTTCTTATCTTTGCATACAAATTGTGCTCCCTTAGCAATTGAAAAGCCATTCTCAAGTGTTCTTCATGCTCTTCCTCATTCTTGGAATAAATAAGAATGTCATCTAGAAATACAAGAACAAACTTGTACAAATACTTGCTGAAAAGACTATTCATGAGACACATGAATGTAGCTGGTGCATTGGTGAGACCAAAAGGCACCACCACAAACTCATAGTGCCCATACCTTGTTCTAAAGGCTGTCTTGTGAATGTCGTTTTCCTTGATTCTCACTTGATGATAACTAGATCTCAAATCAATCTTTGATAACACCTTTTCCCCTCTCATTTGATAAAAAAGATCATCAATTCGAGGCAAGGGGTACTTGTTCTTCACTGTAACCTTGTTAATTTTCCTGTAATCAATACATAACTTGAGAGTTCCATCTTTCTTCTTCACAAAAAGTATAGGTGCTCCCCATGGAGACACACTTGGCCTTATGTACTTCTTTTCCAACAAATCTTGTAGTTGCATTTTTAGCTCTAATAATTTTGGTGTACTCATCCTATAAGGTGTTTTGGAAACTGGAGTATCTCTTGGAACAAGATCAATTGTAAAATCAATGTCCCTCTTTGGAGTAAGTCCTGGAACTTCATCTAGAAACACATCCTTGAATTCTTGCAACACATAATGGTCTTCCAACTTGGAAATTTCATTTTCTTTTCTCTCCAAAATATGGGCTGCATATAATTGGCAACCTTTCTTACAGAATTTCTTCAACTGCATGGCTGAAATATTCCTAATAGAAACTAACTTTGGAATTCCCTTTACAACCCTTGGGCTTCCTTCTTCGTCAATACACTCAAAAGTCTTGTTGTAGCAATCATGTTTAACTCTATGGGCTTCCAACCAATCCATTCCAATGAGAATGTCATATGATCCAAGTGGCAAAACGTTCAGATTTGCAAAAGTGGACAGTCCACCCATTTCCAATGGAAATTTATCCACGATTTTGCTAACCTTCCTCTTAGTTCCAATGGCTAGTTGAGCTAACCATGATTTACTATGCTTTGATTTCTTAAAAGCACAAATCTCAACAAATTTAGGACTAATATAACTATGAGTAGATAAAGGGTGAATCAAAATAGAAATAGATTGATTAGCAATCTTACTTTTAACTTCAACCACAGTTGACTGATGGGCTGCTTGGCGGTCCTCTAGTGTTGTATAAATTCTAGGGACGGTCCTTGCCACTTGATCCATTGTTTCAGCTCCTTGGATGTTGTGAACTTTCCTTTCACTCCCAATCCGATGTGGACAGTTCCTAAGCATGTGGTCCCCTCCACATCCCCAACATTGAAGAGGCTCTCTTGGATCTCTTGGCTTATCTTCTAGCATCCTAGTTGGCTTAGGCACACCCTGTGGTGGATGCCTTGGCTGATTTCTGAATTGAGGAGGCTTGAACCCCTTCTTCCTTTGGTCAAACTTTTCATTTTTCTTATCCTTCCATGCCTTATGGAATTCTGGTTTGCTTTTGTTTTGATCAAAAAAATACTTGGCCTTTCTTATGGCCTCCTCTAGAGTTCGAGGTTCATCAAACTCAATTCTATCTTTATATGATTGGGGTAGTCCACTTAGAAAACACTGAATTTTCACCTTATCATCCCTGATATATTTAACATATCTCAACAGCTCCAAGAATCTGTTTGCATATTCTTCCATTTTCATTTGTCCCAATTTCAGCTCATGAAACTCTTTGATTTTGTCATCAAAGTACATGTCAGAAAGGTACTTTTCCTGGAAGTACTTCTTGAACTGCTTCCATACAATCTTCCTTTCATTGATCCTCTTTACTTGCCTAAGGTGTTCCCACCATATAGACGCTCTTCCATTCAGATTGAAGATGGCCACTCTTGCCTTCATATTTCCTGAATAGTCTTGGACTTGAAAATACTTCCTCATCCCAAGAAGCCAAGCTTCAGGTTCTTGACCAGATTTAACCTCACCATCAAAAGTAAGAGGTTTGGCCTTCTTAAATTCTCCATGAGAGTTGTTCTTGGAAGACCTCTTCCTCTTGTTTCTATGAGATGAATAGATTGAAGCTTCCATGGATTCTTTAGATTCAGATGACTCACTAGAAGATATTTATGGAGTATATGTCCTATCTCTAGAAATCCTCCTTGAACTATGGGATCTATTGTGGGAATGCCTCCTTGAGCTACCCCCACTCCTTTCCTGATTTTATGAATTCTGCCCATGGTTTATCTTCCTTTGAATGTCAGTCAAACTTTGAACCATAGCTGCATTCAACTGATTCTTCTCTTCTTGGGCTCTAATCATCCTGTCATTGTCTGCTCTACAACTCTGCAGTTCCACCCTTAAGCTCCTCATGGTTTCTGCACTACCTAGGGGAGTTGCTTGGTTTCTTCTACCATTAGACTTTGTCTCTGCATTATCAACTTGTACATTCTCTCCCATTGCATCTGCCTCAACCTCATAAGGATCTTGTGCATCATCCATGATGATAGTCTTCTTCTTGGTCCAACCAAGATCAGAAACTTCCCAACTGCACTAGACTGAAATGTTGATCCTTAACTGTCACTGATAGGACTCTGAATATGCAAAAGTGTTTATAAACACATTTGTTAGATTTATTACAGTCTTAGAAAATTACAACATTAATCTTCATGCAACCTGGGAACAACCCATATTAGCAATTTCTGTCAAACAACAGAAATTTCTCACACTCAACGACGTATGAGGGGGACGACGGGGGTCAAGGGGGCTTGCCCCCTTGTGGCTTCACCTTTTTTTTTATAAATCTTTCGATTTCCCGCAATCTGGCGCACAAGATCGACCGCATTTTCAATTTCAAACACCCACAAATCGACTGGGAAAAATGTTGCTTTTCCCTTGATTTGCACCCTTCAAATGCCACCTACACTTCCTTACCACTATTAGTGATAAGCAGTTTCAGGGTCCTAGAAGAGAGGTTTCTTGAAACTACTTTTACGTGCTTGAATGCGTGAGAGCGTGACATGTGGCTGGGGTGGTTTTCTTTCAGGGATGTAAAATTAAATTAAATTTCGTGCACCTTCATGTGACTAAGTTAATCCTAGTCGTCGATCAGATCTGTGCGATCCCCAATACTGACATGATCACCATGGGTCCCATTTCCCTTGTCACCTGTGCACTATATGTCCGGACCCATCATAAAATTATTGCTTGTCAGGCCGAAAGCATTTTCAGGGTTCGAGAAGAGCGGTTTCCTAGACCCGCTTTTATGAGCCTGAATGCACAAGAGAGTGACACGTCATTGAGCAGTTTACCACTTCAAGGTCATGTAGCTCTGTTATCCTTCGTGCATGTTTAAGGCCCTAAGACATTGTGAGCCGTTGATCTTGATTTGCATGATCTTCGACAGCTGACATGATTGATGAGGGTCCCATTCCTTCTGACATTTCTACTTGTCACATCTCCCCATGTCACATCAGTTCCTTATGGGACCCAAAAGGTGGTTTCAGGGTTCGAGAGAAGTGGTTTCCTGAGACCACTTTTATGTGCCTAAACACACCAGAGAATGACACGTGGATGGGGCGGTTTTCATTCAGGGTCATGAAAAAAAATTAACTTCCGTGCACCTTCGCGGGCCTTAATAATTCTCAGCCATCGATTCTCCTTGCTGCTAAAGGGCTAGATATTCTCTTCCTTCACACTCCATCCCTTACGGTCACCTACGCACACAGATCTAATATGGCTGGTCCACATCACCCTTCCACCTAGCACTGGTGGGGCCCAACTAAATTTTCCCAATTTTCAAAATTTCGGGTTTATACAAGGTTTTGATTGAGCAATAAGGGGAATGATTCGAGATTGATTTCAAACTCACTCCACGACCCTTAACTTCCATTTACAAAAACTAATTTCCTACAGAACCAGTTCTGATTTTTGCTTGTAAATCGTGATTTTTGGCCCATTTAGCTCCGGCATTGCAACCAGAAACTCTGATACCACTTTGTAATGTGCCCCTCACCCAATCCGACCATTGGGAGAGAACCCTGGGCAAAACTAGGATCTAAAATTTTGCTCCAATTCCATAATACGTTTTTCAACAAATGAAATGTGTGCATAAATGTAATCAAATATGCACAGCGGAATTAAAATCTATCCACACACATCTAATATGCAAATACATAAGCATAAACATTACATGCATGAAATAAAATATTCAGATTCAAATACATGAGAGTACTTATCTTTATCCAACACAGATCCAAGCAACTGGCTATGTAAGAGAGCTTACCATAGGCACTCAGTCCAACATATACTCTTTCTGCTGCTGAGGCCACCCCCAAGCTAGGCTATGAGGCCATCAGGGTGAAGGAAACACCTATAGGCTTCTATCTCTCAGCCCACAACCCATCCTGCTCTCTGTGCTTAGCCAAATGCTCACACAGAGCTCTACAGGGGTCTCACTCAACCCTCATAGCCTTGGCTTCCACAATGCCTGCCCCACACAACACCCTTCTAGCTCAAGCATCCCCTTCACTGATCCATGGTTCTATTGGGAGATCCATCTTGCTGGGTGCTTCTAGTGTGTGCATAGAATAAGTCCAACATGGTATTGGCTGCTATAGAACCTCCTGCAGCCTCAATCTGTGTCTTCTCGAGTACCTATGAGCAGCATAACTCAAGGGTAAGGGTTCCTAGCTTTCCCAATCTCTTTGCTCACCTACATCCAACAAAACCCACTTCCCAATCTGCAACATGGTCTCCAAATTCGAATTTCTGGGTTCAAAACAACATGGTAAGTTCATGGACAACAAATCGATAGCTCTGCAACCTCTAAAACTGCATGAAAGAATGAGACAAATGAGGGTTGACTCCAAGGGATATGGGAAAATGGTGAAAAGACAACTAACATGAATTTTGGCAGTAGAAGAAAGAACTCCTGGCCAAGGATAATTTTAGGGGCGAAATTTATCCCATGGGCTATTTTTCCATGTTTTTTCCAAAAAACTATTTGCCAATTTGCATTTTTTGAAGCCCTATTTCGCCCAATTTTGATGGGGTAAACTTTTTTCACTCTAAAAATCGCCAAATTATTATATAAACTATATAAAATCCGTAGAAATTGAAATAATTTTAAAAAATATCACCAAATATTTTATAGTTGACATTTTAAGAATTGGTAAGATTCGCCAAGGTTTATACACTTTTAAATGAGTATGGGTCCTTAAAATTATCCATGCTCCTAGCAGCTACAGACTAACTTTTGTCATGACATAACTATCACACAAGTGCAGTTAGTACCATGCTTCAATAACTACATGAGGTGACTTTTCCCACCAACCCCACACATGCATTAATGATTGGAAAATGGTAAAAAAATGAGATAATTGGCTTATTCTCATCACATGATAGAATTTTGGGTGAGTTCTAAGGTTGACACTTGGCAGCAAGGATTTAGTCACCATGGACCCCCTTTCCTCTTCCCCTTTGGTGGAATCATAGCCCCTTTGGTTCTCTTTACACAACCAGCCTTGGACCATTTTATTATTTATGCACATAATATTTACATATATTAAAATCAGCATACAAGCCAAATAAACAGTCCAAATGAAATATAAACATCATACATGCCTAGAAATTCACTAGTCGGGCCTTGGCCTTGATCTCCCCACTAGGAATTCACACTAGCATATTTACATCGTTTACATAATATTGGATAAATACATTCCAATTCAAAACTAGGGTTATTACAGATTGTTGCAATTCCACTCCTATTGCACCAATATCTTCTTGTTGTGTAGCACATGGGGGAATTTGGCCTCTTATACTTGCCAAATGTTGCTTTAGCCTATAGATACCCCAACCCTCTCCACCCGTTGATCTATTTCTTGCAAAATTTGCAATATATATTATTTTCAATAACATCAACATGGATCCATGTAGGGTCTTTTCCTCTTGCAGGCATGGTAAATTAAAAGTTCAACTAATTTGAAAAATTCAAATGCAAAATGTGTAAACCCTATCTTAGTTTTTTATTACAACAAAGCCTAAAACTATTACTAAATACTAAAAGGCCAACTTTAGGTTTGTTTTACATTTTTTTAAAGAGAAAAAGGCAGGGACAAATTGCTGTTAACATACCTAAAGTGGTGTTGGATAGTGGAAAAAATCTCAATGGGAACAATAAAATGGACAACGACTCCTCCAAGCTTGAAGATGGGATGTGGCCTCCTCACTAAGATGCCAACTCCATTGCAAACAGGCCAAGAAGACTTCCCAACAAGCTCCAAAAGCTCCAAATGCTTAGAGTTTGAAACACTGCTCCTAAAGCTCCAAATGTTCACAACTACATATTGGAGATGTGTGAGGTAAATATAGGCGGGGGGTCTCCTTATTGCATTAGGTTAGGGTTTAGTGTTAGTTTTTTTTTAAATGAGTTTTTTGGTCATCTGTGTGCACCTATCGATTCCCACACTGACTCGGTCAAGTTGGCATGGACTTGGCGGAGTTGATCGGTTTGGTACTGAACTAACCAAGTCATATCTTGACTTGGCCGGTTCGGTACCAAAGTCGTCACCTGAGCCAAGTTAGATTGGTTCGAGTTGACTTGGTCGACTCAGCTAATTCTCAGCCCAATTCTGATGATTTTTGAAACATTAGTTACATCATCAATAACATAAAAAGCCAATCACAACATGTTCAGGTATGTATTCTATCCCTCTTTCCACTTTCTCTCACCACAACCATGCTTATCCAATTAACATTTTTCACCAGATCTTCCTCGACCCCCTTTCTACATATAAAAGGACACAATCTTCCCACTCATTTATTTCAATGCAACATACAAATCCCACTCCACAATAATACATAGTCTTCCCAAAACCCAATCATTAGGAGCAATTTCAATCCTCTACCCCTCCAATAATGAACCCAAACTATATGAATGCACTCCACACCCAACACCAAAATATCACGTGCCTTTTATAACCAACATGATATCCCAACTCTAGATCCACGAAAGTGAAGAGACATGTCCAATGCTCATTATGAAAGAGACCATATTCATTTAATTGCTTACTTATCTACCCACCCATGGTGTAATTCTAACCACACAAATGTTGAAATTAGAAGAATCAACACCTTTAAAATGTGAATGCTCCAAACCTCTTATAGACAATGTGCACCTTTTTTGATAGAGTAATAGAAACATCGATAGACACCCTTTACCATTGTCCCTTCATGTGAGAGACATCACTTAAAGTTACAATGCCAAATGGTTCACCTTTAATAATACCTACCCTAGTGCACCACCTATATTATCGTTTTGGAGAATGCAATAAAATATTCCTTAAAGGATAAAGGAACGTTAAACTATGAACGCTCGTAACCGAATGTTAGAAAATTTTGGACCAATCCTCCAAGACTTCGAGCCATATGTATACTCTCATGTCATGTCAATTCTGTCACTGAAAGCTCAGTGAATCTATACTGGATTGATTTGTGGGTCAATTTACAGCCATGGTGATGAAACCCTATAACCCTGTGTATGATGAAAAGCTCCTGTGATGGTAGCCGGTACGACCTGGCACGCATTAACGTGGAATATATGCAAAGGGTACAGCTCTTTATCACAGCGTGCAAAATGATGAAAGTTGAAACATACAAGCACCAACAACTAAAAACAACTAAAATACACATTAAAAGAATGGTTTCAAAAATTTCTAAGCTTGTTTTTTTTATTATCAATTTTACTATAAATAACATAAAAATAGTTTTACAAATTAGATTTTTAACCAGTTTTTCGAAATGTTTGTATGGTATAGCCAGTGTTTTCATGTGCTAGTATCTAACTTTTCATGTGCTAGTATCTAAGTGTACAATGCCAAACATATGCATTTATATATATATATATAGGATGGATCTTTATTGGTTTTAATTTTTTGTTTATGAGATATTTTAATTGATTTTAATTTTTTATTTTATGAGTGGACATGACTTTTTTTTAATTTTTTAACTTTTTGATAATGTTATATTAGTTTATGTTAAGTTACAATAATGGGCTTTAGAGCATCTTTATACTCTCAATACACCAATGGTATAGATTGTTCATGATTATGACATTATCACAAACTACCGACAACATTAATCTTATGCAACTAATCTCTCTACTAAAAGGTATGTATATTGCTATTAGCCATGTAGAATTTGATGCCATGCATAGCATAGGTAAAAACATGAAAACTTCAGTCTTCCCAACAATATGTATTGTCCCCACTTTAGAGAGGGCCATTATTCCAATAATCTTCAAAATTACACCATGCTACAACAATGCAACCTTAATTCATAATTACTATTTGTTGACTAGTAAGATTTATCATATTCCCATTTTTGAATAATACATTTATTACATAATAGTGTTCACTAAATCTTAAAATTGACACATGGCATTGTAAGATTTATAAATTAAAAATAATATAGGAAATGTCTTCTACACCAAATTCCCAAAAGAGTATAAAAGAAGAAAGAGAGAGTAATCCAACCCCTCAAAAATGAAAAAAAAAAGATGAATGAGAAGACTTTTTGAGGGGTAACCTCATTTTAAAATATATCAAATACACAGGACAATATGAGATGATCCTAATGTTGGAAATATCATTGTCATTGAGGTCAAAGGCAATGAAATAGTGTTGTAACTGATGTCAAATATTTGTTGATACTACATATGTCTAAGATGAAGATGAAAGATGACCCTAACAGGAAGTCCCAATAAAGATAAAAGATGATCCTGACATGATGCCCAATTGAAGATATTGATGTTCCCCCAAATGTATGACGATGCCCATGTGAAGATATTGATGTGCCCCCACTTCAAAGACAAGTAATGATGATGCCTAGGTGAATATATTGATGCACACATCACTTTCCCACTTGTGGAGGCAAGAAAACCAAATGAATATGAAGACTATTGGAAATATTGTGTCAATGATGTCGAATTTGAATACCCTTTCTTCGAAGGCATTTTTACTCTAGATACCTATCTCAAATTAGATTATAGGTTACATGGTTGGAAATATTATTCCAATACCATTCCAAAGGTATATGGATTTCTTTCTAACTCCATATAAATAAGGAGATATGAAAGGATTTGTAAAGTCAACCTAACTAGAATTTTGGTCGACCTTGCCAGGATATTGAACAATGTTATTTTAGCCCAAAAAGTGATTGAAGAAGAGTATAAATAAGAGGAGTGATTCCTCATTTGTTCATTCACTCATGCAAACATTTATACCTTATAGGAGACGTGCACTAGTGAAAAGGGTTGCAACATTTGAAGAAGAGGATAAGCAAAGATTGCGTACCATTCCAAAAGGGGACATTTTTAGGTCATCTTTGGAATTTTTGCAAATATTGCGTACCATTCCAATTGGTACAATGTACCAATTGGAGTATATGTAGAGGATATCTTAGAGTACACCTGGTTCAAGCTTCAAATTCGTTTTCTCTATATTTTAGGAGATATGATCTTAGGAAGTTAAGGTTTCTGAATGATCCTGAAATGAGCTTTAAACATGTTAGTTTGGAATTTTTGCTAAAATTTTCTTTAGAAAGTTTCAAATAATGATCCTTGAAGGTTATGTAGAGAATATCTTGAAGTATATGTGGTTCATGTTTTAGATGTTTCTTCGCTATAGTTTAGGATATATGACCTTGGGAAGTTAGGGTTTCTGAATGATCCCAAAATCAACTTTAAAAAGGTCAGTTTGGTATTTTAACTATAACGCTTGTTTTAGGAAGCTTCAAATAGTGAACCTTGGAGAGATAAAGTAGATATTTTGAAGAAACCGTGGTATCAGTTTCACATGTTGTTTTGGTATATTTTCGAAGATATGACTTGAAGAAGTTAGAGTTTCTAAATGATCTTAAAATTAACTTCAAATAGGCCAGGTTTAAATTTTCTCTATAAATTTCATTCTAGAACATTTCTGATAGTGAAACTTAAAGGAGATGAAGTAGAGATATTGAAGTACCTCGGTTACAAGTTTCCGATATTGTCTCATTATAGTTTTGGATATATGCCATATATAAGTAAGGGCTTCTGTATAGTATGAAGTAGCTCAGAACAATATGAAGTAGATCAGAGGCATATTATGAAGCATATCAGAGGAAGATTATGAAGCAGATTAGAGGAAGATTATGAAACAGATCAAAGGAATATTATGAAGCAGATCAGATGAAGATTATGAAGGATATCAAAGGCAGATTATGGAGACGATTTGAGGTTGATTGTGTAGTAGATTGAATTTATTACAAAGTTATCTTTGAGGTGATTATGTCAGTAGTCTTGTACATGATTCTTCAGTAGGTTGGTGCCTACATATTATTGATTTGGTGCTCAGTTGAGGATATTGGTGTCTCCAGTAGGTTGGTTCCTACATATCATTGAGTTGGTGCTCAATTGAGGAGATTGGTGTATCCAATAGGTTGGTGCCTACATATTGTTGAGTTGGTGCTCACTTGAGGGGATTGATGTCTCCAGTGATTAACAAATAGTGCTTAACCAAATACCAATGTTTAACAAAGATTTCGTAACCAAATACCATTGCTTAACAAAGAATGTGTAACAATAAATTCTAGTGATCACACTTGTAACCAAATATATATGTCAATGCAATAGAATGAACGTATTGAGTTCATATATTTAAATTGTTCAAAATTTGCAGAGCCCCAAAATGGGCATTTATAATTCATATACAAAAATTGATAAATCTCATGGGGATATGTAAGCAATAGAAGAAGGTCTCCCCGTAAGGTGGAAAGTTTGACTTTAAAAATGGAGAGTTTGCATTAACACTGGTGTTACTGTTGGGAATGAAATGGTTGGTTACCATATACAAAAAATGATAGAACCGAAACAACTCATTCTCGTCCAGTATTGAAGCTCTTTACAGGGCGTATAATAAACATGAAAAGTAGAGAAGTAAGTGAAGGTGACCAACCAACAAGAAGAATCAAGGATCTGAAATCATGTCCATATAATGCATGATAGACTTGAGTAAAAATTGCTCCACTGGGGCCCACGAAGTCCTTGAGTAGACCTAGAACAACACCACGACTTTCAAAGAAATTCTCGACACAAGTAACCAAAGCTACAGTATTTGCAAAAGTTTGAGAATTGGCTCCAATGCACATGTACAAGTACATCTGCCATTTCTGAGTCTTATCGATACCATGCGTAACAACAATCCATATCATCAAATATCCAGACAGATTCATCGTTGCTCCCATTCCAAGCACTACCCACGCAGGAGTAATCTCGTTAATAAGCCCTGACAAAATACCTACATTTGTGCCTAGATCCTTGAAAAACCTTAAAGAAGCTAGTGTTTGTTGATCATAACCCAGAGAAGCTTTCAATGCTTCTGAATAAATACTGAAGATGTAGGTCGCACCGGCTGCATACATTATTAGAAAAGAATCAAATACCACGAACCATCTACTTGAGATTATTCTCACTCCAACTCCAACATGTTTTGAATCCATTGCTTAGACCTGGACGTGAACTTCACTTGCTTCCAATGGAAAAGGACTACAATATTCACTTCTACACAGACTCAGACTCAGGTTTCATGAGTTTAGATATGAGACTGAGACTCTACTTCGGAATTGGCAGTATAAATAATATCATAGTCCTAGTTGAAATGGAAAACATGGAATTTTGAATATATCCTTGAAGATTCTGTTTTATAATTGTGCAGGTCAATGAAGACTGTCCTTAATGTAATCATGTATTATATTAAACACATAGGCATATTGATTTTGTTGTGTTTCCTCATCTTTTTTCAATTTAACTTTCTATTGGTTTTGGATTGCATTTGGTTTATACTTTTAAATAATCCCTCTCTAACTTCAACTTTCCTGAGACTTTCGTGAAATAATCCCTCTCAAACTTCAACATTTATGAGATTGTCCTGTCCTGACCTTAATTGCAATTACGGTCTATAGATGAAGGACAAACAGTTTTTTATGAGTGTCCAAACCGCCATCATAAATATGCACAGAACACTTGAATTGGCCATGTCATACTTCTATGGGAATGCTTCCTATTTCAAGGGAAAAGCACACCGCGCAACCAATTCAAAATTAACTACGTAGTAAATATTTATTTTTCTTCGCTTTGGAACTTTGACGGAAACCTCAACTTTTACTTCGCCAAAGACTTCACTTCTATGGGCATTAACTTCCCAAAGCTTGACTTCGCAGAACTTGACTTCACATAAATTTACTTCGCATATATGCGAAGCTCTTAAACTTTGAGAAACAAACTTTATATTGAAATATTCCTTGCTAAGACATAAGAACCAAAAACTTTAAGTGAATCTTATGTCAAAGTTACTCTGCATCAAAACATAGCTCTTACCGCTGTGAAATATTAGAGAAATCTTGATTTCTTTCTACAAACCGTAAATGTAAACAACATTTACACAAGTAAATGTGGAGAAGATGTGCAACATGCAATATTTAACATTATTGAGAATGAATACATAAAACTATTGGATTATATATATATTACCACAGTAAAACATGGAAACTTGGCCGCATTGCATAGAGATGAGATTTTACTTTGATCTTTCACTTCTTACAGAGCTTGGGCTCTCAAACACATGGCGGACATATTCTTCTTCTCCTTTGTTTCTTGGTCTTTTTTATTCTCTGTGTGTGATTTTCATTTCTTCTTCTTCTACATATACAGAGACTTGGTTTCGCTTCACCTAGAAGCTATCGAGTTACATTTAAGACTGTAATTAATTTCTACCTAAGAATTTTTTACTTGCAGAATACAAACATGGCTGAATAAATACAAAGAAGTGTGCACGAAGCCTTCTGACAGACTGACTGACTGCCTGACATCTCTGCTACTCTGTGAACTGAAAAAAATATTGAATGAGAGACTGACAGGGCCAACGCAGACTAGATGCGCAATCATCTCTAATTACATTTTTCCAACACTCCCCCTTAATTATGAGAAGATGAGGATCTTTAAACAAAAATAAAATTTTACAAAATATTTCAGAGCTGAAACATGCTCTGTGCATGACAAAGTTCACTATGTAGAACTTGTCATTCCTAAACAAATTTGCAGATATTGGAATGTGTCCATTGCCAATGGTTTTGTGAATATGTCTGCTACTTGATCTTTAGACTTGCAAGATTCTAAAGAGATTTCTTTTTTATTTATCAATTCTCCGATAAAATGATACCTTGTGTCGATGCGCTTGGTTCTCTTGTAGTACACATGATTCTTTGACAGTGCAATAGCTGAATTGTTGTCGCAGTAAATGGTTGTGGGTTTTGCTGGTTCTGCGATAAATCACTTAACATCCTCTGCATCCAAACGACTTGACATGCAGTGCTTGTAGCTGCGACATACTTTGCTTTTGCTAAATAAAGAGTTACAATGGGTTGTTTATTTGAAACCCATGATACAACACCTGTTCCTAAATTAAATATGTTTCGAAACGTTCTTTTTCTGTCATCTATGTTGCCTCCATTGTCGCTGTCAGTGTATCCAATGAGTTTGAAATTTTCTATGGTTGAATACAAAATGCCAAAATATTTTGTTCCACTTACATGCCTCATAATTCTTTTACCTTCTTTCCAATGAGATTCTTTTGGTGACTCCATGAATCTTGAGATTAAACTGACTTCATACATGATATATGGTCTTGTCGTTGTAAGATACATAAGGCTGCCAACAATCCTTTTAAACAACATAGGATCTACATTGGATCCATCATCATCCTTACTCAATTTCAAACATGTTATCACTGGTGTTGAAGATCTCTTACATTTTAACATCTTAAATCTATTGAAGACATCACTTGCATACTTCGACTGAGATATAAATATACCAATTTCAGTCTATTGGTATTCAATGCCCAAAAAATACTTCATAAGCCCCAAATCACTGATTTCAAATTCACTTTCCATGACTGATCTAAATTCCTCTATGCCAAAATCACCAATAAATATTAAATCATCTACATATAGGCAGACAATTAGATTATTTCATTGCTTGTTAATTTTTGTGTACATCGTTGGCTCACATTCACTTCTGTGAAATCCATTCTGAATGAGGTAAGAGTCAATGCGATAGTACCAAGCTCTAGGAGCTTGCTTCAAACCATAGAGTGCCTTTTTCAACCTGTATACTTTGTGTCCTTGTTCTGGGACTTTGTACCCTTGTGCTTGCTCCACATATACTTCTTCCTCCAAATAACCATTTAAAAATGAAGACTTAACATCCATTTGATAAACAAGCCATTTCTTATGTGCTGCGATGGCCAAAACTGTTTGACAGTGTCCATTCGTGCTACAAGTGCAAAAGTTTCATTGAAGTCTATGCCAGGCTGCTGTGTGAAGGGCCTCTTGCTACCAATCTTTATTATTCTTCTGCACATTTTCATCAGCATCTTGCTTGGTCTTATAAATCCATTTGACGCTTATCACATCCTTGTTGATAGGAACATCAACTAATTCCCATGTTTGGTTCTTATCAAAGCATTCTATTTCTTCATCCATGGCTTGTGCCCAAACTTTATCTTTGAAAGCTTCTTAAAATGTTAGCGGATCATTTATTTTGAGAAAATAATGCAAAAAATGAGAATGAATTGGGTGTACCAGTCTCATATATCTCACATTGACTTCTTGTCTTTGTCGGAGTTATTGGTGTCGAATTCCGTGAACTACTTGATGGAGTTTGCTGTGCTTTTAGTGTGTTACACCAAAATGTCGTCACCCTTGTGCAAGTGTCGCAAGTTTCACAAGTGTTGCAAGTGTCATCATCATGACCTAGTGTCGTCACCATGACCGTTGCAAGTATCATCATTATGACCAAGTGTCGTCATAATCACCGTTGTGATAATGTCGTCATCTTGACCATTGTGTAAACTCTTTGCTCTGACCCCTAACCTCATTCTAGGCTAAAAAACATCCAACTAAGATATTTACCTTCCTAGTTGACCTCTTTAAGTAGGCTGTCACACTTCTCCTTCATCTAGGGTGCGACGTTGTAGTTTCTGGTCAACTAGGGTGAGACACTGTCGCACTTTGTCTTCCTACAGAGTGCGACGACCCCCCTCTATCGCTCTGTGTCTTCTATTAGGGTGTGGCGAGGTTGGTTAAAGGCTATTTTGGGGAGTCTCGAGGTCTATCTGGAATCTTGTTGAGGTGGAGGCCTATCCTTAGGCTCTAGGTGAGGTGGCATTCCGGTTCCTAACCTTATGATAAGATCCCTTAACCATCTCCCCCTAATCCTCAACCTACCCTATCTCTTTAGCCCTATATAAACACCCACTCTTTCCATGAGAGGGGGGAAGGTATATGGTATCCTTATGCTGATAGAATCCATATTGGTGATTAGGAAGCTTGTACCATCTTGGAGACTTGGCTTGCACATGTTGGATGGAGGATGCGATGTTGAGGCTTTGGTTGTAGCTTCATCCTTTCTATGTATTTCCACTTTTTTATACAGTTAATATAATCTCTTTCTGTAACATCCCATAATTTCGTAAAATTTAAAATTTTTTGTTAACGACAATAATAGCTTAATTTATGATAATTTATAATTGCGGAAAATAATAATTGCTGAATGTAACAATGTTCACTAATAGCTGTTTGTACTAAACACAAATATATTTCTAATGAAACTAATGCGACAGTGACAACTTAATTACATTCGTAACCTCTACCATTAAGACAGTCAAATGCATAGTTAGATTAGACTTTTGATGCGACAATTTTTAAGCAGTGCAATGTATGAATGATGTAATAATGAAATGCCAGGTTGGAAGTATGATGTGCTGCTTTTTCTTTGAGATGATACTGACAATTTGCTTCTTTGCTATCCAAGGAAGTCCTATGAGGGACCTCGAAGCTTACTTAGATTTAATGCTAAAACATTGGACCTGTTATATGTGCAGACAACATGTAAGAATTTCATGATTGTAGTAAATTCCACATCGCATGAGTTCAACTTCATCGTATGAAAATAAAATAGAATAAATAGAGACTGTTGCAAATGTAAAAGCATACAAGTACAGTTCACATGCTTACTCTTCAACTTTCCAAGGTTCGTCTTGTATCAACTTAGGTAAACATCATCACTGTAATCATCATTATACTAGCTAGTTCTGTTGTCGTCATTGTGCTGGCTGGTTTTTTCGTCATCATTGTATTAGCTGCCTTGTTGTCATCATTTAATTAGTAGTACTAGGATAGTATAGTACCATTGTATCGCATGAATAAAGTGGATAGGAATCCGAAGGACTTATTGTTCAAAAATACCGAACTATATGTGATAGCATAATTGTATGTGAGTTTTATACAACACTTTTAATTAACTTTAAAATCTTATGGTTCACCATTCCTATTCACTACTATAATTATTTAGGTCTTAAGTAATAAAAATAGTCCTTCCCAAAGACTAGGCATTTGTAACAATTGGATAATAAACAATAACACACATAGATTAACTATTTCGCAAAATAAAACTTTGAACTATTTAACTATTATCCCATATCGTGATATACTCAAGTCCTATATATATATAGTTATGTAACTATATCAATTTCTTGGGTTATTATCGACATTATATATATTCATATCGAAACTTAAGGTAATAAAAAAGCAACATTAGATTATCACTAAACTATATAAATAGTTTGCAATTGATATCACATTGTATTATGTCGAAACTATAATAATATAGGGCAAGCAATCAAATGAAATCTTTGCATATCGTTACTAATACTATGGCGAATTTAAGAAGTTATATTAACATGGATAATGCAGGGTTAAAGTCATGTCGAGAGAGCTAATATGCATTTAAATCGAAACTTGACAGGTTGCTGGTTCAATTAATGGCGACGGTCTCGAGCTGCGGTAGAGATCATGCATTGATCCTGCATTAAAGGCTCGGTGCCATATCCCTGCTGAGTTGGATGTCCATTGATCCATGTAGACATGAATGTCTCCAAACTTGTCGATGTGTAAGAATGCACCATGCGTTAGTTGTGCATGCTCCATTGTGTGCCATGGTGGCATTGTCAACCTGTAAGGTAGGTTTGGTATTTATTGTGGACGTCGTTTGTACCAAAGCTCAGTTTGCTAGAAATGTGGTATTTATTGTGGACGTCATTTGTACCAAAGCTCAGTTTGCTGGAAATGTGGAGACCGTCGATGGTGATGAACGTAAACCGTCAGATGAAAACCCTAACATCTACTGCGGAAAAGAGTTAAGACTTGGAAAAGTGATTCACTGTGCTATTGTTTCGGTTGGGGTAGCCGAAGTCTTGGTAGGAAGTTTGCAAGGGTTTCGAACCTGAGACCTTCTAAAGAAGTTGATGTTGCAGGTTTTCTTACTGTGATGATGAAGTGGTTTTGAAGGGTTAGATTCTCTGGTTCGAAAGGTTATAGTTTTATGCTTTAATATCTCTAAGACAAGCAAGAGTGAAATGAGAGAAAACACAGAGTTTAGGAGAGGATAATGGCTCCTTGGTGTTGTTCGTGACAATGTTCTTGTCAAAGCTATGAAGGTAAGCTTTTCATTTAGCAAAGGTATTTGCATTTCAAAAATCGGTTTATGAAAATATCAGATATCTAACTCCGGTTTAATGTCAGTTGCAGGGTGTAAAAAAGAACATCTGGCTAGGGTATGGCGAAAGGAAAACCACGCACTCTTACACCGGTAAGATTTGGGTCTTCCATACCCTCGTAGTGCTCTTCGTCTATGCCGTGGCTCTGTCGATGAAGATGGTTTGGGAAATATTCGAAACATGTTTGTTAATAGTGATACCTGGGTACTATATTTTTGCAAACTTAGCTGTTTGTCGACTGGAGATATAACTCGTCGATTTTGAATATTCGGGCTCTTCTGCCTATTGAAATTTTGGGATAAACCCTGTGTAATTTTGTTTTTTTTCTTAAAACATATTATAAACGTTGCTCGAGCTTCGTCTTTGTTTTAGAAGTTATTTTCTGGTGATGTTGAGGTTTTATGAGATTCGACTTGTTTTTCAAAATCATTTGTGACCGTAAGACACAGAGCCGAGGGCTCGATCTGTGTGTAAGAATAATACTCCTTTTAGTAATACATCGTATGTTTAAAACGTTGTATAGATATCTAGTTTGTTCGCCTGGAAACTATAATTTGATGTTGTAAATCGTCTTCATGCTAAAGGTTACTACAATGTCCTTTGAGCTAGATTAGGGTTTTGAAGTTATTGTTGATGATAAGGTTCTGTGTATAATTTAACTTCTACCTTAAGGGGGAATATATGCTAAGCCCTTCGCATAAGTCTATATGGTTTGTTCTAATATTGTAGATTGATAATGTGTAACCTTATTTGTTGATGTTGGCAATTTAAGTAGAGTAGAAGTTTTGAATTGATAACTCTATAATATTTTGCAAGGAGAACGAATAGGGTCAAACCCTAATTCGTGTTTTGTTGAAGATGATAATCTGATCATTTGTTAAAGTTACTGGATCAGTTTCGATCTCAGGTTTTGAAAAGAATGTAAAGTTTTGTTATGAAATAATAAAAGAGAAAATATGAATCTAGCTAGGGTTTTTCTTTTGATACAAAACTCAGATTTACAATAATCTCAACAATGTTAGCAGATCTAAAAGAGAGAAGTAAATACATGATGATAATAGTTGTGTTCGGTAAATTCTTATCTTTTATTAAATTTCTAGATAATACAACAATACTATAGAAAATGAAAGCAATGTGAGTGCATAGTGCAGAAATTCGTGAAGACTGTGTAAACTATAATTCTATCTATAAATTAATTTCCTATACATATAATGCTGGTGTAGTAATTGTAGTGAAACTGTGTGTGAGTGAAATATATGCATATGAAGTCTGTGTGAAAAACTATTGTTTTCCAGCTTATTATAAAGAATATTTTATTCAATGTTAGCAGTATTAAAACAATGTACAGTATGTAATTCACCTACCTTTCATGGACATAATTTATGTGTTTTGCAGGATGATTGCATATGAATTATTTATTTGGCTGATTATTATATAAATGAGGAAATATTATATATACTAAAAATTATACAGACCTCCTACAATTATTTAACTTAAGAACATAAAACTGATGCATACCGGATTATTATCTAGCTATCGAATTCAATGGAAAATTTTGCCTATCTTCTAATCTATTTTAATTTGCATATCTCTATTAGAGTACGATGCTGCCAAATAGCATGTGGAAAAATGGAGGTATTGGTTTATCAATTCATCTTCGACATTAAACTTAAACATTCAGACTTAGAACAATTCTAGGATTAGATTTTTCTTTCAAAAACAGAAACATAGAAAATACTGTTTAAAACATAACAAAAATTAAATAAGTAAGAAATTGTAGAACCTGAATAAAACCTGTAGGGAAACAAGCAACTCAGGAAGACCGTTCCACCCAACCAAACTCCTGAAAACAGTCAAATACTGTCTTAGGACCCCCGAGCCTGTCCGCTGAATCACCAGGAGGAAGAAGCTTCAGGAAATATGACTTCTTCTTGTTGTAGTAGTAATCTTCTAAATCTTCAATAGGTAGCAGTCCAAAAGGCTTGCTCCTACAACTCTGTTTGTCTTCAATAATAAGCAAAAAATCAGTTTTCAATCACCACTAACCTCCCTTATTCGAATCCCTCTTGAAATCACCTGATTTGCAAGAGGAAAACATTCTGCAGAAATGTTGATTAAGGGCTGCCTGCCCAATTCGAATTTTCCTTTATAGGTTGCCTAGGCCTTTTCAGATGTTACTGGGTCATTAAATGAGCTGCCTACTCACTCCCTCCACCTGGGGGATAATGCCCTATTTAAGGGGAAGTTATCCCATAACCAACAGTTAGTGGTGTGATGTAACTGCTGCCATGTGTCCCATACCTTCCAACAACTTCTATTCCTCCTAGTGGTTCAGTGAACACTCATTCAACAGTCCTCCTGAGTGTTTGTCTCCTAATTAATTTATTTAAATAATAATATTCAGTAATTACATTCATCCATGATAAAAAATAATCATAATTACAAAACTTGTAATTAAATTTAACATAAAGTATTTTTGCAAATAAATAATAATGTTCAAAAATTTGGGTAGGTGACATACATCCCCTCTTAAGTCTCAACATCGTCCTCGATGTTGGCTAATCACTCCTTGAGTGTTCCTGAAATAGAGTTGGGTATGCTGCCCGCATACTACTCTCCAGCTCCCAGGTTGCCTCTTCTGGGCTAAGGTGCTTCCATTGCACCTTCATTTTCCCAATGCTATGATTCTGGAGAATAGTTTCCCTCCTTCCGAGGATACAATCCGGTTCCACCGGAAAATCTCCGTCTTGTCCCACTTGTACATCATTCCAGTTTACAACATGAGTAGTATCGTGCACATATTTCTTTAAAAACGATATATGAAAAACATTATGTATTTTCAGGTTAGGTGGTAAGGCCAGTTGGTATGCCACTGCCCCAACCTTAGATAATATTTCAAAAGGACCACAATACCTGGGTGCCAACTTGGCACAGCTCCCCAGTTTCAGTGAACTCTTTTTCAGTCTTACCTTGAGAAACACATGTTCACCCACCTGGAACTCTTTATGAGTTCTTTTTGAATTTGCTTGACTTTTTTGCCTATCTTGGGCAACTTTTAAATGTCCTTGCACCTGTTTCATAATTAGTTCTAATTCTTGCAATAATTCAGGTCCTAAAACAACTCTATTGACTGGATCATTCCACGAAACAGGTGTATTACATTTTCTACCATAAAGAATTTCAAAAGGACTAAGTATGTTTGAAGCATGATAATGATTATTATAAGCAAATTCTGCTAAGTGCAGATAATCTCCCCACTTACCAGGATGATCCTTAACATACATTCTCAATAAATCTTCTAACACTTGATTTGTCCTTTCTGTATGTCCATCCGTTTGTGGATGAAATGCTGTATTGAAATTTAGAGTTGTATTCAATCCCTTAAACAATGATCTCTAGAAGTTTCTTGTAAACTTCGAGTCACGATCTGAAATTATTACCTTTGGTATTCCGTGCAGTCTAAAAATCTGTTTCATAAAAATCTCTGCAATGTCTGGTGCTTTATGTGTGGTCTTCACTGGTATGAAATGTGCTACCTTGCTAAGTTTGTCCACCACCACCATGATAGAATCATGTTGTTTTTTATTTTTAGGTAATCCAGTAATGAAATCTATGCTGATCACTTCCCATTTCCAGCTTGGTATTGGTAAGGGTTGCGACAATCCTGCAAGATGTTGATTTTCAACCTTCACTTTTTGACAGTCCAAGCATTTTGCAATGTATTCTGCTACTTCATCTTTCATTCTGTGCCAATAGTATTCTTTTCTTAGCATAGTGATGGTCCTTTGATATCCTGGATGACCAGAATAGTGACTTTTATGCATCTCGTTTAATATCAAAAATTTTATTTCTGGTATATTTGGTACATACAATATGTTTTTATACAGTAACAGACCATTTTCCTTAATTCTGTAATCTGCCATACAATTTTCAGAACTGTTATTGGCTGTCCTTTCCTTCATTTTTTTGTATTCTTCATATGTTTCACCTTTTTCCAAAATCTGATCTTCCAAATCAATTGATAATTACTGATTGCTGAAATGAAATTTAGTTTTGCCTTGCGACTCAAGGCATCTGCAACTTTGTTCTCCTTTCCTTTGATATGCTGAATTTCGAAATCATACTCACTTAAGAATGTCAACCATCTAGCTTTCTAGCATTCAGGGTTGTCTGATCCAATAAATATTTCAGACCCATGTTATCTGTTAATAGTGTAAACTTTCTGCCAATAAGGTAATGACGCCACATTTTTAAGGCATGAATAACTTCTAATAACTCTAAATCATATGTAGAGTAATTCTTTTCATGTACTTTCAGCTTTCTAGATTCATATGCTATCGCATGCCCTTCCTGTGTCAAGACTCCACCGAGTCCATTATTGCATGCGTCTGTACAAACTACAAAATCCTTGTTGGGGTTAGATATCTTCAAAATAGGTGCTGTCATCAATAGTTCCTTTAATTTCTTAAAACTCTCAGCACATTTCTGATCCCAAACAAATTTCTTCCCTTTCTTCTGCAAGGAAGTTATGGGGTTGGCAATTTTTGAGAAATTCTCTATAAACTTTCTGTAATACCTCGTAATGTCCATAAATAATCTCACATCTGACACATCTTTTAGAACTAGCCATTCATTAATGGCCCTTATTTTGTCGGGGTCAACCGAGATTCCCTCCATTGAAATGATGTGTCCTAGATACTGAATTTTGTCTTTGTGAAAGTCACATTTACTAAATTTGGCATACAATTGATGATCTCTTAATACTTGTAAGATAATCCGTAAATGTTCATCATGATCTTCTTTGCTTTTTGAGTAAACTAAAATATCGTCTATAAACACAACAACAAACGTGTCTAAGTACTTATGCAAAGTATTATTCATCAAACACATAAATACATTTGGAGCATTAGTTAAGCCAAACGACATGACTACGAACTCGTAATGCCCATACCGAGTTTGGAAAGCTGCTTTGAAAAGATATTCATCTTTTACCCTTACTTGATGATACCCTGATCTTAGATCAATCTTCAAAAATACTGTTGCTTCTCGCAGCTGATCAAATAGATCATCTATGCGGGGCAACGGGTATCTATTCTTGATCGTCATCTTATTAAGCTAGCAATAATCTATGCACAGTCTTAATGTTCCATCTTTCTTCTTAATGAAGATGACAGGTGCTCCCCAAGGAGAAACACTTGGTCTAATATACTTCTTGTCAATAAGTTCCTTCAACTGAGATTTTAATTCATTTAACTCTAGTATATTCATTCGGTACGGATCTTTTGAATTTGGTACTGCTCCTGGTATTAGCTCTATAGTAAAATCTAAATCTCTTTTGGGTGTTAATCCTGGAATCTCCTCAAGAAATACATCCTTAAAATCCTTTAGGATAGGCATGTCTTCTAATTTTAGTTTGTCCTCTTTACCCATAATCTCATCATTTATCACGTTTACTGCAAACATTTGGCATCCCTTCCTAACTACCCTCTTAACTTGCATGGCTGAAATTTGTCTAAGGGTTACCTTCCTTGGAATGCCTTTTATTTCTACAGTTTTCCCTTCATCATTTAAGCATGTAAAACTTTTTCCATAACAGTCTAGGATGACATGATGGGCTTCCAACCAGTCCATCCCAACTATAATATCATATGAACCTAAAGGTAAGATATTCAACTTGATTTGTGTTTGCAAATGATTCATGGATAAAACACAGTTCTCTATAAAATCTAAAACTTTCCTCTTTGTTCCAGTTGCTAGTCTAACTAGCCATGATTTACTAAACTTTTCAGTTTTCAGTTTAAGACTTTCCACAACATTGGGTGATATATAACTTAAACTAGCACCTGGGTCAATTAAAACAGTAACAGGATGGTCATGTATCATACCTTCAATCTTTACCATGGAGATTTGATGGTCTGATTGCCTGTTGTCAAGTGTTGCATTAATTCTTGGCATCTCCCTTGCTACGTCTCCAACAATAGGTTCAGTCTGAATAGAGTTGATGTTATTTGTATTCCGCTTTCGTAAGGGACATTCTGATGCATAATGAGGACCTTGACATTCAAAACACTTAATATCTGTTTTTGGCTCACTGGTCTTTGTAGTATTAGATGCATTTTTCAATGTTGTAGAATTCTGCTGTGAATTATTTCTTTGGAAATTTTGATTTTGAAAATTCTTCCTTTGGAATCCAGAATTCTCACTGAATTTGAAATTTTTCTTCTTCTGTTCAAAATTGTTGGGCTTATGATTTTTCCAAGTAGACATACCCTCTCTCTTCCGATTTGTATCATAATAGAAGACTGCCTTCCTCATAGCCTCCTCTAATGTTTTAGGGCTGTCATACTCAATTCTGTCTTTAATGTTGAAAGGTAAACAACTTAAGTACCTTTGAATTTTTGGTTTTTCTTCTATGAAGTAGGGTACATATCTCAGTAAGTTCAGAAACGTACTGTTTAGTTCCTTCATGTTCATACCTCCCAACTTCAAATCGTAAAACTCTTTAGATTTTTCTTCATAGTAATGTTTAGATAGATACTTCTTTTTGAAATATCGTTTGAAAGAACTCCATCTTACATCTTTATCCTTAATGCCCTTTACCCTTTTGACATCCTGCCACTAGATATCTGCTTTTCCGGTTAAGTTATAGATGGCCATTTTTGCTTTTAAGAACTCTGAATAGTTGTATATGTGGAAGTATTTCTTCATCCCTGACAGCCAAGCTTCAGCTGTATCGCCTTTCTCAGTTTCTCCATTGAAAGTTGGAGGCCTTATCTTCTTGAATTCTCCAGAAATCTACTCATAATCTTTTTAATTTTTCTTTCTTGGTTTGGAATCTTCTTCATTGCTATCACTGGTGTAATTATGTTTCTTTTTGCGTTCTGCAATAACATCTCCAGATGAGGTTGAACTATCTTTTACTTTACTGTATTTAATGTTCTGATTTTTATCAGTGTGAGGCATGTCCTCTACCTTGGAAATATCCTCATCGTTTTTCCCTTGTTCTTCTGTTTGGCTGTGTTCAAACAACACTTGATTCAATTGTTCTTGTGCTTGCATAATCCTTTCATTATCTAGTTTCACAGATCTGATTTCTGCTTTTAAATATTGAAAGGCACGTAACAATTTCGTTGAACTGTTATTTATTTCCCCGTGACCTTCCTCTACATAATGTTGTCTCGAACTGTGGCTGTTAGGCTGAAATATGTCACTTAAATGTTCAGCTGAGTTCTCCATACCTGTAACTGAAAATGATTTCTGAAGAGAACATAATATTAAAATTTTAAAGTTGGTACAATTTTTTTTGTTGTATATAAAAATTTCTACTGCATGTTTGGACCTAAATCAGGCCTAGAGTTTGAATCTGTGCTCTGATACCACATGTAACATCCCATAATTTCGTAAAATTTAAAATTTTTTGTTAACGGCAATAATAGCTTAATTTATGATAATTTATAATTGCGGAAAATAATAATTGCTGAATGTAACAATGTTAACTAACAGCTGTTTGTACTAAACACAAATATATTTCTGATGAAATTAATGTGACAGTGACAACTTAATTACATTCGTAACCTCTACCATTAAGATAGTCAAATGCATAGTTAGATTAGACTTTTGATGTGACACTTTTTTAAGTAGTGCAATGTATGAATGATGTAATAATGAAATGCCAGGTTGGAAGTATGATGTGGTACTTTTTCTTTGAGATGATACTAACAGTTTGCTTCTTTGCTGTCCAAGGAAGTCCTATGAGGGACCCCGAAGCTTACTTAGCTTTAATGCTAAAACATTGGACCTGTTCTATGTGCAGACAACAGGTAAGAAGTTTCATGATTGCAGTAAATTCCACATCGCGTGAGTTCAACTTCATCATATGAAAATAAAATAGAATAAATAGAGACTGTTTCAAATGTAAAAGCATGCAGGTACGGTTCACGTGCTTACTCTTCAACTTTCCAAGGTTCGTCTTGTATCAACTTAGGTAAACATCATCACTGTAATCGTCATTATACTAGCTGGTTCTGTTGTCGTCATTGTGCTAGCTGGTTTTGTCATCATCATTGTATTAGCTGCCTTGTTGTCATCATTTAATTAGTAGTACTAGGATAGTACAGTACCATTGTATCGCATGAATAAAGTGGATAGGAATCCGGAGGACTTATTGTTCCAAAATACCAAACTATATGTGATGGCATAATTGTATGTGAGTTTTATACAACACTTTTAATTAACTTTAAAATCTTATGGTTCACCATTCCTATTCACTACTATAATTATTTAGGTCTTAAGTAATAAAAAATAGTCCTTCCCAAAGACTAGGCATTTGTAACAATTGGATAATAAACAATTACACACATAGATTAACTATTTTGCAAAATAAAAATTTGAACTATTTAACTATTATCCCATATCGTGATATACTCAAGTCCTATATATATAGTTATGTAACTATATCAATTTATTGGGTTATTACCGACATTATATATATTCATATCGAAACTTAAGGTAATAAAAAAGCAACATTAGATTATCACTAAACTATATAAATAGTTTGCAATTGATATCACATTGTATTATGTCAAAACTACAATAATATAGGGCAAGCAATCAAATGAAATCTTTTCATATCGTTACTAATACTATGGTGAATTTAAGAAGTTATATTAACATGGAAAATGCAGGGTTAAAGTCACGTCGAGAGAGCTGACAAGCATTTAAATCGAAACTTGACAGGTTGCTGGTTCAATTAATGGTGCCGATCTTGAGCTGCGGTAGAGATCATGCATTGATCCCGCATTAAAGGCTCGATGCCATATCCTTGCCGAGTTGGATGTCCATTGATCCATGTAGACATGAATGTTTCCAAACTTGTCGATGTGTAAGAATAATGCACCACGCGTTAGTTGTGCATGCTCCACTGTGTGCCATGGTGGCGTTGTCAACCTGTAAAGTAGGTTTGGTATTTATTGTGGATGTCGTTTGTACCAAAGCTCAGTTTGCTGGCAATGTGGAGACCGTCGATGGTGATGAACCTAAACCATCAGATGAAAACTCTAACATCTATCGTGTAAAAGAGTTAAGACTTGGAAAAGTGATTCACTATGCTATTGTTTCGGCTGGGGTGGTCGACAATCTGCCGAAGTCTTGGTAGGAAGTTTGCAAGGGTTTCGAACCCGAGACCTTCTAAAGAAGTTGACGTTGCAGGTTTTCTTACTGTGATGATGAAGTGGTTTTGAAGGGTTAGATTCTCTAGTTCGAAAGGTTATAGTTTTATGCTTTAATATCTCTGAGACAAGCAAGAGTGAAATGAGAGAAAACACAGAGTTTAGGCGAGGATAATGCCTCCTTGGTCTCGTTCATGACAATGTTCTCGTCAAAGCTATGAAAATAATCTTTTCATTTAGCAAAGGTATTTGCATTTCAAAAATCAGTTTATGAAAATATCAGATCTCTAACTCCGGTTGGGTGTAAAAAAGAACGTCTGGCTAGGGTATGGTGAAAGGAAAACCACGCACTCTTACACCGGTAAGCTTCGGGTCTTCCATACCCTAGTAGTGCTCTTCGTCTGTGCCGTGGCTTTGTCGATGAAGATGGTTTGGGAAATCTTCGAAACACATTTGTTAACAGTGATACCTAGGTACTATATTTTTGCAAACTTGGCTGTTTGTCGACTGGAGATATAACTCGTCGATTTTGAATATTCGGGCTCTTATGCCTATTGAAATTTTGGGATAAACCCTGTGTAACTTCATTTCTTTTTTTAAAACATATTATAAACGTTGCTCGAGCTTCGTCTTTGTTTTATAAGTTATTCTATGGTGATGTTGAGGTTTTATGAGATTTGACTTGTTTTTCGAAATCGTTTGTGACCGTAAGACAGAGAGCCGAGGGCTCGATCTATGTGTAAGAATAATACTCCTTTTAGTAATACATCATATGTTTAAAACGTTGTATAGATATCTGGTTTGTTTGCCTGGAAACTGTAAGTTGATGTTGTAAATTGTCTTCATGCTAAAGGTTACTACAATGTCCTTTGAGCTAGATTAGGGTTTTGACGTTATCATTGATGATAAGGTTCTACGTATAATTTAACTTCTACCTTAAGAGGTAATATATGATAAGCCCTTCGCATACGTCTGTATGGTTTGTTCTAATACTGTAGATTGATAATGTGTAACCTTATTTGTTGATGTTGGCAATTTAAGTAGAGTAGAAGTTTTGAACTGATAACTCAATAATATTTTGCAAGGAGAATGAATAGGGTCAAACACTAATTCGTGTTTTGTTGAAGATGATAATCTGATCATTTGTTAAAGTTACTCGTTCGGTTTCGATCTCAGGTTTTGAAAAGAATGTAAAGTTTTGTTATGAAATAATAAAAGAGAAAATATGAATCTAGCTAGGGTTTTTCTTTTGATACAAAACTCAGATTTACAATAATCTCAACAATGTTAGTAGATCTAAAAGAGAGAAGTAAATACATGATGATAATAGTTGTGTTTGGTAAATTCTTATATTTTATTAAATTTCTAGATAATACAATAGTACTATAGAAAATGAAAGCAATGCGAGTGCATAGTGCAGAAATTCGTGAAGACTGTGTAAACTATAATTCTATCTATAAATTAATTTCCTATACATATAATACTGGTGTAGTAATTGTAATGAAATTGTGTGTGAGTGAAATATATGCATATGAAGTCTGTGTAAAAAACTATTGTTTTCCAGCTTATTATAAAGTATATTTTATTCAATGTTAGAAGTCTTAAAACAATGTACAGTATGTAATTCACCTACCTTTCATGTACATGATTTATGTGTTTTGCAGGATGATTGCATATGAATTATTTAATTGGATAATTATTATTTAAATGAGAAAATAATATATATACTAAAAATTATACATACCTCCTACAATTATTTAACTTAAGAACATAAAACTGATGCATACCCGATTATTATCTAGCTATTGAATTCAATGGCAAATTTTTCCTATCTTCTAATCTATTTTAATTTGCATATCTCTACTAGAGTACGATGCTGCCAAATAGCATGTGGAAAAATGGTGGTATTGGTTTATCAATTCATCTTCGACATTAAAATTAAACATTCAGACTTAGAACAATTCTAGGATTAGATTTTTCTTTCAAAAACAGAAACACAGAAAATATTGTTTAAAACATAACAGAAATTAAATAAGTAAGAAATTGTAGAACCTGAATAAAACTTGTAGGGCAAAAAACAAATCAGGAAGACCGTTCCACCCAACCAAACTCCTGAAAACAGTCAAATATTGTCTTAAGACCCCCGAGCTTGTTCGCTGAACCACCAGGAGGAAGAAGCTTCAGGAAATAGGACTTCTTCTTGGTTTAGTAGTAATCTTCTAAATCTTCAATAGGTAGTAGTCCAAAAGACTTGCTCCTACAACTCTGTTTCTCTTCAATAATAAGCAAAAACTCAGTTTTCAATCACCACTAACCTCCCTTATTCGAATATCTCTTGAAATCACCTGATTTGCAAGAGGAAAACATTCTGCAAAAATATTGATTAAGGGCTGCCTGCCCAATTCGAATTTGCCTTTATAGGCTACCTAGGCCTTTTCAGATGTTATTGGGTCATTAAGAGCTACTTGATCACTCCCTCCACATGTGGGATAATGCCCTATTTAAGGGTAATTTGTCCCATAACCAACAATTAGTTGTGTGATGTAACTGCTGCTATGTGTCCCATACCTTCCAACAACTTCCATTCCTCCTAGTGGGTCAGTGAACACTCATTCAACAGTCCTCCTAAGTGTTTGTCTCCTAATTAATTTATTTAAATAATAATATTCAGTAATTACATTCATCCATGATCAAAACTGATCATAATTACAAAACTTGTAATTAAATTTAACATAAAGTATTTTTGCAAATAAATAATAATGTTCAAAAATTTGGGTAGCTGACACTTTCCATAAATGTTGTCTCGTTGATGATGTTTAGAACTTTCTTCCTCAACTATTAGTTTAGATCAGTTATTGTTTAGATATCTTGTACTGCTTGTATCGTTTCCATATTGTCTTGACAGGTCTTGCAGCTGTAGATTTGACGACCATGAGACTTGGAGCAATAACACGGAGAAGGATCCACGATCTGAAAGGTACAATATCTAAGTATTCGATCTATAACTAGATCTAGGAAATGAGTTTTGTATTCTGTACTATTTGTTCTAGACTTGCATTATGCTAGGGAGATCACGCCTTAGATCCGTCTTTGGTAGATTGTCCGATAACAAATTTGGCGACCATACTAGGGAGTAGAATAGTAGAATTGATTTCATGTATGTTTGATTTCATCTCTTTTGTCTGAGCCATTTCTATCCTTTTTAAGCCTTCCTCCCATCAGATCTCTTTCATTAAAGAGTTTCATATGTGCTCTTCATTCTCCTTTGGGTCATCATTAAGCCTCTTACCCTTTTACCTTGAGGGATCTCACACCTTTACTGCTCAAAATTCGATTGTCACACCTAGTTTGAGTCTTCCTTGCACCATTGTCTGACCATCTCACTTTGCCTATGTACAACCTACGACAAACCCCCTCTGTCGCACCTTGCCTGTGTGTAGGGTGCGACGATCTCTTAAAACATAGAGATCAACATGATTTTTCCATTTTGAGTGTTTGGTCTGATTGTTTGAGGCCTATAGGTTGTGTATTGTGGTCACACACCCCCTAGATCCAACATTGCTTGAGTTTGGATGTGTTTTGGTTGATTTTGGGTGCTTGATCAGTCAAGTGTTTTACTTGGTTGTAAGGAGCATTTTCAATCCCCCCCGCTTGTTGAGTTGATCTTCCAATCCTTGGTGACATTACCATATCTTTTCAGATCTATTCAGATCATTAGATCTGATCTCCAAACCCTTCCTCTACTCGATCATTGAGTTTTGATTGCATTTGGTAGATTTTGAGCCGTTCTTGAGTGCCTTTAAGTTGTGTTGGGGGCTTGTTGTTTTTCTTTGGGAATTTTTGAATGATTAAAGAGTGTTGTAGATATTCTCTCGCTTTCTGTAAATAGATATGAAAAGCATTTAGATATCAAATTCCATTTTTGATACATGCATTTGAAAATTGAAAGTGCTTCATTATTTTGTCTTATACATTGTTAAGATTAGTTGCATCTTTCATTTTCTTTGCGCTTTTTATCTGATTATTGCAAAAATTTAGAATTATTGGACTCTAGGAAGGAATTCTTCTTTTTGCTACTACTTAAGTACATTTGGTTTGAAAGAAAGAAAAATCTCTCCCTACCTTAAGTAGTTTTCATTGAAAAGGAAAGGAAAATGTGCATTATCATGTAGTTGAGGATTGCATTATGTTTACATTTATGTACTCACCTCATGCATCCACCTAACCGTACAAGATAAAATTAATGCTAGCTTAGGTTAAAATCATTTAGTAACTGTGTGTAAGTTAGAGGCGTGTTCCGGCGTCTTTAAGCGTGGAAGCTGTCGTTATTTTCCAACACTGTATTCCGGGGGTATTGTAGTTTTCCACGTTATCGGTATGTCGAGCTCCACGTACCCACCAAGTACCACAATCTGTACTTGGCGTATATCAAAGGGTGTATCACGTACTCGGTAGTATATTGGAAGGTCTCTTTCCGAACGGTTGTGCATTAGACAGCACCACTACAGATTTGAGCTCCCACGTACCTTGCGTATATCGGGAGACACCAATAGGATTCCTGAAACCAACTGAGTTAACGATTTGGCCGTTCTTGCAAAGAAATACACCGAGAACAACACTCGGGGAGATTGGCATGCACGTACTGTCCAGGTAATCGGGTATGCAGGCAAGGGTACGGTCCCAATCCTCCTTGTCCTGTCATATTGTTGGACCCTGCAGTATATAGCGGTTTGCGATGCCTTGATAGTCTTGTGAGGATCCTGACTTTTCATCCACTCCTATTCACACAGTTTGCTTGTTGCTTTTAGACTTGAGTAGTGTTTGACTCGTGTGGTACTTTAGAGTCTCTTAGAGAGTTCAGATATGGAATATTCTTCCAGGACTACCAACCAAAGCACCCCTTTCCAGGGTGTGCCATTTGTTATTCCCCCTTGTGGAACTGTTGGTCCTCCCTTTATGGATACGTTGAGTCTTCCTGGATTGACGATAGGATTACCAGTATGGTTATTCTCCAATCCAGTTACACCAAGTGCACCAATTGTGTTGGACCTAGGTCCTTCATCACATGAGCATCAATCTCATGGTAACCCTTCTTCTTCTTCGTCGAAAGTTGAATCGGCTTCCGTCTCTTCCTCTTCTCCTACTGAAAACTATGATGTTAGTAAGAAGGCGGGTGAGAAGAAGAAGAAAGGGAAGACTAAGAAGAATAACACTAAGAAGAAGGTCACAACCCCAACCACTGATCGTCATGCTGGGGGCACCGATACACCTGTTCTGAATTCGCGTAAACCGAAATTCCCTTGCAAACTTTGTAAACTGTCCCATTTTCTTAAGAGCTGCCCTGGTATCTCCAAGGTCTTAGAAATATGGTCACTTTCTGAAAAACCCTTGTCATCAGTCTCCATACATCATACTGATGATACCCCATCCACTAGTGACGTTGTAATTAAGGTTCGGAAGGGTAGAGCTGCAGACCCTTGCTGGTTATGCAAGGGCATGCACTGTACTTACCTTTGTCCTCGTATGGATGAAGCTTCACAATTGTTGGAAGACATGCACACATCCCATAAACACCTTCCAATGAAGTATTGTAGGTTGTCCCCTGATCCTTCACTGGTTGATAGGGCGGTCAATCCAACCCCACCCTTGGTTGACCCCACTCTTTCATCAGAGAGTGAAAGTAAAATGGTCGATTCAACAACATCGTCGATCAACCCCATTCCTCCCTTGAGGGATGATACCCAAGCGATTAATCAAGTCTCATTCTCGGTTGACCCCACTCCTCTAGTTGAGGGTGAAATAGAAATTGCTCATGTTTTTCTGGTCAGTTCAAATTGTTCTAGCAAGGGGAAACCATGTCTATTTCCACAGGACCCCCTCCAAGTACTGAGGTCATTTCCTTTGATTGGAATGGTCTAACAGAATCTCGTCTTCCTTCGAGTATTCCTTTTCAAATATCTGTAGGAGTTTTCTATAAAGAAATATTTCGTACGATAGTTGATGAGGGAGCTTCTGTTAGTATTTTATCCTCAACTGCTTGGCAAGCTATAGGTTCCCCTCAGCTTGTGCCAGTAACTGACCATATTTTGGCCTTTAATCAAAGGCCTACCGGACCTTTAGGGATTCTCCCGCAGTTACCTATCACGTTGACAGATAAAATTGTTTATGTTGATGTCATGGTTGTCCAAGGTCCTTTAGATTTCAATATCCTCCTTGGACATGATTATGTCTATGCTATGAAAGCTGTAGTGTCCATGCTCTTTCGAGTGATGTATTTTCCTCATCATGGGAATATTGTGACCATTGATCAACTTTGCTTCGTGACACCCACTCATCATATGACTCCTAGTCATTAGACTTCCCTTAATGTTCCACATGTTTTAGTGGTTTCTTCCCCCTGAGGATGGGGGGTACGAGCATGGTTTATGTTATGTTTCAAGCTCATTAAAAAATGAAACCAACCACCCTAGCGTAGTTTCCCTTTGGTTTCAAGCTTGCATAAAAATGAAACCAATCCATTGGAGCATAGTTTTATTCTATTTCAAGCTCGTTAAAAAATGAGATAGATCCCTCTAGCATAGTTTATCTTTGGTTTCAAGCTTGCATAAAAATGAAACCATCCTTTCGAGCATAGTTTTATTCCATTTCAAGCTCATTAAAAAATAAGATGGGCCCCATCAAGCATAGTTATTGTCTATTTCAAGCTTGTGTAAAAATGAAATAGATCTCCCTCCCATCGGTTCGAGTCTCTCGCTAGAGTTAGAACTTGAACCTTCTTTTCATCCGATTCTTGTTTTCCCCCCCTTGGTGAACATTTTATTAGTAGCCAGGTTGGTAGTTGGGTTAGAAAGCAACATTTTTAGATGAAATGAAGCTTGGGGGGCATGCCACATGTTGTACCATCAGCAATCATGTTGAAGGAACACCACCATGTTAAGCCGCTAGCAATCATGCTAGGGGCATTTACCAACCTCTGGGAATCATGTTGGGAAGGAACCCGTCAATGGGCATTAACCATGAGAAGAGTTTACCTTTGGCTTCAAGCTCATTAAAAAATGAAACTAGTAGTTTGAGCACAGATTAGTCTTTGATTCCAAGCTCGTTAAAACATGGAATAGACCCCCTAAGCATAGTTTACCTTTGGTTTCAAGCTTGCATAAAAATGATACCAGCTTCATGAGCATAGTTCCCTTTCTGTGTCAAGCTCTTTAAAAAATGAAACAAGTCTTTTGAGCAGAGTTCTATTCCCGTGTCAAGCTCGCTAAAAAATGAAACATATCTTTTCCCTTTGAGTCGAGTCTCTTTGTAGACCTAGTACCTGAACCTTCTTTTCATCCGCCTATGCCTTAGGTGAATGAAATGAATCTTGCGGGGCATGTCTTCAACCTCTATATGTTATGTTGAAGTCAAATTGATCGCCTCTCCACATAATGTTGGAGCTAAGTCAATTTATTCTAGCAATCATGCTGGGCGCACACACCAACCTTTGGATGCCATGGTGGGAAAAAGTTCACCATTGGGAACATTTTTGAGCATACTTTCCTTTTTTAGGTTTCGAGCACATTAAACCATGAAAATTATTCCGAGCATAGTTCATTTTATGTTACAAGCTCGTTAAAAAATGAAGCAGACATCATCAGCATTCTTCCAACATATCTTCGAGCTCGTTAAAAACAATAAGATAGTATTTGAGCTTACTTTTTCACTTTTTTCGTGCTCTGGTTGAAACATGAAAAGTGTTTTGAGCTTCATTTTTACTTTTTCGTGCTCTGGTTCAAACATGAAAAAGATTCTGAGTGCTTTTGATACCATTCTCATGCTCGTTAAAAATTTGAGTTAAAAAGGTGTGTCTAACGAGTATAGGTTTATCACTTTATTCGGCCTCGCTAGACTATTTACGGAAAAGGAACTATGCCGAGTTTACTTTTTCCTTTGTTGTACTCGGTCATCAACCATGACAAAGTTGTTCATGGAGTCCTTTTTAAGCTCTTTTCAGACTCCCTAAATAGGAAAAGATTACCAAGCGAACTTGATGCTTTCACGCTTGTAAAAGCATTTGAATGATCGTCTTTCTGGTGATAGTTTACCCCTTTTTCGGACTAGGAAGCACTATTCACGAAAAAGGAATACTCCAACCAACCATGGCTGGAAGAGTCCTCTCCCACGTTGTTTTACCCTTTTTCGGGCGATGAGGCTAACTTTATGAAAAAGGACCGTTGGAGTCTCCTTTAGTTCTTTTCAGACTCTCTAAACATGAAATGACGTCGAGTTTTCCTTCTCTGGACTCATTAAATTTTAAACATTGAGGGGCCCATTATGGGACGAACCCCTCCTTTCCTAGGTTTGTAAAACGTTTGGGATTGGACTCATCTATGAGATGAGCTATACCAAGCATCTTGTTACCCTCATCAAGCTCATCAAAAACACATGAGGCACTCATCAATCATGATGGGGAAAAAGGGAAGATTTTATGTTACATCTTAATTATGGAAGTACATAGTCACTCTTGAACATGGCACTCGTTCGCATTTGCATTCAGTACTTGGATAATCTGTTTGTCCTTGAGTCTTGTCAATTCCATGAGTCGCATCGCTCCTTTGGATCAGCCAAAGAATGCTTCCACCATTAGTTGCATTAGGGGTTGATATCATTCTTGTCATGTCAATACTGCCAAGTCATGCCATGCCCATGTTCAAGAGATGTTTCATTACTCATCATCTGCAGTCAGTATACCTTTGATCATGTTGGTCTACCTTGAGTCAGTCTTGCACATTACTCTACCGTCCGATCTACACCAAAAATATGTTATCGAGTTTCATGTCAATGATGGGGGATTCATCGTGGCCCTCCTTCGATGGGTTCATCGTCGTCGACTTCAAATCATCATTCGAGGATTGAACATAGAAACCAACCAAGTACCTTGGGCCTGCATGCCTCAATGGCAGGTTACCTCACTTTCAACATGAGTTCACCTCATTGACTCTTGATTGAAAGATTCCATTAGGCGTTCGACTTCAGCTCATTAATTCACGCTTGATGGTATGTACTGCGATACCTTGGGAATCATTGACATTAATGGTGATCTCCCTTGCACTTGTTAACGGTATACATTAATGACTGGTAATCAAGTGGTTTCTACCATGTTTGACTCCAAAACATTGTAATCACATGGATAGATTCGTATCATTGCGGGTTCACTTTGAAGACCCTGGGAAGTTTTGCCTACCCAGGTTGCAATGGAGATTATTTGGGACTCACAGATCCACTTTGTATTGGTCGTGGCTATGTTGTTAGTTTAGAGTTACACAGATCCACTTTTGTATTGGTCGTGGCTGTGTTATCATCTCATCATGGATCTACGATTGTGTCTAGTAGCCATGATTGTGTTCGGTCGGTCTTTACTATCATAGATCTGCAATGTATTGGTCGGCAGCCATGTTTTGTGTTGTATGAGACTTGTGGATCTTACGTCATTTCTGCAGCAACTCCTTCCAACCAGTAAGTCGTTGCCATTTTTCTTAATACAAAGCATTTCACCTGTTTCATTCTGTTAGCTTCATGCTTTTGGGGGCATTCTGTTACACCAAAATGTCGTCACCCTTGTGCAAGTGTCACAAGTGTTTCAAGTGTCGTCATCATGACCTAGTCTCGTCACCATGACCATTGCAAGTATCGTAATTATGACCAAGTGTCGTCATCATGACCGTTGTGATAATGTCGTCATCTTGACCATTTTGTAAACTCTTTGCTCTGACCCCTAACCTCATTCTTGGCTAAAACACATCCAATGAGAGATTTCCCTGCCTAGTTGAACTCTTTAAGTAGGCTATCGCACTTCTCCTTCATCTAGGGTGCGACGTCGTAGTTTCTGGTCAGCTAGGGTGAGACATTGTCGCACTTTGTCTTCCTACAAAGTGCGACGACCCCCCTCTGTCGCTCTGTGTCTTCTATCAGGGTGTGACGAGGTTGGTTAGAGGCTATTTTGGGGAGTCTCGAGGTATTTCTAGAATTTTCTTGAGGTGGAGGCCTATCCCTAGGCTCTAGGTGAGGTGGCATTATGGTTCCTAACCTTTTGAGAAGATCCCTTAACCATCTCCCCCTAATGCTCAACCTACCCTATCTCTTTAGCCCTATATAAACACCCACTCTCTCCATGAGAGGGGGGAAGGTCTATGGTATCCTTATGCTGATAGAATCCATATTGGTGATTGGGAAGCTTGTACCATCTTGGAGACTTGGCTTGGACATGTTGGATGGAGGATGCGACGTTGAGGCTTTGGTTGTAGCTTCATGCTTTCTATGTATTCCCACCTTTTTATACTATTAATATAATCTCTTTCCATAAATGTTGTCTCATTGATGATGTTTAGAACTTTCTTCCTCAACTATTAGTTTAGATCAGTTATTGTTTAGATATCTTGTACTGCTTGTATCGTTTCCATATTGTCTTGACAGGTCTTGTAGCTGGATATCTGACGACCCCGAGACTTGGAGCAACAACAAGGAGAAGGATCTGCGATATGAAAGGTACGATATCTAAGTACTCGATCTGTAACTAGATCTAGGAAGTGAGTTTTGTATTCTGTACTATTTGTTCTAGACTTGCATTAAGCTAGGGAGATCACGCCTTAGATCCGTCTTTGGTAGATTGTGCGATAACATGGTGTGGTTGTCGGAGTAGCTTGAATTGCGGCTTGTGTTGGAGTTCCTTGTGCTGAAACATGTAGTGTTGTCCTGGGAGTAGAGGGGGATGCGACATTCTGATTCACATGCGGAGTCTCAACCACATCCTCTGCGATGTCATCATGTTCGACATGTGACATGACTTTAACATTCTTCTCTACAGTTCCATCCCATGCTTCATTTTATACAAGCTGAACATCTCGACTTATAATAACTTTTATTTAGATAGGGTCATACAACTTGTATGCTTTTGTGTCTTCATAATACCCAACAAAGATACATTTATGTCCTTTGTTGTCTAATTTCCTTCTCATCTTATCTGGAGCATGTGCGTATGAGACACAACCAAAAAAATTTAAATGCGAAACACTATGTTTCATACCTGTCCAAGCTTCCTACGAAAATTTATTCTTCACATTCTTCATCGGACATCGATTCATGATGTATACAACAGTTGCCACTACCTCAACCCAGTATTCATTTAACAGATGCATGGCTGCCAACATACTATGTGCCATCTCCATAATGGTTATGTTCTTCCTCTCTGCGATACCATTTTGCTGCGGTGTATACTGCGCAGTGAATTGCCTATGTATGCCATGATTTTTACAAAAGTTTAAGAAATAATTTGAAGCATACTCACCACCTCTGTCTATTCTTAAGATCTTGATGTTGTAACCACTCTGCTTCTCCACAATTTCCTTGAATTGCTGAAAACATCCAAATGCATCAGATTTATGTTTTCAAAAATATGCCCAGGTTTTTCTTGTGAAATCATCAATACATGTGATAAGGTAAGTGCAACCTCCCGTGGACGGTGTTTGCATTGGTCCACAAATATCACAGTGCACAATTTCAAGTGGTGTGCCAGCTCTATATGACTTTCCGAATAGAAAAGTCTCTTTATGTTGTTCACCAAAAATACAGCCTTCACAAATTCTCTCTTGTTTTTCAATCAATGGCAATCCTTTCACCATGTTCTTCATGTGTAGTAGCTTCAGCCCACCAAAATTCAGATGTCCAAATTTGAAGTGCTAGAACCAGGATTCATCCCGTATTTCTGTTTGAAACGTTGCTTTACTTTCTTCCTCAAATGTAGCTTCTGAGTTTCCATTTCGACTTCCATGAACAACTTGAGTTGTTTTTCCTTTTGTGTTTGGTCTTATCCTCAAGGGAAACAAACGATTTCTTTTCATCTGCACTTTTATATTAAACGATTGCTTGGATATATGTCCTTAATTAGACAATGCTTGTCTGTCATATGAACTCTGTAACCTTTTTCTAACATTTTTCCAATGCTCATCAAATTATGCTTTAGACCTTGAACATAATAAACATCAGACATAGTTTTATGCTCCCCCTGTTTGGTTAGAATATCAACAGTACCCTTACCCAAAATAGTAACTTGAATATTGTTTCCAAGTGTGACATCAGTTTGAACTGATTTATCTAGACTAGAGAATATATTTAAATTACCATTCATATGATTGCTACAGCCTGAGTCTAAATACCATATGTCATTTGGACTTCCTTGGACAAAATTGCATTCAAGTGGAGATGCACATGCTAAAAACATGGAGCTGGTCGAAGTGCTAGTGTTGCTTGACTGTGTTTGACCTTGCTTTCTTTGGTCATACTGCTTCTTCCTACATTCATATGCGAAGTTTCCAAACTTCTTATAGTAATGACATTGAATTTTTTATTTATCATAACTTTGTCCACTTGGATGACTAGGGATCTGATTTTGAACTCTACCAGCGACATATGCGGGGTTGCTGCCATGACCTCTTCTGAAAGAACTTCTTCCTCTGCCTCTAGAGTTTGATCTTCCCCTACCTCTTCTATGACTTATGGATGACTTTGCTGCAAATGCACCTTCTAATGATGTATCTGATCTACTGATTCTATGTTCATGATTGAAAATTGAGGCTTGCAACTCATCAATAGTAAATTGGGATAGATCTTTGTTTTCCTCTAGGTTCACAACTAAAAATTCAAATAGAACTCCAAGGGTTTTTTCAACAACTCTTTGATCACTTAAATTTTCTCCATGAGATTTTATTTGATTAATCAGACCAATAACCTGAGTATAAAATGATTCTACTGACTCTGTACCTTTCATTGACAGAGATTCAAAATCTCTTCTAAGGACTTGTAGTTTCGCAGTCCTTACCTTGTTCAAACTTTGATTGGCAGTTTCTAGTGTATCCCACGCTTCCTTAGCTGTCGTTTTTGCTGCTACTCTTGGGAGTATGGATTCATGTGTCACTTGGTGTATGTGGAACAATGCCTTTCCATATTTCTTCCTTTGTTCCCTCGAGACATCCTTCTCAGTTTGTGTGATATTGTTATATGCTACCAGATATTCTAGTTCTGCATATCCATTTTGGACTATTTCCCATACATCTTGATCTCTGAACAAAGCTTTCATAGTTAGACACCAATATTCATAATTTTTTCCTGAAAAGATTGGAGTTTGCAAATTACCGGAAGTGGAAGCCATTCTTAACTTTAATTTCTTTTCCCTTTTTTTGTAAATAGAATTTCTATTCTCCGTAAACCAAGCTCTGATACCAGATCAAGGGAAAATCACACCGCGCAGTTAATTCAAAATTAACTACGTAGTAAATATTTATTTTTCTTCGCTTTGGAACTTTGACGGAAATCCCAACTTTTACTTCGCCAAAGACTGAACACTTCGACGGGCATTAACTTCGTGAAACTTGACTTCGTAGAAATTTACTTAGCGGAACTTAACGTCGCAGAAATTTACTTCACATATATGTGAAACTTTTAACTTTGTGAAATAATTCACTTCACGGACTTCTTGACTTTACGATCCCTTTTTACTTCGCGTAACTTCTTAAATTTGCTGACGTGAAGATTTTCTCTTTGTGGAACTCTTAAACAAAATTTATATTGAAATATTCCTTGCTAAGACATAAGAACCAAAACATTTAAGTGAATCTTACGTTCAAGTTACTCTGCATTAAAAAGAGCTTTTACCACTGTGAAATATTAGAGAAATCTTGATAGAAATCTTTTTACAGACCGTCAATGTAAACAACATTTACACAAGTAAATATGGATAAGATGTGCGACATGCAATATTTAACATTCTTGAGAATGAATACATAAAACTATTGACTTATATATATTGTTGTAGTAAAATAGGGCAACTTGGCCGCATTACACAGAGATGAGATTTTACTTTGATCTTTCACTTCTTACAGAGCTTGGGCTCTCAAACACATCATAGACATATTCTTATTCTCCTTTATTTCTTGCTCTCTGTTCTTCTTTGTGTGTGATTTTCATTTCTTCTTCTTCTACATATAAACAGACTTGGTTTTGCTTCACCTGGAAGCTACCGAGTTACATTTAATACTATAATTAATTTCTACCTAAGAATTTTTTACTTGTGGAATACAAATGCGGCTGAATAAATACAAGGAAGTGTGCATGGAGACTTCTGACAGACTGATTGACTGTCTGACATCTCTGTGACTTTGCAAACTGACAAAAAGACTGACTGAGAGACTAACAGAGTTGACGCGGACTAGATGCGCAGTAAACTCGTAATTACATTTTTCCAACACTATTATAGTACATGAATTCTATTAACATTTTTTTTAATTGCAATTACGGTCTGCAGATGAAGGACAAATAGTGTTTATGAGTGTCCAAATTGCCACCATAAATTTGCACAGAACACTTGAATTGGCTCGTGATATTTTGATGGAGTACCATTCAGGACCTCATCCTGGATAGTCACAGTTTTTTTCTTAATTATTTTTCTTCTACACACATAACACCTCATATTTGTGTATGGGTTCCATAAAGACACATCCGTTATCTATATTTATGATCTAGAAATAGAAATGTATTTTACATATTTTAGCTGTATATTAATTTTGGTATACAATAACATGCTTAAAAACCTGTATTGATATTTAAAAATGTTTTCTTACTACAAAGTATATTTTGATAATATGGGCTCTTTCTTGAAAATCCCCAATATTACGTACTATGTAAAGGTGATTTATGTTTTTAATATAAATTCTCCTTTTTTTCAGAAGAATTTTGTTTTTTCCTTTTATCATGGCCTATTTGTTGTGGAAATGTCCACAATTTTAATTGTTTGATGTGATTTGTTGATTTGGATATGCATTTGGATCCCAATGCAGGTGGGAGGCATTGCCACCTGATGGCTCTTATTATATATGTTATAATTATTTTTTAATATATAAAATCAATATATATCTTATATTATGTATAAATTGATATATAGTACATAATATAAGTTTAATAATATATTATATTATATATTATAAGTTTTAGTATATATTTTATAGGTTAATAATATATAGTCAATGTATAGCATTATAGCAGGTATATAATATTATATATAGTTAATATATTAATATAGTATATAATATGTAATATTAATATAATATAATTATTATATATAATGTTTAGTATATGAATATATTATAATATAGTTATTAAAGAGTTATCAATATATTATATAGTTAATATACTTATTAAATATAGTTAATATATTAATATACTGGAGGGAAAGAAAAGTTAGCAGAAATACAAAATTCCAGAAAAGAAATTGGGGGTTTGTTGCACACTCTAATAGTGCCCAAAGGAAATTGATCTGTTATTTGTGTTCCACCTGCGAATACCAACTTTGCTCCTCCTTGTAATTTTTTTTCTTGGCTTTGAAATTTCTAGTTGCATAGGAGATTGTGTGTTGTTTTGATTCTTACTTGCTTCTAGACGGAAATCAGAAAGGGTTTGAGCAACCTCTGTAGGTTTAGTTTTGCTTTAAATCTGACTGGGTTTCACTTTCACTTCAGTTTATCTTGGAAACATTCAAGTGCTTGCATATCAAACTAGGTTTAGTTTAACTCATTTCCTCCTCAATGAAATCAAAACAGAAACAGTAAGAAAATTAATGAATAGTAAGGTTCAACTCTCTCCACAGAGGCTTGTTACCAAAATTAATACAAGGTAGAGACCACTGTGAACACACTAAAGGCATATTTTGAGAGTAGATTTTAAATATTAAAAGACTCTTTGGGAGTAGATTTAAAAAATTAAAATTCAAGTCGAGAGTAGATTTTAAAAATAAAAATCCAGTTTGAGCAAATCCCCATGGAAAACAGATTGAGACAACTTTGGGTTATGATTTTCAAAGAATGACCCAGGTTAATGGTCCTTAATGAAAGAGAACAACCTTCTATTTTTTTTTAGCTTTATAGTTGTTTGGAGTTTCCCAACAACTATCATCTTATGTTCTTGAAGAATAGATGCTTCATTTTCCACTAGAGCAATGCCATTCTGAGCTGAACATGTTAATATCAAAAATTCTATTTCGGCTTGCATCTTTTTTTTATACTGTTCTTCTATCTCCATTTCCATTTCTTAGCATGTTTCTTGCAATAATTGCAACTCACTTGCAATTTCCTTAGGTGATCACTCAACTTCTTTCACTTTAATTGGTTGATTTTGGCACTGGGATTCAAGCTCCTTGACTTTAATATGTTCAAATAATGTTCTTTCATTTGATACTTCAAGGTCATCTTGTAGTGATTTCAATTTTTCATTGAGCTTATTGAGTTCGTTTTTCCAAGATGAAGATTTCATTTGTCTCTTTTCAGCTAAATTGCATGGCATGCTCAAGGTGCTACTATCTGGTCAGTTTGTTGAGTTCTTTCCATGAAAGTGTATTTGCACCATGGATACAAACATCAAACAAATAAGATTCTGATGCATCCTCACCACCCAATACTATAATTTGTTTATTTCCAAATGAGAAAATGTGGCTATATCTGGGAGATGGGTGTATTCCACTGGTTGCATCCATTGTCCAACTTAAGTTAATTGTGTCCATGTATGTAAAGTTCGTTGTAAAAAATCTCTTCAAATTGATCTTGACCTTTTTAACCTTTTGGTCTTTGTGTAGTTGTTTTCTATTTGACAGTTTTAGAATGCATATTTAATTCAATGGGGTCTCTTAAGCAGAATCCAAACTAAGAATAATTCTTATACCTTACATATGATGTCAAGGAATACTATTCCAAGTTTGGAAAAGGTGTAGAGCATCAGATTATGCAGGATCGAAGCAGTCGTTGTTCTAGGGGTTTTGGATTTATTACTTTTGACAATGAGGAGGATGTAGATAGAGTATCCTTCCAAATTCCAGATGCATAGCATAAGGAGTGGTTTATAGCTACGTTGTTACCACATACAAGACTACCATTGATTCAACAAAAGATTGCGTCATAGTCTGAAGCTTTGGAGATTGCAATGAAGCTCTAGATAAAATGCTAAGGTAGAATGCTTGAACTAGGTAGAAAGAAGGTATTTTATATTTTGGTATTCTTGGTTAGTTTTATATGGCCATCCTGCTCCCATACTACTAGTCATTCATTTTTTTTTTATTTTTTTTTTGGAAGACAGTGGGTTTGCTTAGCCCTTCCATACTCTAGCTCTTGGTTATCTTTAGTACCATTCCTATTGATTTAATGTATAAATTTTATAGTTTGGTAGGGTGAACATGTCCCTCTCAGTTATTCATATAGTCCATAATCTAGGTTGTTAATTAAATTTTGTAGGTGAAGATCAACAAGGCTGAACCCAAGAAACCCTCGTTTGATGTTGTGCCTATTTTTGGGATTGATAGAAGGATCGATAATAAGCCTCCGTACATTCCTGGTGTATTTTTTGGGCTTCAAGGATAGTTATAGTGGGTTTGGAGTGGCGGGTTATGGAAGAAACCCATATAGGTCAGCAGTGAGGTTATGTTGATAGGCCTGGGTGATATGTTTGGTTATGGAGCTCTTTATTATGGTAGGATTTATGGAGGATATAGTGGTAGCATGTTAGGAAGTTATACAAAAGATATTTTCATGTATATGGAGGTCATATTGGGTTGTATACTAAAGGATTTGGTGGCTATGGCAGTGGATTGCGAGTGGCTATTGAGTTGGTGATGATTATGGTGCTTATGATGACAGTGGCTATGGTGGTGGTTTGGACTCACATGGTGGATTCCCCCTATGGTAGTGGAGGTGCTTATGGGAGTGGAAGGAGACTGTGTAGGTAGTAGCAATGTTCAATACCACCCATATGCCAAGTATAAAAAAATGGTATGGAAGGATGTCTAAGTAGTAGTTGTTAATAACACATGCAAAAAATGAACTTTTGAGCTCGAATATTGTAGACATTGGATTTGTCTCAATGGTCGAGATACACTGAAACTATTGATGATTCTTTTGAATATAACGAACTAAAAAACATTTCTAATATGACTGCGGGAAGGTGGGAGGACTATGTAAACTCTATAGTAGATGGTTCTATAAGATCAAGGAGAATTCACTATTTTTACTCAGATTTAGAGGAGGCTTGGTAGAATTGGTAGGAGAACAACCATGAAGTCTCCACTAAGAGGCATGGGATGGTCAATGTTTTTAGGTGGATAAATTCTGCTGGAACTCCTTAATCAACTGTTGAATTCCCTGAATCAACCAAAGCAAATCTAACTTCATTGACAGGATCCACAACAACATCAACAATGTAATGATTAGTTGTTTCTTTTGGTTATGCTCCAACTACCCTTTCTTCTCTTGCTACTGGTGCTAGATCATATGGTTTTGGAACTATAACTACTTAACCTTGACTTGGACCTAGAACGGTACGAAGGAACAAATTTACAACTTGAAGGGATTCCTTTCTTGGTAAAGGCAAGAAACATTTCTTAGAAAATCTTATACCGAAGATCAGGTCTCTTGAAACATTAGTCTTGAAATGCAGAAAATGGAATATCTATATGCTAAGAATTTACACTTGAAAACCCTACTAATGCTATGCAAAATCATGGTCCATTTTAGTCACGAGGAAACAAAACACTTTTAGGTTAAAAGAAAGTTTATGTTCTAAGGAAAGACACATGTGATAGAGAAAGGGCAAGGGCTGGTTCTAGTGGCAAGGGTTGGTTCTAGTTTAATAATGAAGGGGTTGTCAGAACTAGTTCTATAGGCTACATCCTATAGCATAAAGAGAAAAAATGAAAGATATTACTTTCCCTATGTTGTTAAGGGTGAAAATACAAAGGGGAGGGCAAGGAAAGTTCACGAAAGAGAAAAAGGAAACATGTTATAGGCTGGTAAGTAAATTAATTCTTACCCGATAAGATTGTTCTGCTCTATAGGCTAGTTATTGGGCCGAGAGGTGCTCTATAGCCCAGTATGAGGGAGATCTTGCAACATTTGTCGACAAACGTGTTTGTCGAGTAACAAAAATAAGTCTCTAGGTTAACACAAGCCCAATAACTTCCTGCTTACCAATAGATCACACACAAATGTTGTGAAATAACATAAGATGCATATTTATTTGATTAGTTGCATTGATTTTAGCAATGCATATTTTGTTTTTTTTACATGTATGTATTCAATTTATCAATTTAATAAAAAGTAAAAAATTTGCATTGATTTCAACAATGCATTGTTTTTTGTTATTTACATTTATACATTGAATTTATCTATTTAATAGAAAAAACTATTTGCAATGATTTCAACATATTAAAGTTTTTTTTCTCTATTTTAGGGTGTATTGTGGATCCTCGTGATAATATTGCAAATAATGAAGACATTGATGATCAAAAAAGAAAAGTACGACAAATTTATAGAAGAGAAAGAGAAAAAGAATCATCAGAACATATAGAAGAACCTAGAAAACTGTGAACTAAAGGGATCATGAAGAAGTGTTATATAGGGAGATAATTTCAGGGTTATATAGGAATCAGTATATAACTACCAATGAATATGACATACTTGGACACATGGAATGTGATAACAAGGAAAATTGGAACTCTAATTTTGTTGATATGGAAACTTTTAATCGTGCACTACAGTTCATATCTAAAGACCGACAATTGAATGCCATTGTTCATAATAATCGTACTCAAAATTATTCAATTGAAATCTTAGCGAAGAAGCAAAGAAAATCATTTGAGATTATTCTTGAGCATTATAGAGGTGGGAACAATGAACCACTACGAATGATTATCCAAGGAACTGCAGGTACAAGAAAAATCTTACTTGATTGGAGCTATTAGACATACACTAAAAGTTGATTATTTTCCAGAGAAGTCACCATTACTTCTTTTGGCCCCAACTAGTGTTGCTTTCCTTCACTAAAAAAAGGTGCAAACCTTTTATTTAACAATTTACTCAATCCTTAATATTTATTACTTACATTATGATAATCCTCATAATTCTATCAGTGTTTTCAACTTAACATGCTCCTTACAATGCTGATCAAACTCCAGTTTTGTGTCACCGCCCACGACTGGAACCAGCCTAGATACAAATCCTAGGCTCTATCAAGCGTCGAGAGGGATCAAATCTCTTGAGGTGCAAACCTCTTCTTAGGTATTGCACTCAAGGAGCTATTCGAGGAGAGATTTGCACCTAAAGAGATTTGATCCCTCTCGGTGCTTGATAGAGCCTAGGATTTGGATCTTATAATTCAGGGGTGGGTTTCAAATGCAACGCTCTCAAGAGGGAAATGCTTGTTGTATATTTATATTTTGTAGGTTTAGGTATTTTTTGAAAATGTAGTGTTGTCATTTGTAATCGCAAATGAAATTGTAGTTATATTTTGCTTATGTATATTGGAAGATTCATTTTTTGTAGTGTTCAAAGGAAGATTAATTTATGCAATGTTCCAAATAGTTTGTCCATTTTGAATGGTTAGAATGCATATAGACATAAGCCACTCATTATGAATTCAATTTAAATATTTATAATTGACTGGATTGTAATATTTTTTATGAATGATTCCTATACTTTATGGAGGTTGTCGTCTTTTTTTTCAAAATAAAATTACTAGTGTTTTTCAATTGATTATATGCTATTGAAATAGAAAAATGAGTTGTGGGATGTTTTTCAATTGATTATATGGTATTGAAATATAACAATGAGTCATGGTATTTTTAGAGATGTTTACTTCAAAATTATTATTGGGCGCTTAATTTGCTCAATTTCTAACTATATCTAAATTTAATTTCATATATACAAGTGATTTGTTTATTATCATTGTTATAAATGGCATCATGAATATTATGGATAAAATACTATTTCAATATTTTGTTGAATTTATTATAGAGACTTGTTGATATGTACAACCAGTAAAGGATTGCATATGTGACAGCTCTACTATCCTTGTATGGTTGTACGTCTTGTTTTTTTTTTTGTAAATAATAGTTGGAGGTTTTGGAACAACTCTCTCCAAGAATCATAATGGATATTGCTATGAATATCATTTGTTAAAAGAGACCGACATTTGCTGTAAATAATAATGTTGGATGATTCGATAAATACCACTTTTCTAGGGATTATGGAATGTGACATAATTGATTTATTGTCGTGAGTAACATTTTTTAGGCACAAATATCAATCATTGGTGGTTGCATACATCATTGAATAAGGTTTCTGTTTTCTTATAGCTAAATCTGCAGGTTAGTGGACATGCTTTCTAGGTATTCGTAGATATCTTCATAGATAAAGATAAGGAAAACTCTATTGTGTATGAGAACAAAATACTAAAGTAGGGTTAGTTCCTCCTTCAAGCCTATATTTTAGTGTAATAGGTTCTATGATTTTAGTTTAAGATAATTGGGCATTTGGTAGTCTAGATTTACTATATATTTTAAATATCTAATGAAACACAGTATTTAGTTAAAGTCATTTTTTGGGCGAGGTTGTCTAGGATTATTGCAGTATGATAATTAATCCATTTTAGTTTGGAAAAATAAATGGTAGTTACCTTTTTTTCTTTCCTTTGCATTATAATTTGTTTGTTGTCGTCGTTTAGAATTTAGTCTAATTACTGTATCATTTGATATCTACATAGTTATTATAGTGTATCAATTGCGGTCGTTGTATTTATTATCATTGTTTGGTTTCTAGATTAGCTTGAATGTAGACTATAGAGTGCCGAGGATAAGTGACATGTTATTTGAAGGTATTCGTACTTTACAAGAATTATTATTTTTAATAATTGCATTGTAATGAAAATAAATAAATAAATCATTTGTGGCGTAGGTTTCGAAGAGGTTTGTGTTCAAAGCAAATATAGTATAAATTTAACACTCTGATTTTGATCCCATTGCATTAAACATGTAAATGATGTAATATCATTATAAAATCTTGGTGAGGAGATCAAGGCCAAGTCCTTTCCATCGATTTATCATTCTTGTATCGACAATTAAAAATAGATGCATGTGGATCACATGCTAGCCTGACACGATGGAAATTATAAATATGATGTAAATATATATTTTAATAAAAATACCCACAACTAGCTATGTAAGGAAACAAGAATATGGGGGCGTGATTTTTACAAGGAATAGGGAGGAAAATATTCAAACCTTTGAAGCCAATAATTTCAAGTCAAGCGTCAATGAGAGAACCATGAACCATCAACTACCCATGTTGACTTTTGCACCTAATCATTTAATTCTTTCAAGAGGTGGTTGAAGTAGTAATTGTTTTGGGAAATGGAGTATATGGATGCCAAATTTCGTGTATGGGAAAACCACCATTTTGGAAAATGTTATGCAACAAAGTCTTAGATATAGCATAAAAATAGCAAAAATAGACCAGAAGAAAGTAATCCATGCCTTAATAATGAATAACTAAGATGAATAACAATCCTCTCTGAGGGAGGAACCTCCTTACACAATGTACTAAGTACATAAGACAAGACAAGATACAATGATGACTAAAATGAAAAGGTGTCCTTCCTATATATAGGATACAAAGGGGTACAATAAAAACTAATAGACCCAATCCAACACCAATAATATGTAATGCACCATAATAAAGGGGGTAATGTGCCAATATTTAGGGCTTAACATGCCCCTCTCCTTTAGACAAGTGTTGTCCTCAAAGCTTGATTAATTGTGGATGCTTCTGTATGAAGGAATCATCTTCCCATGTCGAATATTCCATTGGTAGGATCTTCCATTTGATGAGGTACTCTGTAACAACCCGATTTCGTAGTTATTTGGTCCTTTCAGAAGATCAAACTTGTACAGATTTCCAAGTCTTCAATATTTTGGATCTGAGTCTAAAAATTCTACCATAGATACTGTGGTATGTACTATTTCTGATGCAATTGGTCTCACTCAATTTGGACCTTGCATGCCCCATATATGACCTTTTTCCCTAAAAAACATGTTTTAGACTAGTTTTTGGAATAGTAAAAAACCATATATTACGAGGACAATATATCCGAACTTATGATGTATCAAGACCTAAATTTCGGAAGAAAGATAAATCGGCCTATTATAGAAGTGTGTTTTTAATATCATTATCTGAATCCTTGTAGAAACAAAATTATAGCGAAAATTCCAAGATGACTCATTATGAAGAAGCCAGTCCCAAGGAAATAGCTCTAATACCAAATGTTATGCAACCAAGTCCAAGATATAGCATAAAAATAGAAGAAATAGACCAGAATAAAGTAATCCATGCCTTAATAATAAATAACTGATATGAATAAAAATCATCTTCGAGGGAGGAACCTCCTTACACAATATACTAAGTACATAAGACAAGATACAATGATGACTAAAATGAAAAGGTATCCTTCCTATTTATAGGAGACAAAGGGGTAACAACTAATAGACCCAAGCCAACATCAATAATATGTAATGCACCATAATAAAGGGGGTAATGTGCCACTACATAGGGGGTAATGTGCCAATATTTTGGGCTTAACATAAAATTGTGTTTTTATTCCTGGGAAAGAAAAGACCCACGAAATTGCTTCCATTTCTAGTATTAATCCATGATTTTTTCTCTCTTACACCCCTCTTGATGGCTGAGCATTTTCTTCCACAAATTTACTGAGTTTTCCTCCATTTTCGAGCTAGGAAATTCGTTTTGGTGTTGCAGAATGGTGGGGAAGAAGGGAAATTGAATTGGGGTTCTATGAGATCCATCTTTTCCATTTAATTGCTTGTGTACCTATTAGGAATTCGAATTGTAGCTTCCATCTATTGTTTCCCCTCTCAAAAAATCATTTTGGTGTGCCCATGATTTGGAACACTAATGGAATTCGTGTTTTGTGAATCCCATAGCTAAAAAACATTTCTATGCCCAATAATTTGCCTTGTTGTGTGTGTGGGATATTTCTATGGTTTGGGTTATGTGCATCCCTTTTTTGGCTTGAACTTGTGTGTAAGCAAATAGGAGTAGACAAGGATTTGGAATTGTCTTGATAAACATAGTGAAGGGTGTAACCTCACTAAAGATGATAGGGATTTTGCTACTTTTCTATGCACATCCTAAATAGCACTATAAGGGAATGGGCGACCTAAGGGGACGTGGAGCAGTGAATGGGTTACCTTCCTGGTGTTGGTTGTGTACGTATTGTGGTGCCATTCTAGATGAATCTTGTAGAGTTACTGATAAGTCTGTGGTTGAGCTCACTAACTTAGAAATTCCTCCCTTTCTACTTCCTTGATAGCTTGATAAACCTCGCTGTGGACTGGCTTGGATGAGATGTGGTATACACTTGGATATGTGTGAGTTTGTTGTTCCATTTTTCCTTGTGTAAATCATTCCCAACTTGGGGGTGGCAATTGTGTTGAGATATTGATGAGCACGGTTGGCTTATGGTTGGGTGGAGCATTGCACTTACATAGATAGTGGCTCAGGACAACTTCATTTCAATATAAGTACTCAATGAAAGCTTCGTTGTTTTCAAATCATTAGTTATTCAAATGTTGAATGGAATGAATACTTACATTGGTTGTTTATAAATGATGCATATGATTATTATACCTGTTTATGCATGCATTCTGTGGTGAATGGAGTTTACTTCCACTATTTCTTTGTATTATGCATCTACACACATATTTTGTTTGTATGAATTCGTAAAAAGAATGATGGTTCTAAATTTGGAAGCCCAAAGTTAGTTCATGTTCTCTCCCATAAGTCGGATTGATGGAAGGGGATGTGACAATAAATCAAAGCCCCACTTTCAAAATATGAGTGCCTATCCGACACATTCCGCAAACTAGAACCAAAGATAAAATCCATTGACTTCTTCTAGAGACCACACTTATATATCATATAGATACCCTTTTTGATAGCGTGTTAAGATTTTCAAGAGTTTGTGATATGTTTTATGTTACAGTTGGAATCGTAGTGTGTTAATGTTTATAAGAGTTTGTGATATATTTTTAGTTCTAACTTTGATTCAGTGAACATTTCGATTCTATTTAAGGGTGCTAGCTCAATGGAAGAGAACTTGCCTTACAGGAAGGAGGTGGTTCAATTCCCCTATTCCCTATCTACATAAATCAATGAATAATTAAATGACTAGCAAGCAACAATAAATAACTAAATAAATGATCGATTAACAATATTCAATGACTAAATAAATGACTGGTTAACAATATTCAATGACTAAATAAATGACCACTTAATAACAATCAATGACTAAATAAACGACTAAATGTACTACCAAATAGCAACAACTAATGACCAAATAGTGACAATTAATGACCAAATAAATGACTAAATATATGACCAACTCATGAAGCAATTCAAGCAATTTATGACTAAGTGATAAATGATCGATTTGGTCGGGAGATAAGTGACTAATAATTTGTTACCAATCGTCACAGGACCAAGTTTAGTCATTTATCTCCAATTTTAGTCCATTTTTTAGTCACTTATTACCCATTTTGTACTAGTATTAAACACAAAAATGGGAGTCTTATAAGGAATGGCAAAAAATATATGAGAAAGAAAGATATGAGTCTTCTTATCAAAGTCACGGTAAAACTAAAAAGGCTCCCGATCCTATGAGGAAAAATTTGCATGGGAACCAAAATGAAAAAATGGTGTTGACTAGGGTGACCCATGTTAGGTAGGATCTGTTATCGGACTAGTGCAAAATGCATAAAGAGATGGATAATGCACCGATATACAACAGAATTGAGCCCATGGAAAATTTGTGTGGTAGAAGGTTCAAATGCATCATAATAGAGGGGAGGCCTAAACCTATATGCATGTTTCCAAAAACACCTGACCAGATTGAGCAGTACGCAGAAAATGATATCGAATCAACCATAAATCCAACTAAAAATCCTATTTCCAAGAAACAACGGGACCATAATAATATCCCAAAAATGTAAAAATAAAGATCTAATATAGGTCATTTTGGTAGAAATACTTTCAACCTCAACACCTTCAACAATAGGCATAATCAAGGCAGAGCTTACTAATGAAGACTCTATAGTGCCAAGGCCTAAGGATATATAATCAATAAGAGTATACTCATGAGGTAGATCAAAGCTGAAAGAAATAATAATGTATAAAGGAACATACTCATCATCATGGGAGTTGAAAATTCTAATATGAGAATCAAACTCATTAGGAACATCGATTGGCTGCTCAATGGGATAGTCCAAAGAATCAGAAGTGCCAATGTCTGAGGATATATAATCAATAAGATCATACTCAATAGGAAAATCATGGATGGATTTGATTGAATCTGGGTGAAATCCATGGAAATAATCTTCGAAAAGGATTTCAATATCCGAAGGAATGCAAGAATCTATCATAGAGTCTAGGAAATTTTTTTCAGATAGAAGTATATCATCCTGTATAGAACACATATATAAACATTCAGATGGATAAATATGGTGGAGAGTTGTCTCTAATACCTGCATTGAATGGATCACCTAGTCAACTATTGAGACTAAGTCTTGAGACGGAAAGCATGAACACAAAGGCTTCTTCTCAATCGCAATTGGACACAAGGGATATAAGGCCTGGCTAATCCGACTGCAACCAAATTTTGAGGCTAGCAAATTCTAAGGGTCATTAAAGTAAGACGTACTACATTGAGACACCTTATATGTGGAATTTGTGGCAATTGGTGAAATTGTGTGTACCAAAGATGCATTAGCATGCAAATCAAGTGGGGGAAGATTAAAAGTTCCCATTAATGAAGTATACATCCCCACACCAATGTTTTCACTATCTCTCATAGAATGTGCTACGAAAGGAATATTGGATCCAAGATCTTGGTTGAACTCATTACTATTTAAGTTGGTCAATTGTTACAATCTTTCCCTCATGAGGAAACTTGATGACGTAAAATATTGAAGAGACTAATGCCATCATAGCTTGAGCCCAACTTCTCCCTAGCAATAAATTATAATAAAGTGGAGAGTCGACCACTTCCACATCCACTTTGACTATTCCCCCCCTATCTCTATAGGAAAGGATGAGATAATTCCATGAAGTTGGAAAAGTTAGTCGTCAAAATATTTTGACATATTTTGACATAGTGATAGGAGCAACCATGTTAGGTGATCCTAAATCCTTCCAACATGATAAAGACATGGCACATGTGAAGGCATCCTCATCTACAACTGTTTTATGAATCTTAGTGTTTCCATATACAACATGGATATGAAAAGAAACATGATGGGGTAAATGAGGCTTCCAATTCTCAAAATCAAAATAAATGACTTGACTGTCCACCTGATCTAGAGCTTTGGCTAAAGTTGAAATTAAGGTATTCCTTTGATTTGGACAACTGTTCAGTACCTCAAGTGTAGACATTGCACATGTATCCTAGGCCAAACTTCAACTATACTATAATTATGAGCAACACATGCATTAGGATTATACGTATCCTTTTTGTGAACACCATTTGGTATTCTAGGCATAGTGTCATTGGTAGGAGTCTGTATGTGTAAGGAATTGTCATTATTAGAATTAATGGGTTCTTTACCTTTTGATCTAGATGAATTAGATTCATAACTCTTATTCCTAGTCTTGATATAAACATCTTGTTCACACATGAAAACTTCACTTGGTCCTGAATTGCCTCATTGGGAAGAGGCTCCCTGGTTGCCCCTTTGGAAGGTTGTAGGGTGTTGATGGGTAGTTGAGGAAACATATTGGTTAACATGGAAGGTTGGCTTGTGCCTTCACGTTGTGCTAACAACTTCTGATCCATTTCCATTTTAGGGAGTTTATAGGTTAAGTGATCTTCCTTGCATAACATGAAAGGAAATTTCGTTTTACCTTTTTCATTATTTGCCCCACCAGAAATAGTGTTGTTTTTATTATTGTTTTCATTAGTGAAATTTACCACAACAAATCTAGAAACAAAAATGATCCTCACTTAGTTTCACATAGATGCATAGAAAAGTTGAGAAGAAAAATGAGATAATTCACCAGAGAGAAGGAGCTCCAGTGGAACAATTGTTATTAATCTGTTATCCAAAAATATGTGGACAATCAAAATATATTACAAAGAAGGAAATTCGTGAGCCTTAGGAGGCATTCAAAATCCATGCATGTGTTAGGATTATTTTGGAAGATTGCCATCATTAGGCATGAGTGCTAGTTATAACTCCAATCAAATGGCCAGTTAACTAATGGTAGGTGAACCTAGAGGGAACATGAAGTAGTTAACTAGTGGTAGGTAGGACCAGGAGGTGCATGAGGGAGTTATAGGCTAAAAATAGTAGAGAGAATATCAAGAGGGCGCATAAATGAGTTTAGTTGACTATCAGTGGTCATCGGTGATGAAATCAAGGAGAGTGATCTAGATCCATAAATTTTTGGAGGATCCTAAACTTTAGGAGACTGACTCATAATGTCCCAAAAATCATGGAATAGGGTGCATCTGTGGATAATGAGTCCAAAAGATGACAAATCAATAGTGAGGTTATAATCACAATGATGAGAACTAAGCACTAGGAAGTCAACAACATGGTTTGTGCACTAGGGAAAACAAATAATGTTTTATGCCTAATGTCTATATGGGTAATATATCCCAACATCCCCTCATAAGCCTGACTTATGTGAATAAAATAAAAAATAGGTCCCTGGTAACAAAGACCAAAGGTCATCCTTTACAAAAAATGTCTTTATTTTTCCAAATCAACTAAGGAAAGAGGGAAAAACGAGTGGAAGAATCCCCCCCCCTAAAAATAGACATGAAGGACTATCTAATCTATCTTCACCATGGCATCACTCACCCCAAGGAGTGATTTAAGACGAGTGAACTTATTTGCTTTAAAATTCTTGGTGAAGATGTACACAACCTGCTCTGTAGAAGGACAATATTGTAGTGAAATGATGTGATCATGCACCAAACCTCTGATGTACTGCATGTGGATCTCAATATGCTTGGTTCTTTTCCTTTGAACTAGATCTATTGAGATCTTGATATCACTTTGGTTTTCACAAAAGATGACAGTAGGACCACTAGAGCAAATCCAAAACTCAGACATAATGCCTTGGAACCAAATGGACTATGTGGTTGCATTGACAACACCTCTATACTCAACTTCAGCAGATGATAGAGCAATGGTTGGATGCTTCTTGTTTGAACAACATATAGGACCAGAACTAATCATGAAAACATAACTATAAGTGGACTTCTGGTCTGATCTATCACCACCCCAATCAGAATTAGTATACCCAACAAGATCTAGTGGAGAATCAACTGCATAATGAATACTAAAATTCTTTGTCCCCTACACATAGTGAAGGATCCTCTTTGCTTCTTTCCATTGGAGTTCATGGGGATCTTGCATGTATCTAGAAACAACAATGAATGCATAGGTGATGTCAGGGTGAGTGTGTGTGAGGAACAATAGACTCCCAATCAACTGTCTATACAGTGTATTATTCACCAAAGGTGAAGAACCACCATCGTCAAGACTGGCACCGAAGATGAAGGGGGATTTTGCTGGCTTGATATTTGACATATGAAACTTGTTAATAAAATCTGATGCATACTTGGATTCTAATACTTTTATACCTGAAATAGAATGTGTTATCTCAAGTCCAATAAATTGCTTCAACAAACCCAAGTTTTTCATGGAAAATGAACTATGTAAAGTAGACTTAATGGAAGCAATTCTTGTAGATGAACTCATTGTGATCAAGAAATCATATACATACAAGAAAATGAGTAATAGAGATTCACCATCATGATTCATGTACACATTTGGATATGATTTCCATATTCGTAAGTCTTGTGACAAAAGGAAAGAATCCATCTTAGCATACCAAGGTCTAGGAGGATGCTTAATCCCATTGAGAGACTTCCTTAGTTTGCAAACAAGTGAAGGATATTGAGTGTATCCTTCTGGATACTCCATATATCTCTCCTCCTCAAGATATCCATGGAGTAAAGTGCTCTTGACATTGTTAAGTTTAAACCAAATAGACTAGCAAGATCACTGAAAGAAACATACTCACAAGATAGACACAAAATTTACCCTAGGAAACCCTCATGGGGTAGAAAACCCAGCAAAGCTTTCCTCAATAAGATGATCAACCAAAATACAAGATGTGCTCCCTCCTTCTCTACCTCCTTAGCAGACATCCCAGACAAGTGTGCTACTTTTCTGAGTGGTGCAAGTGTGTCTAATGAGGAGCTCACCTCCTCTATTTATATTAGTTCCCGACTGACTAAAAACCTTAATGGGGCCGACCTCTCCTGGAGAAGTCTAATAACCCCTAAAATATAAGATCAGGGCCGACCCCCACATGGTGGGTCTAATAACCCTAGTTACCACAACCCATCGGAAGAATAATCATCTCCGGATACATAATAGGGTTACCTCGGAGGGATGAAACATCTCCGGAATAATAATGTACAAATATAATATTCTTAGAAGTTACAATATTCAACAATCCCCCTTTACGAGAAGGATATTATAACAACATCTGCAGGGGCAAGGAGTCATCGACTACATCATACATGATTCATCTATAAATCATCGGAAGCTTTCTTCAATTCATCATCATCAGTAACTTAACTAGTTACTGGAACATCAATGTCATCAGCATCGTCATCGCACGATCATCAACATCGTCATCACACGATCATCAGCATCATCATCAACATCGTCATCACACGATCATCATCATCGTCATCACACGATCATCAGCATCGTCATCACACGATCATCAGCATCATCATCACACGATCATCAGCATCGTCATCACACGATCATTAGCATCGTCATCACACGATCATCAGCATTGTCATCACACGATCATTTTACAGGGTGATCAATCCTGCTCTCTTTAGGACATAGCTCCATGGATGATACAATCCAGATCAAGTTCCAGGATGATCAGTCCTTATCACTTTAAGACAAGTCTCATGTCTAGGGATGATGCAATCCCGATCAAGTTCTAGGATGATCAGTCCTTATCACTTTAAGACAAGTCTCATGTCTAGGGACGATGCAATCCCGATCAAGTTCTAGGATGATCAGTCCTTATCACTTTAAGACAAGTCTCATGTCTAGGGACGATGTAATCCCGATCAAGTTCCAGGATGATCAGTCCTTATCACTTTAAGACAAGTCTCATGTCTAGGGACGATGCAATCCCGATCAATTTCCAAGATGATCAGTCCTTATCACTTTAAGACAAGTCTCATGTCTAGGGACGATGCAATCCCGATCAAGTTCCAGGATGATCAGTCCTTATCACTTTAAGACAAGTCTCATGTCTAGGGACGATGCAATCCCATCATGTACATTTTGAACCTAGTTCAGGGACGATGCAGTCCTATCTTCAATTCTCGGAGACATCATGTCTACGTATCTCTTTGGGACTGAAGTCCAGGGATGATCCAATCCTCTTTCTTTCTCGGAGACACCTGTCTATGGCTCACTTTAGAACTTGAGTTCAAGGATGATGCAATCCTTTCATGTCCACTGGGGACTTCATTCTCGAAGACATCATGTCTACGGCTCTCTTTAGAACTTGAGTTCAAGGATGACGCAATCCTCACATGTATTCTCATCAATACATCTATCATCAAAAGCATGTATTCTCACCAATACATCTATCATCAAAAGCATGTATTCTCACCAATACATCTATCATCAAAAGCATGTATTCTCACCAATACATCTAACATCAAAAGCATGTATTCTCACGAATACATCTAACATCAAAAGCATGTATTCTCACTAATACATCTAACATCAAAAGCATGTATAAGTAAAAACTAAGTATTCTAAGCATAAGAGTCCTAAATCTAAATATTTCTAAGTATCTAGGTGTAGTGAACAGGTAACCTTATCATCGACCTTGTTGTTCGATGAGACAATCTCATCATCAGTGACTATACTACTCCCCCTTTCGAGGAGGGTCCTTTTGAACTACACCAAGCTTGTCTCGGAAGTATTCAAATTTCACTTGAGACAGAGGTTTGGTCAAGATATCAGCAATTTGATCCTCAGTGTTCACATACTCGAGCTTGATAGCTCCTCTCTGCACCATATCTCGTATATAAAAGTATCGGATCTCTATGTGTTTTGACTTATCATGAAATACATGATTTTCTGTCATCTTAATGCAGCTTTGATTGTCCCACATAATCACAATGGGATCCATTTCTAAGCCAAACACTCCAGATAATAACTTCCGAAGCCACACTGCTTCACAGCTGGTAGAGCAGGCAGCTATATATTCTGCTTCAGCAGTACTGAGGGCCACACTAGATTGTTTCTTGCTGAACCATGAGATCATGGCAGATCTGAGACCATAGCATCCACCTGAAGTACTCTTTCTGTATGAGACACTACCTGCCCAATCAGAATCTGAGTAACCATGTAATTAGAGTTCGTGACCTCCAAGATAATATAGACCAAAATATAATTTACCTTTTAGGTACCTCATCACATGCTTTGCAGCTATTAAGTGAACCTTTCTAGGCTCTACTAAATACTGACTCAGGGTATTTACAACAAAGCATATATCTGGCCTAGTATTTGTAAATACATCAATGACCCAATGATTTGTCTATATAGAGTTAGGTCTACTAATTCCGATGAGTCATTAACTAATAACTTCAAGTTGGAGTCCATGGGAGTGGCCATGGCTTTACACTCCAACATATCAAATCTTTTTAGAATCTCCACATCATACTTACCTTGATTTAGAAAGATTCCTTTTGGTTCTTGCCATACTTCTAGACCCAAGAAGTAGTGCATTAATCCGAGATCTTTCATCTCGAATTCTTAAGAAAGCTTCTTCTTGCTTTCAATAATCAGTTTCTCATTTCCGGTTAGAAATAGATCATCTACATATAACAACAATATAACTGGTTCATCATCTATCACTTTAAGATAAATATTGGGATCAACTTTACTCTTGGTAAAGCCCATGTTTGTTAAGAAATTGTCAATCCTTCCGTACCAAGCCCTGGGAGCTTGCTTCAAACCATATAATGCCTTTTTTTCAGTTTACATACATGAGTCCTCCCGTCTTTAACCTCAAACCCTTGTGGTTTCTCTATGTATACCTCTTCTTCAATTACACCATTCAAAAAGGCTGTCTTAACATCCATTTGGTGTAATTTCCACTTCATCATAGATGCAAGTGCCATGATAGTTCTAATTGAAGTATACCTAGCAACTGGTGCAAATGTTTCTTCATAGTCAATTCCCTCCTTCTGAGAGAATCCTCTGGCTACAAATCTTGGCTTATATTTTTCAATGCTACCATCTGCAGCATGTTTTATCTTGAAAATCCATTTGGAAGAAACCACACTTTTATCTTTTGGTTTGGGAACTACATCCCAAACATCATTTTTCATTATTGACTGATATTCTTCTATCATTGCTTCTACCCATTATTTCTTCTGGGCTGCTTCTTCATAGCTAGTAGGTTATTGATCTACAAGATCACACATCAAGGCCATATAGTTGGACACTAGCTTAGGTTTCTTTCTTTCTCTAGTGGAGCCTTCAGGAGCTCCATATATTTCATCTCCTTGAATAATATCTCTAGCCCATGTTGGCCTTCTTTTCTTAGATGAATCTGTGATAGAGGGTTCTTGTGGTTCCAACATGTCATGATCTTTTGGTGAATCATCTTCAGGGATGTGCACAGCCTCTGTGATTCTAGGAGGTGTATCTTCTTCATAGATTTCTTCAAGTTGACACTTCCTGGATTTCTTGAGAGCTGCTTCTTCATCAAATGTTACATCTCTACTTATTTCTATAGGATGAAAACCTGAAATGTATATTCTGAAGGCTTTGGATGATTCACAATATCTGACAAATATTCCCTTCTTACCAGAAGGATCCAACTTGGTTCTCTTTTATTTTGGAATGTGGATGTACACAGGACACCCAAATATTTTGAGATGACTTACCTCAGGCTTCTTTCCTGTAAACACTTCTTCTGGAGTTTTGAATTCAAGAGCACTATGGGATAGTCTATTTTGCACATAGACTGCTGTCCTTGCTGCTTCAGCCCATAGATACATGGGTAGATCTTGATCATGTATCATAGTCTTTACAGCTTCCATGATGGTTCTATTTTTCCTCTCAGCAACCCCATTTTGTTGGGGATTGTAGGGAGTGGTTAGTTCCCTCTTAATTCCGGCTTCTTTACAAAAGTCTTCAAAGTCCTTTGAAGTATATTCTCCGCCATTATCTATTCTGAGAATCTTGATTTTCTTTTCTGAGAGATTTTCTATTAGGGCCTTGAATTCTTTGAATTTTTCAAAGAATTCATTCTTACCTTTTAGAAAGTATATCCAAGTCTTCCTTGAATAGTCATCAATGAATGAGAGATAATACTAAAATCCACTTAGGGAAGTAGTGGGCATTGGTCCACATACATCTGAGTGTATTAGCTCCAGAAAAAAGGGTTCTTGACATTCTTCCCTTTCTTACAACCTTTACATGAGCCATTATGATCACCCTTCAGATCTGGTAATCCTATGACCACCTTGCTTACATAGGGTAAGGCTTTGTAGTTAATGTGAGCTAGTATTCTATGCCATAGCTCACTGGGGCTAGAGGTTTCATGAGCAAGGGAAACTTCTGAATGACCCTTGAGCTTATAGAGACCTCCTTCTTCTTCACCAATGATAACTGAATCTTTAATTGATTTTCCTTTGGACCACATGAGTACTTGTCCATCTATGAAAGCCACTCTAAAACCTTTCTTATCTAGTGATGAGATAGAGAGTAGGTTCTTCTTTAAACCTGGAACATATAAAACTTCTTTCATTTTCAAGGGTGTTCCGGAATCAAGCTTGTAGCTTGCTTCACCAATTCCCTTGATGGGATATTGATAATCATCTCCTAGAGATACCTTTTGAGGTGAAGACTTTTCTTCAAGTCTTGAGAGAGATTTCTTTTGACCTGTCATGTGCTTTGAAGCACCACTATCAATGAGCCATGTATCTTCTCGAGGAGAGACAGATCCAGAGAGTGCAAAAAATAGGACATATTCTTTTGGATCTTCTTTCTTTACTTTAGATCTTTTCCTTTGAGGCCTTTCCTCTTCTTCTTCTTCTTCTTCTTCTTCCCCTACTTCTTCTTCACTATCATCTTCTGCCATATGTGCATGATGTATTTTGTGAACAAACTTCTTCTTCTTCTTTTGTGGAAAAGAACATTCTTTAGCATAGTGTCCTAGTTTAAGACAATTATAACATTGGACTGTGGAGAGGTCTCTTTCTGAGTTTGAACCTCCTTTCTTTTTGAATTTAAGAGAGGGTTGAGACCTTTTGTAGTTCACTTTCTTGAAGTGGCCTCTCTTTCCTCTTTTAGTGTGGGTGGCCAAAGCTTGGTCATCCTCTTTGAGAAGAGCTTCTCTGTTGGCTACCCTAGCCTCTTCTTGAACACAATCCTCCCATACTACATCAAACTTCATGCTTTCTTTTCTGGCACACATAGTTTGTATGAATGATTCCCAAGGTCTAGTGAGACCATTTAGGGCAGTCATCACAATTTCATCTTCATCAAGAGTATCACCAATGGCATCTAGTTGCTCCTTGATTTGGGAGACCCTTGAGAAGTAGTCTTGAATGGATTCTCCTTTGTGCATCTTGGAACTTTTCAACTGAGTCCTTAGGTTCATCTTCCTATTGATGTTCTTTCCTTCATACATTCTTCCTAGGGCATCATACATTTCCTTTGGAGTATTCTTGGAGGCCACTTGGTGAATCAAGTGGTATTTAATAGAATCACCTATGATTCTCTTTGCCCTAATCAAATCCTTCCTATGCTTCTCTTTGGCTTCATCTCCTTCCGGTTCTGCAACTTCATCCTTGACATAATGAGCAAGATCATTCTCTTCAAGAATGAGACCAATTTTGTTTTTCCATGCCCGAAAATTCTCTATACCTTCTAGCTTGTCTTCAAGCTTAGTGTTTGGAGCCATATTCTCTTGGGGGAGTCCAAGAGATAAGAGAAAAAGTAGTGCTTACCCGGAAATATTACCCTTTTACTTTTCCGGATCCTGGGACAGAATTTCTAGTTTATCGCACTTTTGGTAAAACTAGGGTTTGACTTTCCCGGAGTTCTACCCAACCAAAAAGTTCGATCTAGGACTCAAAAGATTGGTTTTGAGAAGGGATATCCAGTCATGTAATCAGAATTTAACAATACCAACTTTTTGCTGAAACCAATTTTTGGTTTATCGTACTTTTGGTAAAACTAGGGTTTGACTTTACCGAAGTTCTACCCAACCAAAAAGTTCGATCTAGGGCTCAAAAGATTGGTTTTGAGAAGGGCTATCCAGCCATGTAATCAGAATTCAACAATACCAACTTTTTGCTGAAACCCTAATTTTCACCAGAGAGAGAGAGAGAGAGATATTCTTACCTTGTGAAAGATGTCCTATTCAGGCTGGCTCTGATACCATGTTAAGTTTAAACCAAATAGACTAGAAAGATCACTGAAAGAAACATAATCACAAGATAGACACAGAATTTACCCTGGGAAACCCTCATGGGGTAGAAAACCCAGCAAAGCTTTCCTCAATAAGATGATCAACCAAAATACAAGATGTGCTCGCTCCTTCTCTATCTCCTTAGCAGACCTCCCAGACAAGTGCGCTACTTTTCTGAGTGGTGCAAGTGTGTCTAATGAGGACCTCACCTCCTCTATTTATATTAGTTCCCGACTGACTAAAAAACCTAATGGGGCCGACCTCTCCTGGAGAAGTCTAATAACCCCTAAAATATAAGATCAGGGCTGACCCCCACATGGAGGGTCTAATAACCCTAGTTACCACAACCCATCGAAAGAATAATCATCTCCGGATACATAATAGGGTTACCTTGGAGGGATGAAACATCTCCGGAATAATAATGTACAAATATAATATTCTTAGAAGTTACAATATTCAACAGACATTCATATGGTGCACCTCCCAATGTTTGGATGCAGCAATAGCCAAAACCAATCTAATAGAGTCCATTTTGGCTACAGGAGCGAATGTCTTTGTGTAATCAAGTCCTTGGAATTGAGAGAATCCCTTTTCCACCAATAGAGCCTCTTACTTGCATGTGAATCCATCTGAATCCATCTTGGTTCGATATACCCACTTGCATTGAACAAGTTTTCTTCAAGGATTAAGTGGAACTAGCTCGCAAGTTTCATTGTTTTGAAGAGATTGGTACTCTTCATCCATTGGAGCTTTCCATATTAGATCTTGGGAGGCCTCATAAAATGTTTTTGGATCATATCTAGTCATAATGAAACACCTCTCAGGAGTAAGTCGATCAATAGCAGAGAGTGCAACGATTTCACTTCAAAACTGTGATCTTGTTCTTCTTGGATCATGTGGATCATCAACAAATTCACCAACTGCTTCAATGGTATTCTCATCCCATTTAGGACTTGGATTTGGATCTATTGGATCAAATGGATCTAGACCAACATGTTCATATTAATTATCAGTATCAAAATATGAACTATTAGATGAGGAGGCTTCACTTTCTTTCTCATTCTCAAGCGGTGGAGGAGGAATTGAGCTTTCTACTTCATCTTGTTGGATGTCTTGCAAAGGACCTTATTCAAACTATACACTTATCTAAATGAAAGTATTCACAGTGGAGGGATCCAATAGTTTGTACCCATTAGCATATTCAGCATATCCAAAAAAAATGCACTCATGTCTTTGAGGCTGTAAGGTCTTTCTCTTCTTTGGAGGAATCTTAGCCCAAGCTTTGGAACCAAAGATTCAAAAGTGAGACACATAAGGTTTATGCCCAGTCTAGGCTTCAAATGGAGTTGTTCCTTTCAAATAGTTGTGAGGAACTTGACTATGGATGTATGCAACATAGTTGATGGGCTCTTCCCACAACTTAGGAGAGAGTGAATTTGAATCAAGCACGCATGTGGCCATCTCCTTTAGAGATTTGTTCTTGCGCTCTACCACACCATTCTTCTATAGTGGGTAGGGAACAATGTGTTGCATCTAGATGCTTTCATTAGCAAAAATATTCTCCAAATCATTTTTCACATACTCCCCTCCATTTTAAGTTCAAATCACTTTGATCTTGTTTCTAGAAATATTTTCAACATAAGCCTTAAAAAGTTTAAAATTTTCTTAAAATTCTGATTTGAACTTGAGGAAATAGACCTAACAATATCTTGAATAATCATCTATGAATGTCAAAACATACCTAGCATTACTCAAGGAAGGATTAGGAAGGGGTCCAATAATATCACTGTGGATCAATTTGAGAGGTAAGGAGGCTCTCCATGCCTTGCATTTCTCATACTTGTGCTCCATATTATTTTCGAGCATGCAACCTTAATAGGTGCCACTTGAGAATTTGATGTCTGGAAGACTATCAACCATACACTGCTTGTGTGATTCTTGCAGAAATGTGTAGTTGATATGACCGAACCTCTCATGCCATAACCTATTGAATTCATTTGCATGTGTTAGGATTTCATTTGGCGTTGAATAGGGAAGGAAGTGGGAGAACTCATAGATCTTCGAATCATGATTTGCGAGTACCAAGTGAAATGACTTTTCCAGAAGATATCTTATAAATTTGTACACCATCAGGAGTAAACACAACCTTCTTTGGAACTCTTGTTTGTGTCATTCGGTATATTGAGAGAATATTTGTAGCCAATGAGGGAACACACAGAACATTCATGAAGCACCCATAGTCAATATTGATTCTTCCTTTACCTCTAGATGGAATTTCAGAATCATCACCCATGGGGATAGAAGGACCACCAATGGAATCAAATGTAAAGAAAGAGTCCCTAGATGTAGACATGTGTTTGGGTGGACTAGAGTCAATGATGAAGGAAGTGGAATTCAAAATTCCAGCCATCAATGTATGACATATATCTTTGTATTCATATCTTGATCCAACTTCTTTTCTTCTTGCACCTTCACGCAGAGGAATGTTGTTTTTCTCCAGAAGTTGTTCCATGAGATCAATGGTCTTCTTTATGCATGTGCTTTCAAGGTGGAAACCCCTATTACGATATGTGAATTTGGACTTCTCTTTCATCTTCTGATTGTCCTTCTTTGAATTCAAAGATTCTTCTGATGGTTTTGTCTTCTCATTTTACCTTTATTCTGATTGTTTCTTTTCCTTGGCCTTCTTCTTACCTCTGGCATTCTTGGATTTTCTAGTAGCAAGTGCATGGTCCTTAGATGGTTTGATGGATCCTATTTGAACCGATTTGTCTTTCTATTTTGTGAGAGAATCTATGAATGCACTCAGGGTAGGCTTATTCCAATTTGGAACTACCAAGTTTGCAGTATGGAAGGTTGATACGAAAATTGAGTACTCAAAAGCTAGTTTTCATAGGATGGAAAAAATGAGTTGATCATCCTTCTTCTCTATGCCACACTGCTTGAGATGGAGGACCAATGGCTTAAACTTGGTGAAGTAATATTGTATGGTGTTGAAGCTACTGGGACTCAATGATATTAACTCATTCTCCAACTAGTGACCCCTCATATCATCTTGTTTTCCAAACAAGGATTCGAGCTTGGTCCATACTTCATTTAGAGTTGATAGATTGACAATATGAAGCAATAGGTCTCTAGAGATGCTAAGACACACCAAGCCATATGCTTCATCAAGTTTGTTGAAGTACTTATATTTCTCCACAGTTGAATTTGGTTCATGTTCATTTCCCATTGTGACATTGTAGAGACATTTACTGCGAAGTAGGATCTCCATCTCAACCTTCCATTCGAAATAGTTGAATGGAGTGAGTAACAATGCCAAATACTGCTCCATTGCTTCTGCTATTGCACTCTTGGAGACAATAAATATACAAAAAATATAATAAATATGTATTACTTTGACAGTATGCACATTCAGGAGTGCATCACACCTGGGAAGACCACTTTGGAAAAACCAAAATGACTAGAAAATTTACACAAGAATTATGTGAACCCTCCACTGCTTATGGTGCAAAATTGGAAGTAGCTACACCTACAAAAAACTTTGGAAATACTCTGGAAGACTACTTTTCTCAACAAATATATGATACCATGTGTAATTTACCGCAAAATATCTAGAAACAAAAATAATCCCCACTTAGTTTCATAGAGATGCACAATAAATTTGAGAAGAAAAATGAGGTGACTCACTAGAGAGAAGGCGCTCCAGTGGAATAATTGTTATTAACTTGTTATCCAACAATATGTGAAAAATAAAAATATATTACAAAGAAGGAAATTCACGGGCCTTAGGAGCCATTCGAAATCCATGTATGTGGTAGGATTATTTTGGAAGATTCCCATCACTAGGAATGAGTGCTAGTTGTAACTCCAATCAAATGGCCAGTTAACTAATGGTGGGTGAACCTAGAGGGCGCATGAGGAAATTAATTAGTGTTAGGTAGGCCAAGGAGGCACATGAGGGAGTTATAGGATAAAAATAGCAGAGATAATCTTAAGAGGGTGCATGAGTGAGTTTAGTTGACTATCAGTAGTCCTCGATGATTAAATAAAAAAAAGTGCTTCGTATCCCTAAATTTTAGGAGGCTCCTAAAATTTAGGAGACTGACTCAACATGTCCAAAAAATCATGGAAGAGGGTGCATATGTTAATAAGGAGGCAGATGACAAATCAATAGTTCGATGATAATCACAACGATGAGGACTATGCACTAGGAAGTGAACAACATGGTCTGTGCACTAGGGAAAACAAATAATGTTTTGTGCCTAATGTCTAGATGGGTAATATATCCCAACAACATTGCCATTCCCCTTATTTCCATTTTTCTTATTCTTATTTTTCTTCCCTCCAGGTTGTTGGTTTCCTTTAGAATTTTGTACTGACATAACATTAGAAGGAGGGTTGGGTTTAAGGTTTTGTGTGTTATTATGACTAGTTGACAGTGAATTTTGACTAGAAAAGTTATTTCCCATGTTAACTCGATTGTTCTCAACTACACCAATCACACCATCAACATGGGGTGTAGGGGTGGGATTCTTTGGGTCAGCTTCTGCTCTAGGAGTAGTAGGTAGAATTTCATACAACATCCTGGATTGTGAATAAACCAAATCCAATTGTCGGGCTTTGATAATAGGCCACTCTTCCATCTAAACCCTAGAGATATCCACGTCTTTCACAATATAGGGTTTCAAAGACTTAATGAACCAAATAGTTAGGGACTCGTCATGAATCTAATCCTTGATCAAACTCCTTCTTCTCTTCCATTCATGAATGTGGTTAGAGATGTTATAGAGAATTCCCTCCCATGGATTAGTGAGACCTCCCTTGGATCCTTTCCTTCGATCCAAGATAGGCAGGAGAATATACCAATGTAATTTCAATCCCTAGATTGAATATTCTATCTCTTATATCCAGTCATTCATTCACATGCACAGTATGAGAAGAAGAGGAATAAGGGGTACATACCCTAGATTATGAATATTTCTTTGGTGTAGTTCCAATCTAGTGTCTAAGAATCTGATAGACTTTGCTCCATCTCCACTTGCTAGCTCCTACACACAAAGAAGAAACCAAATACCTTTCCTCAAAACCTTATATCATATGGAATATGACATATAAATGAACATAAAATTATAGATCTAAGCAATATATAATCATATCCAATTTGATCTAGTCAAGCAAGATCATTTCTACTATAGAATATCAATTAAATGGACAGATCTAAACAATAATTATACCATTGATAACAACATGATGTAGAGAGGAGAAGAAAGATACATGTCTATGTTATGAAAATGAGAAGATTACATCAAATAGAAAACCTTGAGTGATTTGATGCAGAGCTCCTCCAATCTTCTTGATCCAAGCCTTCCTTGACTCATGGCAAAATGTTCACAATGGCTGTAGGATGCACTAGGGATTCCAACAACATAACAACATTAGGCAAACAATATTTCTATAATAATTTTTGGAAGAGTAAATGCACTCTCAATTTTTTCTCCCCTTCTCCCTTGAAATGCCTCCATTATATAGATGAATGGATGAAGGAAACGAAATGAATCTAGACTCATAGGCCCTTTCACATTTAGATAGAATTGAGAGTTCCTAGGTTAACACATGTGGATCCAATTCATCTCCAAAATTTCCTCAACAAATAAGGAAAAAATTAGGCTTCTAGAGGCTATCATTCCCCATAATGGAATAATAAGTGACTTTATCCCTCTTTATAGTGGTGTAAGGAGTGATATGGCTCATTTTTACTAGGAAAATCAATTTCAAGGGTTAGAAAGGTAGTGATTGACCATGATAAATAAGATATGTCTCTTCTAAGATGTAAATATGACAAATAAGGATATAATATATGCCCCTAAAGTTTGAGGTCAGAAGAGAAATTGATGGTTGAAACACTTTACAAATAATAATATGGCAAGGTAAGGTCATGGAAGCAAGAAAATGAAGAAAAAATGCAATCAAGCATCAACCAAGCATACATATATCATCACTGAGGTGGGTATACCCATGATCAAAAAAGGTAGGACAAAGCATGGCCTCCAATAAATTATATTGTGGACCCATGAATAATGTGGGAGATCATGGCCATGAAAAATACACAGTAGATCCATGTCATCAGAAGGATGATAGTCACCAAAAAATACATTGTGGATGTATGATGCAATATACAATATACATGTTGATAGGACATATAGCACCATTGATATTGCACAGATGGTCCTCATACATAGTCATAACTGGTGATATAAACTTGAACGTATCTTGGGAGGGGAAACAAGGATCAGTGATGCAACCCCTAAACCCAAGGTCTTCATCTCAACCCCAAATGGTGCGATTCTACACATGCGAACAAAGGTGTTGAGGTCGAACATGTGAGAAACCGTTTGATTATCGGTCAATGATGGTTACTGTTAATAGATGCAAGGGGACCCACTGATGATAATAATAGACCCCAAGGAACCTAGTACGATCTAGTGAGTGTGAATAGATGAGATGACGTTTAGCACTCATAGAATCACTCGATTAGGAGTAAATATTGTATACCCCTTCTTGAATGCAAGGAATTCTTCCACTAATGATTTCAAGGTCTAGGGTACTAATGTTTATAGATCCACTTCCTAGGTAGGGAGTTGGAATCAATAGGAAGGAATCCATTGAAGGAGGGCCTTAATGTATCCCCCATCAATCAACACAAAAATAACATCAAGAGATGTGATAAAGATATAGGATCACCAATCATAACAGACTGAAAGAGAGATGAAGGACACACAAGGTTGATGGGACAAAACAATGGCTGACTCAAGGTAACTTCCCTTGAACATATGGCATGACAACTGAGTGACTAGGAAACAAAGACTCAAGAACACCATATAGATCATCGAGAAATGACACATGAGGCATCGAGGCACCTGCCATAGTGACTGGAAGAGTAATCAATTAGAGAAGTTCTAGAATTAGGGAAATGGTATGGTTCTAAATCAAGGCTATAACCCAACTGTAAGATAAAGATGCAAACAGGTTCCATGTTCAATCATGACATACAACATGCTTCCACTTGAATGAGATAGACAATGCATTTATCCCCCCCATTCTCTCTTTGATTACCTTGTTCATTTTTTAATGAGATCGAACAAGAGATAGAAGTATGATTGATAAGATATTTTTCTTACGAGTTTAGTGAGTTTAGAAAAGTAAACTCAAAACTTTCTTCCTTTTTAACGAGCTTGAAGAAGAGAAATAAATATGATTGATAAGATATTATCCCATGGATTTTTGTCGATCCTGGGGTAGTTAATGCTTGTCGGTGTTTTCATATCTAGAGAGTATGAAAAGCATTAAAGAAGACTCAAGGGTGCGCTTTTTCATAGATTTAGTCTCCAACATCCAGAAAAGCATAAAATGATACAAGGGAGAACTCTTCTAGCCAAAGTTGACTAGAGTATTCCTTTTTCATAATTAATCCATGCGACACGGAAAATGGTTAAACTTATACCAGATGGATGTTCTTTCAAATCCTTTAATGAGTGTGAAAGGAAAAATCTTAGCCAACAATATTTTCAATTTTAAGGAGTCAACAAAGAGCTTAAAGAGCACTCCAATATAAGTACCTTTTCCATGAAATTTTAATGAGCTTGGAAAAGTAAAATCGAGACCTCCTTCTATTTTTAATGAGCTCGAAGGAGAGATGGAATAATGCTCATAAATGTACATTTTCCATGAAATTTTAATGAGCCTAGACAAGTGAACATGGATCCATCTTTAATTTTTAAAGATCTAAAAGAAGATAGAGAAAAATGCACCATAAGGGAATGAGAGAACAATGTGGCTCAAATGTCGTAGGGTTTAGAGTAAAAAAGGGGCCCCTATCCTACCATAAAAGGGATGTCACTATGAAATCCTATGTCTCATTTGTCAAATCCTGAAAAAATAGACAATACTATCTCCAAAACACATGTCAATAGCCCAAAAAGATACAAATAGGAAAAAATGCACCTATGTAATGTTTTTCGATTTTTAAAATTTTCAATGTTTTTGATTTTTTAATGTTTCATGATGAACCGAGACATAGCATACAAAAAAAATGCACACCACACAACACTATGTTACATAAAATACAAAGCACTACAAGGCAGTGCATCCTATGCATAGTACTTGCAAAAGAAAGGCCCACCATGGGGCCTCGCAACATGGTCGCCATCATAATTGGCCAATTCATATGCCCCCTAATGTAGCACATGTTTAACTTTATAGGTATGGTTCCATAAGGGTTTGGTATTCAAAATGAGCGAATGAATAAGGTTCCTCCTTTTCCTGAACGAGAATAAAATATGCACTATGGTCCTTCTCGTCCCAAGTATTGTCATTAATAGCCATGACTTCTATAAGGGCCTCATCCAAAGATAAGACAATTTCAAAAAAGTCATGTGAAATAGGTTAAGAATCATACCAAGAGAGAAATGGATCAAGATTGATAACTAAGTGAGGATCTGAATGAGGATCAGGATAAACAACTAGGTGAGTATTGCGATCAAGATCAATATCAACAACTGGGTGAGGATCTGAATCGACATCGAGATCAACAACTAGGTGATGATGACAACATGATCAATGGGATTGGAATAAATAACTTGGTAAGGATTTTATACCGAGGACAACGACATAAAATCTCCCATCGAATCTACTTCCATAATGTTGGGTATAACGCAAGGATCAAAAGAACCAAGGGTGTGGCTAATAATGGAAGAGATCATGAAAATATTATCTTCTTGTTGTGATGGATTAGGTGCGGGAAAAGGGAAAGTATCCATTAATTAATAATCCTTAAACAATCCAACACCCACACTCTCATCATTATTCATGGAAACCCCTATAAAAGAAACATTACCGCTAGGATTGAGTTGCATGTTAGGAATGCAGTAACCAAATTGGTTGATAGTGACAATCTTCCCTTCGTGGTGGAACCAAAGTAGTCAAAATATTGATGAGAGCACTTACTTCATGGCATAAAAACTATTATTCCCTGGTAATATAATGTAATTGAATGGTGCATCCATGACTTCAACAACTATCGTAGTAGTTTTTCCGCCAAGATGAATAGGTAAGTCTATAAGGATTCCATAGGGTGTAAAAATTCGACCATCGAATGCTTCCAAAGAAGTGGAGGAGTGGACAAGCTCAGGAGTTCCTATCGGATGCCAACATGAAATGGACATAACACAAGTTGAGGATCCTTCGTCAATAGTAGTACAAAATATATTTTTCCCGTGTATGACTACTTGAATTTGAAAATCAATTTGGTGAAAGAGCCTCAGTTGGCTATGTTCCATATAAAAAATAACCAAACTTCATTCCGTGGGATTAATCCCACCAATGGGAAACAATAGTGATTTTTTTTGGGCAAGAAAACTTTGCAACACTTCGAGATCAAACATGGCATAAGGGGCTTGAGCTATATCTTCAACAATATTGTAATTGTGAGTAGATCTGGCATTAGGATTATGCATTTCTCGATGAATTACCCCCTTAGGAGGTCAAATTCCTGTGTCAAAAACATGATTCTCTATTTAGGGAGGTCCATCTGGTTGGGATGGAGAAATTGGGTCCTTCTCAGGAGATTTGTTCTCAGGTTTATCATAACTATGAATCCAAGTTGTAAGGGAAATAGTTTCATCACATAGAAAAACATTGGCATTAGGAGGTCATCCCTGACAAGAGGATGGCCTCCATTTCCCCCTTCTGGAGGAAGAGGATTTGCAACAACCATTTGTTGGTGTTGTTGATAAGGGAAATGATGAGTTAACACATTATGAGGTGTGTATAGTATTTATGAGTGATGAAATCATTGACATATTTTAAGCGTGGAAATAAATGGGTCATATGAGTGCTCCCACAAATCTTGCACAAGAATTTATGTTTCCTTTCCTTTTTGTTGCCCCCATCATTAGAGGCTTGTGCTTGTTGTGTTCCAGACTCCATAGAAGGATTTTTAGTTTTATTCTTCTTCTTTTCCCTCCAGAGGGTTGAGATATATTCAGTTGATATTGTACCGTGTTCACCTCGGAGGTTTGAGTTGGAACATTAGGTTGTTTGGTAGTAGACACATTTGAAGTAGGTGGACTGGAAATGGAAAGTTGATTAAGCTTCCCACTTAACTGGCTTACTGAAACAACAAATACATAACCAATGAAACCATCGGCATGTGATCTGGGTGTCAATCTAGATGGATCAGTTGATGGTCGAGGAGCATGCAGAATAATGATGTATAAAGTGCTCGATTGTGAATATATCAAATCCAAATGTTGGGAAGGATGTATGGATTTTTCCTTAGTTATGACCCCAACCGTAGAAACATCATGAGCAATGAAAGGAAATAGTGACTTCGTGAACCAGTAGGCTAACAATTGATCAGGAATGTTTTACAAGTCTCCACTTTTACCTCCATTCATGAATGTGGTTAGAAATATGGGTGGAAGTGTTTTGATGCAACAAGGTCAAAAGGTCTATTCCTATTTCATAGTGGATACGTAATTGGAAGTGTGTTAAGAAATCCATTTCTAATGCATTGAATCTTGTATAAGAGGAACTTGGCAATTTGATGTACCATTTGGATGCACTCCTAGTTATGGTGTGACGAAAAATATGCAATTTGACACTGTTGTCCAACATGGAGTTGGAGACACACCACAAATGATATGTGTTAATATGTGTAGATTTTTCTTCCCATGTCTTACCTTTAAACTTTGGGATATCTGTAGGGATCTTGTCTAGGATAGCTGGCCATAATGGGTTATGAAAAATGGGTTCAATTGTTAACCTTGACAAATACAATAGATCAAGACTAGTGAAGAAGGGTAGGTTTGTGTTGGAAAATGGATTTTGTGTCAAAGGTTATGGGAATTAAGGCCCATTGGACCATAGGGTCCCCCCATATATTGGATTCCAAAATAATAAGGGCTTGGGAAAGCATGAATTCCCCCAAGAAATTCAAATCCCCCATAAGAAGGAATCCCCCAATTAAACAGATTACCCCCATAAGGTTGATTTCCCCCAATGAAGGGATCATTCCCATACATAGAACTTCCCCAAGGTGCATGACTACCACTAGGATAGGGAAATCCTCTAACATAGGTGTTGATCCTAGGAAAGGGGAATCCGCTATGATCATTACTACCCCCAGTAGATGGGAAACTATCGAAAACATTACCACTTGTTTGGAAAGGTAAACTGCTAGACATAGGTGTACTTCCATTAAAGGGATTATTGCTAGGAACATTTGACCCTTCCATGGGTTGAGTGCTTCTAAAAAACTGCCCCCCTTGTGAGGGAGGTGGATTTCTTTTCCCCATAGATGTGTTCCAACCAAACAGAAATCCATAATTATGGATAATTGGGATTCTTGTAGACACACCGGAATGTTGATGTATATGTAACTTCGGAATGTATTTCATATATGTATATTGTACTCCTATAGAGATGGTATTATTCCTCTATATGGAAGTGTTTGTATTCCTATAGAGATGTTATTATTCCTCTATACGGAAGTGTCGTCATTTATATTGTAAGTGTCGTAACTTATACTTGATGGGTTATTAGACCACCTTGTTGGGGTCGACCCTGTATAAGTCATGTGGGTTGAAGGGTTATTAGACCACCCTATTGGGGGTCGGCCATGTGGTTCAAAGGGTTATTAGACCACCCTATTGGGTGTCGACCCAGTCAGCATTATGTTATGTGGTTAAGTTAAGGCCAACCTAGTAAAGGTTATTAGGCAAGTCAAGTCAAGTATAAATAGAGTGCGGGAGGCACTCTATTTCATCATTCTATTCTCTCTCACACTCTCAGGAGAGTGGCGCACTTGTGGAGGAGGAGAAGCTGCTGCTAGGGGATGTCTATCTCTTATGCTTGGGTTGTATCATTGCTCTATCTATCTCTGAGGAAGTTATTGGGGTTTTTCACCTTTATGGTTTTCCCCAAGTAAACTCTGTGTCTCTTGTGTGCTTGCATTATTGTGTCCATGATTGATATGCTGTAGAGATGTTGTACATGTTCTCTCAGTTAAGATCCTAGATCAGATTGAAGTAAATTCTGAAAAATTAACATGGTATCAGAGCTAGCCTGAAATAAGGCATGGTATGGCATGTATGACACTTGTTGCAATTGCAAAGCTAGGGCTTGATATAGCAAAAACTAGTCATTGTAGCACTTTCGCTATAAATCCATTTTGGAGAAGTTTTCGGATTTGAAAATTTTACAGGTCGAATATCAGATGCCCATGTACCTTGTATCCAAAGAAAAACTTCAAATTCATTGTACTTTGTGATTTAAGATCTGTACAATATAGGGTTTCTGCCTCTTCCAGATCTCAGTCATAAATAGGTGACCTTGGAAAAAAGGTCATAACTTGGGCTAGGAAGCTCCAAATGAAATTTCGTAAAAAGTGACAGGTAGTGCACGGACTGACAGGTAGTGCACGGACTGTAATTTCATAGGTAACATTTTTAGAGGCCGAAATTGAACCTGTCACACGTGGAACGCCATACAAGTTTGGTCTCCTGTTTTATCCCATAAACAGGTCACGTTGCGACACTTGGCATAACACTCTCTCAGAGAATCCATTTGAGGTCAGACCTATGGGGTTGGAAAGAAGATAGGTTGGGCTATCATGAGAAATTTTTTTAGACCCTGTTGATTGAAAAGTTGATAGTTACACCAGAAACAATCAGGTACATATTTCTGTCAAAACAAAAAAATTTGAGCACCTTCATTCATGGCTTCCGGAATTTAGGGTTTCGGAGAAAGTTGGAATTTTTGTAATCAGAGACTACGGCTGAGTGCCACTCATCGAAATCAAAATTTAGAGACCAAGATCAGAATTTTTGGTTGGGAAGAAGGCCGGGCTTGATCAGACCGTAGTTCGGGACTTTGATCGGAAAAGTGGAAAATTAGGGCTTCTGCAAAAATGGAAATTTTTGAAATCTGTGACCACAGCCGGAAGCTCCTCAGAAAAATAGAAGCTTAGAGCTTTGGATCAAACCTTTTGATCAGGCAGAAGGGTGGGCTTTATCAAACCCTAGTTTGGGGTCATGTCTAGTGAATCCGGAAGTTTCAAAGGAAAATTTGAGGGGTGAAACTTTGCAGTTTTCAAATTATGAGTATACCAGCTTGATCAGCTCATCAAGGCACATATTTATATCCTTTCGGAAGTTTGAAATTCAAATTTTTAATTTTTAGGGTTTCTCTGACAAACCCTAATCCAGCTCCAGATCCAGTTCCTGCATATCAAGTGGATTGGGTTAATCCTAGAAGAGAATGGATTGGTCACCTGCATAAGTGAAGAAGTTCCTGTTTCAGAGGGAGATGAGGCTAAGGCCTTACATAAGAAGATTACAAGCAATCTCGACAAGTATGGCTTACAGGTATGTTTCGAATTCTATTCATGGTTAAGTTTATGATATGTTTGTCTTCATATCATTACGGTTAGAACAATCTTGATTAATTACTAGACTTGTCGTATCACCTTAATAAAAGTTATTCATTGATTAAGGTTTTGACACTTATGATTGTACTAATGCATTGTGATGTTGTATGAGATTTATGTTGTTTGCTAACATAAAAACTACACCAAGAAAGACAAATCATGTTCTACTTCAAGAACATATGATCATGGTGACATGAAGACAAAGATTCATCCATTGTCATGGATCACATAGAAGATCTACTTACGAGGTATGTATAACTTGGTTCTACAATGGTTAACTTATGAGACATGCAAGTTACTAGCACAAGTCATTGAAGAGAACTAGAAGACATCATGCGGGTATGTTAGACATAACTAGCTAACATAGTAATCCAGGTATGTTTTTCCTATATCAAGTTAGAATCTTACCTTGTGTTAGGATCACTTATATAAGCATACTTGGTATGATTGGTTATGTTTATTCATAAAGTTAGAAATGTAAGCAATCAAGGGTTTATGCATATTATGTCTCTTATCTCGATTGATGATTTAACTAACCAGAAGAGTCCTATGATCAAATAAGAATATGCATGAGTAAAAGAAGACTTCCCTGAAACCTTGAATACTAATGTTTATTATCTGTGTTTGAAATGATCATGACTATACATGTTTAAGATTATTGTGTTTTGATAGTATTAATATTATACTAATGAATGTGTGATTATGTATGAGACCTCGAGGATAACACAATGATGATACAAATAAGCATGCATAGTGATTAAGGATGGATATAAGTTCAAGGACAGGTAATCCAGGAAGCAAAGATCAAGAGGGAGCACACTCCAGTTGTTCCTGCAAGGAAGCAAAGATCAAGAGGGAGCACACTCCAATTGTTCCTACAAGGAAGCAAAAATCAAGAGGTAGCACACTTCAGTAGTTTCTGCAAGGATGCAGACATTCAGAGGGAGTTGACCACTTCTCACAATCCACATCAGAATGGAGTTGCAAAAAAGAAGCAAAGACTGAGAGGGAGTCAACCCAACAAAACAAACAAAGATAAGTATTTGAATTATCATTCCTTGCATATTTTATTGTTTAAATAATACTGTTCAATAATGTATATACTCATGTTCCTAGAATTAGGTTGTGTATTATGCATATTAGAATAGTTGCATTGATGAATAATATACTACTAATATACATGGGTAAGTGGCCTATGGCACTGTACAACATTCCATTGCTACTTATCTAGAATGAAACCTCTTTGCTGACATGTTGGGAGTTGTGCACACTCTTAGCAATGTTCTGGTAGAGATTGGAAGGCATCTAGAAAGTTACGAGATATGGATAAATGTTGTATTGAAGCGTTGGCTAAGATAATTGCATGACTGTATGACATGTTTCTTTATGTGTAAGAATTTGTTCTGAAAACTATGAGATGTTTTCTAATCATGCAATTTAACTTGTTGTGTAGGAAAGATCATATACCATCACCTACAAAAGAAGGACTACAACATTTGCTCAACAACAAAGTTATCTATTGAAAATATTGAAGATATTGAAGTTCCCAGGATCTGGGAAGAATTCCATGATCGAGGAGTACTAGTCGATCATGAAGATGTTTGGGATGCAGTCCCAAGACCTGAAGAGGAGTTTATAGTGTCTTCCAAGAGGATCTACAAGATCAAGCATGCTGCAGGTGGTAGCATAGAGACTCTTGCTCCTGTAGTAAGATACACTTCCATTAGATCAGTACTTTCTCTGGCTGCAGTGATGAAGTGGAAGATACACCAGATGGATTTCAAGACAGCTTTCTTGAATGGTGTAGTTGAAGAAGAAGTGTATGTGGAGAAGCCACTTGGTTCTGAGACACATGACAGGGAGTCATATATATGCAGAACTTGGTATGGTAGGATAGACAGCTTTCTATCCAGTTTGGGCTTTACCAAGAGTAAAGCGGATTCCAACCTTTACTACAAGGTTGAGGAAGGAAATCCAGTGATACTACTTTTGTATGTGGATGACCTGTTTATTACCGGTGAAGATAGATTGATTTCTGACACATAGTGGAATCTTGTTGCCAAGTTTGAGATGAAGAACTTGGGGATGATGCACTATTTGTTTTTGGCATGGAGGTGTGGCAGAGTGTAGATGGAATCTTCCTTGGACAAGGGAAGTATGCAGTAAAGATCCTGAAGAGGTTCGGGATGATGGACTAGAAGGACATGGCCACACCTATGGCATCGAACCTGAAGCTTCTATGAGCCAGTTGATGTCACTATGTATCATCAGATGATTGGGTCCTTGATGTACCTGACAAAATGAGACCGGATTTTTGCTTTGCGGTGAACACATTGAGCCAGTTCCTGACGGATCCAAGGAGTGTTCACCTGGTTGCTGTAAAGCATATTCTGAGGTACCTGAAGGGTATAGTTGGCTATGGGTTCAAGTATGATGCGAATCAAAAGTTTAACCTGCAGGGTTATGTTGATTCAGATTGGGCAGGCAATGCTGCAAATAGGAAGATCACTTTTGGGTGCTGCTTCAGTATGGGATCAAGTGTGATCTCTTGGTTTAGCAGGAAGTAGTCTTGTGTAGCACTGAGTACAGCCAAAGCAGAGTATGTTGCAGCCTGTTAGGCTAGTTGTGAGGAAGTATGGCTTCAGAAGCTACTGTCTGAGTTATTTTATCTACTGCTGGAGGCTACTAGTATGTTTTGTGACAACCAAAGTTGTGTGAAGCTGTCTGAGAACCCATTGTTCCACGACAGGTCTAAACACATAGAGATCAAATATCACTATATCAGAGATATGGTGTAGAGAGGAGCAGTGAAGCTCCTATATGTTGCGATAGATGAGCAGATTGCAGATGTGCTAACGAAGCCACTAGCTAGAGTGAAGTTCGAGTACTTCAGAGAGAGGCTTGGTGTCCTTCAGATCGATGACACTTCGAGGAAAAAGTGATGGAGACATTTGCTGAAGCCATTTCAAGCATGGTGGAAGGAGGATCCTTCACATGGCTATGGATGTAAGCACTGGATCATGAGCATCAAGATGAGGTTCTAGTTTCTGCTCTATATGATCAATTGGATCATTTATGTATGTATGCATCATGTTGGATGCTGGATATGATTAGTTGGATCATTTATGTATGTATGCATCATGTTGGATGCTAGATATGATCAGTTGGATAATTTATGTATGTACACATCATGCTGGATGCTAGATATGATTAGTTGGATCATTTGTATGTATTTTGTATATGCATCATGTTGGATGCTTAGACCATGTATATGTATATGTATCAGGTGGATACGTTGTATGATCAGGTAGATCATGTATGTTGATATGTATCAGGTATGATCAGGTGGATCATGTATTTGTATATTTATCAGGTGGATACATTGTATGATCAGGTAGATCATGTATGATGATATGTATTAGGAAGATACCGTGTGTGCATCAGGTGGATGCATTGTATGATCAGGATGATCATGGATGACGAGCTTCAGGATGTTGCTCCAGATGACATGCATCAAGACGATGCAGCGATGATGATCAGGATGATCATGTGTACATCAGGATGATGTATGGTGAGTATCAGGTTGATCCTCTTTGGCCGTGGAACAGGTTGTGTAGATAAGCATATAATTTGTGCCCTGGGAGATTTGCAGATAATCTTTCGAGGTTTTTCCTATGGCATGTAATTTGTGCCCTGGGATATCTGGCAAATGCTCTTTCGAGGTTTTGTCCTATGGCATGTAATTTATGCCCTGGGAGATCCGATAGGTTGAGTCATGTGCTCGTAATCAGTCCTGGGATGCTCTTTCGAGGTTTTTCCATGACCAAATGTAATTTGTGCCCTGGGAGATCCAATAGGTTGAGCCGTGTGCTCGTAATCAGTCCTGGGATGCTCTTTCGAGGTTTTGTGGTGACCACATGTAATTTGTGCCCTGGGAGATTCGATAGGTTGAGCCGTGTGCTCATATTCAGTCCCGGGATTCTCTTTCGAGGTTTTGTGGTGGGGTCACATGTAATAAGTCCTGGAGATTTGGACAGGATGAAAAAGGCCTCAGATGCTCTTTAGGGTTCTTGCTAGTCAAGAGACTCTTTTAAGGTTTTGTGACGCACGTAATAAGTCTCGAGGATTCCACAGTATGGATAGTGATGATGAAGACCTGCAGGTGGTGGGCCTAAATCTAGTATGAAAAAGGACTGGCTCTGTAGAGCTTCCTATGACGATTAGATTCAGAGACTGATTGAGATAGCAGCAGCAGTGATGATGACGATGATTCACTGATGATGATTCAGAGAAGAAGACTTGTGCTAGATGATCTATGTCGAGGTATAACTTCCTAGTTAAGAGGGAGTGTTGATGTATATGTAACTTTGGAATGTATTTCATATATGTCTATTGTACTCCTATAGAGATGGTATTATTCCTCTATACGGAAGTGTTTGTATTCTTATAGAGATGTTATTGTTCCTCTATACGAAAGTGTCGTCATTTATATTGTAGGTGTCGTAACTTATACTTGATGGGTTATTAGACCACCTTGTTGGGGTTGGCCCTGTATAAGTCATGTGGGTCGAAGGGTTATTAGACCACCCTATTGGGGGTCGGCCATGTGGGTCAAAGGGTTATTAGACCACCCTATTGGTTGTTGGCCCAGTCAGCATTATGTTATGTGGTTAAGTTAAGGCCGACCTAGTAAAGGTTATTAGGCAAGTCAAGTCAAGTATAAATAGAGTGCAGGAGGCACTCTATTTCATCATTCTATTCTCTCTCACACTCTCGGGAGAGTGGCGCACTTGTGGAGGAGGAGAATCTGCTGCTAGGAGATGTCTATCTCTTATGCTTGGGTTGTATCATTGCTCTATCTATCTCTGAGGAAGTTATTGGGGTTTTTCACCTTTATGGTTTTCCCCACGTAAACGCTGTGTCTCTTGTGTGCTTGCATTATTGTGTCCGTGATTGATATGCTGTAGATATGCTGTACATGTTGTTGTCTTAGTTAAGATCCTAGATCAGATTGAAGTAAATTCTGAAAAATTAACACGGAAGAGGTTTGGAAACTACTGATAATGTTGAAAGTAGAATTATAACCCCCCCAAAACAAGGTGATAGTTGGGGAGAAATGTTGGAATGGTACACTAGGTGGATTATTCAACCGAATGATAGGTGAAACAATAGGCATGATAGATGTTTCCCAAAGGGAAAAAGTGGATGTACTAGGTACGATAGATGGAGCATTTTCCCCACTCATAAATGGTTGTGAATAAATAACCGAAGTTCTTCCTTTGACACCATGGGAAGATGAGATAGATTGTTCTGTAGCTGAGGACATGCTAGTCCTAGACATCATGTGGTTAAATAGTGAAAAAGTCTCACTCGGTAATATTTGGACTTTATTGAGTATAGGGTCGAAAGGATTGGTCAAAGGATGGTTAAAGTGTGGCACAACACCCTCATCCACAAATTCAACATCAAAATGAGTGGTATAAACCGAATCATTTTCAGAATTGATAGATTCTCTTACCTCTACTCGATAGGTGACTCTCTTTTGAATAGGTGTAGGTTCCTCTTTGAGAAGAGAGAGGCCCCTGATGCATCGATATTGGCAAGTCGATAGATCGACAACTATGAAGAATTGAATTTTAAAAGAAAAAATAATAATCCTATGGCCAACTATAAGATAAAATCACAACACATCCCTAGCAAAAATCTAGGCTATCAACATTCAAACCAATTGTCTCAAAGGGATCTTTCAGAGGTGGGTTTCAATCCATCAATGAAGAGTAGATAAATACTTACTATAACCCCTCGTACTCCCTTGAATCGAAGCTCCAAGTGCTCGTGGGTAACCCTCCAAGGTAGAGAAACTAGATGATATATCATCTGTCCATGGTACCACAAGCACTTCTCACTTGTAGTCACCTATGTAGATATCGAGGAAAAGAAAATAAGGCTACCACTTCACAAAAGGAAAACCAGCCAAAACAACCACAAGTCAAGTTCAGACGTGTGGAAAGGGAATGTGTGACATATTTCGAAGACCCAAATCCTGGACAAGAGGTGTCACCTTGAGGACTTTCCAATAGACTAGACCCCAATACACGTAAGAACCCACTAAGTACACCAAGAGGGGATATCTCTCAAATTCACTTAGATTAACCTTGTGTTTGACTCATTTGTTAGATGATCTTTCCTGGCAAGTGTCTCTTGCTACTAATGGATTTTCACTCTTTAATCACTCTAGTTGCTTTATATGGCCCTGGAGAGTGTCCTCTGCAATCCTAATCCAAGGCCCTATACCCTAAAATAGTGTTGGTTTGCTAGACCAAATAAAAAATGTCTATTGAATTTTAATAGCGCGTCTTTTTATGGCTATGGATTACTCAAGAAGGTAAATGGAGTGGGACTTCGTAATGTGAGAGACTCTTGACCCAGATAGATGCATAAGCATGAAATTTACTTTTCAATTCGATGAACACCTATTTATGAAAGGGAAGAGATCTCTTTTCCTTTTTTCAAATGAAAAAAATGCAGCCACTAATAATCCTAAAATATGCAATATCAATCAAATATCCTAATCTGAAAATGAAATCCCATACAATATCTTCACAAAATTTGATCCAAATGAGAGCAAGAACACCAAAACCAATGACACCACTTGAAAAAAAGTAGTATGAAAGGTACCATCAGCATCAAATCATTACTATAAGGATAAAAAATTCAAATCAAATCACTATTCATTGATTTAAGGTAATTCAAACCAATGGAAAAAGAAAAAAACAAGATTTTATATTTTATTCTTTGTGCAGATTTTGGAGGAAGAAAAATAATTCCACGACACTCAGACAAAATTATATGTAATTCGATGCAGAAATTCCTAAATCTAATTAAAAATTTAGATTCCCATTTCAAAAACACCCAATTAAAAAAATCACCCAAAACAGAGTTTGGGAGAGAGTGTTAGGATATTCCTATACTCCATCCTAGTCCCACTAGTATTTTGATCATTTACATTTTTAGTCATGCATGCACCTTTAGGGTTTGCATGCATTTTGCATGCATCCCATTCATCAGTCCAACACCTAGCCCTCAGTTAGCCAACCCCGAGGAGCTTCTCACTATTCAGTTTTAGCCCTCCAGTTGCTTAAAGCGCCCTTCTTCCTGGATTTTAGGAAGCAACTTGCCCTTCTTCACCTACCAGTCCAGTTGTCACTCAATTACACTTAGTTACACTCAGTTACACTTAGTTATAGTCGGTTACAGTCAGTTACAGTCAGTTCCACTTAGTTACACTCAGTTACACCTACCAGACTCAGTTTGACTGATGGTTGACAGTTACTTGAGCATTGATGACTCCATTGATGATGATGAAGACTTCCAGTTGTGCTCCGATGATCATGAGGACACTTGGTTGTGCTCCGATGACACTCTATTGATCTTATGATCACTCTGAGAGGCTAATTCGAATTGCCACCTTGGGCATTCGAATCCTCTCTACCATTGTACTATTTATTTGTCCATATTGTGATTAATTAATTAGTGTGTGTGAAGTATTATTGCTTCTATTAGAAAAACAAGATCGCAGAGCAATAACAATAAACAGAAATGCAAATATAATCACACATACACATTACAAGAGAGACACAGATATATCATGGTTCACCCAACTTGGGCTACATCCACACTAAATTTGCCAGTCCTTATTATTATTACCATCCAGCAAGGTGAAGGGATACAACCTGCAGCACAACCGCTGCACTTCCTCTTCTCTGTTTCACAGTCTCTCTCCTGATCTCAGAGATCCTTACAATGCATAAAACCTAATGCATCATCATCCCTAGCCGTATTACAATGTCTTTATTTTATAAGGGCAATACAATGGGAAAATACCACGGGATACCCAAAACCATGGGCCCCTGGAACCCCGTGGGGGGGCGATGCCCCCCCACACCCCCCTGCTGGGGGGAGTGTACAGTCCACCTACATATCATATAAAACTGGGGTACAAACATGGCTGATACAATATCATCTATGAGACTAGAAGATCTGGCTCCACAACCAACAGCTTCTATCGGAGTTCTGCTGTACCATGTTATTCTATTGCTTACTATACTGTATTGTTCACTCTTCTTCTATTTTCCTACTTTATCATAATTACTCTTGTGAGGTACACATCATCTCTTAGATCTACTGTGAGGATTTTCACATGGTATTAGAGCATGTTGAGAGCATTGTTTATCTCCATTCTTGAGAGTTTTTTGCAGGTTATTACCAAGATTTCGAGTGCAGCAGTTTCTGCATCTTGCAGCAGCAGCAGTTACAAATATTCTATATTGTTTTTGCAGGTCTTCTACAACTCCTATGTATTCATCAGGAATTACTCCTCTTTCTCCATTCAACTATGATGAATGGAAACCAAGAATGATAGCATACTTGAAGATCCATGATCTTTTTTATTTTCATTTTGAAAGAGAGTTCGAATCCTCTATAGAGAAGATTGATTGGTTGAATAAAGGTGACATGCACTTTGGAGCAATGATGCTTTCTTTGCCTGAATACCTGAGATTATTTTTCCAATACCGTAATGGTGTTGAAACTCCAAGAGAGTTATGGACTCCAAAAGAGTTATGGGCTCACCTAGATGAAAAATTTGGCAGAAAGAATGAAGGGATTGGTCCAAATCCATTTGAAAGCAAGCAAAGTGATGCATTCGCTCCTCTTGATGGTCTCTCAGATCATGAACCAATATCATCTCATATTGAAGTTGTTGACAAAGAACTTGCAGATTCTCCACTCATGCTCAAACTTTCTTCTCTTTCTGTGCCAGCTCACACTATAGATATTGCAGAAGGTCCTAAATCGTCTCTTGCACCAGAGTCTGTTGGTTTGCGTCATGCATGATTATTTTGGAGGTCAAAACAGATTTTGAAGGTAATGCATTCGCTCCTCTCTAGCTATCTCCTCTTTTATACTACTATATGATCATAATTCCATGATTTCAGAAGGTCATTGAAGAATATGGCCATTGCCGTTCGCTTGGGATAATTTCTCATACATCTACTAGTTTTGATCTCACCTCTCATGGTTCAAAGGAGATCTCAAAAAACCATGATTCAAGTCTTGTATCTAAATTGGGTTCTAAGCAATTACTGCTTGGGATAATTTGTCATGCATATGATAGTTTTGATCTCATCCCTGCTGGTTCAAAGGAGATCTCAAGAAACTGTTTTTTAAGTCTTAAATCTGATTTTGATTTCAAGCAAACATGTAATAGTTATTTTTGGCATAATCTCACACATGGTGGTTCGAAGGGGAAGACAAAAGACTATATGCACTTTCACAGATTTGATCCTACCTCAGCTGATTTGAATCACAGGTTCAAGGATCATTCTCATACTGTTGGATTTGTTCTCATCACATTCGATCTGAAGAGCAAGTACAAGCACATGTTTTTTGAGCATGATCCACTTCTTCCCAAGAAGAAGATACCTCAAAAGATATGACCAAGCATCACACTTGCTTGAGTTTGGAGCATTTATTTTTGTGTGTGCTTTACAGTCTGTTTTTTGAGGAGGGGGTATGTTTCCCATGAAATTTTCCCACTTCCTTGGTTTATTGACTGTTATTATTTATTGTATTGGGTGACCTTTGGTCTTAGTTACTAGGGCCCAGGATGGATTAAGGGGGGGTGTTAGGATATTCCTATACTCCATCCTAGTCCCACCAATATTTTGATCATTTACATTTTCAGTCATGCATGCATCTTTAGGGTCTGCATGCATTTTGCACGAATCCCAGTCATCAGTCCAGCACCTAGCCCTCAGTTAGCCAGCCCCCAGGAGCTTCTCACTATTCAGTTTTAGCCCTCCAGTTGCTTAATGGGCCCTTCTTCCTTGATTTTAGGAAGCAACTCTCCCTTCTTCACCTACCAGTCTAGTTGTCACTCAGTTACACTCAGTTACAATCAGTTATAGTCAGTTACACTCTTACACTTAGTTACACTCAGTTACACCTACCAGACTCAGTTTGACTGATGGTTGATAGTTACTTGAGCATTGATGACTCCACTGATGATGATGAAGACTTCCAGTTGTGCTCCGATGACACTCTATTGATCTTATGATCACTCTGAGAGGCTAATTAGAATTGCCACCTTGGGCAGTTGAATCCTCTCTACCATTGTACTATTTATTTGTCCATATTGTGATTAATTAACTAGTGTGTGTGAAGTATTATTGCTTCTATCTGAGTTCTCCTGTACCATATTATTCTGTTGCTCATTATACTGTATTGTTCACTCTTCTTCTATTTTCCTGCTTAATCATAATTACTCTTGTGAGGTACACATCATCTCATAGATTTGTTGTGAGGATTTTCACATGGTATTAGAGCATGTTGAGAGTACTGTTTATCTCCATTCTTGAGAGTTTTTTGCCGGTTATTACCAAGATTTTGAGTGTAGTAGTTGCAGCAGTTTCTGCATCTTGCAGCGGTAGCAGTTGCAAATATTCTATATTGTTTTTGTAGGTCTTCTACAGCTTCTATGTATTCATTAGGAATTAATTCTCTTTCTCCATTCAATTATGATGAATGGAAACCAAGAATGATAGCATACTTGAAGATCCATGATCTTTTTTATTGTCATTTTGAAAGAGAGTTCGAATCCTCTGTAGAGAAGTTTGACTGGTTGAATAAAGGTGACATGCACTTTGGAGTAATGATGCTTTCTTTTCCTAAATACCCGAGATTCTTTGTCCAATAATGTAATGGTGTTGAAACTCCAAGAGAGTTATGGACTCCAAAAGAGTTATGGGCTCACCTGGATGAAAAATTTGGCAGAAAGAATGAAGGGATTGGTCCAAATCCATTCAAAAGAAAGCAAAGTGATGCATTCACTCCTCTTGATGGTCTCTCAGATCATGAACCAGTATCATCTCATATTGAAGTTGTTGACAAAGAACTTGCAAATTTTCCACTCATGCTCAAACTTTCTTCTCTTTCTGTGCCAGCTCACACTCTAGATATTGCAGAAGGTCCTAAATCCTCTCTTGCACCAGAGTCTGTTGGTTTGCATCATGATCACATGATTATTTCGGAGGTCAAAAAAACTTTTGAAGGTAATGCATTTGCTCCTCTCCAGCTATCTCCTCTTTTATACTACTATATGATCATAATTCCATGCTTTCAGAAGGTCATTGAAGAATATGGCCATTGCCATTCACTTGGGATAATTTCTCATGCATCTACTGGTTTTGATCTCACCTCTCATGGTTCAAAGGAGATCTCAAGAAACCATGATTCAAGTCTTGTATCTAAATTGGGTTCTAAGCAATTACTGCTTGGGATAATTTCTCGTGCATATGATAGTTTTGATCTCACCCCTGCTGGTTCAAAGGAGATCTCAAGAAACTGTTTTTTAAGTCTTAAATCTGATTTTGATTTCAAGCAAACATGTAATAGTTATTTTTGGCATAATCTCACCCATGGTGGTTTGAAGGAGAAGACAAAAGACTATATGCACTTTCACAGATTTGATCCTACCTCAGCTGATTCAAATCACAGTTTCAAGGATCATTCTCATACTGTTGGATTTGTTCTCATCACATTCGATCTGAAGAGCAAGTACAAGCACATGTTTTTTGAGCATGATCCACTTCTTCCCAAGAAGAAGATACCTCCAGACATATGACCAAGCATCACACCTGCTTGAGTTTGGAGCATTTATTTTTGTGTGTGCCTTACAGTCTGTTTTTTTAGGAGGGGGTATGTTTCCCATGAAATTTTCCCACTTCCTTGGTTTATTGACTGTTATTATTCATTGTATTGGGTGACCTTTGGTCTTAGTTACTAGGGCCCAGGATGGATTAAGGGGGGGTGTTAGGATATTCCTGTACTCCATCCTAGTCCCACCAGTATTTTGATCATTTACATTTTCAGTCATGCATGCACCTTTAGGGTTTGCATGCATTCTAGGGTTTGCATGCATTTTTCATGCGTCCCAGTCATCAATCCAACACTTAGCCCTCAGTTATCCAACCCCCGGGAGCTTCTCACTATTCAGTTTTATCCCTCCAGTTGCTTAATGCACCCTTCTTCCTTGATTTTAGGAAGCAACTCGCCCTTCTTTACCTACCAGTCCAGTTGTCACTCAGTTACACTCAGTTGCACCTACCAGACTCAGTTTGACTGATGGTTGATAGTTACTTGAGCATTGATGACTCCACTGATGATGATGAAGACTTCCAGTTGTGTTTCGATGATCATGAGGACACCTAGTTGTGCTCTGATGACACTCTATTGATCTTATGATCACTCTGAGAGGATAATTTGAATTGCCATCTTAGGCATTCGAATCCTCTCTACCATTGTACTATTTATTTGTCTATATTGTGATTAATTAACTAGTGTGTGTGAAGTATTATTGCTTCTATCTGAGTTCTACTGTACCATATTATTCTGTTGCTCATTATACTGTATTGTTCACTCTTCTTCTATTTTCCTGCTTAATCATAATTAATCTTGTGAGGTACACATCATCTCTTAGATCTGTTGTGAGGATTTTCACAGAGGGAGATATGGGTATTTCAAATATGTGTATGTTTCAGAGTTTCGGGTCATGATTGCGGAAGTTTTCATAATGCCATATATTTTGACTCAAATATATCATTGAGGCAAGGTCATTGTCATTGAAAATATCATTTTCCAAGGTTTCCAATGGTATATTATATGATATACTTCAACTGAAAATTCAATGCTCAATCAAGGAGAGAGCTAAGCAAGGATTTATGCAAACAAAACTATGAAAGAATACAAACTCTTCCCTAGTGGAGTCATTAGTTATTTTATGGAGAATTCCATCCTATGGAAAGGTGAGACATCCCTTGGATCCTTTCCTTTGATCCAAGATAGATAGGAGGATAGACCAATTTACTTTCAATCCCTAAATCCAATATTCTATCTCCTAGATCGAATCATTCATTCACATGCACACTATGAGAAGAAGAGGAAGAAGCAGGATAGACCATGGATTATGAAGAGTCCTTTGGTGTATATGCAATCCAACCACTATAGATTTGATAGAATTTTATCTAGATCAACCTGTTAGCTCCTACACACAAAGAAGAAACCAAATACATTTCCTCAAAACCTTCTAGCATATGGAATATGACATGTAAATGAACATAAAATCATAGATCTAATAAGTATATAATCATATCTAATATGATCTACTCAAGCACGATCATATCTACTATAAAACATCAATTAAATCGATAGTTCTAAACAAGATACCATTCATAAAAACATGATTAGGAGAGGGGAAGAAAGATACATGTCTATATTATGAAAATGAGAAGAGTACATCAAATAACAAACCTTGAGTGAGTTGATGCAGATCTCCTCCAAGCTTCCCAATCGAAAGCTTCCTCGACTCAGCCAAGATGTTCAGAATGGTTGTATGATTCACTAGGAATTCTAATAGCATAACAATATTATGAAAATAATCTCTCTATAATTTTGGTAGAGTAAAAGCACTCTCATTTTTTCGTCCTCTTCTCCCTTGAAATGTCTCCATTATATAGATGGATGGTGGAATAGAATAAACTGAATCTAGACTCCTAGGTCCTTTCACATTTAGATAGAATTGAGAGTTCCTAGGGTAGCACATGTGGATCAAACTCATTTCCCAAATTTCCTTGACAAATAAAGGAAAAATGAGGTTTCTAGAGGCTATCATTCCCCATAATGGAATAATAAGTGACTTTATCCCTCTCTATAGTGGTGTAAGGAGTGATATGGCTAATTTTTACTAGGAAAATCAATTTCAGGGGTTAGAAAGGTAGTGTTTGACCATGATAAATAAGATATGCCTCTTATAATCTCTAAGTATGGAAAATAAGGATATAACAAGAGATATGAGTAGACTTATCTTGAAAAAAGGATGTTAAGATCTTCATTCTAGTTTCATAACGAACTGGTATCTTTTGGAAGTTAACAGCTCCATTCCAATTTCCTAAGTGTGGATAATACAAGAGTTGTACACATGCCTTGTTTGATTTTTTCAAAAGGTTTGGCTACTTCTTGTGACCAAGAGAATGATTCATTTTTGATATCCTTGTTAGAGGTGCTTCTTTTTTATCATAATTCTTGAAAAACTTACGATAGTATCCTATTAATCCTAAGAGTCCTCTAAGAGTCTTCAAGGGTTTAGGAATTGGCAATTCCATGAGCTTTAATTTTCTTGGATCCCAATTTGATGCTTTCATGAGATAAATTATGACCCAAATATTTCACTTCCTAAGCACCAAAGGAACTCTTCAATGACTTGGCATATAGTTGGTGCTCTTCCAATAGTTCTCAGACCATGTCAACATGTTGTAAGTGCTCTTCCCAAGACTCGTTATAGATTAGTATATCATCAAAATATACTAACACAATTTTTTTGAATGGTATAAAAATAGAATTCATCAAGATTTGTAATGTGGAGGGTGCATCGGTAAGTCAAAATGGCATCACCGTAAATTGATAATGACCTTGATAATGACCGTAAATTGGTAAGGATGTTTTCAAAATGTCTTCTATCCTCATTTTAATTTGATGATCTCCAAAACAGAGATCCAACTTGGTAAAGAAAATTTCTCCATGTAATTCATCTAATTACTCATCAATGATAGGAATATGAAACTTATATTTAATGGTCACCTTGTTGATCTGTATAATATGGACATGTATGCCATAAAACTTCATTTTTACAAACCATCTCCATTGGTGCATATAAATAAATTTGGCTAAGTTGAATGATGTTTGCATCTAAAATTTCTTGAAGCATATTCTAAATCTCACTCTTTTGTACATATGGATACCTATAGGGTTTGATTTTAGGTGGTAAAATTTTCAGTTGCAAGTGATTCACATGGTCATTATATCGCGCAAGTGGAATAATTTTAGGAATATATCCAAATACCTTGGAATGATTATCAATAAATATTTGGAGATCATCTAGAATAGAGGGTATAGATGCTTGTACATATAGTAAACATAGTTGTGCAATTACACCTTGGTGTCCCTTTTTGGAAACTTTGTCATGTTGATAGAGTACATTCGTTTAGAGGGTTTCCCCATAATACCTTTCAATTCAATTTCCTTGTATTATGAGAATAATACTATGAACCGTTCTTAAAAATTAAGAACCGCTATTCCTAATGATTGTAACCACTAGACCCCTAAAACAACATCAACATAAACCATTTAGGTTGCAATCATTGGGATATCTAACAAATACTCCCTCATGGTAAACTTAATACTATGGCACTTCCCTAAACATTGTATGGTATCTCCATCTGCAATAATCATTACATGAAACTCTAGTGTTGGATATATAAAGCAATTGAAAAGTTGACTAAATTGCAATTAATGAAGTTATTGGTGCTACTTTGTTTTTGGGTATGTCCTTCTATCATGATATGGTTGGAGTAGTATCTTCTTCCTCTATGTAGATAAACTTCTCCCCACTGCACTTATGACCCCTATTATACTTTCTATCACAATTGCAACATAGTCCTTTTTCTCTTCTTTCCGTCACTTACTGAGGTGTCAACATTATAGGTATAGTGGTGTTAGGAGCAGAAACATTTCCCTCTCTCTAGGTGTTAGTAGCAACCCTTGTAGTAACAATATTTTTACTTTCAACTTTCCTTTTGAAACTAAAAGTATTCTCCAACGAATTAGGCTCAAAGAGACGTACCTTATTGTTATAGCATGATTTGCCACACCTTATGCAACATGACTTGATGTCCTTCCATGTCCCTTTGTAGTCTCATATCATCCCTCTTGCTCACAGAAACCCCTAAAAATCACATTTTTGTTGATGTTTGCGTCCTACCAGCACCACATCATGCGTATACACATGCTGCTCCACTACATCCTACATACATAGGGTTTCATGCTCAAAATTAAAAATATTTCAGGTTTTCCATCCCAAGTAACAACCATGTTGATCCTTGGCCTTCCATATGCTATAAAATGCTCTGATTCGACTCTCCACCTCCTTTGAGGGTTATATATTGAGCCATTGTGGATCATCTGAGAGAGGAGAAACTAGAGAGCAAGGAAAGTTTGGAGAAAATTTTCCCCATTTCGATTTCCTTGAGTCTACATCCCTTTGTCCTTATTGTTTGAACTCTTTTATGTTCATTTTCCAAGCTCTTCCATATCTCGTGAAGGATGAATCCGATTACTCCTTAAACTTGTGAGATTTCCTTTGCATGGAGGATTGAAGTGGTGGAGGCCTAGGTGGAGGAACTTAGTTTCTTGGTTCCGATGAGTTTTCTACAGAAGGTTGTAACTATGTACTTTTGTTCATTTCATTAATAGAAATACTCTTTTCTCATCCAATACATGTTACAAATGTTTATGTTATATTCCTTGGGTATATTTGTTGAATACGTTAATGGATTATGCTATTTTTTATGTTAACAATTTAATCTATATTCCATATGCTCATATATATTTGTTGTTGAGGACAAGTTGTAGGTAAGGAGCATTGGATTTCAAGCTCAACGATGGTCTTCTTCAAACATCCAGTTGAGGTAATATTTTTCTCTTTTGTGGTTGGCATTTTACATTTATCTAGCATACTTGAGAATTGAGTTGATTTTTGGTGTCACTCTGTCTCTTGTGGTCCACCCCAATCCATAGGAAGTTTTTCTCCATAAAACTCATGCTAAATTCTCTCCTTTAAAGTTCCCACAATAAGATACAACAAATTATCCTTTGTAATGTTCCTCACTATAAGACTCACCTTTCAAAATTTATTAATGTGCTATGTAATTGGGCCTATATACCTCGTATTTATCAATTGGCCAAAGAAGGTGTTTCTCTTAATATCCCCATAATGTGCTATCAATTCATCCGTAAAATATACCATTAGACAATAGAGTCATTTTTATGTTCACAAATCCATTGGTAGCACACAAATTGATTGGGATCTAGATACAAATATGCAATAATTACCTTTTGTAAAGTCGGCACTTGGTGTATACTAAATTTAATTACTTCATCTAGCATATCCTTTTTATTGGATCATTGCCATCAAAAATTCTCATTTCAATCTTTGGAATCAAGTAGTTCCTTGGTACTGAATTGAACCCATGATGATGTGGATTATCAATTGTCTAGGATTTGAACCTCTTATTCTCCAAATATTTCTCAAATTTCATAATTTGTGACTGAGACAAGTCTCTCTTGTTCTTCTTACCATCTTTTGGAGGAGATGGCTTTCATTTAAGTAGGCCACTTATGTCCTTCAGAATTTATTCCCTCATGTTTTCAATGTTATTTTTGAGGCCTTGCATATCCCCATTGAACGTTTGCAATTCAAATTTCATTCCCCTTTGAATTCTTGGAATTCATCCTTATTTACCATATTCATGATAGCCACCTTTCTTATCATTTTATTTTCAATGTTTTCTACTCTTTCAATAAGCTTGGACAACTCAAATTTCACTTCATCATGCTTGTCTTGTTTCATGATTGATCCTTTAGTAGGTTTTAAGGGGTGTATAAATATTTTCTCCACCTCTTTCCATTTCATCCCACTTATATTTACTATAGTTATTATTTATATCCTCATTATCACACATTTTGAATCAACCAAAATAGATACTCCAATTAAAGGCATGCAAGTTTTGAATTGACATACCTTTACAAACCCTAGTTTGTAGGATGTATTCATGGCTGACCTCTCTTCTAAATGTTTAAATTTAATTGTCATTGATGTCAACTAATGTCAAAGAGTATGTCATTTGATTCAGTTTGATTCATTAATTTCAACTGATGTCAAAGTGGATACATCTTTCCTAAGCTAGCTTAATGAAGTATATGGAAGCCACTTTGTAGAAGTATATGCGCAAGATGGTGAAGGACATGGATGCCAGTGTGAAGAATTATATCTAGAATTTGCATCCAGTTTGAAGACATGTGTCTAAGGATACATCATGCATGATCAGTATGAAGAATCACATAAGTAAGGAACATCATGGATATCCAGTTCAAAAAATCACATAAGCAATGTATCCTACTACATGTGGTACCATCGCAGAAGTCATGTGCACCGAGCCCTACTCACTCAAGGTAGAAGACAAAGAATTGGTTGGACAAAGGTACATGTGCACAAGCAACCAAGGAGTTGGTTAAGAAAAGATACAAGTTTCCAAGCATGTTGAAAGAATATTCTGGAATGCACAAGCATTTCCTGGTCAAGGATCAGGAGTGCGCAAGTAGTAAGAAGCAAATTATGAATGGACAGTATTGAAAGTGCGCAAGTCTTTCCAATAAGAAGATGCTTTCAGTTAGTAAAGGGCACACAAGTTCCAATAAGGGCGCATCCGTTGAAGTTTTTCCAAGAAAAATTCCGCAAAGCATTGATACAGGAGTGCACAATACCCACAAGGGATGGTACAACAAAGGTTAACGACTCATTAAGTTGAAGAGCAAGGATGTAAACATACCTCAAAGCAATGGTACATCAAGATGGAAAGAATTCCACCACTAAGGTATAAGTTCCACCAAGTCATGGATCATGAATGCACAAGACCCGGAAAGGACACATTAGAAGTTCATATGATGACATGTGGAAAAAGCACAATCCGTGAAGTATGGAAGAAGGGATGCCACAAACAACTTGTGGAAATACAATCCGTGCAGGACATGTATAAATAGAGATGCAAGTTGGATATTTGAAGTAAGATCAATGGAGATATTGTAGATCTTCAAGTATTTGTTATAGATTTATATTCGTGGCATCAAGGGCTCATGGAAAGAACAAAATGATATAGTAAGGATCCGAGTGCGCATATACAGATTAATGATACAGCTGATGGTGTGCAGAATGATGCTATAGATCTATGACGATTGCACAATTACTGAAAGGAATAACTATTGAAGTATGTGCAGCTTCGTGAATATTGAATGATCGAATTACATATAAACAAAAAGATAGTCATAGATGTTGTAATTAAGACAGAAGTGCAGAGACAAAACCAAAGTATATCAGGTGATGCATAGATATCAAGCTGATGCATGAAGAATGAAGTGAAGTGTGTGAAATTGAGAATTCCACTTGATGTGCAACGATAGAGAAACATCTATAGGATCCAACAAGCTCGTCGTGATGAGGATGATCTGAGACAAACGTGTTGAACCAAAAGGATGAAACATTTGATGCATGACAAGTCATAGATTGTCTAAATACTGTGGCACTTAACTAGAAAAAACACATAAGGAAGTTGGCAGTTCCATATGTTACTAGTGCATTGTTTTAGAGCATAAAACTATCAATTGAAAGAACAATATTAGTTTGTGAATGTGGTTGCGTTGTAGTAGATCGATAGAGCATACCTTAGCACAAACTGCAGGATCAACAGGTGTTGATGTATATGTAACTTCGGAATGTATTTCATATATGTATTTTGTATCCCTACAAAGATGTTATTATTCCTCTGTACGGAAGTGTCGTCATTTGTATTTACAAGTGTCGCAAGTTGCATTACATGTACCACAACTTGTATGTGATGGGTTATTAGACTACCAAGTGTGGGGTCGACCCTGAGTTGAGTTACCATGGGTTATTAGACTCTCCTAGAGAAGTTAGCCCTGTTAGGTTATTAGGAAAGTTAAGTTGTGTATAAATAGAGTGAGGGTGTCACTCTATTTCATAATTCACTTACTCATCTATTCTCTCACTTGAGTGATGCGCACTAGTGGAGGAGGAGAAGCTGCTAGGAGACTATCTCTTGTATTTGGGTTTTGGATCATTGTTCTTTCAATCTCTGAGGAAGTTGTGGGGTTTTTCACCTTCTTGGTTTTCCCCAAGGAAACTTTGTGTCTATTGTCTCTTTTGATTGATATGTTGTACATGTTCTTCTCTCAGATTAGATCCTAGATCATATTGAATTAATGCTAAAAATCTAACATGGTATCAGAGCTAACCTGAGAAGAAGACACTGTGCAGCTGTGGAAGCTAGGGATTCTTGATTTTTGGGTTTCTCTCCATAGATATTCAAAGGAAGGAGGCTAGATTGACTCTCTTAGAAAGGGCGCATCTTTCTGTCGAAACGGAATCTCATTCTGAACACTTTCAGTTTTTGGCCTGTCACTGCTGCGGGAAATTAGGGTTTCAGAGAAAGTTGGAATTTTTGGAATCTGTGTCCATGGATGGATGCTCCTAAAAAAAATAGAACTTCTAAGCCTTGGATCGAAATTTTTTGTTGGGTAGAAGACCAGGTTTGACAAAACCGTAGTTCAGGATCCTGTCAAGTGAATCCGAAAGTTTCAAAAGCAATTTTGAGGGGTAAAACTTTGCCGATTTCAAAATCAAAGTATACCAGCTTGACCAGCTCAGCAAGGCGCATATTTCAATTTTTTCAGAAGTTTGAAATTCAAAGTTTGAATTTTTAGGGTTTCTCTGACAAACCCTAAGCCAGCTCCAGATCCAGTTTTCAGCAAATCAAGTGGTAAGACCTAATAACTTTTCTATTTCCATTTGAAGTACTCTTTAAGATGTCTCACCACACCAAGCTTGAGGATAAGATTGAAGGGGATGATAAATTCCGAGCATGGAAGTATAGGATTGGGTTAATCCTAGAAGAAAATGAGTTGGACACCTACATAAGTGAAGAGGTTCTAGTTCCAAAGGGAGATGAGGCTAAGGCCTTACACAAGAGGAACTTGGTCAAGGCTAAAAGGATCATTGTTGATTCTATCAAGGAGCATCTCATTCCACATGTGTCATCTCTGAAGACACCTAAGGAGATGTTTGATTCCTTGACCAAGCTATTTGAAGGGACGAACATAAATCGGAAGATGACCTTGAGGAATCAACTAAAGAATGTCAAGATCCAAAATGCGGAAACCATGCAGTCTTATTTTTCAAGGGTATCCCAGATAAAAGAACAACTTGAAGCTGTGGGAGAAGATATAGAGAATGGAGAAGTGTGATGACCACTCTTAATGGCCTTCCTAGGTCATGGGATTCCTTTATCCAAGGAATTTTTTCTAGAAAGAAACTTATCACATTCAGTAGGTTGTGGGAAGAATGCTCACAGGAAGAAGCTCGGATTATAGCTCGAGAAGAGAAGATGGGGAATGAGGATAAAGCCATCACAACACACTCCAAGAATTATGATGACAAGAAGGTACACCATCATAGTAAGAAAGAAAGGCACCACCATCAGAATCAGAGGGGTAACCCCAAACCTCGAAGAAGCATGTCCTATGTCCGATGTTATATGTTGATGTATATGTAACTTTGGAATGTATTTTACCCATGTATATTGTATTCATATAGAGATGTTATTATTCCTCTATACAGATGTGTTTGTATTCCTATAGAGATGTTATTATTCCTCTATACGGAAGTGTCGTCATTTATATTGTAAGTGTTGTAACTTATACTTGATGGGTTATTAGACCACCTTGATGGGGTCGGCCCTGTATGAGTCATGTGAGTAAATGGGTTATTAGACCAACAAGTATCGGGTCAACCCAGATTAATGTAACCATGGGTTACTAGGCTAAGCTAGACAAGTTAGCCCCACCAATTTATTGGGCAGGACAGAACAAGTATAAATAGAGATCGGGAGATCTCTATTTGATCACTCATTACTCACTTCTATCTCTCTTAGAAAGTGGCGCAATTATGAAGAGGAGGATCATCTGCTAGGAGAAGACTATCTCTTGTACTTTGGTTGTATCATTGCTCTATCTATCTCTGAGGAAGTTGCGGGGTTTTTCACCTTCTTGGTTTTCCCTGGTGAAACTCTGTGTCTCTTGTGTGCTTGCATTATTATGTCCATGATTGATATGTTGTAGATATGTTGTACATGTTATTCTCTCAGTTAAGATCCTAGATCATATTGAAATTTCTGAAAAATTAAGATGGTATCAGAGCTAGCCTGAAAGAAGGCATGGTATGGAATGTATGACACTTGTTGCACTTGCGATGCTAGGGCTTGATATAGTAAAAACTAGTCATCGTAGAACTTTCACTATAAATCCATTTATGTGAGGTTTCAGGATATGAAACTCTTACAGGTCGAAGATAAGATACCCATGTACCTTGTGTCCGAAGAAAAACTTCTAATTCGTTGTACTTTGTGTTTTATGATCTATACAATCTAGGGTTTCTGCATCTTCCAGATCTCAGTCATAAACAGGTGACCTAGGAGAAAAGGTCATAACTTGGGATAGGAAGCTCCAAATAAAATTTCATAAAATGTGACAGGTAGGGAACGGATTTTACTTTCACAGGACGAAGGTTCAGAGGCTGAAAGTGAACCAGGGACACGTGGCACGCCGTACAAGTTTGCTCTCATGTTTTATCCCATAAAAAGGTCACGTTGCGACACTTGGCATAAATCTCTCTCAGAGAATCCAATTGAGGTCAGACCTATGGGGTTGGAAAGATGACAGGTCGGGATACCATAGGTAGCATTGTAAGACCCTATGGATTCTTAATTAAGGAGTTACACTAGAAACAATTAGGTGCATATTTCTGTCAAAACATAATTGGATTTTGAGCACCTTCATTCATGGCTTTGAGAATTAGGGTTTTAGATAAAGTTGGAATTTTTTGTAATTGGAGACCACGGCTGAATGCTACTCATAAAAATCAAAATTCAGAGACCAAGATCAAATTTTTTGGTTGGGCAGAAGGCCAGGCTTGATCAAACCCTAGTTCGGGACTTTGATCGGAAAAGTGGAAAATTAGGGCTTCTGCAAAAGTTCAAATTTTTAAAGTCTGTGACCACAGCTGGAAGCTCCTCAGAAAAATTGAAGTTTAGATCTTTGGATCGAACCTTTTGGTTGGGAAGAAGGGTGGGCTTTATCAAACCCTAGTTCGGGATCCTGTCCAGAAGATCCGGAAGTTTCAAAGGTAATTTTGAGGGGTGAAACTTTGTAGTTTTCAAATTCTGAGTATACGAGGTTGATCAGCTCATCAAGGCGCATCTTTCTATCCTTTCAGAAGTTTGAAATTCAAAGTTTGAATTTTTAGGGTTTCCCTGACAAACCCTAATCCAGCTCGAGATCTAGTTTCTGCAAATCAAGTGGATTGGGTTAATCCTAGAAGAAAATGGATTGGTCATCTGCATAAATGAAGAAGTTCCAGTTTCAAAGGGAGATAAGGCTAAGTCCTTACATAAGAAGATTACAAGCAACCTCGACAAGTATGACTTATTGAGGTATGTTTCGAGATTTGTTCATGATTAAGTTTATGGTATGTTTGTCTTCATTAAGGTTAGTACAATCTTGATTAACTTTAGACTTGTCGTATCACCTTAATAAAATAATGAATGCACGATAGAAGATATTCATTGATTAGGGTTTTGACACTTATGATTGTACTAATGCATTATGGTGTTGTATGAGGTTGATGTTGTCTTGTAACATGAAAGGTACATCAAGAAAGACAAATCATGTTCTAGTTCAATAACATATGACCATGGTGACATGAAGACAAAGGTTCATCCATTGCCATGGATCACATAGAAGATCTACTTATGAGGTATGTATAACTTGGTTCTATAATGGTTAACCTATGAGATATGCAGGTTACTAGCACAAGTCACTTAAGAGAACAAGAAGACATCATGTGGGTATGCTGGACAATAACCAGCTAACATATTAATCCAGGTATGTTTTTTCCTATATCAAGTTAGAATCCTACCTTGTGTTAGAATCTCCTATATAAGTATACATGGCATGATTGATAATGATTATTCATTGAAGTTAGTAATCATGGGTTTAGGCATATTATGCTTCTTACTTTGATTGATGATATGACTAACTAGAAGAGTCCTATGGTCAATAAGAATATGCATGATTAAAAGAAGTATTCCATGAAGCCTTGAATACTAATGGTTATTATCTGTGTTTGAAATGATCATGACTATACATGTTTAAGATTATGATCATGACTATACATGTTTTAGTATCTATACTAATGAATGTATGATTATGTATGAGATCTTGAGGATGGCACAATCATGACACTAGTGCACACTTAAGCATGCATAGTGATCGAGGATGGATATAAGTTCAAGGAGAGGTAATCTAGGAAGCAAAGATCAAGAGGGAGCACACTCCAGTAGTTTGTGCAAGGATGCAGATATTCAGAGGGAGTCGACCACTTCTCACAATCCACATCAGAATGGAGTTACAGAAAGGAAGCAAAGACTGAGAGGGAGTCAACCCTACAACCAAACAAAGATAAGTATTTGAATTGTCATTTCTTGCATATTTGTTTGTTTAAATAATATTGTTCAATGATGTATATATTGATGTTCCTAGAATTAGGCTGTGTATTTTGGCATATTAGAATAATTGCATTAATAAACAACATACTACTAATATGCATGTAATGGGTAAGTGTCCTATGGAACTGTACAACATTCCATTGCTACTTATCTAGAATGAAACCTCTTTGCTGACATGTTGGGAGTAGTGCAAACTCTTAACAATGTTCTAGTAGAGATTGGAAGGCATCTAGAAAGTTACAGGATATGGATGAATGTTGTATTGAAGCATTGGCTAAAATAATTGCATGATTGTATGACATATTTCTTTATGTGTAAGAATTTGTTCTGAAAACTATGAGATGTTTCTAATCATGCAATTTAACTTGTTTTGTAGGAAAGATCAGATACCATCACCTACAAAAGAAGGACTACAACATTTGTTCCAGCAACAAGGATATCTATTGAAGATATTGAATATATTGAAGTTCCCAAGATCTGGGATGAAGTAATGGAAGAATGCCATGATCCGTTGATCATGAAGAATGATGGTTGGGATGTGGTCCCAGACCAGAAGGGAAGTGTTCCGTGACTTCGAAGTGGATCTATAAGATCAAGAATGCTGCAGATGGTAGCATGGAGAAATACAAAGCGAGGTTGTAGCTCGTGGCTTCTCATAGAAAGAGGAAACTTTTGATCCTATAGCCAGATACACTTCCATTAGATCAATACTTTCTCTGGCTGCAGTGATGAAATGGAAGATACACCAGATGGATGTCAAGACAGCTTTCTTGAATGGTGTAGTCGAGGAGGAAGTGTATAGCCACTCGGGTTTGAGACACATGACAGAGGGACTCATGTGTGCAAACTGAAGAAAGCCTTGTATGGCTTGAAGCAAGCTCCTAGGACTTGATATGGTAGGATAGACAACTTTCTATTCAGTTTGGGATTTACCAAGAGTAAAGCAGATTCCAACCTTTACTATAAGGTTGAGGAAGGCATTCCTGTGATACTACTATTGTATGTGGATGAACTGTTTGTAACAGGTGAGGATAGATTGATTGCTGACACGAAGAGGAAGCCTGTTGTCGAGTTCGAGATGAAGGACTTGGGTATGATGCACTACTTTCTTGGTATGGAGGTGTGGAGGAGTGTAGATGGATCTTCCTTTGACAAGGGAAGTATGCAGTAGATATCCTAAAGAGGTTCGGGATGATGGACTACGAGGCTATGGCATCAAAACTGAAGCTTATGTGTGATGCTTCATCTGATCCGGTTGATGTCACTGTGTATCGTCAGATGATTGGGTCCTTAATGTACCTGACGAACACTAGACCAGATATTTGCTTTGTGGTGAACACATTGAGCCAGTTCCTGACGGATCCCAGAGGTGTTCACCTGATTGTTGTAAAGCATATTCTGAGGTACTTGAAGGGTACAATTGACTATGGGCTCAAGTATGATGTGAATCAAAAGTTTAACCTACAGGGTTATGTTGATTTGGGCTGGGCAGGCAATGCTGCAGATAGGAAGAGCACATCTGGGTGTTGCTTTAGTATGGGATCAGGTGTGATCTCTTGGTTTAGCAGGATGTAGTCCTGCGTAGCACTGAGTACAGCCGAAGCAAAGTATGTTGCAGCTTGTTCGGCTAGTTGTGAGGCAGTATGGCTCCAGAAGCTATTGTCTAAGCTATTTGATCTCTCGCTGGAGGCTACTGGTATCTTTTGTGACAACCAGAGTTGTGTGAAGCTGTCTGAGAACCTAGTGTTCCACAACAGGTCGAAGAACATTAAGATCAAATATCACTATATCAGGGATATGGTGCAGAGAGGAGCAGTGAAGCTCCTGTATGTTGTGACGGATGAGCAGATTGTAGATGTGTTAACGAAACCAATAGCCAAATTGAAGTTTGAGTACTTCAAAGAGAGGCTTGGTGTTCTTCAGATTGACAACACTTCGAGGAAGAAGTGATGGACACATTTGCAGGATCCATTCCTAGCATGGTGAGAGGAGGATCCTTACCATGGCTTTGGATTTAAGCACTAGATGATGAGCATCAGGACGATGCTCCAGTTACTGCTTTGTATATGCATCATGTTGGATGCTTGTTATGATCGGTTAGATCATGTATATGTATATGCATCATGTTGGATGCTTTTTATGATCAGTTGGATCATGTATATGTATATGCATCATGTTGGATGCTTAGACCATGTATCTGTATATGTATCAGGTGGATACGTTGTATGATCAGGTAGATCATGTATGTTGATATATATCAGGTGGATACATTGTATGATTAGATGGATCATGTATATGTGTATGTATCAGGTGGATACATTGTATGATCAGGTGGATCATGTATGATGATATGTATCAGATAAATACTTGGTATGCATCAGGTGGATGCATTGTATGATCAGGATGATCATGGATGACGAGCTTCAGGATGTTTCTCTATGTGACATGCATTAGGATGATGCAGTGATGATGATCATGTTGATGATGTGATGATGTACATCAGGATGATGTATGGTGAGTATCAGGTTAATACTTTATGGCTGTGGAAAGGTTGTGCAGATGATCATATAAGTAGACCTAGGATATTCGACAGGTAGAGCTGTGTGCTTGTAATATCCTAGGATGCTCTTTCGAGGCATTGCTCTGGGAGGACATATAAGTAGACCTAGGAGATCCGACAGGTAGAGCCGTGTGCTCATAATAGCTTGGGATGCTCTTTCGAGGCATTGTCGTATGGCATGTAAGTAGACCTGGGAGATCTGATAGGTTGGGCTGTGTGCCAGTAATAAGTCCTGGGATTCTCTTTCGAGGCATTGCCATGACCACATGGAAGTAGACCAGGGAGATCCGATAGGTTGGGTTGTGTGCCCGTCATAAGTCCTGTGATGCTCTTTCGAGGCATTGTGGTGAGGGGTCACATGTAATACGTCTTGGAGATCTGGACAGGTTGTGCTAGTCACGTAAAAGGCCTCGGATGCTCTTTAGGGTTCTTGCTAGTCAAGACACTCTTTTAAGGTTTTGTGACAGTCACATGTAAGTGGACCTGGGAGATCTTGCCGGTCATGCTTCGGCACATAAATGGTCCTGGGATACTCTTTCAAGGCATTGTGACGCATGTAATAAGTCCCGAGGATTCCACAGTATGGCCAGTGATGATGAAGACCTGTAGGTGGTGGGCCTACATCTAGTATGAAAAAGGACTAGCTCTGTAGAAATTCCTATGACGAGTAGATCGGTGATTGATTGAGATAGCAGCAGCAGTGATGATGACAATGACTCGAGGACGATGATTCGCTAATGATGATCTAGAGAAGAAGACTTGTACTAACAGATCTGTGTCAAGAAATACCTTCATAGTTAAGAGGGAGTGTTGATGTATATGTAACTTCGGAATGTATTTTACTCATGTATATTGTATTCATATAGAGATGTTATTATTCCTCTATATGGAAGTGTTTGTATTCCTATAGAGATGTTATTATTCCTCTATACGGAAGTGTTGTCATTTATATTGTAAGTGTCGTAACTTATACTTGATTGGTTATTAGATCACCTTGATGGGGTCGGCCCTGTATGAGTCATGTGGGTAAATGGGTTATTAGACCACCAAGTGTGGGGTCAGCCCGGATTAATGTAACCATGGGTTATTAGGCTAAGCTAGACAAGTCGTCCCCATTGGTTTATTGGGCAGGACAGAAAAAGTATAAATAGAGATCGGGATATCTCTATTTGATCACTCATTACTCACTTCTATCTCTCTCAGAAAGTGGCACACTTGTGAGGAGGAGGATCATCTTCTAGGAGAAGACTATCTCTTGTACTTTGGTTGTATCATTGCTCTATCTATCTCTGAGGAAGTTTCAGGGTTTTTCACCTTCTTGGTTTTCCCCGGTGAAACTCTGTGTCTCTTGTGTGCTTGCATTATTGTGTCCATGATTGATATACTGTATATGTGTTGTACATGTTATTCTCTTAGTTAAGATCCTAGATCATATTGTAATTTCTAAAAAATTAACATTATACATGTGATGAGAAGGGACACTATTCCAGGGATTGTCCCAGAAATAATAAAGATGGCTCTCACAAGAAGAAGAACAACAAAAGAAGACATCATGCTCACACTGTAGAGGATGATGAACCTCCCAGGAAGAGGGCTAGGGAAGAAAGTGAATATTATTCAAGTGATGAAGAATATGTTTTGATTTCTTCCCTCACTGGTACCATTGCTCATGGAAGCAATGATTGGCTTATAGCTAGTGGGGCTTCCAAACATATGATAGGATTCAAGGGATCCTTTGTAAACCTATTTGAACATGAATCACCCCACAAGGTGAAACGTGGGGATGACTATGAGTATCCCATAAAAGGAAGTGGTGAAGCCTCCTATAAGCTAGAATCTGTAAAATCTATGAAGATGAAAGATGTACTATATGTTCTAGGTCTGAAGAAGAATATTCTCTCCATATATGCTTTGGATGCAAAAGGCATAAGGGTTGCATTTATAGATGGCCAAGTTCTTATGTGGGCAAAAGGTAAGACCATTAATGATGTAGTAGTGATTGGAGAGCAAGAGGGAGGATTATACAAATTGAAGGGCCAACTAGAACAAGCCTTGGTTTATGACTTAGTAGAACCAAGTGAACTTTGGCATAGAAGGCTTGCACATGCGCACTATCTATTGCAAGCAAAGTAGTTGAAGGTCTTCCTAAAATCCAGACAAAGCATGAAGGCATTTGCAAAGGTTGTGCAAAAGGAAAGAACACAAAGAAGACATTTCCAAGTAGTGAAAGCAAGGAAAAAGGAATATTGGAGATTATCCACTCTGATGTATACGGTCCAATGTCTTCCAATTATCTGAGTGGGTATGTATATTATGTTTCCTTCATTGATGATTTCTCTAGGAAGACTTGGGGTTTATTTCTTGAAGAATAAAGATGAAGTGTTTGATAAGTTCAAGGAATTCAAAGCCTTGATAGAAAATCAAATTGATAAGAAGATCAATATCTTTAGATCCGATAATGGCGGAGAATTTAATTCAGGAGACTTCAAGAAGCTATGCAGTGATTCATGGATGAAGAGGGAGTTGACTACTCCTTACAATCCACAACAAAAATGGGTTGCAGAAGGGAAGAATAGAACTATCATGGAAGCAGCTAGGGCAATGCTTCATGACCAAGATCTACCTATGCACCTATGGGCAGAAGCAACAAGGATAGCTGTAGATGTGCAAAACAAAACACTTCATAAGGTACTTGACAACAAAACACCAGAAGAAGTGTTCATTGGAAAGAAGCCAGAAGTTATCCATCTTAGAATATTTGGTTGTCCAATATACACACACATTCCAAAGGAAAAGAGGACAAAGCCAGATCCTTCAGGACAGAAGGGCATCTTTGTGGGTTACAGTGAAATCTCGAAGGCATACAGAAGCTACTTTCCAGGGTTCAAGAAGATTGATATCAGCAGGGATGTAACTTTTGATGAAGACTCAGCATACATCAAATCATGGAAGACACCTACTGAAGACAATGAAGAACCAAGAATACCCAGAACACAAGACACCACCATGAATGAAGTTATTCCAAAAGAAGATCATGAAATAGAAGATCCACAAGAACCTGTAGATCCACCCCATGAGAAGAAATCTCACAAGAGGAAACCAACATGGGCTAGAGAGCTCATCCAAGATGCAGAAAGGTATGGTATTCCAGAGGAGCAACACAGAGAAAGAAAAAGTACTAGGTCACATACCAGCTATGTTGCCTTACTCTATGATATTATGAATAAAGAACCTTCCAGTTATGAAGAAGTAGTGGAAAAGAAGGAATGGAAGGATGCCATGGTCGAGGAATACCAGTCGATCATGAAGAATGATGTTTGGGATGTGGTCCCAAGACCTGAAGGGAAGTATGTTGTGACTTCCAAGTGGATCTATAAGATCAAGCATGCTACATATGGTAGCATAGATAAATACAAGGCGAGGTTTGTAGCTCGTGGCTTCTCCCAAAAAGAGGGGATAGATTATGAAGAGACTTTTGTTCCTGTAGCTAGATACACTTCCATCAGAACAATACTTGCTCTGACTGCAGTGATGAAATGGAAGATACACCAGATGGATGTCAAGACAACTTCCTTGAATGGTGTAGTCGAAGAGGAAGTGTATGTGGAGCAGCCACTTGGTTTTGAGACACATGACAGGGATTCATATGTGTGCAAGTTGAAGAAATCCTTGTATGGATTGAAGCAAGATCCTAGGACTTGGTATGGTAGGATAGACATCTTTCTATCCATCTTGGGCTTTACCAAGAATAAAGCGGATTCCAACCTTTACTACAAGGTTGAGGAAGGAAATCCAGTGATACTCCTATTGTATGTGGATGACCTTTTTGTGATAGGTGAGGATAGATTGATTGCCGACACAAAGAGGATGCTTGCTGCCGAGTTTGAGATGAAGGAATTGGGGATGATGCACTAATTTCTAGGCATGGAGGTGTGGCAGAGTGCAAATGGAATCTTCCTTGGAAAAGGGAAGTATGTAGTAGAGATCCTGAAGTGGTTCGGGATGATGGACTGCAAGGACATGGCCACACCTTGGCATCAAAACTGAAGCTTCTGTGTGATGCTTCATCTGAGCTGGTTGATGTCATGGTGTATCGTCAGATGATTGGGTCCTTGATGTACCTGACAAGCACGAGACCAGATATTTGCTTTGCGGTGAACACATTGAGCCAGTTCCTAATGGATCCGAGAAGTGTTCACCTGGTTGCTGTAAAGCATATTCTCAACTACCTGAAGGGTACAGTTGACTATGGGCTCAAATATGTTAATATTTAATATGCTAGGACAGAAAATATCAGTATTACATTCCATTTCACAACAATAGCATATACAGGATCACTGAAAGAACAACAAGCACAACATAAACACAAGAGACACAATTTATCCTGGGAAACCCTCATGGGGTAGAAAACCCGACAAATCTTCCTCAATATAGATGACCATCAAATACAAAGATGTAATCCCCAAACATGAGCTCCTTATCCTCCATAGCAGATCTCTCTCTCACCTATGTGCCAATCACAAGTGAGTGAAATGTGTGTTAAATGAGGAACACACCTCCTCTATTTATACACAACTTCGACTTGACTTTTGCACTAACTAGGTCGGCCCCAACTTAACTACTTAACATAAAGTTGACTGGGCCGATCCCACTAGAGTGGTCTAATAACCCTTTAACCCACATGACTCATATAGGGCCGACCCCCACTAGGGAAGTCTAATAACCCAAGTTACCACATTATCCACGGAGGAATAAAACATCTCTGGATATACAATAAGGTCTTCACGGAGGAATGAAACATCTCTAGATATACAATAAGGTCTTCACGGAGGAATGAAACATCTTCGGAATAATAAAGTGCAAATATAATATTCTTAGAAGTTACAATATTTCAACACTCCCCCTTAACGAGAAGGATATTATAACAACATCTGCAGCAGCAAGGAGTCATTAACTACATGATACAGGATACATCTATAAATCATTGGAAGCTTTCTTCATGCATCATTAGTAACTCAACCAGTTACTGGAATATCTTCAATATCCTTAATACTGGAACATCAATATCTTCAGTACTGATTCTTCATCTTCTGCAGCACTCGAATAGCTATAGTAACATCATCATCTGGATCTCTCGATCAAAATCATCAACATCTGGATCTTCTTGATCAACAGCATCAACATCTGGATCCTCTCGGTCAACAACATCAACATCTGGATCCTCTCGATCAACAACATCAACATCTGGATCCTCTGATCAACAACATCAACATCTGGATCCTCTAAATCAATGGCATCATCTGGATCTCTATATCAACATCATCATTTGGATCTCTATATCAACAGCATCATAGCAGCATACCCAGCAACACACATGATCCAATTACAGGATGATCAATCCCTCTCACTTCAAGACATCTCTCATGTCTGTGGATGATACAATCTAGATCTACTTCCAGGATTATCAATCCTTATCAATTTAAGACAAGTCTCATGTCTATGGACAATGCAATCCAGATCTATTTCCAGGATGATCAATCCTTATCAATTTAAAACAAGTCTAATGTCTAAGGACAATGCAGTCCTTGATCCGTTTAAGACAAGTCTCATGTCTAGGGACGATGCAGTCCGTGATTCTTTAAGACAAGTCTCATGTCTAGGGATGATACAATCTGTGATCCTTTTAATACAAGTCTCATGTCTAGGGACGATACAATCCATGATCCTTTTAAGACAAGTCTCATGTCTAGGGACGATACAATCCGTGATCCTTTTAAGACAAGCCTCATGTCTAGGGACGATACAATCTGTGATCCTTTTAAGAGAAGTCTCATGTCTAGGGATGATACAATCCTATCACGTACACTTTGAACCAAATGTTCATGGATGATGCGGTCCTATAACGTACATTTTGAACCAAATGTTCAGGGATGATGCAGTCCTATCACATACATTTTGAACCAAATGTTCAGGGACGATGCAGTCCTATCACGTACATTTTGAACCATATATTTAGGGACGATGCAGTCCTATCATGTACATTTTGAACCAAATGTTCAAGGACGATGCAGCCCTATCACATCCACTAAGGACCACTTTCTCAGAGACATATGTCTATGGATCTCTTTTAGGACATGTGTCCAGGGATGATACAATCCCTCTTGTCCACTAGGGACCATTTCTCGGAGACATATGTCTACGGATAAATTGTAACTTCTAAGAATATTATATTTGTACATTATTATTCCGGAGATGTTTCATTCCTCCGAGGGGATTCTATTATGTATCCGGAGATGTTTATTCCTCCGATGGTTTGTGGTAACTAGGGTTATTAGACCCACCATGTGGGGGTCAGCCCTGAGTTTATATTTTAGGGGTTATTAGACTTCACAAGGAGAGGTTGGCCCCGTTGGGGATTTTGGTCAGTTGGGAATCAGAATAAGTAGAGGAGGAGAGATCTTATTTGACACACTTCCACAACTCAGAAAGTAGTGCACTTGTGTCTGGGAGGTCTGCATGTGAGGTAGAGAAGAATGACAAGTCTTGGAGCACATCTTGTATTTTGGTTGATCATCTTATTGAGGAAAGCTTTGCTGGGTTTTCTACCCCACGAGGGTTTCCCAGGGTAAATTCTGTGTCTATCTTGTGATTATGTTTCTTTCAGTGATCTTGCTAGTCTATTTGGTTTAAACTTAACATGGTATCAAAGCTATCCTGAATAGAACATCTTTCACAAGGTGAAATTATCTTTCTCTCTCTCTCCCAAGAATTAGGGTTTCTGCAAAAGGTTAGTATTTTTGGTTTTTGGTTGCATGGCTGAATAGCCCTTCTCAAAATCAATCTTTTGAGCCCTAGATCAAGATTTTTGGTTGGATAGAACTTCGGGAAAGTCAAACCCTAATTCTACCAAAAGTGTGACAAACCAGAAATTCTGTTGCAGATCCGAAAAGCAAAGTACATCTCCTGGTAAGTACTACTCCATCTCTTAAACTCCAATCTCTTAGACTCCCCCAAGAGAATATGGCTCCAAGTACTAAGCTTGAAGACAAGCTTGAAGGTATAGAGAATATCCGGGCATGGAAATACAGAATTGGTCTCATTCTTGAAGAGAATGATTTTGCTCATTATATCAAGGATGAAGTTGCAGAACCTGAAGGAGATGAAGCCAAAGAGAAGCATAGGAAGGATTTGATTAGGGAAAAGAGAATCATAGCTGATTCTATTAAAGACCACTTGATTCCCCAAGTGGCTTCCAAGAAGACCCCAAAGGAAATGTATGATGCCCTAAGAAGGATGTATGAGGGAAAGAACATCAAGAGGAAGATGAAACTAAGAACTCAGTTGAAGAGTACCAAGATGCACAAAGGAGAATCCATTCAAGACTACTTCTCAAGAGTCTCCCAATTCAAGGAACAACTAGAGGCCATTGGTGATACTCTTGATGAAGATGAACTTGTGATGACTGCTCTAAATGGTCTCACTAAACCTTGGGAGTCATTTATACAAACTATGTGTGCCAGAAAAGAGAGTATGAAGTTTGATGTAGTATGGGAAGATTGTGTTCAAGAAGAAGCTAGGGTAGCCAACAAAGAAGCCCTTCTCAAGGAGGATGATCAAGCCTTGGCTACACACACTAAGAGAAGAAAGAATCAATCTTACTTCAAGAAGGACAAACACAAGGGGTCTCAATCTCCACAAAGATTTCAGAAGAAAGGAAAAGGAAAGTTCTCTTCCTTCCAATGTTTCAATTGTCATAAGCTAGGACACATTGCTAGATTTTGTCCTTCAATCAAGAAGAAAAATATTCACTATAAAAGACATCAAGCATATCTTGCAGAAGATGATAGTGAACAAGAAGAAGAAGAGGAAGTAAGGTCTCATAGGAAAAGATCCAAATATGAAGAAGAAGAAGAAATGCCTCTCCGTAGGAAAAGGTCTAGAAGAAATGAAGAAGAAGATGCAGAAGAATATGTTCTATTTTCTGCACTCTCTGGATCTTTGTCTCCTGGAGAGGATACATGGCTCATTGATAGTGGTGCTTCAAAGCACATGACAGGTCAAAAGAAAACTCTCTCAAGACTTGAAGAAAAGTCTTCTCCACAAAAGGTATCTCTAGGAGATGATTATCAATATCCCATCAAGGGAATTGGTGAAGCAAGCTACAAGCTTGACTCTGGGACACCCTTGAAGATGAAAGAAATTTTATATGTTCTAGGATTGAAGAAGAACCTACTTTCTATCTTAGCACTAGATAAGAAAGGATTTGGAATTGCATTTATTGATGGTCAAGTACTTATGTGACCCAAAGGAAAATCTATTGAGGATGCAATTGTCATTGGTGAAGAAGAAGGAGGTGTTTACAAACTCAAGGGTCACCTAGAAGATGCCCTTGTCCATGAAACCACTAGCCCCAGTGAACTATGTCATAGAAGGCTTGCTCACATTAACTACAAGGCTCTACCCTATGTGAGCAAGGTGGTCATAGGTTTACTAGATTTAAATATTGACCATAATGGCTCATGCAAAGGATGTGAAAAAGGGAAGAATGTCAAGAACCCTTTTCCAAAGAGTGAAACAAAGACTAAGAACATTTTGGAATTAATACACTCATATGTATGTGGACCAATGCCCACCACATCCCTAAGTGGGTTTTAATACTATCTTTCTTTCATTGATGACTATTCAAGGAAAACTTGGATATATTTTCTAAAAGGTAAGAATGAAGTCTTTGGAAAATTCAAAGAGTTCAAGGCCTTAATAGAAAAACTCTCAGAAAAGAAAATCAAGATTCTCAGAACAGATGGTGGAGAATATACTTCAAAGGAATTTGAAGAATTTTGTAAAGAAGCTGGAATCAAGAGGGAACTAACCACTCCCTACAATCCCCAACAAAATGGGGTTGCTGAAAGAAAGAATAGAACTATCATGGAAGATGTAAAAACTACGATACATGGTCAAGATCTTCCCATGTATCTATGGGCTGAAGCAGCCAGGACAGCTGTCTATGTACAAAATAGACTTTCTCATAGTGCTCTTGAATTTAAGGCTCCAGAAGAAGTGTTCACAGGAAAGAATCCCGAGGTAAGTCATCTCAAAATATTTGGATGTCCTGTGTATATTCACATTCCAAAAGAAAAGAGAACCAAGTTGGATCCCTCTGGTAAGAAAGGAATATTTGTTGGATATTTTGAAACATCCAAAGCTTTCAGAATTTACATACCTGGTTTTCATCATATGGAGATAAGTAGAGATGTAACATTTGATGAAGAAGCAGCTATCAAAAAATCTAGGAAGTGCCAACTTGAAGAAATCTATGAAGAAGATACACCTCCTAGAGTCACAGAAGCTGTATCCATCCCTGAAGATGATGCACCAGAAGACCATGACATTATAGAACCTCAAGAACCCCCCATTACAAATCTATCTAGAAAAAGAAGGTCAGCATGGGCTAGAGACATTATTCAAGGAGCTGAAAAATATGGAGCTCCTGAAGGTTCCACTAGAGAAAGGAAGAAACCCAAGTTAGTATCCAACTATGTGGCCTTGATGTGTGATCTTGTGGATCAACAACCCACCAGCTATGAGGAGGCAAGTCAGAAGAAAGAGTGGGTAGAAGCTATGACAGAAGAGTACCAGTTAATAATGAAAAATGATGTTTGGGATATAGTTCCCAAACCAAAGGATAAAAGTGTGGTTTCTTCCAAATGGATATTCAAGATAAAACATGCTGCAGATGGTAGCATTGAAAAATATAAGGCAAGATTTGTAGCCAGAGGATTCTCTTAAAAGGAGGGAATAGAATATGAAGAAACATTTGCACCAGTTTCTAGGTACACATCAATTAGAACTATCATGGCACTTGCATCTATGATGAAGTGGAAATTACACGAGATGGATGTTAAAACAGCCTTCCTGAATGGTGTCATTGAAGAAGAAGTGTACATAGAACAACCACAAGGATTTGAGGTTAAAGATGGAAGAACACATGTATGCAAGCTGAAAAAGGCTTTGTATGGATTGAAGCAAGATCCCAGAGCTTGGTATGGAAGGATTGATAGTTTCTTAACAGGCGTGGGATTTACCAAGAGTAAAGCTGACCCAAATATTTATCTCAAGGTTATGGATGATGAACTTGTTATTTTACTATTGTATGTAGATGATCTATTTCTAACAGGGAATGAGAACCAAATTATCAAATGTAAGAAGAAGCTTTCTTCAGAATTTGAAATGAAGGATCTGGGGTTAATGCACTACTTCTTAGGTCTAGAAGTATGGCAAGAACCAAAAGAAATCTTTTTAAATCAAGGTAAGTATGCTGTGGGGATTTTGAAAAGATTTGATATGTTGGAGTGTAAGGCCATGGCTACTCCCATGGACTCCAACTTGAAGTTATTAGTTGATGACTCATCAGAATTAGTGGATGTAACTCTATATAGACAAATCATTGGGTCATTGATGTATTTAACAATTACCAGACCAGATATATGCTTTGCTATAAATAAATTGAGTCAATATCTAGTAGAACCAAGGAAGGTTCACCTAATAGCTGCAAAGCATCTAATGAGGTATCTAAAAGGTACATTAGATTTTGGTCTTTACTACCTTGGAAATCATGAACTCAGATTACATGGTTACTCAGATTCCGATTGGGCAGGAAGTGTTTCATACAGGAAGAGTACATCAAGTGGATGTTATGGACTTTGATCTGCCATTATTTCTTGGTTTAGCAAGAAACAATCTAGTATGGCTCTCAGTAGTGCTGAAGCAGAATATATAGCTGCTTGCTCTGCTAGCTGTGAAGCAGTATGGCTTCAGAAACTACTATCTGGAGTGTTTGACTTAGAAATGGATCCCACTGTGATTATGTGTGACAATCAAAGTTGTATCAAGATGACAGAAAATCCTGTATTCCATGATAAGTCAAAACACATAGAGATATGATACTTTTATATACGAGATATGGCGCAGAGAGGAGCTATTAAGCTCGAGTATGTGAACACTGAGGATCAAATTACTGATATTTTGACCAAACCTCTATCTCGAGTGAAATTTGAATACTTCTGAGACAAGGTTGGTGTAGTTCAAAAGGACCCTCCTCGAAAGGGGGAGTAGTGTAGTCACTGATAATGAGATTGCCTCATCGACAGTAAGGTCGATGATGTGGATACCTTTTTACTACACTTGGATACTTAGATTATTAAGATTTAGGACTCTTATACTTAGAATACTTATTTTACATGCTTTTGATGATATATGTATTGGTGAGGATACATGCTTTTGATGATATATGTATTGGTGAGGATACATGCTTTTGATGATATATGTATTGGTGAGGATACATGCTTTGGATGATATCTGTGTTGATGAGGATACAGGTGGGATTCTATCATCCTTGAACATATGTTCTAAAAGAATCCGTAGACGTATGGTCTCCGAGAATGAAGTCCTTGATGGACAGGAGTGAGGATTAATTCATCCTTGGACATAGTCCTAAATGAACAGGAAGAGGATTAAGTCATCCTTGGACATAGTCCTAAATGTACGGGAAGAGGATTAAGTCATCCTTGGACATAGTCCTAAATGAATGGGGTGAGGATTAAGTCATCCTTGGACACAGTCCTAAATGTATGGGAAGAGGATTAAGTCATCCTTGGACATAGTCCTAAATGAACGGGGAGAGGATTAAGTCATCCTTGGACATAGTCCTAAATGAACGAGAAGAGGATTAAGTCATCCTTGGACATAGTCCTAAATGTACGGGAAGAGGATTAAGTCATCCTTGGATACATTCCTAAATGTACGGGGTGAGGATTAAGTCGTCCTTGGATATAGTCCTAAATGTACGAGGTGAGGATTAAGTCATCCTTGGATACAGTCCTAAATGTACAGGGTGAGGATTAAGTCATCCTTGGATATAGTCCTAAATAAACGCGGTGAGGATTAAGTCATCCTTGGACACAGTCCTAAATGAACGGGGTGAGGATTAAGTCATCCTTGGACACAGACCTAAATGTATGGGGAGAGGATTAAGTCATCCATGGACACAGTCCTAAACGAATGGGGTGAGGATTAAATCATCCTTGGATATAGTCCTAAATGAATGGTTCGGATTGATCATGTGATGACGATGCTGATGATCGTGTGATGATGATGCTGATGATCGTGTGATGACGATGCTGATGATCGTGTGATGACGATGCTGATGATCGTGTGATGATAATGCTGATGATCATGTGATGATGATGCCGATGATCGTGTGATGACGATGCTGATGATCATATGATGACGATGCTGATGATTGTGCAAATGATGATGACAATGATGTTGATGTTCCAGTAACTGGTTGAGTTACTGATGATGATGTAAGGAAGAAAGATTCTGATGATATACAAATGTATCATGTGTGATGTAGTCGATGACTCCTTGCTTCTATAGATGTTGTTATAATATCGTTCTCGTTAAGGGGGAGTATTGAATATTGTAACTTCTAAGAATATTATACTTGTACATTATTATTCCGGAGATGTTTCATTCCTCCGAGGTGATTCTATTATGTATTCGGAGATGTTTATTCTTCCGATGGTTTGTGGTAACTAGGGTTATTAGACCCACCATGTGGGGGTCAGCCTTGAGTTTATATTTTAGGGGTTATTAGACTTCACAAGGAGATGTCGGCCCCATTAGGGATTTTGGTCAGTCGAGAATCATTATAAGTAGAGGAGGAGAGATCCTCATTTGACACACTTCCACAACTCAGAAAGTAGCGCACTTGTGTCTGGGAGGTCTGCATGTGAGGTAGAGAAGAATGACAAGTCTTGGAGCACATCTTGTATTTTGGTTGATCATCTTATTGAGGAAAGCTTTGCTGGGTTTCCTACCCCATGAGGGTTTCCCAGGGTAAATTCTATGTCTATCTTGTGATTATGTTTCTTTCAGTGATCTTGCTAGTCTATTTGGTTTAATCTTAACAATGTTCAGGGACGATGCAGTCCTATCACGTACATTTTGAACCATATGTTTAGGGACGTTGCAGTCCTATCATGTACATTTTGAACCAAATGTTCAGGGACGATGCAGCCCTATCATGTCCACTAAGGACCACTTTCTCAGAGACATATGTCTATGGATCTCTTTTAGGACATGTGTCCAGGGATGATACAATCCCTCTCGTCCACTAGGGACAATTTCTTGAAGACATATGTCTATGGATAAATTCAGAGACCGAAGTCCATGGAAGATACAATCCCTCCTCGTCCACTTAGACAAAGTCTAAGGACCATATATCGACCTCATCATCAGAACCGGTAACCTCATCATCAAACTCATCGTCAGAACAGGTAACCTCATCATCGACACAAGTGTCCTCATCATCGATACAAGTATCCACATCATCGATACAAGTATCCACATCATCAATACATGTATCCACATCATCGAACTTACCATCGATGTAAGCAATCTCATCATCAACGACCATATCACTCCCCCTTTTGAGGAGGGTCCTTCTGAACTACACCAAGCTTGTCTTGGAAATACTCAAACTTTAATCGAGACAGAGGTTTGGTCAATATATCAGCAACTTGTTCATCAGTGCTCACATACTCGAGATTTATAGCTCCTTTCTGCACCATATCTCGTATATAGAAATATCAGATCTCTATGTTCTTTGAATTATCATGGAACACTAGATTATTATTCATCTTGATACAACTCTAGTTGTCACACAAGATCACAGTGGGGTCCATCTCCAAGCCAAACAATCCTGATAACAAATTCCGAAGCCATATCGCTTCACAACTAGCAGAGTAAGCATCAATATATTCCACTTCAGATGTGCTGAGAGCGACACTAGACTGCTTCTTGCTAAACCACGGGATCATGGAAGATCCCAGACAATAACATCCTCCCGATGTGCTCTTCCTATCTGATACACTTCCTACCCAATCAACATCTGTGTATCCATACAATATGAAGTCATGATCTCCAAGATAACATAGATCAAATTCTATCGTACCCTTTAGGTACCTCATCACATGCTTTGTAGCTATCAGGTGAACACGCCTAGGTTCCACTAGATACTGACTCAAGGTGTTCACATCAAAGCATATATCTAGCCTGGTATTCATCAAATACATCAATGACCTAATAATCTATCTGTATAGAGTCACATCCACTAACTATGATGAGTCATCAGCTAACAACTTCAAGTTGGAATCCATGGAAGTGGCCATGTCTTTGCATTCCGACATATCAAATACTTTCTCTGGTTGAGAACGATTCCTTCTGGGCCTTGCTATGCTTCCAGACCTAGGAAGTAATGCATCAATCCGAGATCTTTTATCCCAAATTCTGTAGCTAACTTCTTCTTGTTTTCCATGATCTATTTCTCATTCCCTGTCAAAAAGAGATCATCCACATACAGTAATAGTATGACAGGTTCATCATCCATAACCTTAAGATAAAGGTTAGGATCAACTTTACTTTTGGTAAAGCCCAAGCTTGTCAAGAAGCTATCAATTCTCCCTTTGTGATTGAACATCATTCACACTCTGCATTGAGTGATCTTTTGCATATCTATCCGTCCCATCTCTTATTAGATGGGTCTGCTGATATGAGCCTCAAGATCATTCAAACTCTGTGGTGAGTTACTTCTTGCATCCATCTAAGAGAAGAATGTCATCTATATATAGACACCATCTTCAACCTTGTAGCTAAGGTTGAAATCTGCATCACCCATGGTGATCATTAAGCTCATCAAATGACTATTGATCCTGGGTACTCGTATAGAGCTTTCTTCAATTACACCATTAAGAGAATGGTATTATCTAGCCACTTGGAGAAAACATCTCGTCATGATTCTCTTCCTCTTTCTAAGAGAATCTTCTAGCCACGAGCCTTCTATATTACTTTTGATTTGTAAGTCTTCTTGTTGAACATCCATCACTTGTTCGGTGTTCATCATCCTTCTTTTGTAGATCATATCACATGATCTTTCCTACAAATCAAAGTTAATTACATGATTAGTAATACTTCATAATCATCAAATCATGTTGACATGATAACCTATAATGCATACAGATATGATTCACATAGTTATGCAACTATCTTGACCAATACTTTGGAAGAACACTTTTCCATATCCGGTATGCATACAGTGGTTATCTAGATGCCTTCCATCTCTACCAGAACATGCTATCAAGAGTGTGCACAACTCTCAGCATGTCAGCAAAGAGGTTTCATTCTAGACAAGCAACAATGGAATATTTGTTCAACTTACCCATCATATGCATCTTAGTAGTATACTGTTCAATGCTATACTATACATGATATATTCTAGGAATACAAATATGCATACAAATATTACGAGCAATATCATTAACTATTCATAGATTCAAATAACAACTCAAATACTTATCTTTTATGTTTGTGTGGTTGCCTCTCGCTTGATCTCTATATGTCTTTGAACTTCTATTAATTATGTACCACTATGCATGCTTAAGTGTGCACTAGTGCCATCCTCATGATCTCATACATAATCATACATTTATTAGTATAATCTCAATACTATCAAAACATTATGTATGGTCATGATCATTTCATACATAGGTATACTTACCTAAGATCCTAACACAAGGTAGGATTTTAACTTGATATAGGAAAACATACCTGGATTATTATACCCAAACAATATCTTCTTTGTTCTCTTCAATGATTTTAGAGACCTTGTGCTAGAACCTACATATCTCATAAGTTAAGCATAGTAGAATAAAGTCATACATACCTCGTAAGTAGAGCTTCTATGTGATCAAATACTATGGATGAGTCTTTGTCGTCATGTCATCATGGTCATAGAACTTGATTTGTCTTTCTTGATGTACCTGTATCTTGTTAGAAGACAACATCATTCTCATACAACACCACAAGTGCATTAGTACAATCATAAGTGTCATAACCCTAATTAATGGATGTCTTCTATCCAATGCATTCATACTTTTACTAAGGTGATAAAAAAATCTAAAACTAATAATGATTGTACTAACCTCAATAATATGAAGACAAACATACTATGAACTTAATCATGAAACAAATTTCAAAACATACCTGTATCTTCTCAAGTCATACCTGTCGAGTAGTCTTCTCTATAAGGGTAAAACCCTAACCATCCAATTTAGATCACTTGTAAACATCTTATGTATGTTCATGGTGCTAGGATGATAGGATATCAGTTCCATTTAATCCTTTTTCATCATTGCCCTATGAGTCTCCCAACTTTGCTAGGTTTTCTTCTTACTTGGAAATCCTATTCTTCAATCTCCTTCCTCCCACGACATTTTGATGGAGGATCAATATCTCTGATGAATGGATTCAAAATCCGTTATCAAAGATTTTAATGTTGTATCAGGTGTCTCCAACATTGTATTAGGTCCTTCGAGACCTAAGAACTGAAAACCCTAAGCGACAGCTTCTTCCTCCGCATCTTAGATTTCCTCCGTTTAGCCATTTCAGATGTGCCGTATTGTTTCTAGTGTATCTCTGAAATTGTGGACCTGTAGGGTCTAACATTTTGGATTGTAGTATCCTGACCTGTCATATTTCCAACTCCACAGGTCTGACCTCAAATGCATTTTCTGAGAGAGATTTATGCCAAATGTTGCAACGTGACCTGTTTATGGGATGAAACAGTATATCAAACTTGTACGGAGTGCCACGTGTCACTGTTTCAACTTCGATCTCTGAAATGAGAAACTGTGAAACTATAGTCCGTTCCCTACCTTTCACATTTTATGAAATTTCATTTGGATCTTCCTAGCCTGAGATATGACCTTTTTTCCTAGGTCACCTGTTTATGATTGAGATCTGGAAGAGGCAAAAACCCTAAATTGTACAGATCATAAATCACAAAGTACAATGAATATGAGGCTTTCCTTTGGATACAAGGTACATGGGGATGTTATGTATGACCTGTAAAATTTTCAGATCCTGAAACATTTCCAAAATGGATTTATAGAGAAAGTTCCACGATGACTAGTTTTTCTCTATAAAACCCTAACTTTTCAAATTGTCGCAAGTGAGACAAGTGTCGTAAGTGCCATACATTGCCTTCCTTCAGGCTAGCTCTGATACCATGTTAAGATTTGATATGCTAATACAGAAAATATCAGTATTACATTCCATTTCACAACAATAGCATATACAGGATCACTGAAAGAACAACAAGCACAACATAAACACAAGAGACACAATTTATCCTGGGAAACCCTCATGGGGTAGAAAACCTAGCAAAGCTTCCTCAATATAGATGACCAAAAAATAAAATATGTAATCCCAAAACATGAGCTCCTTCTCCTCCATAGGATATCTCTCTCTCACCTATGCGCCAATCACAAGTGAGTGAAATGTGTGTTAAATGAGGAACATACCTCCTCTATTTATACACAACTCTGACTTGAATTTTACACTAACTAGGTTGACCCCAACTTAACCACTTAACATAAAGTTAACTGGGCCGACCCAACTAGGGTGGTCTAATAACCCTTTAAACCACATGACTCATACAGGGACAACCCCCACTAGGGAAGTCTAATAACCCAAGTTACCACATTATCCACGGAGGAATAAAACATCTCTGGATGTACAATAAGGTTGTCACGGAGGAATGAAACATCTCCAGATATACAATAAGGTCTTCATGGAGGAATGCAACATCTCCGGAATAATAAAGTACACATATAATATTCTTAGAAGTTACAATATTTCAACAAAATATGATGTGAATCAAAATTTTAACCTAGAGAGTTATGTTGATTCAGATTGGGAGGGAAATGCCATTGATCGGAAGAGCACTTCAGGGTGTTGCTTCAGTATGGGATCCAGAATGATCTCTTGGTTTAGCAGGAAGCAGTCCTATGTGGCATTGAGTACAGTCGAAGCAGAGTATGTTGCATCTTGTTTGGCTAGTTGTGAGGCAGTATGGCTTAGGAGGCTACTGTCTGATTTATTTGATCTCTAGTTGGATGCTACTTTTATATATTGTGACAACTACAGTTGTGTGAAGTTGTCAGAGAAACCGGTGTTGCATGACAAGTTGAAGCACATTAAGATCAAGTATAACTATATCAGGGACATGGTGCAGAGAGGAGCAGTGAAGCTCCTGTATGTTGCAAAGGACGAGCAGATAGTCGATGTGTTGACCAAGCCGCTGGCCAGAGTGAAGTTTGAGTACTTCAGAGAGAGACTTGGTGAACTTCAGATCGAGATTCCTTCCAAGGGGAAGTGATGAGTCCAGAGACACAGATGCACATGAGCCATTCTCACATAGTGGTAGGAAATTCCTCCTATGGTGTAGATGTAAGGTCTGGGGCCATTCTCACATGGTGGTAGGAAAGTCCTCCCATGGTGCAGATGTAAGAGTTGGGCCATTCTCACATGGTGGTAGGAAAGACCTCCCATGGTGAGATGTAAGGGCTGGGCATGGATTTTCTGACATGGTTAGAGGAAATTCCTTCCATGGTTGTTGATGAAGGGTGTAGGAAATGGGTCATGCATTGAAGCATCGTTCAGCTTTCTGAGATCCACACAAATCCTAATCTCACCTTTCATCTTATTATCCTGGAAAACCATAGGGATTATCCATTCAGACTCTTCAACTGGCTCAATGATCCATGCATCGAGCATCTTATCTAGCTTTGCTCTTACTCTTTCTTTGAATCACGATTTCAAGCGATATGGTCTTTGCTTAATAGGATTTGCACCTGGCTTAAGGGGCATTTTCATAACTCCTAAGTCCCCCAAGATGCCCTTCATCTCTGTAAATTTTGTTGGGAATAACTCCTGATATTCCTGCAATATATCTGCAATCTCCGTCATAGTCTCATCATCCCAGTGGTCCCCAATAGATGTGAACTTTGGATCTTCGCCGGTGCCAATATTTACTTTCTTTGTTTTCACAGGTCCGCTCATATCTGGAATTTCTAGTGGAGGTCCCTCTACCTCACGCGCACCTTCGGACTCAGGTATCTTAATTTTGCACGGGTCCTCCTCATCACTGTCTTCTTTTTCTTTAGCCTCTTTAGCTAAGTTGTAACATTCCATGGCGTGTTCTACCTGTTCCTTCCATTCTGTCTGTAGGAATTCAGGTACGTCGTCTGTTCCAAAGAATTCCTCTAGGGTCATATTTCTGTGTGGACATTCTAGCCTGAATATTCTTTCTTTAATAATTTGCAGCGCATCGTTTATAGTAGGGCTCTCATCTTCAAAACTGAATCTCCTTTGGAAGTTCGAAGTTAGCATGTCCCAATCTGTGGTTCCTCTACACAACTCCATGTCTAAGTACCATTTCTTTGGAATTTCATCCTCTAGTGTGTGCACAAATAGATGCACCCATTCTGTCTTTGGTCTCTCCTGCCATGCTTGTGAACAGACCTCAATATGTTGTCTTACATCCGTCTATCAATTGTATTTCTCAAAAGATAGGGTAACTTTGTCAACAAATCTAATCTGCATCTTAATTCTGCATTGATCCGATGTGGTAAATGTCTGCTTATGCGCATCCCACCATCTGGTAGGTGTCTTGCGTAGTGCCATATCTAATGCCGATAAACGATGCTCATCTACAATTGTTGCAGTATAGTCTTTGATAAATGAATAAACATTAGATGAACCATCATATGTAGGGATTGGGATTACCTCCTTTCCAATCCAGCGCAGTGACTTTGTGACCTACGTGCATCTCCCCGCAGATACTTCATGCATGCAGTCCTGCATCAGAGTCTGAAATGCAAGAGCTGTCGCATCTCCACTTGAGTGTTCCATCTGCAGTAGGATTAATCTAATATTCCTAGTTGGCAGTCATCTTATATAGTTGGTCCAAATCTTGAGCCCTGGATTCCTCTTGAATCAGCTCGCTGTATCTATCTCCATCCGCAGGGTCCAATGATGCGATGACCTTGAGATGCTTTCCTTCAAAGATCATATTCTTTGTTTTCAGGTTGATGATGGAGAGGTTATCGATAGCCCATTCAATTCCTAACAACGCAAGAAAAGGCTGACTATCATCCACAATCTCAATAACTTCAAAATCTGCATGACTCTGCACTCCATCAATGTCAACAATCATGTTGGATAACCATCCAATGGGTATGAGTTTCTCCTGATTGGCCATTATCAACTCGATAGGTGACCATAACAACTTTGGTCTCCCCATCTGCTGCCATGTCTGTTTGGTTAAGACATTTACTTCTGATCCCAGATCAAGAATGATCTCATCCATTTCATAATCTCCTATCTATGCAGTGAGTCTCATTTCTCTCCCTATTCTCTTGTGTTTCTTAATATGATGAACTGCGATATCAGTAGTTTTGTTCTCACTGCATGGTTCATACTGGTCTACCAATTTCTGCAATTCTGCTATAGCATTTGGACTCTTTAACAACTTCATGCAGCTCCTGAGGAACTGCACAACAGAGGTGCATGTCTTTGCTGCGATGCTCGTTCTATCGTACGTAGCCGGCATATCCTCCATATGCAGTATTTCACTACGCAACAAGATTCTCGGCGATTCAGGTTCTGATTCTTTGAAGATATCCCATGCTTCTTCAAAGGTTTCTTTGTTTTTATTCAAGTCGAAGGGAGGTGCTTTCCCAGCAGCTTTTCGTATCCATATTGTCTCAAGGGGTGTTTGCTTGGTATCAAAACCCCCAGAATTCAAAGCTTCTTCTCCTCTATCTTGCCCTATCACAGCACCACTGCGCACATTAATACTTTCATCCGTAGGTCTCCTTTCTGCTATGATTAACTGGATATTTGGGGCCGGTGCCTCTAGCCATTTTCTTTTCTGCATTTCTACCTCCAACACTGGGAAGTCTTCTATAACATGATCGAAAGAACTACAATAGCTGCATGTAGTGCATGTGTTCGTACAATATCAAGATACATGGCCTGCTTGCCCTCAATTATAATAGATTACTTGGCCTTGGCCTCGTCCTTGCGTCGGGCCATTATTCCTTCCTCTCTTGCGGTATCCTCCGTGGCCTCTATATGATCCCTGATCCTGCTGTGCATTTTCTTATTTCTACGGAGTCTCTCCTTGGACTCTGTACATTCCTCCATACATGTGCTCAATATCTTTCTTTCTCTCTAGCATGAGCTCATATGCATGGCAATTAGATTCGTCGTGCCCTATTCACTTATAGAAATTACAATAGAGGTTTTTAAGTGTTCTCACGTATTTCTGTATCATATGGCAGTCTTCTGGCTGGTGTCCTCTAGTTCTGCAAATTTCACACCATGGCCTTGGATGTGGGTTTAATGGGTTTGGTCCACCCATGTTAAGGAAATCCTAAAATAAAGGACAATGATCCTTAGTGTGTCCTTCTCCCTTGCAGCCTGTACACCAGACTTCCTTTCTCTCTTGCTTTCCTTGCTTTATGTCTTGCAATTGTAGTGTTAGGGTAGCCAACTAGTTCTGAATCTGCGACATCCCAGTGCTAGTTTCTCCCATAGGTGAAGCTTCTAGCTTCATCGCGATCTCCAATGCTTCTGGATGCAAAGCCACTTTCTACTGCATCAACGATTGTCTAATATGGGGCAACAATGTGGCTATAAACCACTCCTTATGCTGCTGCGGTGGGATATCAAAGCTTACTTGGTCCAGTAGTGTCTTAAATTTATGATCAAACTCCCAGACTATTTCATTAGGTTTCTATTTGATCTCTTTCAACTTTGTGATACACTGTGACTCTGAATTCGGCTTCTTAAATTCTTCTAAGAGTATAGCCTTGATTTCTGCCAGGGTTCTGTGGTGTCCCTGTGAATATTTCATGAACCAGTGCAAGGATCGGTCTCTAAATGTGGTGACAAGCTGCGCTTGCTTCACAGCATCATCTTGTACTTGCTTGACACTCCATATGGATTCACTTAGAAAGCGATGTTGATCAGGGTCTTCTAGACTCGTTCCTTTGAATATCAACAGTTTGATATCATCAGCCATCCTTCTTTGGGGTGGCATGGTGCTCTGAGTGTTGCTAGGGATAATATTCTGAGGTTGGACGTTCTGAAGTGGTACAGCCTGAGACTAACCAGGTTTATTTGGAATAGACTGGGCACCCGCTCCTGCGGTGTTACCAGTGGTAATGTTCGGCGGTGCGGGTTGCGCGGTGCTTGCAACCGATGGGTTCTGAGGTAAGGGATGCGCGGTATGTGCAACCGGCGTATTTTGCAGTGTATTAGGATGACAGGTGGAAGATAGAGGTGCGGTTTGGGTATCAGGGTTAGCTTCTGAATGTATGTCTACACGGAGTCCAGGTCCACTAGTAGTTTGACGAGGGATGAACTTGTATCTCTTTAACCTTCTCAAGCTATGAATTTCTTCGTAGGAACCATTATATGTATTGTCTACCATGACAGATGCAAATATTTTACTACATTCTAAAAACACCTTTCTCAGCAAGAATCATTTTAATATATAAATTGAGGATGTTTAGATACTTACCTCTGATTCCCTTGAAAAACTCTCTTTCAACTGCGCTGTCAGACTTTAGCATGTCCATAGCAAACTTCATCACAAAACTTTGTAATGTACTATCAACTCAGAAATCGACTACTCATACAAATGGACTATCTAGTGCTTTGAGCTATTCAATAAGCTCTGGTGTCCACTTGGTCGGTGCGCTTCATGGGATATAGTTTCTGTGCTCTACGAGCCTTAACAACCACTTGTGTAGTTCGCATCCAAAAGACACCTAGAAAAGTTCGTGCACATCTTTCCACAGGTATTTATTCAACCACTGAATGTCAGAGAGATGTGGGTTTCTGTTTTCTTTCCGTGTGAAGTCTCTCTCTATCGTGTCACACCATGCCCAGATTTCTTTCTTGTCTGGATACCAGAAGTCGATGCCCAACTCAACTTCTTCTACTTCGCGCATCACAACTTCAACTCATCACGGATTCTTAGCCCAAAAATGGAACCATTTGTTGGCTTAAGTACTAATCTAGAGGTTTCTAATGTAGATCCAGGTTCTTCGCGGTTTCAAGGAACCAACAAAACCCCTTTTCATCAGTCCTTTCGGCAACAACCTGCGAACAGGCCGAGGTCTCACCCGAGGTGTAGCTATGGGGGCACTGCAGAATCAGGTTTCCACAGTGAAGTGATGAGTTGTTTACATAGGACTACTGCGCAATGCACTATCAAACCTATGCTGCGAACTGAGGACTGCGTGATGATAGACTGCGTTGCGGTTTGCACTTCTACAAACTAACAACTGCACAACCAGCGCACCCAAGGGCTGCGCGGTTCAAGCCGGATACCATTAATAGTACAGCTCAATGGGGTTATACACTACCTTATCCAAACTTAACCAATAATAAAGACTTTACTTAACACTTATCCTTTCATCTACTGCCTTAGATTATTATCTTTTAGGATGGATGCAAACAGACGAAATATACGAGGTTGCGCACCTCCAGTGTGGTGTATTCAAAGAGTTACACAATCAAACCTCTACGTATACTTGTGATCATTCAATAAACTGATACTTCCACCAACTTAGAATACTTTGCATTTATCATTCATCTATTCATGTAAAACTTAACATATTATTCCCATCTTTCCTCTATGGCGAATACATATAAAAGAAGTCACATACAGCTTATAAATGAGAACCCAGACATTCAAAGTAGGCAAATAAGCAAATGCAGAGACACAACAATCACACTACACAGTATTTAACGTGGTTCACGCCCCGGATGGAGGCTACGTCCACAAGAACTGTTGTTATATTAGTCTTTGGGAAGAGTACAACAATTCTTTGTCTGCGCACTCAGCTGCAGACTCTCTTCTCTCTCAATTAGGTATTTGCGCACTCACCTACAGAGCCTTTTCAATAGATTCAAGCTTAAGATTCAACAATATTTAATGCTTACAAAACGAAGATCTAACAACCCAACAACCCTTTCCCATACAAAATGTGCCTTATTTATAGATCATGCCCGTAGGTCATGTCTTTACAATCTGCAGGAAAAAACCCTTAGGTTTACAAAACCGTTACAGTTTCTAGCTCATCAAGCTTACTGGATTCTGGTAGCGAATATAACATCTTGTCCTTCCTCCAACGCATGCCCGCGTTGCTATCGGCCTTCCTGTCACACGCATGCCAACATGTTGCTTTCACCAAGCCGTTCTTCCTCTAACGGTCTCGTGCAACTAGTTCAGGTAGTGGTTCTTTCGTGTGTGTGACCAGTCACTTTCTTTCCTCTTTGCTCCGACCCGCCGCTTGGTCCTCCTGGAGCATCTTTACCAAAAACAGACCACCACTGGTCTAACCAGAATCTATGACGTCTTCCGTCCAACACTCTGCTTTGTCGGATCCATGTAGACTAGACGCACTGCAGCACTTCCTCCTCACAGTACTGATCCTCATAGCTCTTCCGACGCTGCGTTGTGCGCAACTTCATAGAATCCCAAAAGCTTATACAAAATTGTTTCAACTAAATTGCGCTCAGCTCCGTAGTTCCAAAACTCCTCCTTGCTCAAAATTTCCCCACTTGGGCCAGGCCCAATAGTCCTTCCATGCCGGTGAGTGTAAGTGCTGTGATGTGTGTGCATTTGGGTTGTGCTCCATGGACTATGAGGTGATCTGAAGACGATGATGTGACAGTAGGGTACACAGGTTTTGCAGAGGCATATAATCAGTCTTGAGATGCTCTTGCAGGTTTTGTAGAGGTAGTGTAATCAATCCAGGGATATCTTGCAGGTTTTGCAGAGGCAGTATAATCAGTCCTGAGGTGTACCTACTTGATGGCTTGCTTGCAAAAATGATGAAGACCTACATGGAGGTTAGGCCTACATCCAACATGAAAAAGGGATGGCTTTGTAGAACTTCCTATGACGAGTAGATTGGAGATTGATTGAGATAGCAGCAATAGTGATGATGACAATGATTCGATGACGATGATCCAGTGATGATGATCTAGAGAAGAAGACCTGTGCTAGAAGATGATGATCCAGTTCATTTGATCAAAAGACTATGCGATCTCAACACAAATATGAAAGTAAAAGGGGATTCCAAAACAGAGGAAGAGTCTGTACATCAAGGAAGGATTTAATGCATTTGAAGGAAGGTACACGATAGATAATGTTGCTCAAATCATGTTAAGTCCTTCAATTATGATAGCTCCTTGAAATCTGACTAATAACAATGACGAAGAAGAAAGATTGATAGTTAATCTGAAGAAGATGAAGATATTGTAGACATTGACTGGGAAGGTGAATTGATCAGTGCCCTGGATGAGTTGAAGAACTCAAGAAAGAAGAATAAATCCTTGTAGGAACAGTTGTCGAAGTATGAGGAACAGGACAAGCCATTTAGGGAGTCTCTTGATGCAGAAGTTCGTGAAAAGGTAACCAACTCTGAGATGCAACTTATTTGCGCACAAGAAAAGTTCAAAGTGCTCGAGGAAGATAAATCGGCATTGAAAGCTTCTTTGGAAGAATTGGCCGTGAACATCAGAATGATGACAAGTCAACTTGAAGAAAAGGACAAAGAGATATCTCATCTAGAAGACAAATTGATCGATATAAAGGTAAAGAAGCACGTCCAAGATAACATAGTGGTTTGCGCACATCAAGAAAGTAACAAGTCCAGTATTAATGATGAAATGAAGAGCAATTTCAATGACAACACATCAATGCTGAACAAGATTATGAAAGATCAAAGATCACTCGAACAAAAAAAAATTGTCTTGGTTATGTCAACGTATCAAAGAAGGTATGTGACAGTTAATTTTGCTCAAAGCATGTTAAGTGCTCTAGGTATGATATCTCCTTCAACTCTGTTCAATATACTAACCAAAGAAGGATCAATACGGTGAAGTGTGCAAGATGCAATTATTTTGGTCATATTGCAAAGTATTGTCAAACCGTGAGATGCTATGGATGTGATGGTTTTGGAAATAAGGCCATGTAGTATTGAAGAGAAGTACAATATCTAGATGAATATTTATTGCGCAAAGGATATCGCATTCAAAAGGGATGCAATGAAAAATCTCCTGTGCAGGATCGAAATAGAAGTGTGCACAACATAGCTTGGGTAAGGAAATCTCCTGAGAAGTGCGTGGAAGATGCATACAATCAAGATGCATTTAATGTAGCAAGCAATTTCTACCTCTCTAGATAATCCCATAGGGAATAAGTGAGACCCTTGAGTTCAACATGATGTATCTTAGGGAATTCAAGGGGATGTTGGTTAGGTGTGTTGTTAGAATGTGTCTATTGCAGAATTCATTATGGTTGCACGAAGTTCTATGTTAAGTTGGTAATGTCGCAGAAAATTACATATACATGCATGCATTAAGTTGCTCATGAGTTATCTTGCAAGTGATTCAATACAAAACAGATTATTTGTTTGAATTTAGTAATAAATATGCAAAACGAAAAAATGTTGCATTGCTTAAAGACATGTGATTGCGCAAAATGGATTTTTTCATTATATTAAAAAATGGGTATGATTACAAAATGCATGAGTCAAGACTCCATTCCAAGGCCGAAAATGGCATATACAAGAATGGGAGTATGTATGGAAAAATTGAAACATACCAAGGAATTCTACAATCCTAGCTCGATTTCAAATGTTCTGGCTGGCTAGTTCGCAAGACAAAGTTCCAAATCCACCAACACCAGAGAAGTAAACTCCGAAGAAGGATGCACGGGAAGAAGCTGTAGAACTACAAATGATGATGGTTCAACTTGTTGAGGCCAAAGCAGGGACAATTAATCTAAGATTAGTTGTTGCTGGAACTCCAAATTGTCTACCCAATTACTCAAGCGGGTCAGTTTCTTAGAATGTCCGAGGTACATTTCTAAGTAAGCATACTAGTATTAGTACTCAAATTTCTCCATTCGGTGCTACCATGCAACCATATCGACTCTCAGGTGTGTGAACTCAGTTTTCTGAGTCTGAACAACAAGGCCTACATTCTCAAGAGAATTGCTCATTCTATAATAGGAGGCCATCGAAAGGAAGGAAAAGAACCAATGCCACACGGAAATGTAGAGGTGATAACAGTGATAAACTAGGAATTGTTCATGAAAATATTATAGAGTTGAATAGAATATGTTTGTGGGTGTGAAATTAATTTGATGAGATATGCATTCAATATTGCGCAAGCCAAAGAAGATGGTGGAGTCGCAAAAAATAAATGCTGGAATTAATGAAATTTGGAAACAGTATGTTGGCACAACATCTATTGACAGGAGTTTACTATGCACTGTCGCCAACAAACACCAACCCAAACTCCCTTATACACCGGCCTGGAAAGGTTTAACCCTTTCTAGCAACACTTGCAGAGCAAGTGCAGTCTCACCCGAGATGGATAAGGGGTATGCAAGAACCAAGTTTCCACAATGGAGTTGAGGAAATGCATCCAACACACATTACCCTTGTAGAAACCAGAGATTATACCCTCCACAACACACTAACAACTCATCATTCGCAGATTCAACCGATAATAAACATCCGCAACAACATATTCAACCTACTCATTCACATAAATAGTAATTATTAAACCCACATAGTGTTAAACATGTTGCAAACATTCACATTCATCATTGCACATAGACATAAACAAAAATGGAACCATAATCGAACATCCTCATGCATTCATTAAAACCTGCGGAATGAAATTCGCAGAAACAGTCAATACACCATGTCGCAGATACAAAACAGCTCAAAAAGATGGACCAACATCTTATCACTTGCTTGGATTCCCTTAGGCTTACAAATCTACTTCTATTTATATGTTACTATGCGGTTACAAAATGGTCCACATGACCAATTCTAACTAATTCTAACTATTCTTAAGCTTCCTTATTCTCAGCAAATGGTCCTTCTTTCGCTAATTGTCCCTTTCGCACCTGTCGGCTTCCGGACTTCATGCAGAATTATCTCGTGCCAACAGGCCCCCAACACAAACTTGTGGCTCACCCTCAAGCCACCTCAGCTGGACACTATTGGTACTGTACTCATCCTTCACTGTCCTACGCTTCTGAAGTTGTTATTGTCATCTGGAGCTTGTTGTTGTGTACTTCTCAAACTCATCCGTCAATCTATGGGTCGCTATCATGTACTTCTTGAACTTGTCCTCCAGTCTCTGGAAACCTTGATCATCTACCTCTTCTGTGTCAGCTGGGGCGCTTCATGTGTTTTCTAGATTGGGGAAAAGTTCATCTTTGCCACCAAGATGTGAAACAGGCCACTGCTATGGCACATCTGTTTCGCACCTTGGACTCCTTGCTATTGCTTCCAATGGGCCTCTACCCCTAGTGTTCTGGTGGTCACAAGGACCACGAATATTCTAACTACTACCATGCTCTTAGACATCTCGGGTGAGACCTTGTCTCTGTTCCTCCTGATTTACTATGCCGCTTCCTTCGTTGGTTGTTCATGCACACTCGTCATTCTTTCCCTTAGCGCACCTGGAGTTCTACCACACGAAATGAAATGGATCATTTCCACGGCTTCCTTGGAATTTACTTACTCAACTCTTTGCCTTAACAACTTGCAACATGAATTTCTTCCGACTGATGGATACTTCCTTGCTCAACTAGCCTTCTGCACCTGTATTTATGCTTTCCTTGTGTCGTTGACGCCTGACTCTAAATCATTGGAAAAATATGCTCACATAACCATCTGATCTATCATCATACTCCTTCGTCGTCTTCTGATGAAACTGACCCGCATCAATCATGCTCGAATTTGACTCCCCTGTGTGTACGCGTGCGAAGCATCAACGAGCGACCCAGCTCGCCATGCTTCCACTTTTGGTCATTATGTTTTTTTTTTTAACTGGTTCAGTTTCTCAACTACTCTGCCTTGGGTCATGGTGATAGGGTTTCAACCTATTCCCATTGACCAACTTAGGCAACAATACGCCATCCAGACCTTTTAGCTACACCGCACCTCCGTCAGTGACAAAATCTATGAAGTATGGACCCAACCAATGCATTTGTAGCTTACCTGGGTGTTTAGCAAACTTACTATCATATAACATAACTGTATCTCCACACTGAAAGTGATTTTTCTTAATATGGCAGTTGTGCCAAGCCTTTTGTCGGTATTTCTCCACCTTCTAATGGAACCCTACGATGAATCGATCTTCGTCGAGTTGTACCAGTTGTGCCAAACGTTCTTGCACTGAGCCATCATCGCTCATCCCTGTAGATGCTACGATGCGTAAACTTGGTAAAACGTACTCCATTGGCATGACTGCTTCTTGTCCTTAAACGAGCTTGAAAGGGGTCTAACCAGTCAATCATTTTGCATGTGGTGCGATATGCCCAGAGTATTGCCGAAATATTTAAATCCCAATCATTGCAGTTCACATTGCATATCTTGGTGAGTGCATGCTCCAATATCTTATTGAATGCCTCAATTGTCCTATTTTCTTGAGGGTGGTAGGGGGTACTCTTCTTGTGTTGGATCTGAAACTCTACCGTCATCACTACAACTGTTTGGTTAACAAAATGAGTTCCCTTGTCACTTAGCAACATTTTTGGGAACCCAACCCTAGTCAACACATTGTCGAAAAGGAACCTTGTTGCATTCGCAGTTGAGAAATCTCTCACTAGTGCAGCTTCTACCCATTTCGTCAAATAGTTTGTCGCAGTGATGATGTAGCGTGACCTTGTTCTCTTCCCAGGTGGATTGATGGGCCCAACGAAATCAACTACCATTTATCGAAATCTTGTAGTGTCACCTGTGGTACTAGTGGCAAATTGTATCTTCGTGATGGCTTCCTTATTTGTTGACATACGTCTCAACTCTTGGCTGGGTCCGCAACATCTTCGTGCATGGTTTGCCACCATAGTCCTGCTCGAAGGATCTTCCTAGCGATCGCACGTCCTCTGTAATGCCCCCTAGTGACCCCATCATGGGATTCCGATAAAATCCTCTTCTGCTCATGCAGAAGGACGTATCGTCGAAGTATCTCATCAGGTCCCATTTTGTATAGCTGACCCACAATCAACTAAAACTATGCAACTTGAACAACTAGATTCTTCTTTTGATTGGTAGTAAATCTTGCCGGCACCTCCCATGTCGCTAAAAATAGGATGATGTGTCCATAATGGTCGTCGACCATTCCAACTCTAAATAATTGAGCATCCGACAATCCTGCATCAATGCTCCTTGTTTCTTCGCCAGTCTCTATCCTTGAAAAGTGATTTGGTCCTACATTCAACCTTCCTCGCTTTATGATTATCTCAAAATTAAATTCCTGGAATAATAACAACCATCGACAGATCTTTCCCCCCAACACAGGCTTGTTCACCAGTTATTTCAACGCAGAATGATCGGTGAACATTTTGAAGTGGCCCCCTAAGAGGTAATGACAGAATTTCTGTAAGGCGTAGACCATCGCCAACCCTTCCGTCTCTGTGGTTGTATAATTCTTCTCCGCAGTAGACAGCTTCCTACTTGCGAAGGCTATTGGGTGGTCGATGTCGCCTGTTCTTGGTTGGGACAAGATGACGTCTAGTGCCACTGATGAGGCATCAACGTGGACATGAAACTCCTCTGTCCAATCTGGAAATGCGAGTATGGGTGCTGCAACCATCTTCACTTTCAATATGTCTAGACTCTTCTGACACTCTACGTTCCACTCAAACTTGGCGTCCTTCTTCAACAACTTCTCCATTGGTGCCAAGATGGCTGCATATCCTCGGATGAACTTCCTGTAGTATCCCATATGTCCCAACATTGCTCTCATTTGCTTGACTGTCATCGGCAGTGGGAGATCAACAATGATTGCAATCTTTTCTAGAACTACCAGCATTCATTCCCTATAGACAATGTGCCCCAACAAAATTCCAAATGGAGCACAGAAGATGCAATTTTTAAGGTTCAATGAGATTTGGTGTTGTCTACATCGTTCCAGCATTAGCCTTAAGTTTGCTACATGATCCTTGACCAACCCATACACTATCGAGTTGTCCATATAGACGGCAAGAAATTTATGAATGTAATCTTTGAACATCGAAGCCACTAATCTTGAAAAAATCATTGGAGCATTCTTTAACCCAAATGGCATCACTGTATATTGAAAGCATCCCCACTCCGTGACGAATGTGGTCTTGTGCCTATATTCCTTCTCAATCTTGATTTGGTGATAGCCCAAAAACCCATCTGTAAATGAATATATCTCTTGACCTCCTACTCCTTTGAGCACCTCGTCTGTGAATGGTGGCAAGAATGGATCATGTAGGAAGGAATCATTCAACTTCCACAAATCGATGCATATTCGGACTTCGCCAGATTTCTTATCCTGGACCACCATTGGACTGATCCACTCTGATTCTTCAACAAGTTCTATAATGTCGGCTTCTAACATCCTTTCAATCTTAGCTTGCAGCTGTTTCGTATACCTTGGATTCAATCGATATGTCAGTTGCTTGACTGGATTCGCATTGGGTTTCAGGGGGATCTTCGTTTCTCCTATGTCCCTAGAAATTCCTTTCATTTCTGAGAATTTCGTTGGGAACAGATCCTGAAACTCATGCAAAAGATCCGTCATCTTGGCAATCGTCGACTCATCCCACTAGCCTCCAATACTTGAGAACTTTGGGTTCTCCATCGACCCAATGTTCACCTTCTTAATCTTCAATGGTTGTTGAAATCTATGAGACGGTATTCCTAGTGCCTCCACACTGCGACTACCCTTTGATTTTGGCACATATATATCCCTTAGATCATCCTCATCGTCGGGCTCTCATGTGATGTTATAACACTCCATCAACATTTCTGGTGTTGTAGTCCATTGAAGTGCCATCGGTTGTTCTATCGGTACTGATTCAACTATTCTTTCATGGATCACTTGTAGCACACTATGGATGAATGCATTTTCATTTGAGAAATAAAACGATTGGTTGAAGCCAATGGTAAGCTGTTCCCAAGCGGTCGTCCTGCATCGTAGTTCTACTGCGACATACCAACTCCGCGGTACTTCATCCAACATGTGTACGAATGCATGTACCCACTCCTGCTTCGCTCATTATCCCCATTGGTGTTGACATGCATCCAGATGTGCCTTTGGATCTCCTCGAACATCATATTTCTTTCTACCATACGCCGCAACTTCACCGAACCGAACCTTCATGAGGCATCAACATATTGGCCAAGTTCTGATATTTGACTTGTGCCCCGCCCACCAGCGCGCAGGAGTAGCCTTCAAGGCTTCCTCCAAGGCCAATAGATCCTATGGATCTGCCACTTTCTCCTCAAATTTGGTGAGAAACTTGCTCAAATTGGGAAATCCCTCATATGTAGGTAGCATGCATTCCTCCGTGGCTACCCATCACAGTGACTGCATTACCCGTGCGCACCTCCTAAAGGATGCTTCATGTAAACGGTTCTGCCAATTCTCAAGCGCCTCGTCTAAATATGATGATATCGAACTGGCGTTGCGCCATCCCAGTTTTGCATCTGAGGTAGGATTAATGTAATCCTCAAATATGCTATACAAACTGTGCCACCCTTCCGTAAACTCATCTCTGGCTGGTTCAACGTATCAGTGCCCTTCCTCCAGATCCAAAGGTTCGATGACTCTCATATCGCAATTCTCAAATGACATCATCCGCTTCTTGAAATTGTAAATCGCTTTGTTGTCCAATGCCTAGTCTATCCCCAGTAGTACTAGATAGGAACTGGTGTTATCAATAATCTCTATGACATCAAAATCGACATATGTCTCGATCCCCTCAATTTCGACTGGAAGTTGACACACCCGACCAAGTGGAGTGACTCTACTCTAGTTTGCCAAGTGTAGCTACACTGGCAATCAGGATAGCTGTCGTTTCCCCTTTGTTTCCCACGTCTACTTAGTCAGAATGTTCACATCCGATCCTAAGTCCAAAATGATGGAGTCGACACCAAATGCTCCAATTTGTGCCGACATTTGCATCTCCCTCCCCATCTTTATCTTGTGTATGCAATTAACCTTTTGTTCTTGGCATGCACCCTCTCGTTGATGCAACAGACTGGATATTTCTTCCAATGCATCTGGGTCCTCTGCCAACTCCAGGAAACTCTCCAATAAGGATTTTAGAGTATTTTCCTTCCTCTGCGACTTCGTTGTGTCGAACGTCAGTGGCATATCATAGATTTCTTCCTGAAGAGGTAATTGCCACCTTTGCTTCATCGATTCTTGTGCTTTCAAAAATACGTCCCTTTGAACCTCCACATCAAAGGTGACATGCCTCTGCATCATTGATTGGATGGTAGCTTGCGATTTGTCAGCTCTTGTCCCACCTCCTCCTCATGTCAGCTTTCCAACAGTCGCATTATGTTTTTGAACCTCTGTCAATATCATCTGTACAGCCGATGGTGGATTCGGATTTTGGTTCTGCGTATTCCTAGTTTGCCATTTCACGATGAGTTGTGGGTAGTCCTCGATGCTATGGTCCACTACATTGTAATACGTGCATTGTGGTGTCGAATTTGGGAAATCCCTCCTGTTGTCCACAATTATAACAAATGATCGACCCTCTTCCTCATCCAACATCTCCTCCACGTCCAACACCAGCATCTCGACCTCCACGGAATCCTCCTCTGAAACCTCCACGCAGTGGCCCATATGGCGGATACTGCGGCTTTCCATACTACGGTTGCTGGTATGGTGGGTACCCATACTATGGCTGGTCATATTGTGGTGGCAGATACTGTGGGTTCCCATACTGCGGTTGCCCATATTTCCCTTGATTGTACTATTGCTACTGGTTAAATTGTAGCATCTGCTGGGTGAACTGCGGTTGCTGCTGTACCGCTGGTTTCTCCTCCCCTTTCATAAAAATATGTGTCAGCAGTCCGATCCATCAGTAGGTCATAGGCACTGCAGTATTTCTCATCATCGCCAACCGACCGATAAAATTTTCAATACAATTTTGCTGGCTTCAATACCATCTTTTGTAGATATACACATTCCTCCAGTCGATGCCCTCTGGTCTAGCAGAAAAAACACCAGGGCATCCCTCCTTGATGAAGGGGGTTCAGTGCTCCTGACTGCAAATACTCATGGAACTCAGGGAAATTGTCCTTATGGTGTCCTCCTGATTTGCACGTGGTGCACCATATGTCTCTACGGGTTTCCTTTCCCTTCTTGATATCTTCCAATTGAAGTGTCACAGTGGCCTACTGCGCTTGGATTCTATCCATTCCCATCCCCGCTTCTTCGATTGGTGAAGCCTCCAACTTCATCGCAATCTCCAATTCTTCAGCCTATGTCACTACCTTTTGTTGCATCAGTGGTCCGTGGATATGTGGTACCAGTCCCACGATAAACCATTCTTTGTGTTGCATCTCGTCTATCGCAAAGCTCACTTTTGCTATCAACGTCTTGTACAATTGATCAAATTCCCACACTGGCTCATTTTGGAATTGCTTAATCTCCTTGAGCTCACTAAAATACTGCGATTATGATTTTGGATTTTTAAATTCATCGATCATCGTTGTTCTGATCTACGCCAACATCTTAGTCGTTGCTCCTATTGGAACCTTCATAAACTTCATGAACCAGTCTAATTCCTGGCCCCTAAGAGTCGTCGCTATATGTCCCATTTTTATGGCTTCATCCTAGACCTGCTTCACAGTCCAAACTACTTCACATATGAACCAATACTGTTCAAGATCCTCAGTCCCATTCCCCTCAAAGGTAGGCATCGTTGCCTCATCTTCCATCCTAACGTTCCTACTACTATTGTTTACTAAAGTGCTACTCTTACCGATGCACATAGGGAAACATGTTAGTTTTTTAGAATTTACTTCAATCTGATCTAGGATCTTAACTGAGAGAACAACATGTATAGTATATCTACAGCATATCAATCATGGACACAATAATGCAAGCACACAAGAGACACAGATTTTACTTGGGGAAAACCATAAAGGTGAAAACCCCAATAACTTACTCAGAGATAGATAGAGCAATGATACAACCCAAGCATAAGAGATAGACATCTCCTAGCAGCAGCTTCTCCTCCTCCACAAGTGAGCCACTCTCCACAGAGTGTGTGTGAGAATAGAATGATCAAATAGAGTGCCTCTCGCACTCTATTTATACTTGACTTGACTTGCCTAATAACCATTACTAGGTCATCCTTAACTTAACCACATAACATAATGCTGACTGGGCTGACCCCCAATAGGGTGGTCTAATAACCCTTTGGACCACATGGTCGACCCCCAATAGGGTGGTCTAATAACCCTTTGACCCACATGACTTATACAGGGCCGACCCCAACAAGGTGGTCTAATAACCCATCAAGTATAAGTTACGACACTTACAATATAAATGACGACACTTCCGTATAGAGGAATAATAACTTCTCTATAGGAATACAATATACATATATGTGAAATACATTCCAAAGTTACATAGACATCAACACTCCCTCTTAACTAGGAAGGTATTTCTCGACACAGATCTGCTAGCACAAGTCTTCTTCTCTAGATCATCATCAATGAATCATCGTTTTCGTCACTGCTGCTATCTCAATCAATCTCTGAATCTAATCGTCATAGGAAGTTCTATAGAGCCAGCCCTTTTTCATACTGGGTGTAAGCCCACCACCTGCAGGTCTTCATCATCACTAGCTATACTATGGAATCCTCAAGACTTATTACGTGCATCGCAAAACCTCGAAAGAGCATCCCAGGCTGTTACGGGTACACAACTCTGACCTATAGGATCTCCCAGGATCTTTTACAAGTGACAGTCACAAAACCTTAAAAGGGTGTCTTGCCAAGCAAGAACCCTAAAGAGCATCTGAGGCCTTTTTCATCCTGTCCAAATCTCCAGGTCTGATTACATGTGACTCCTACCACAAAACCTTAAAAGAGTGTCTTGCCAAGCAAGAACCCTAAAGAGCATCTGAGGGCTTTTTCACCCCGTCTAGATCTCCAGGTCTGATTACATGTGGTCATGGAAATGCCTCGAAAGAGCATCTGAGGCCTTTTTCTTCCTCTCCAGATCTCCCAGGTCTACTTACATGCCATAGGACAATGCCTCGAAAGAGCATCTGAGGCCTTTTTCATCCTGTCTAGATCTCCCAGGTCTACTTACATGTCCTCCAAGAGAAATTCCTCGAAAGAGCATCTGAGGCCTTTTTCATCCTGTCCATATCTCCCAGGTCTACTTACATGCTCATTTGCACAACCTATCCATAGCCACATAGTATCAACCTGATACTCACCATACATCATCCTGATGTACACATGATCATCCTGATCATCAACACTGCATCATCCTGATGCATGTCATCTGGAGCAACATCCTTAAGCTCGTCATCCATGATCATCCTGATCATACAATGCATCCAGCTGATGCATACATAGTATCTTCCTAATACATATCATCATACATGATCCACCTGATCATACAATGTATCCACCTAATACATATACAAATACATGATCCACCTGATCATACCTGATACATATCAACATACATGATCTACCTGATCATACAATGTATCCACCTGATACATCTATAGATACATACACATGATCCAACTGATCATATCTAGCATCCAACATGATGCGTACATACATATACATATAAATGATCCAACTGATCATATCCAGCATCCAACATGATGCGTACATACATATACATATAAATGATCCAACTGATCATATCCAGCATCCAACATGATGCGTACATACATATACATATAAATGATCTAACCGATCATATCAAGCATCCAACATGATGCATATATACACATACAGAGCAGTAACTGGAGCATCGTCCTGATGCTCATCATCCAACGCTTATATCCACAGCCATGGAAGGATCCTCCTCTCACCATGCTCGGAATGGCTCCTGCAAATGTGTCCATAACTTCTTCCTCAAAGTGTCATCAATCTGAAGAACACCAAGCGTCTCTATGAAGTACTCGAACTTCACTCTGGCTAGTGGTTTCGTCAACACATCTGCAACCTGCTCATCCGTCGCAACATACAGGAGCTTCACTGCTCCTCTCTGCACCATATCCCTGATATAGTGATATTTGATCTCAATGTGTTTCGACCTGTCATGGAACACTGGGTTCTCAAACAGCTTCACACAACTCTGGTTGTCACAAAAGATACCACTAGCCTCCAGCGGGAGATCAAATAACTCAAATAGTATCTTTTGAAGCCATACTGCCTCATAACTAGCCAAACATGCTGCAACATACTTTGCCTTGGCTGTACTAATTGCTATGCAAGATTGCTTCTTGCTAAACCAAGAGATCACACCTGATCCCATACTGAAGCAACACCCAGAAGTGCTCTTCCTATCTGTAGCACTGCCTACCCAATCTAAATCAACATAACCCTACAGGTTAAACTTTTGATCCGCATCATACTTGAGCCCATAATCAATTGTACCCTTCAGGTACCTTAGAATATGCTTTACAGCAACCAGGTGAACACTCCTCAGATCTGTCAGGAATTGGCTCAAGGTGTTCACCGCAAAGCAAATATATGGTCTTGTGCTCATCAGGTACATCAAGGACCCAATCATCTGACGATACACCATGACATCAACCGGATCAGATGAAGCATCACACAGAAGATTCAGGTTTGATGCCATAGGTGTGGCCATGGCCTTGCAGTCCATCATCTCGAACCTCTTCAAGATCTCTACTGCATACTTTCCTTGTCCAAGGAAGATCCCATCTACACTATGCCACACCTCCATGCCTAGAAAATAGTGCATCATCCCCAAGTCCTTCATCTCAAACTCGGCTGCAAGCTTCCTCTTGGTATTGGCAATCAAACTATCATTACGTGTTACAAACAGATCATCTACATACAATAGTAGTATCACAGGATTGCCTTCCTCAACCTTGTAGTAAAGGTTGGAATCCGCTTTACTCTTGGTAAAGCCCAAACTGGATAGAAAAATGTCCATCCTACCATACCAAGTCTTGGGTGCCTGTTTCAAACCATACAGGGCTTTCTTCAGTTTGCACACATGTGACTCTCTGTTGTATGTCTCAAAACCGAGTGGCTGCTCCACATACACTTCCTTTTCAACTACACCATTCAAGAAAGTTGTCTTGAAATCCATCTGGTGTATCTTTCATTTCATCACTGCAGCCAGAGCAAGTACTGATCTAATGGAAGTGTTCCTGGCTACAGGTGCAAAAGTCTCTTCATAGTTAATCCCTCCTTCTGGGAGAAGCCACGAGCTACAAAACTTGCTTTGTATTTCTCCATGCTACCATCTGCAGCATGCTTGATCTTATAGATCCATTTGGAAGTCACAACAGACTTCCCTTCAGGTCTTGGGACTGTATCCCAAACATCATTCTTCATGATCGACTGATCATGGCATTCTTCCATTACTTCATCCCAGATCCTGGGAACTTCAATATCTTTAATATCTTCAATATCTTCAATAGATATCTTTTTTGCTGGAACAAATGTTGTAGTCCTTGTTTAGTAGGTGAAGGTATACGATCTTTCCTACAAAACAAGTTAAATTGCATGATTAGAAATATCTCATAGTTTTCAGAACAAAATCTTACACATAAAGAAATATGTCATACAGTCATGCAATTATTTTAGCAAATGCTTCAATGCAACATTCATCCATATCCTGTAACTTTCTAGATGCCTTCCAATCTCTACCAGAACATTGTTAAGAGTTTGCACTACTCCCAACTTGTCAGCAAAGAGGTTTCATTCTAGATAAGTAGAAATGGAATGTTGTACAGTGCCATAGGCCACTTACTCATCACATGCATATTAGTAGTATACTGTTCATTAATGCAATTATTCTAATATGCATAATACACAACCTAAGTCTAGGAGCATAAGCATATACATCATTGAACAACATTATTTAAACAAACAAATATGTAAGAAATGACAATTCAAATACTTATCTTTGGTTGTTGGGTGGACTCCCTTTGAATATTTGCAACTCCATTCTGATGTGGATTGTGAGAAGTGGTCGACTCCCTCTAAATATCTACATCCTTGCAGAAACTACTGGAGTGTGCTCCCTCTTGATCTTTGCTTCCTGGATTACCTGTCCTTGAACTTATATCCATCCTCGATCACTATGCATGCTTACAAGTATCATTGTTGTGATATCCGCGAGATATCATACATAATCATACATTTATTAGTATATTCTCAATACTATCAAAACACAATAATCTTAAGCATGTATAGTCATGATCATTTCAAACAGAAATAATAAGCATTAGTATTCAAGGACTCTTATGGCTAGTCATATCATAAATTAAAGTAAGAAACATAATATGCCTAAACCCGTGATTACTCAAACCTATGAATAATCATTATCAATCATGCCATGTATACTTATATAAGAGATCCTATCACAAGGTAGGATTCTAACTTGATATAGGAAAAACATACCTGGATTAGTATGTTAGCTAGTTATCTCTAACATACCCACATGATGTCTTCTTGTTCTCTTCAATGACTTGTGCTAGTAACCTGCATATCTCATAAGTTAACCATTATAGAACCAAGTTATACATACCTCGTAAATAGATCTTCTATGTGATCCATGAAAATGGATGAATCTTTGTCTTCATGTCACCATGATCATATGTTCTTGAACTAGAACATGATTTGTCTTTCTTGGTGTGCCTTTCATGTTAGCGGACAACATAAACCTCATACAACACCATAATGCATTAGTACAATCATAAGTGTCAACACCCTAATCAATGGATATCTTCTATCATGCATTCATAATTTTATTAAGGTGATACGACAAGTCTAATTTTAATCAAGATTGTACTAACCGTAATAATATGAGGACAGACATACCATAAACTTAATCATGAAAAAATCTCGAAACATACCTAGATAAGTCATACCTGTCGAGATTGCTTGTAATCTTCTTATGTAAGGCCTTAGCCTTATCTCCCTCTGAAATTGGAACTTCTTCACTTATGTAGGTGACCAATCCATTTTCTTCTAGGATTAACCCAATCCACTTGATTTGCAGAAATTGGATCTGGAGTTGGATTAGGGTTTGTCAAGTAAACCCTAAAAATTCAAGCTTTGAATTTCAAACTTCTGAAAGGATAGAAAAATACGCCTTGATGAGCTGATCAACCTCGTATACTCAGAGTTTGAAAACTACAAAGTTTCACCCCTCAAATTTGCCTTTGAAACTTCCGGATCTTCTTGACAGGATCTTGAACTAGGGTTTGATAAAGCCCGCCCTTCTGCCAAACCAAAAGGTTTGATCCAAAGCTCTAAACTTCGATTTTTCTGAGGAGCTTCTAGCCGTGGTCATAGACTTAAAAAATTCCAACTTTTGCAGAAGCCCTAATTTTCCACTTTTCTGATCAAAGTCCCGAACTAGGGTTTGATCAAGCCCGGCCTTCTACCCAACCAAAAAATTTGATCTTAGTCTATACATTTTTATTTTGATGAGTAGCATTCAGCCATGGTCTCTGATTACAAAAATACCAACTTTCTCCGAAACCCTATTTCCCAGAGCCATGAATGAAGGTGCTCAAAATCCAATTCTGTTTTGACATAAATATGCACCTGATTGTTTCTAGTGTAACTCTGGAATTACGAATCCACAGGGTCTGAAACTTCTACCCATGGTATCCTGACCTGTCATCTTACCAACCCCATTGGTCTGACCTCAATTGGATTCTCTGAGAGAGATTTATGCCAAGTGTCGCAACGTGACCTGTTTATGGGATAAAACAGGAGAGCGAACTTGTACGGCATGCCACATGTCACTAGTTCAGTTTAGGCCTCTGAAAAAGTTACCTGAGAAATTTAAGTCCGTGCAATACTTGTCACTTTTTACAAAATTTCATTTGGAGCTTCCTAGCCCAAGTTATGACCTTTTTTCCTAGGTCACCTGTTTATGACTCAGATTTGGAAGAGGCAGAAACCCTAGATTGTACAGATCATAAAACACAAAGTATAATGAATTAGAAGTTGTCCTTTGGATACAAGGTACATGGGCATTCAATCTTCGACCTGTAAAAGTTTTGGATCCGAAAACTTCTCCAAAATGGATTTATAGCGAAAGTGCTACGATGAATGGTTTTTTCTATATCAAGCCCTAGCATCGCAAGTGCAACAAGTGTCATACATGCCATACCATGCCTTCTTTCAGGCTAGGTCTGACCCCATGTTAGTTTTTTCAGAATTTAATTCAATCTGATCTAGAATCTTAACTGAGAGAACAACATGTACAACATATCTATAGCATATCAATCATGGACACAATAATGCAAGCACACAAGAGACACAGAGTTTACTTGGGGAAAACCATAAAGGTGAAAAACCCCAATAGCTTCCTCAGAGATAGATAGAGCAATGATACAACCCAAGCATAAGAGATAGACATCTCCTAGCAGCAGCTTCCCCTCCTCCACAGAGTGTGTGTGAGAATAGAATGATCAAATAGAGTGCCTCCTGCACTCTATTTATACTTGACTTGACTTGCCTAATAACCTTTACTAGGTCAACCTTAACTTAACCACATAACATAATGATGACTGGGCCGACCCCCAAAAGGGTGGTCTAATAACCCTTTGACCCACATGGCTGACCCCCAATAGGGTAGTCTAATAAGCCTTTGAACCACATGACTTATACAGGGTCGACCCCAACAAGGTGGTCTAATAACCCATCAAGTATAAGTTACGACACTTACAATATAAATGACAACACTTCCATATAGAGGAATAATAACATCTCTATAGGAATACAATATACATATATGTGAAATACATTCCAAAGTTACATATACATCAACAAAACTCTGCGAGTTGTTTTTATTTCTTACTGTAAAATTTTGAGTCATGCGCGGGGTTGAAGGTATGTTGTTACCTGCGATCCGTTCCCCTCCTGCTTCTGGGGTAGCCTGGTCGACGTCTTATTCGCAATAAGGTCGCTTCATCCCTTGTGGTCCTATTTCATAGTCTTATGTTCTGTTACTCTTAGGAGACTCTCTCTCAATCCTCCTCTTCTTCTTAGGACGTCGGAATATCACCCCACTCCTCAAGGTACCACACTCTTCGTAAGCCTCCCTTAGAAACTCATCGTCGCTCATGTCCATCTACCCCACATCTTTCTATCGGGTTTGCATTCATGCGATATCCTCAACCTCCGCACACTAATTTTCTACTCGTCGACAGACATCCTCAATATTCCTTTTTCGCAGATAAGCATCTTAATCCACAGTTTTAACAACAGCAAGAACCTTCCCCTCGGCCCTTTGAAAAAATTTCTTTCTACATCGCTATACCACTTGATGGTATCTACTGAGAAATCAGTCACATATCCCTCGAGGATACTATCCACCCAAAAATGAAATATGAATAGAACATTACATCTTACTTCTTAAGAGTATACGAGATAGTCAATGCTATCAAAATTCTTGGGGTCACACTGGATGAGGAATCAATGCTACAAAAGATATTGAGAACTTTTCCTCAAATGTTTGATACGAAGGTGTCTATGTTAGAATATTGAGCTGATATTGAATATTTGATGAAGGATGAGCTTCAGGGTATTTTGACTGCATATGATATGAGAATTGAGAAGGAGCCTCCCCTCAGAAAGGAAGCTACTTTTAAAGCCACTGGGAAAGATAAGCATGATGATGACAAATATTGTTGTGATGAGTTGGGTGATTAAGAATCAAACTTTGTTAAGAAGCTGAAAAGAGGAAGAGGTAATTACAAGAACAATTTTCCCTTCAAATGATTCATATAGGTAGGAGTAGGTCATTATGCCTCTAAGTGTCCTTACAAAGAAAACAAAGACAATGACAATGATGATGAATCCAGTTCATTTGATCGGAAGGCTATGCGATCTCAACACAAATATGAAAGTAAAAGGAGGATTCCAAAACAGAGGAAGAGTCTATACACCGAAGAAGGATGCAATGCATTTGAAGGAAGGTACGCGACAGATGATGTTGCTCAAATCATGTTAAGTCCTTCAGTTATGATAGCTCCTTGAAATCTGACTAATAACAACGACGAAGAACCAAAGGAAGTACTTTTCATGGCTCACATAGTAAAAGAAATCAAAGATGAAAAGAAGAAGATCAATTCGAAGAATACTCTAGTTGCGTAAAGTAAACTAGAGTCTCTAGACAAATACTTCTTCAGTGGATCATTCAAAACACCTCCAAAGAAAGTTACACCTTAACATCCTGTTGAAGACTTCAAGATTGATAGTCAATCTGAAGAAGATGAAGATATTGCAGACATTGAATGGGAAGGGGAATTGATCAGTGCCCTAGATGAGTTGAAGAAGTCAAGAAAGAAGAATAAATCCTTGCAAGAATAGTTGTCGAAGTATGAGGAACAAGACAAGCCATTTCAAGAGTCTCTTGACACAGAAGTTTGTGAAAAGGTAACCAACTATGATATGCAAGTTATTTGTGCACAAGAAAAGTTCAAAGTGATCGAGGAAGATAAATCAACATTGAAAGCTTCTTTGGAAGAATTGGCGGAGAACATCAGAATGATGACAAGTGAACTTGAAGAAAAGGACAAAGAGATATCTCATCTAGAAGACAAATTGATCGATATAAAGGTAAAGAATCATGTCCAAGATCACATAGTGGTTTGTGCACATCAAGAAAATAACAAGTCCAGTATTAATGATGAAATGAAGAGCAATTTCAATGACAACACATCAATGCTGAACAAGATTCTGAAAGATCAAAGATCACTATAACACAAAAAATTTCTTGGTTATGTCAAAGTATCAAAGAACCTATGCAACAGTTAATGTTGCTCAAATCATGTTACGTACTCTAGGTATGATATCTCCTTCAACTCTGTTCAATATATTAACCAAAGAAGGATCAATACGGTGAAGTGTGCAAGATGCAATCATTTTGGTCATATTGCAAAGTATTGTCAAATTGTGAGATGTTATGCATGTGATGGTTATGGAAATAAGGCCATGTAGTATTGAAGAGCAGTAAAATATCTAGATGAGTATTTATTGCACAAAGGATATTGCATTCAAAAGGGATGCAGTGAAAAATATCCAGTGCATAATTGAAACAGAAGTGTGCACAACATAGCTTGGGTAAGTAAATCTCCTCGGAAGTTCGTGGAAGATGCATAAAATGAAGGTGCATCTAATGTAGCAAGCAATTTCTACCTCTCTGGATAATCCCATAAGGACTAAGTGAGACCCTTGAGTTCAACATGATGTATCTTAGGGAATTCAAGGGGATGTTGGTTAGGTGTGTTGTTAGAATGTGTCTATCGCATAATTCATTATGGTTGCATGAAGTTCTATGTTAAGTTGGTAATGTCACAGAAAATTACATGTACATGCATGCATTAAGTTGCTAATGAGTTATCTTGCAAGTGATACAATACAAAACAAAATTGAAACATGCCAAGGAATTCTACAATTCTAGCTCGATATCAAATGTTGTGGCTGGCTAGTTCGCAAGACAAAGTTCCAAATCCACCCACACCAGAGCAGTACACTCCGAAGAAGGATGCACAGGAATAAGCTATAGAACTGTAGATGATGATGGTTCAACTTGTTGAGGCCAAAGCAGGTACAATTCATTTAAGATCAGTTGTTGCTGGAACTCCAAATTGTCTACCTGATTACTCAAGCGAGTCAGTTTCTTAGAATGTACGAGGTACATTTGTGAGTGAGCATACTAGTATTAGTACTCAGATTTGTCCATTCGGTGCTACCATGCAACCATATCGACTCTCAGGTGTGTGAACTCTATTTTTTGAGTCTGAACAACAAGGCGTACATTCTCAAGAGAATTGCTCATTCTATAATAGGAGGCCATTGAAAGGAAGGAAAAGAACCAATGCAACACGGAAATGTAGAGGTGATAATAGTGATAAACCAGGCATTGTTCATGAAAATATTATAGAGTTGAATAGAAGATGTTTGTGCGCGTGAAATTAATTTGATGAGATATGCATTCAATATTGCCTAAGCCGAAGAACATGGTGGAGTCGCAAAAACTAAATGATGGAATTAAGGAAATTTGGAAACAGTATGTTGACGCAGCATCTATCGACAGGGGTTCACTATGCACTGTCTCCAACAAACACCAACCCAAACTCCCTTATATATCATCCCAAAAAGGTTTAAACCTTTCTAGCAACACTTGCGAAGCAAGTGCAGTCTCACCCGAGATGGATAAGGGGATGCAAGAACCAAGTTTTCGCATTGGAGTTGAGGACATGCATCCAACACACATTACCCTTGTAGAAACCATATATTATATCCTCCGCAACACACTAACAACTCATCATTTGCACATTAGACCGTTTGCAGATTCAACAGATAATAAACATTCGCAACAACATATTCAACCTACTCATTCAGATAAATAGTAATTATTAAACCCACAGAGTGTTAAACATGTTGCAAACATTCACATTCATCATTGCACAGAGACATAAACAAAAATGGAACCATAATCGAACATCCTCATGCATTCATTAAAACATTCCTCCATTGCGCCATCATCGCTCATCCCTGTAGATGCTGCGATGTGCAAACTTGGTACAATGTACTCCATCGTCATGACTGCTTCCTATCCGTAAACGAGCTTGAAAGGGGTCTGACCAGTCAATCGTTTGCATGTGGTGCGATACGCCCAGAGTATCGCTAGAATCTTTAAATCCCAATCATTGAGGTTCACATTGCATAGCTTGGTGAGTGCATGCTCCAATATTTTATTGAACGCCTCAACTATCCCATTTGCTTGAGGGTGGTAGGGGGTACTCTTCTTTTGTTGGCTCTGAAACTCTACCGTCGTCGCTGCATTTGTCTTGTTAACAAAATGAGTTCCCTGGTCACTTAGCAGCATTTTTGGGAACCCAAACCTGGTGACCAGATTATCGAAAAGGAACCTTGCTACATTCACAGCTGAGCAATCTCTCACAAGTGCAGCTTCCGCCCATCTCGTCAAATAGTCTGTCATAGTGATGATGTAGCGCGACCCCGTTCTCTTCCCAGGTGGATTGATGGGCCCCATGAAATCAACTGCTCATTTGTCAAAATCATGTAGTGTCACCTGTGGTACTAGTGGCATTTCGTATCTTCGTGATGGCTTACCTGTTCGTTGACATATGTTGCAACTCTTGGCGTAGTCCGCAGCATATACATGCATGGTTGGCCACCATAGTCCTACTCGAAGGATCTTCCTAGCGGTCGCATGTCCTCCGTAATCCCCCCCAGCGACCCCATCGTGAGCTTTCAATAAAATCCTCTCCTGCTCATGCAGAAGGATGTATCATCGAAGTATCTCATTCGGTCCCATTTTGTATAGCTGACTCGTAATCAACTGAAAATATGCATCTCGAACAACTAGCTTCTTCTTCTTATTGGTATTAAATGTTGTCGGCACCTCCATTGCCACTAAAAACTAGATGATGTTTCCATAATGTTCGTCGACCATTCCAACTCTAAACAATTGAGCATCCAACAATCCTTCATCAATGCTCCTTGCGTCTTCACCAGACTCTATCCTTAATTGGTTATCTGGTCCTGCATTCAAACGTCCTGGCTTTACAATTATCTCAAAATCAAATTCCTGGAATAATAACAACCATCGACAGATATTTCCCCTCAACATAGGCTTGTTCACCAGGTATTTCAATGCGGAATGATTGGTGAACATTTTGAAGTGGCCCCCTAAGAGGTAATGACGGAATTTTTGTAAAGCGTAGACCATCGCCAACCCTTCCCTCTCTGTGGTTGTATAATTCTTCTCCGCAATAGAGAGCTTCCTTCTTGCGAAGGGTATCGGGTGGTCATTGTCGCCTGTTCCTGGTTGGGCCAATATGAAGCCTAGTGCCACTGATGACACATTAACGTGGACATGAAACTCCTTTGTCCAATCCGAAAATGAAAGTATGGGTGTTGCAACCATCTTCGCTTTCAATATGTCTAGACTCTTCTGACACTCTGTGTTCCACTCAAACTTGGCGTCCTTATTCAACAACTTCTCCATTGGTGTCGTGATGGCTACATATCCTCGAATGAACTTCCTATAGTAGCCCGTGTGTCCGAACGTTTCTCTCATTTGCTTGACTGTCATCGGCAGTGGGAGGTTGACAATGATTGCAATCTTTGTCGGGACTACCAACATTCCTTCCCTGTAGACAATGTGCCCCAACAAAATTCCAAATGGAGCACATAAGATGCACTTTTTCAGGTTCAATGAGATTTGGTGTTGTCTACATCGTTCCAGCATTAGCCTTAAGTTTGTGATGTGATCCTTGACCAACCCATACACTGTCCAGTCATTCGTATAGACGACAATAAATTTATGAATGTAATGTTTGAACGCCGAAACCACTAATCTTGAAAAAATCGTTGGAGCATTCTTCAACCCAAATGGCATCACTGTATACTGAAAGCATCCCCACTCCGTGACGAATGTGGTCTTGTGCCTATCTTCCTTCGCAATCTTGATTTGGTGATAGCCCGAAAACCCATCCGTAAATGAATATATCTCTTGACCTCCTACTCCTTCGAGCACCTCGTCCATGAATGGTGTCGGGAATGGATCGTGTAGGAAGGCATCATTCAACTTCCGCAAATCGACGCATATTCAGACTTCGCCAGATTTCTTATCCTGGACCACCATTGGACTGATCCACTCTGATTCTTCGACAGGTTCTATAATGCCAGATTCTAACATCCTTTCAATCTCAACTTGCACCTGTTCCGTATACCTTGGATTCAATCGATACGGTCGCTCCTTTATTAGCTTCGCATCAAGTTTCAGGGGGATCTTCATTTCTTTACATCCCTAGAAATTCTTTTCATTTGAGAATTTCATTGGGAACAAATCCTGAAACTCATGCAACAGTTCCGTCATCTTGGAAATCGTCGACTCATCCCAGTAGTCTCCAATACCTGTGAAGTTCGTGTTCTCCTTCGACCCAATGTTCAACTTCTTAATCTTCAATGGTTGTTGAAATCTATGAGATGGTATTCCTGGTGCCTCCACACTGTGACTACCCTCTAATTCTAGCACATATATATCCCTTGGATCATCCTCATCGTCCAGCTCTCATGTGATGTTATAACACTCCATCAACATTTATGGTGTCACAGTCCATTGAAGTGCCATCGGTTCTTCTGTAGGTACTGCTTCAAATATTCTTTTGTGGATCACTTGTAGCACACTATGGATGAATGGATTTTCATCTGAGAAAGAACCAACGTGTGTACGAATGCATGTACCCACTCCTACTTTGATCGTGATCCCCATTGGTGTTAACATGCATCCAAATGTTCCTTCTGATCTCCTCGACCATCATATTTCTTGCTACCATACCCCGTAGCTTCACCGAACTGAACCTCCATGAGGCATCAACATAGTGGCCAAGTTATGATATTTGACTTGTGCATCGCCCACCAACGCATAGGAATAGCCTTCAAGGCTTCCTCCAAGGCCAATAGACGCTGCGGCTCTGCCACTTTCTCCTCAAATTCAGTGAGAAACTTGCTCAAATTGGGAAATCCCTCATATGTAGGTAGCACGCATTCCTCTGTGGCTACCCATCGCAGCGACTGCATTACCCATGCGCACCTCCTAAAGGATACTTCATGTAACCGGTTCTTCCAATTCTCAAGCGCCTCGTCTGAATCTGATGATGTCGAACTGGTGCTGTGCCATCCCAGTTCTCCATCTACAGTAGGATTAATGTAATCCTCATAAATGTTATACAAACTGTCCCACCCTTCCATAAACTCATCTCTGGCTAGTTCAACGTATCGCTTCCCTTCCACTAGATTCAAAGGTTTGATGACTGTCATCTCGCAATTCGCAAGTGACATCGTCTGCTTCTTGAAATTGATAATCACTTGGTTGTCCAATGCCCAGTCTATCCCCAGCAGTACCAGATACGGACTGGTGTTATCAACAATATCTATGACATTAAATTCGACATATGTCCTGAGCCCCTCAATTTCAACTGGAAGTTGACACACCTGACCAAGTGGAGTGACTTTACTCTGGTTTTTCAAGTGCGGCTGCATTTTCAACCAAGCCAACTGTGGTTTCCCCATTGTTTCCCACATCTTCTTAGTCAGAATGTTCACATCCGATCCTAAGTCCGAAATGATGGAGTCGACATCAAATGCTCCAATTTGTGTCGACATTCACAAATCCCTTCCCATCTTTCTCTTGTGTATGCACTTAACCTTTCGTTCTTGGCATGCACCCTCCCGTCGATGCAATAGACTGGATATTTCTTCCAGTGCATCTGGGTCCTTTTCCAACTCCAGGAAACTCTCCAAGAAGGATTTTAGAGTATTTTCCTTCCTCTGTGACTTCATTGTGTCGAACATCAGTGGAATATCATAGATTTATTCCTGAAGTGGTAACTGCCTCCTTTGCTTCATCGCTTCTTGGGATTTCAAAAATTCATCCCTTTCAACCTCCGCATCAAAGGTAACCTGCCTCTGCATCGTTGGTCGGATGGTAGCTTGCGATCTGTCAGCTCCTGTCATAGCTCCTCCTTGTGTCACGACTCCAATATTCGCATTAGGTTTTCAAACCTCCATCGATATCATCTATACAACCGGCGATGGATTCTGATATTGGTTCTGTGTATTCTTAGTCTGCCATTTCATGATGAGTTGTGGGAAGTCCTCGATGTTGTGGTCCATAGCACTGCAATACATGCACTGCGGTGCCGAGTTTCAGTAATCCCTCTAATAATGCCCCTGTTGTCCACAATTATAACAAATGATCAGCCCTCTTCCTCATCTAGCATCTCCTCCACATCCAACGCCAGCACCTCGACCTCCACGGAATCCTCCTCTAAAATATCCATGTGGTGGCCCATATGGAGGATACTGTAGCTTCCCATACTGCAGTTGTAGGTATGGTGGCTTCCCATACTGCGGCTAGTCATACTACGGTGGCGGATACTGCAGGTGCCCATACTGCGGTTTTCCATATTTCCCTTGATCATACTGTTGCGGCTAGTTAAATTATGGCTTCTGCTAGGTGTACTGTGGTGGCTGCTGCACTGTTGGTTTCTCCAAACCTTTCATAAAATATGTGTTAGCAATCCGATCCTGTAGTAGGTCATAGGCACTGCAGTCTTTCTCATCGTGGCCAACCGGCCGACGAAATTTGCAATACAAGTTTGCTGGCTTCGATACCATATTTTGTAGATATACACATTCCTCCGGTCGATGCCCTCTGGTTTGGCAGACAAAACACCAGGGAATGCCTCCTTGATGAAGAGGGTTCGATGCTCATGACTGCAAATACTCACGGAACTCAGGGAAATTGTCCTTATGGTGTCCTCCTGATTTGCACTTGGTGCACCATATGTCTCTACAGGATTCCTTCCCCTTCTTGATATCTTCCAATTGAAGTGTTAGAGTGGCCAATTACGCCTGGATTCTATCCATTCCCATCTTCACTTTGCTGATTGGTGAAGCCTCAAGCTTCATCACAATCTCCAATGCTTCAGCCTGTGTCGCTACCTTTTGTTGCATCAGTGGTCCATGGATATGTGGTACCAATCCGACGATAAACCATTCTTTGTGCTGCATCTCGTTTATCGCAAAGCTCACTTTTGCTATCAACGTCTTGTACCGTTGATCAAATTCCCACGCCGACTTGTTTGGGAATTGCTTTATCTCCTTGAGCTTAGTAACATACTACGATTTTGATTTTGGCTTTTTAAATTCATCGATCATTGTTGTTCTAATCCATGCCAACGTCTTGGCCATTGCTCCTGTTGGAACCTTTGTAAACTTCATGAACCAGTCTAACGCCCAACCCCTAAGAGTCATCGCTAACTATCCCATTTTTATGGATTCATCCTGGACCTGCTCCACAGTCCAAACTGCTTCACATATGAACCAATACTGTTCAGGATCCTTGGTCCTATTCCCCTCAAAGGTAGGCATCTTTGCCTCGCCTTCCATCCTAACATTCCTACTACTATTGTTTACTAAAGTGCTACTCTTACCGATGCATGTAGGGAAACTCTACGATTAGTTTGTATTTCTTACTGTAAAATTTTGAGTAGTGTGCGGGATTGAAGGTATGTTGTTACCTGCGATCTATTCCCCTCCTGCTTTTGGGGTAGCTTGGTCGACATCTTCTTCGTAATAAGTTCAATTCCTCCCGTATGGTCCTGTTTCGAAGTCTTATGTTCCGTTCCTCTCAGGAGACTCTCTCTCAATCCTCCTCTTCTTCTCAGGACTCACCCCAGTCCTCAAGGTACCACACTCTTCGTAATCCTCCCTTAGAAACTCATCGTCACTCATCTCCATCTACCCCACATATTTCTATCGAATCCGCATTCACGCGATACCCTCAACCTCAACACACTAATTTTTCTTCTCGTCGGCAGACATCCTCAATATTCCGTTTTCGCAGACAAGCATCTTAATCCATAGTTTTAACAACAGCAAGAACCTTCCCCTCAACCCTTTGAAAATTTTTCTTTCTGCATCTCTATACCACTTGATGGTATCTACTGCAAACTTAGTCACATATCCCTTGAGGATACTATCCACCCAGAAATCAATAGCGCTTGATACCTTGTTGTCGACTTGCTTTAGTTGTCAAATCAGTTCTGGGGTCCAACAATCAGGTTCAGTCTTCTGGAAGTGATTCTTTTGAAATGTCAATTATGCCAGCCACTCGTTCAACAACACTGGAAATTCACAGAAGAATATCTCGTGGGTATCCGAATAAATATATTTCTGCAGCCAACTGGTTTCTGTTTGTTTAAGGTTTCTCTTTTCGCCTTCTACAAATTCCTCCGCCTTCTTATCAAACCACTCTTGGATCTCTGGTTTCGTCGGATGCCACATCATATCCTCTTCTTTTCTTCCTCAAGGTCCCAACAATGGAACCATTTGTTGATGCAGCGTCTATCGACAGGGGTTCACTTCGCACTGCCACCAACAAACACCAACCCAAACTCCCTTATACACCGGACCAGAAAGGTTTAACCCTTTCCAGCAACACTTCCAGAGCAAGTGCAGTCTCACCCGAGATGGATAAGGGGGATGCAGGAACCAAGTTTCCACAGTGGATTTGAGGACATGCATCCAACACACATTACCCTTGTAGAAACCAGAGATTATATCCTCCACAACACACTAACAACTCATCATTTGCACATTAGACCATTTGCAAATTCAACAAATAATAAACATTCGCAACAACATATTCAACCTACTCATTTGCATAAACAATAATTATTAAACCTACATAGTGTTAAACATGTTGCAAACATTCACATTCATCATTGCAGAGAGACATAAACAAAAATGGAACCATAATCGAACATCCTCATGCATTCATTAAAACATGCGGAATGAACTTCGCAGAAACAGTCAATACACCATGTCTCGGATACAAAATAGATCAAAAAGATGGATCAACTTCTTATCACTTGCTTGGATTCCCTTAGGCTTACAAATCTACTTCTATTTATATGCTACTATGCGGCTACAAAATGGACCACATGACCAATTCTAACTAATTCTAACTATTCTTGCGCTTCCTCGTTCTCTGCGAATGTTTTTTCTTTCGCGGATTGTCCCTTTTGCACCTATCGGCTTCCGCACTTCACGTGGACTTATCCCGTTCCAACACAGTACAAAAGGGTGTAAATTCAAATCATTACACCATGCGATGGATAACGTTTCCCCAAATGGTTCGAATACGGAAGCGACATGTCATATTGCCACACGAACTGTGTGTCATGTCTACTTTTATGTCGATTTGGATAATGAAAATATAAACGTGCCAAATCTTTGATTGTCATGGAAAGGGATGTGACAATAATAAATGTAATAAGGCAAGGAGACAGTGCAGTAAATGCGACAGATGAAGCAGTCGGGCACATAAAGGATATTGCAAAACCAATAAAGGACTGATTTCGGCACTACGAAGTTGGCATGAAAGAAAATTTGCATGAATCACTACACAAAGAATGATTGAGTATGGTGACAAGAACATGAGATCAAGATGAAGGAGCAATGTAACACCTGAATCAGGAAAAAAATCAAAGATAATTATGAAGGAATATCACTACAAAATTATAGCAAATAAATGAAGCATGAAGACAAGGGGATTCATCCTTGTAAATCAATTGAGGATGGGGCGAGCGAAAAACAAACAAGTAAACATACATTGTGCAAGTAATGGCACCTCTTTTCCATTGATGTCGAAGGGGGAGAGATGCATGAAGTTGAGTCATGAATAAATGAAGCTGTGGCATGAAGATACATGAAGCTAAGAGGAAAAGCTAGGAGAAATGGATGAACATAAACAGAGAATCTTGGGGCATACTCCAATCTCCCCAATGACGTAGATGCAGGTAAATAAAATGAATAAGGACATCATTGCAGTATATTATTAAACTCTATTCAGTTTTGATTATATCACCCATAACTAAATATTTATGTTTTCTTTTAAGAAATAATGCAACCACGGAAGTGAATCTAGTGCTACTTAGCACATACCAGCCGATGTTGGGATGTGCATGTCCCATGATAGTGGGGAGCAGAGTATCCATTCTAGTATGTCTTCTTTGAAAATAGAAATATCTACTGTGATTATAGATATTTATTTCCTGACGTATACTTATAAATTTTTTTCTTTCAATGGAAGACCATGTAGCTCAGGAGGGTGAACCACAAGAGGAATTAGCAAGTAGAGAAACAATTAATACACCAGCTGTCACAGCTACACAGACAGGTAAAGAGCAATATTGTAATTTTAATCAAACTAATAAACTATTAATTCCAATAATATTTCAACATATCGATATGCCCATTTTCGTTGTTGCAGTTCATACCCCTTCAGAACTGCCACCACACCCCACTCAACAACATATAAAAAGTTATATGATACATGAGGGCATGGAAACAAAAACACTAGCAGGACATGGCTCTGTAGATATTCCACCAAATGATGACGATAATACCCTAATCGTCAGTTATTACAATGCAAAAAAATAGAAAACAAAGAAAAATTAGATGTATAAATTCATGACTTGTATTTGGATGTATATCGATGTTGTTAGTTTGAAACATTGTTTATATGAATTACCTCATTATGCTTCAATGTTTTTCTGTCTATATGTTTTGATGACTAGCCTAGTTATGCATGAATGTTTATATGTTTTCTATGTAAAAAACATCATTTATTGGGTATGGGGAATTGAGAGCGATGTGAGGGGGGGGGGGAGGGGCCATATGAGCTTCCACCTTCACGTGGTTGGCCCTGTTCAATAGAGAATATAAAAATATTCTTGAAATAGAGAGGAGCTCAAGAAGGTATAAATACTCTTCTATTACTATGTAATAAAGATGGTTGTAAATTTTTAAATGCATGTATATTTCTTAAAATATTGTTAATAAATTTAACATTTCATGGTTCATTGATTTCTACAGGACTTTGTAGTAGGATTTAAATGACTGTTTATTTGCTTATATTTTTTTTACTCATATAAAAATTATGTCTTTGATGATTTATGAGGGTCTTGGTGATGGAAATGCATCTAGTGGACAACTCTTATCAAGTTGTATGGGTGAATGGATCTAGCGAAAGGACAATGATAAGGTAAGGGTTTTGATGTTTTCTTTATCCTTAATGTGTTTGTATTTATCCTTAAATTCTATTTCATTCTATTAAGTTACAAGAGATACAACCAATAGTATATAACTACTTTTAGACTATCATCCAAACTAGGAGACAACATTCTACATAAAACAAAAATGCTCCTTAGTAACATAAGAATATGTTTGGTAATGGGAGAGTATAATCAAGTCTAGTGTTTCTATTTCTCTCGTGAAGCTCAGTACATGCCTTAAGAAATTAAAAACAAAATAACAAAGATATGAGAGCTACAGGTCAGAATCCAAGAATGGGAGATATGGTGAGCCCTTCATAAATTGATATGTCTAGATCTTCAAAGGTAGCATATAAAGTGATGTTATTACATGAGGAGTGTCTCCAAGGAGATTATGACATGGTTTCTAAACTACAAATTGCATGCTCAACTGTGCAACCTACTTCTCAATGCCAAAAAGTAATTTATGATGAATTTTTTGCTACATGAGATCACTCCTAGTAATAGAATAGAAATAAGTTGTCAATTTTTTGTTGATTAACATGTCTCTTTCCATTATGTGCTCAAGGTACTGTTTTTATCTTATGGGCATATTTGATACTAACTTGACCAATTTTGGCCATGCTTGAGGTGGTTGCATAAGAAGGATCAACTTTTCCTATTCACCTCTTCCAATAATTAGCAACATCAAAACAACTTACCACCAGTTGGCACTACAAAGTTCCTACACATATTTTCCAGGTGAAAAACTACTCTTTTTCCCTAGGAGTTGAGTTATTTTATTATTATTTATTTATTTCTCAATAAAGACGTATTCAGTGCACCTTATGTTTTTTGTAGTATGATGAATTCTCACTAGTATCTCTTCACATGTAGTAGAGAAAGTGATGCTATTTCACGAGGAGTGTCTCCAAGGCAATTATGATATGGTTTCTAAACTACAAATTGCATGCTCAACTGTGCAACCGACTTATGATCAATGCCAAAAGGTGATCTATGATGAATTTGTTGTTATATGAGATCATGCATAGTAAAAGAATAGAAATAAGTTATCAATTTTTTGTTGATTAACATGTCTCTTTCCTATCATGTGCTCAATAGACTTTTTTTTCTTCTTTTGGGCATATTTGGTACTAACTTTAAATGATTTTGGCCATGTTTGAGGTGGTTGCATAAGAAGGATTAGTTTTTCATTTTCATCTCTTCCATTAATGTGCAAATTCAAAATAGCTTCCCACTAGTTGGCACTACAAAGATCCTACAAATATTTTCTAGGTGAACAACTACTCTTTTCCCCTAGGGATTGAGTTAAGGTCACTATAATGTTCCATATCCTATATGCATGTACAATATTATAACAATTTCCACTGGAATTTATTGTACAAAATGCATGTGAAAACCTATTCCAACTTCCACGATTGTAGAATCTCTTCCTCCCTTAAGGAACTGAATTTGATCCCAACCTAATATTCTGATTATTTCCAATTAGTTTCCATGTCTTTTGGTTAAAGGTGGTTACCATATTGAAAATAAAAAGCATAACACGGGGATTTGTAGCATAAAAACTATCATGGGGTACTTCATCCTCCTAGGAACATTATGGGGCATTAACAACAATAGTATAAACAACTAAATCGGTTGGTTAGCAACTAAAAATATCCATGCTTTCACTAGATTCAGATCAACTCTAGCTCAAACTTCAATGTTGTTGTGACAATTTTAGATCCAAAAACAACTTAAGATTAGACAAAATTGAAATGTTTTGGGCATGAAATCCACTGCTAATGCTAGTTTTGCATTCAATTTTTTGTAACTTGCAAGTGTTCATTTCCAACCTCATTTGTTCATGAAAGGTTGAAGCATTTATCTTCTGACTTTACAACTAGATCAATCAAATGAGATATACTAGATCAATCTCTTTTCATTCTCTTCTTTCGCACTTGAAAATTCTAAAAGCCATGATAAACTCACCATCAATTTCATTAAATCATCTCTATTCTCATAAAAGATGATAAGGTCTTGTCCAATGCCAAAATTCACTAATATAATGTCACCTCGCTTCCACATTTAGGTTATACTCATAAGGAATCAGTTTCCATGGTTTTTAATTTTTAATTTTTTAACTTACAGGTATCATCTATATATCAACGCACTTTCGTCCAAGGTAGAACAAAATCGTGGAAAGGTAATATAGTTTATACTCATAAGACATCAGTTTCCACGATTTTTTTTTTAACTTCCAGGTGTCATCTATACATCGACGTCATTCCGCCGAAGCTATAGAAAAACATCGATGAACGCTCATTGGTAGTTGAGCCAAAACATTGTCGTCGATATAGCAAAATTGTCGCATCCTCCGGATTTGTTTTGGTCTGTTCGACGAACCACTGTTGATAGAGAGATGATTTTTAGTGGAAGCGAATTTCTATGCTACGTTTTTCGACATATGTTCGTTGTTATAGGGACGGATGTTCATCGATAGAGAGACGGTTTGTAGAAAATGATTAAAAAAAATCATTTTCAATACCTCCTTATAGAAGACACGTGGTGACCGTTGTTCGTCTCTATTGTGACGGATTTCCAAATTTGTTGTTATATCCACGAAACATGTTCCACGCAAAATCGAGTCCATGATCGTTGCAATTGAGACGATACAAAGTGGCAATATCAATGCAAAACCGTGGAAACTTTGCTCATATGTGTTAGTGTGGGATTATGCTTCTCTTCTATGACTTTGTTTTGCTGATAATTTTATCCCTTGCAGAAGATAAATTTACTTGACTGTGAATTCCTTCTGAAAATATCTTTCTTTTCTTAACAATTTCCCCCCTTATACTTGGCCATTTATTGAATCTTTTTGAAGTATCTATCCCTGTGTTCCTGAATGATTTACCAAACCACTGCTCTTCTAACTTTTCATCGATATTCCTTACAAATTACTTAGACTCCCCCTCAACATTATCCATAATACTAGGGATTTTTATGTCATATTGTTTTGAACAATCTATAATGCCGCTCTGCTTTAGGATCATCATCTGTAAAATTGACACTTTTGTTTTTGCTTACTCATTTGTTTTTATTACTTGACTTAGAAACTGTGGTAGGTATGTCTTATGAGACTTCTCTATTGACCTTTTTTTCTTTCACATCTTCGGCATGTAATACCAATTCCTTTCTATCTTCGATCCTCGGATATGTCATGCTTTCATTCAGTATGCTTCCCATCTTTAATATAAGTGAATTGATTTGGTTTCTTGTCCCGGCCTTTAAAATTTCATCTTATATAGAGAGTACCAATCCACAACCTTCTTCCTTCTATCCTTCTGACTTCTTCTTCCAATATACTTTCATATAAGACTTTTCTTCCATGGAAGACTCCATCATGCTTTTTCATTCACGATATTTGTGTCCAAAGTTGTGGCATTTGTAAGATTCAATATTATGTTTCGTCATACTTATACAATATCCGAACATGTGTCCATAATTGTGGTAGATGTAACATTCAACATTGTAGTTCAAGTGGACACCTCCATTCCTTGCTTGATCATTTCCTCCATAAAATTTACAATCTCTAACCTTGTGTCCAAAATTGTTACATGAAAAACAATAACTGAAAAATAAACTTCGATACCTAGGAGCAAAGGATCTTCTTTGTGATGTAACTTCAATCTATCCCTTCTTCCTTGAATCACGTTGACCATGAATTATTCCTTTTTAATATTTTCCTTGATGGGAGCTTCTGAGAATATCTGCATAACTCTTATCCTTTTCTATACTTTCCTTTTTTGGTCGCATAGATCTTTCACTTTCTTCAATGCTCTTCTCGAACCTTTAATTTGTTTTCAACTGAGTAGTTGTCTTGTCCAAATATTCCTTTAGAGAAAGGATCTCAATCAAGTTCTTTCTTTTGACAAATTTCCTTCTTCTCTTGAAGTTGACTTGTTAGGTCATCTTTAACTTTCTTGGCCTCTTCTATCTGAATTTTTAGACGAACAATGGTTCTTTTAGATTCTTTAATACTCTCCTCCATCTATCCTTTTGAATTATGATCATCCTCGTGATATTTTTGCAGCTGACCTTTTAGTAACTGATTCTCATTTCTAAGCTCTTCAATTTCCATGTTTTCCAAACTCAACTTCTTCAATTCTTTCTTTAAGGATCCAATTTCAACTTCTTGTGCTTGACAAGAATTTTCATTTCTTTTACATGCGTCCTCCTTCTATTTTAGTTGAGTTGATAATGTTTCTTCAATGTTCTTTGCCTCTTTAACTAGCATTGTTTTCTCTTCTTGATACTTCTGCAGTTGTTCCATTAGCATCTTGTTCTTCTTTCTTTATTCTGTCAAATCATCTAGGGAACTAATAAGTTCCGCTTCTAGATCTACAACCCCTTCAATATTTGAATGTTCTTTATCTTCGAAAGCATTGCTTTTAGAAAATTCATCATATTCTTCTAGATGTTCTTCATTTTCTATATATGACCTTTCATTTTCTTTTTGTTACAGGTCCAATTTAAGTCACAATTGCAAGATCTTATTGCATGCCAATAAAAAATATCACATTTTTTCCATGACACTTCACTTTTATGATGAGCTATTATTATGTTGAAAATCAAACGTTCACATTAGTGCTAAGAGTTACTTTTTTCTTAATAATAGAAGCTAGGACAAGAAAGTTGGACAATTGGTTCTTTCATATGTGCATCGATGCATGTTCTCTAAATTAGACCTAAAACTATGAACATAGGTTCTTAAACTATTTTTCTCTCAAAATCACAAGGAAAAAAGACAACCCTTCCATAGTCAGCATTTGCATAGATTGTGTCTATGTTAATTTAGTACTTATAATTGATTTTTAACTCAAAGCTTATGTTGCTTTTATTTACTTTATCTTCTTCTCTGCAGCAGATGAAGCGATTGCTGATTTTGCAATGGATTTGAACAAAAACAAACTTTGCATTGATATATCTCTCCCAATCAAAAGATATAACTGGTCACTAAAAACACTTGCCTTAAGCCTTTGATTCATTGGAATTCCAACATTGTTTCCAAATTCGTTGCAATATTTGATGAAGTTATAGCCATTTAACTTTTGTTGAACACGTAGTAGAATAAATATAGTTTTAAATATATTATACCATGTGTTGCTTAAATTAACATAGACTTCTCTAACTCTACAACAACAAAACAAATTTCCATAGATTCCAATTGCTTTGATATTTAGTTTCTCTATTAAATACTACATAGCTAGGTATATGGCATTGAATTTATATTTAATTTCTTATGTAAACTATATAGCTAAACATCCATGCAAATTAAAGCTATTATCTAGTAAATTAACTATTTCTCATATTTTGTTCTAAATTAAAATCTTCTAGGCATTTCACTACTCTATGTGTACAAGTATTTAATTTGTAGGCATAGGGTACAAATTAAATCTTCCAGGCATCTCTATTTGTTATCTTATGGCAATGTTTCTCAATACTAGAAAAGACTAATTTTCCCAAGTGTTGCACACAAGGAATATTTGACAATTGCTTGTTTGATGCTTCATAGGACCATGTTCTCTTGAATTTCAGCATCAACACTAGCTCCATATGTCCCTACACTGTGACTATATTTATGATCAATAGAAAAGCACTTTGATTGTTCTGAAAACAATAGAAAAAGTTGATAATTGTTGATGAGATTTGTTGTTGAAACAGACCTTCGAATTCAATATGTGCCATATGTCTATGAGACAATGTAATCACCAATGCAACCAACGATGGGCTTCCTACTATGAAAGAAGCATTTACCTGCATTGCTTCCAAGCACCATCTTACCTCATCTTTTTTCTTCCTAGGTACAATTTTTATATTTTTTAATTTATGATCAGAGTCCTTATACTAGTTTTCAATATAGCTTAGTTATTTTTTTCATTGCATTAATTGATAGTTTTCCTACTCTCGTCTTCCTTTATAATTATAGGATCCTTGTACAAAGTTGTATTCCTAGATATTCACACAATATTTTGAATTGGATTTCTTTTATAATTTAAGTCACGGGCTATAGAACTGTCAAATCCTCCATCAACAATAAACCAATATTTTGTATTTGTATTCAGATAAGACATCTGAATACTGATTCAAGAAAAAAACTTAACTAAGAAGAAGATGAAACAACTGCATGATATAGTAACAATATTCTTGACACTTTGAGGTTTTGTAGATGATTTATTTTCCTTTATGCTAGTTCCACAAAAATATGGGCATGATATTGGTTTTATTGACTCTTGTACCCATAGATTTCTTTAACCTGTGTGTGTGGCACATAGTCTTAGTGTCTCATGGTTTTCAAATTCTTAGTAACTTATATTGATGGTTTTCAAATTCTTAGTAACTTGTATTGCAATGTTGTGTTTGAGAATAGGCCTCTTTTTCTACGGTTATAGCTATCCCTTCTGGATCATTTGAATTTTGAATGCTTTTCATTTCAATGGGATTTAAAATGCATTTCATTCCAATACAAATAATAACTTAGTGTTGCTTATATTTGGGAAATAAAAAACACAAAATTGTTGTTTAGTGTCTGACCTCATTAATAAATTACAGAACAAATTCTTCCTTTTGTTGAAAGTTCCCTTTATTTTACGCTCACTAATTGTTCTTCCTATTATCACAAGCACAAGTTGTGGTTATGACTTTCTAATTTTCATCATATGTGATGACAATTGCTATGTTCCCGCAAATGGACATTTATAAAACGTGGTTTTGAATTATTTTTTTCTTTTTCTTTTCAAATGAGTAAAATCAGAGTTTGAAGTGTTTTGTACGGCCCAAGACATTAAATTTGATTTATATGCTCTACATGACTCTTTGTGTGTGTAATATTTCTATTGATTATTTCTATGTGGATTTATTGATCGTTTGAATTATAATTAAAGTTAAGAAAATACTTTTAATTATAAAAGTGTTGTTTAATGGATTAGAGGTGATAAACAAATTATAGTAGAGAAATTTAATGTTTGGTATGTTTAATTTGTAAGGGACGCAAGGGTGGATTTTAGTTTTGGAAGGGATAAATAATTTCTGGAAAGATTGATATGAGAAAAGACTCATAGTGGAAAAGTTGAGGGTGCACTATTCCGTCTGAGAAAGTTTTGGGCACGGGGGCCAAAGACTCTTTGAGTTATCTAGGTTGGGGAGTGAGATAGATTGTTCCCAGTAGGATGGGAGGTTATATCAGTTTGGTTCATTGTTTAGCTTGCTACTTTCAGGACATAGGGACTGTTATCAGGATACAGGGACTTACCGAATGGGAGAAATTGTATTCTCTTATTAAATTATTTAAGTTATGGAAAAATTAATTTTAAACTAAATTGCTTAGTATGGAATTGAAAAGGAGTTATTTGTCTACATAAAACAACACAATAGAATGATATTAGTATTTAGTTTTCTTAATACCAAATGTTATGCACATTGCATAGAATAATAAATAGAATAGGAAACAATAGTTTAAAGTCTGTTTACATCTTCTTGAAATGATTTAAAATAGTTATGGACACTGTAGGACCTCTTACATGTTTCTTCTATATTTTTTTGAAAATTTTCAAACTTGGAATTATTTGATGTTTGATTGGATATAAGGGTGGTGACGTAATATGCTTGAGGTTATGTTGACAATTGTTAATTAATAATTGCATCTCAAAGAATCCTACATTGTGTACACCATTGTAAGGACAAGGCTTTCCCTAAGAGAGAAAATAGTGGCAAAAGCAACATTTTGGCTTATAAATCCAAACCAGTTTCCAATTACAACTCCTAGGTTTCCACTCTATTTTTTTTAGTTCCTTTAAATTTGTTGGATTTTGAAAAGAAGAGAATATCCTTAGTTAATGACTTATCTATTAGTGATTTTTCACAATTTCTCATAGTGGGATTAAGCTAAAGTTCCAAATTGGATCTTCCATAGGTAATGGACTATGATTTTCGATGCACAATCTTTAATATAAATAGATTTCAAGCCAATGCATTTATCTTCACATTTTGACGAGTTATTACAGGGTGAATCCATGAAGACGGGTGTCTATTTTGGAGGGTCTTATGAGAAAATAAATCTGACTTTTTCATGTTTTTCAACTTTGGACGAACAAAAGTCATACTATTGTTTAGAATTTCACTTTTCAGTAAAAAGAAAACTTTTAGAGAATTATGTTAGCTTTCTATTCATTATTTCTTCAAAAAAATTTATTGAGATTTGATATGTCAATTTGGAAAATGTTTGATAGTATGTTCTTATAAAATGAGAGGACAAAAAAATAGTCATGTTTTTTTACGGGCCTGAAATCATTGTTAAACTTGTGTTTTGTAAGAAAAAAATATGCTACGACAGTCTACACAAAATGTACTACTGCATGACTATAATTTTGTAACCAATGGATCTATATACTAATTATTATATACTTTTTTGAATTCGATCAATGGTGAAAGCTTTTCGATTTTCGACATGTTTTGTTTGATGAGACATTTTTCTTAATTTACACTAAAACTAAAACATCTAAGAATACTCTTTTGAAGTAGACACTCCAATTAACTACACCATATTTTTTTCAATTTTTTTATGGTGTATTTTTAAAGTTATGGATTGTTCATTTCACAGCATTTTGAAAGCAATGAAACCAAACTCGACACATGTTAACAAAAAAATTAATTACAATTATCAAATCTCACCTAAACACAACAAAATATATACCAACAGAGAGTAGATTCAATGACTAAACTAATGGTATCACATCCGACAATTGATTTGCACTGTAACATATGGTTTTTCCCTTCTGAAAATAGAGAAGCCTGAAAATAGTGAAGTTTTCAGGTCTCAGATATTATTCATTATTCGGCCGAATAACTATTTTCAGTTAGAAAACCATTAAAATTAACAACAGTTGTTCGGCCGAAAAACAAAACACAAAAAGAATTTCATTCGCCAAAAAAAATAAAAAAAAAATTGTATAAATAAATCTAAACGAGTCATTATTTCACATCTTTTATTTTCCGTAGAGGTCTGTATAACATATTTTTGAAGGGCTTTTTTCAAAGGAGATTTCTTTCCAAGGAGTTCTTATTTCTTTCCAATGGGTTTTTTTAAAGAAGATTTATTTCCAAGGAATTCTTATTTCTTTCCAAGCGGTTTTTTCAAAGCAGATTTATTGCCAATGAGTTCTTATTTCTTTCCAAAGAGTTTTTCTTCAAAGTAGATTTCTTTCCAAGGAGTTTTTTATTTCTTTCCAAAGATATTTCTTATTTCTTTTCAAAGGTTTTTTTTAAAGGAAATTTCTTTCCAAGGAGTTTTTCTTCGAAGGAATCTTACAAGATTTTTATAAGGTGAAGTAAATTTCAGTTCATGTTTTTATAAATGGTTGAAAGACTCAAAAAAGTAAATTTAGTAACTGTTTTAAATTTTAAATTTTATTTTTATTTTTTTAGAAAGTGATGATTTTTTAATTTGACCTCTACAGATTAAACAATCATGGGCAGTAAGAGAAACCTCCAAATAAAAAGTGATTGTAAACATGATGATGATGCTCATAGGAAAGAGAAAGACTCAGATATCATGCCAAAAAATCAAGGGTTGCACAAATAGAAGAGACAATTATTGAAGATCTAAATACAGATTTACATGAATATGTTGATGAAATGGATATTGAAAATAGAGTACAAGAAGAACAAATTGAAGCTGAAAAGACCATTGTTGAAGATGTAAATAGGGATTTACATGCTAATGTTGATGAAGTCAATATTAAAGATCGAGTTCAAGAACAAGAAATTGGACCTAGTATGTATATATCATGTATTTTCCAAATTCATTTTTTATAATGAATTGTATTTTTGGATATATGTTATATTAAATTTAACTTAATGTATAGATGCTTTCACCATTGATGATTAAATGTTAGAAGACATTGATTGTGACAAATATGGAGAAAAAATAGCCACACATGTTGCATGATAACGTGCTATGCAAATTTATGATGATATTCTCAAACAATATTCAATAGCAAGACAAGCGCAAATTTTGAGATGTTTATTAGTGTCCAAGAAGTTAAGAGGTGCTACGTCATTATTGGGTATTCATAAGGCAACAAAAGAGTCAAAATTAAAACATAATGTGATAGAAAATATAAGTGATGCAATAATTTTTTTTGGAAAATCCAGGAAGAAAGGTACCAAAGTTGCACGTATAGCAATTCAGACAGTAATTATTTCAGCTAGTAATAGACAAAATTGTTTGACAACACAACTAGCAAAAACAATAGGAACCTCAAGAAAGACATTATACAAACATAACAAATTCAGAATGTAAATAGATGAAAATGATGAACTTGCTTGTTGGGAAATTATTTGTAGATGTCCTTACAAAGATAGAATGAGAGAAGGTGTTAAAGATATTGTACATAAATATTGGTTGGAACATGCTTGTGTTTCACCAAATTCAAGGGATGTGATACGACAAAGAGTATCATGAAATGAATACGAAATCCATGGAAAACATATAATGGAAATGACACAAGTACAATTGTTCAATAAATTCAAGGAGGATCATCGTGGAATTAATATGTCAATCACTACATTTGCGTAACAAAAAACATGGTATGTTAGAACTATTACTATTCATGACACATATTGTTGTCGTTATCATGTGCAATTTGAATTATATTACGACACTTTTCTTGAATTTGGTAAAAAAAAATTGGATAAATTCACCACCTCTGCCCACAATATGTGAATTCATATCTCAAATTCTATGTGAGAGAGGTCACGATAAACTATTTTACAATAAGAAATGTGTCAATGGAAAACATTGTCATCATTGTGGAAATCTAGTTTTTTTCCGCAATAAATATCCTATTGATAATTATTAGTCGCTGTCAAATGTAACCGTTGATTGGAGAAGATATGAATACATAAATTATGATACAAGTTCTAGTGATGCACATTCCGAACGAATTGATTTGCGAGAAGATAAAATATGTGTGACAAATTTTCTAAAGAAAATTGAAAGTGAAATTTATAAATACACCAAGCATTCACATAGAGAACGATGGCAAGACCTTCAATTCAAACAGTCTTGTGAAATTTTTCCACTCGAAACAATTTTGTCTGTGGTTGATTTTGTAGAAAACTACACATTTGCTACACAAAAGCAGATATATAGTGAATACTATCATTATGACCAAGTTTCAATATTTGTCCATGTTTTATATAGAAATTCTCAACACGATGTTGATGGCATTGAAATCACGTGTGACAATCGATATGTGATTAAAGAATATCATTTTTATATCAGTGATTATCATACACATGATCCACATTTTGTTCATCATTATATTGAAAATATTTTCTATGAATCTTTAAAAAGACATGAAATTAAATTCAATGAACATTGGATATGGTCGGATGGATGTGCGGGACAATTTAAATCTTCACGATCATTTTTTTGGTTATGTCGACTTCATAAAGCATCGAACATTGAACATCGTTGGAATTTCTTTGAAACTGGACATGGAAAAGGTGAACATGATGGTGCAGGAGCATGTGTAAAAAGAGCACTTTGAAGATGGAAATGAACCATTCTTCCACGCAATTTCATTCAGCTGCAAAAGTTGTCCAATGGTTTCAATTACATCTAAGCCATGATTATAATCAACAATCAAAATATGTGCACAGGTATGTACACGGTTTTTTTAATTTATATTAATTGTCAATTTAAAAAAATGTTATTTGCAAGTCTATCATTTAAGTATATGTACACTAACATTAAAAGTTGTCCTTTGTGATTTTACATATATTGTGTAGGTTCTTTTGGCTTATTGGAATCCAAGATATAGATAGATCAATCCCATATGAGGCTGGAACCATACATGGGACTAGATATTTACACTACATTCAAACAAAAGCCTTCCAAAACGTGTTTGCATTTGAAAGTAGAAAGCAATCATGCTTTTGTCATATTTGCACTGAAAATGTTGAATCTACAGAAGTTTGTGAAAACATAACGAACAACTACGTAAAACATTGGAAACACAGATATTAATCCAAAGGGAAAAATGCCACTAGAAAGTTTAGAAGAATTAGAATCAGAAGAAATAGCAATATCATCTGATGGCGATAGAATTTCAGATCTTGTTAGAGAAGGTAATGAAATAAACTAAAAACAATGATTTTTCATTTCATATAAATTATGTATATATATAAAACTTACAAATTCTTTGTTGATTGTTCATTGTTGTCCATCACCTTATGTGTATAGTCAATTTAATTGATTTAAAAACCCGGATGTCAATTGTAATTTGCATAGGAGATGTTTTCGGTGTGATTGCACCTTTAGACAACAAAGAAAAGGTGAAATTTTATTTGATGCGATGCACTGAAGGAAAGATCAAGTTATTGGAGGACTACGATGAAAAAGGATTTACATGTGAGAGAGGATCCATCATTTTAAAAGGTTATTTTTTCAACAAACCCATATGACTGAAAATTATGTCTACTTTCAAGATTATGAACCTGATGTTATATGTTGTCAATATAGTCATTTAGTATGTGCATCTCGAATCAAATAAGTACAAGTTTCATCGAAAAAAAACTAGAAAATGGAAAATGTCCAAATATGACCATGAACGAATAATTGAGGACGACATTCCATTGCGATGTTTTTAATTATATCGGAAATGAATTGATCATGGTTAAGAGAACTAAAGGAGACCCATGGCATCATTTTAGCATAAATACTAGTCAACCACAATTAGAAGTGGCTCAACCATCCATTATTGTAATGGATTTTGACAATGCACCCATAGTTACTGTGCAAGCGAGTGAAGAATATGATAGGACATGAGGTTGCCTCTCTGTGGAAGATGATTGTGTAAGATTTGATGATGATGAATAGGAGTGTAAAAATCAACTTCGAATTCAAATTATAAAGTACACATTTTACTTGTTTTGTACATGTCAAATGTTGTGTACAATATATTTTTATATTGAGAACTATGGCTATGATCTTGAGGTGTCAGATTTTTATTTATGTTTTATAAGCTTGTGTTTATGATTGTGTATGCTTGAATATGGATGATGGCATGATGACTTGGTGTGTTATTTGGTAATGTGTAAGAAGATGGCATCGAGGTTGAGATGCCATTAATAAAATGATTGTATTTTAGCATGTTGAAATCGATTCGATAATTATTTGCTAATGAGAACTTTAATAAAAGTTAGGAAAAGTTGGAAAATGTTATCTTTCATCTATGGAATGATATTGATTGCAAATGTAATTTTACAAGTAATGTATGAGAACTAGAGTAAGAGTTTAAACATGATCGTAAAAACATTGTTAATTATTAAGAATGATTGCTTAAAGATTCTTGGACATGATTGAGTAATTATGTTATGTCATGTTAAAATATGGACATGTGGTGTATGACTTAATGATGTAGGATTAAATTGTTTAAGAAATGTTTGAAAATGATGGAGAATTCTTTATAACAAGTTGATTGTCTATTATTACCTCTATTAGATTAAGCTAATTGAGTCCATTATATTGGGGGATCTATGGTATTTAAGTATGTGAAGGAAATCCTAAGTTGGAATCCTTATAAATTTTGATGTGGTTGTATAGTTGAAACCATTTGACCTTGATTGAAATTGAAGGATTTTAGGGTAATATGCATGGTCTTTAATGTGTAATTTCATGAAAAGATTTGGATTGTGATGAATCCATTTCATGTTTCTCTAATGTATTATTAATAGACAATTCTAGAATACTAATTGTATGATGAATGAAATTATTATTTATATAACTGGGAAATTATTATTCTTGATCTTGTATGTAGTACAAAAACTTTATTGCCTCTCTTGGTTAAATCCTACTACTATTTTTGGAACAATAATTAGAACAATATGTAGACACCAAAGCAAGAACTTAAAAATAGACTTTATGAAAATAAACTTTACTTAGGAATATATCATATAATAGTCAGGTACCTTCTCATATAATTTACAATGTGTCAATTAAAATTGATTGCAAAAATGTTTAAAACATAGTATGTTCATTGCTTACTCCTTGTTAAGTGTTGGTACATGTTGTGCTCCTAGCTAAGTTAAATTGTGTTAAATTACATAATGTCCAATTTTACAAGGATTTAATTATATTTACTTGAGTTAAAGTGTACAATTAATAGTTGTGATTCAATCACGTACAACTAATAGTTGTTTATATGATCAGATGGAATTGAACAAAATTATTTAAGTTCACATAACTAAAATCATGGCAAATGGAAATAACGATCATTTGATTTTTAATCACAAATAAGGACTGCATGATTGTGAAGCTTATGCTAAATTAGAGCAGTGGTTATTTACAACAAACCGATGAAAATTCATCAAATTGTTGTCTAAAATCATTGCTCTAATTTAGCATAAGTTTCACAATCTTGAAATCCTTGCTTATGATTAAAAAACAAAAAATCGTTAAATACCCATTTGCCATGATTTCAGAAGCATCTATAGTTCACCAACTACAAAAGTGTTGTACCTGAACATTGAACATATGAATGAACATATGAATCATTAGTTAAAAATTGAAAGTATGAATCATTTATATAAGATTCAAGTTTATTGTACATAGAATCTACAACACACTTCCAAACAAACTTGAATTGAATTTACAAACTTGATCTTTTTGATTTAAGCATAGTTACATGATGAGATCATTTTTTACGAAACATGTGTATATGTAACATACATGTACATAAATTGCATGTGGTAAACTGAGAAGTAAAATAATGACATATATAAATTGCAAAAGGGCAAGGGTGATTCAAAGGAAGAACTAGCAAGGAAATATATAGAAATAGAAGGTTGCATAATCATAATCTATCCCTTCTTATCAAAGTGAAGAATGCAAAAATGATGCCTATAGGAGGAAAAATCAAAGATCATCTATTAAAAGACAACCAAGAGGGTTGAAACCTGCACTCAATTTTTTTCACATCTACACTCAAATTGTTTTACATCTGCACTCATATAAAGTTTTACATCTGCACTAAAAAATTGTGCAATACTTCAAATCTGCACTCAAGGATTAAATCCTGCAGGTCTTAAAACTTGTAACTTTAGATTGCACCTATCAAAACTTAAGGCTAGCACATACTGAAATTCTGTAAAGAAAGATTCAGAAGTGCAAACTGCAAACACTATATTCTATGAACTAATTTAAAACAACAAATAGTTAATGTCTACTTTACATAAAATTTGCAATCTGAAAATTACTAAAACAAGGTACATCAGCTAAATAGTGTTGTTCTACATCACATAGTGATCTAAAATATTCTGGTTTGCGAGGATAGGCTCCAACAACAATCACGTGCACTTTACATTATTCATAAAATAAAGACCTTAAACATTAAAACATGTGTACTGGTATCCTTTAAAACCATTCCAAGATTGAACATTAAACTAGATATAAGATTGACTATCATTATGAAAGAAAATTGTAACTTGTACACACAAATTTAATAATACATACATTCATGAACATCATGCAAATCATATTCTAAGCATTTACCACACAAAGTATGCTATGTAATTAGCTCAAAAAAAAGTTACATCATTCAAAGCAAATACAGAATATGTAAGTTCAATGTACATATATAATCCAAAAATAAAGATCTTAAATGTCCAAAACACCTACAATATATGTATCAACATGTAGAAACAACTACAATATATGTATCAACATGCAGATATATGCAATATTGTAGTATGGGAAAACAAAAAAAGACCAATAAAAATCATTCTCTAAATCAAAGTCCACAAATATCCTCAGATGTGGTCTTCCCTTTGTCTCGACAAGTACCAACCTGCAACATGTATAAAAGCAAATTATGAATCTCATAAATTATTTAAACAATTTTAAACTAAATTCAAAAGTTAAAATATTAAGCTTATAAAAATAAAATTGAATAGAATAGTTCAATTATAATTAAAATTACATCAATTCCAATGTCCACATCCATCAAAGAACCAATATCCTCACCACCAATGTCCATATTTTCCCCTATTTCCTGAAATTCAAATTTTGTTAATAAATAAAACATTATGCAAGGAAAATAAACTAAAAGTAAACAATTCACTTAAAACCAACATAAAAAATTGAAAACATGAGCTCACAAGAGATGGAAAATCATCAAAAACATTGGAACCTAAATGAACCTGCATGGATAAGTCATAAATTAACAATAAGATACATAGATTACTTAAAATTCAAAAAAAACATACAATATCTTTCAAACATAAATATAAATATGTAAATAATAAATATACTTCTCTAAGATGCTCTTCTACATTTTCACTAGTGGAGAGTCGAAAATTATGTTCATTCAACATTCTAGAAAACTACAATCAATAAACATTTATGTAATGTATTTATTACTATATATCAAAAAATACATAGTGTCATATATATAATGTAACAAAAAGTTCAATTCAAAATAAATAAAACGATTAAATAGATTGTATGTACATAACCAACAGACCTCTCCTATACTCGATGTGTCATGGGATAAGACATCCAAAGTTGTATCGCGGCAAACCTTAGCATAAGCCCTAAAATATTCAATGCTCATTGCATATACATCATCATTTGTTTTATAAACAAACTTTTGACGAATAGTGGCTCGATCCCTCTCTCAAACCAATCCCACATCAAATCCTACAAATGTTGATGTTAAACCTTCGGCAACAAATTCCCTTGCAGTTGTCTCAAGTTGGGATGTGGGCTCCATCTCTGATTTTAAAGCCACAAACCTAGCTAGGCAAGATATTTGGGGTGGAGGTCGAACAGTTGTGGGATCTGTAAGAGAAACTTTTCGATCATATATTCTTCCCTTTCCAACTCCATAAAATCTAGAATGAATATCGGTATAGTCTAGCTTCATATTTAAAAAAACTCTGCATAAAAAAATCTAGCGAAATAATTATGAACCTCATCATTCCATGGAAACCTACCATAGGATGCAAGGAACCGATCATATAACAGATGTGCAAGTTCAAGGTGCTTGAAATATTGCACTTTCAACATTTTTTCGCTTTAAGCCTTCTTTGAAGTTAAACCTTGAATTGACATGTTCTTTGGTCACTCTCTCCTTCACAACAACCCACTTGTCCAGACCCATCACTTGTGCCCTTCTCCTCCGCATCAAGTCAACAAAACCATCTGTAGTTGGTCTGAGGCCCTCATATACCTCAATGAAATTTTGCAATGACCGCAAAACAATCTCTAGACTTTGTTTTCTCTCTGGAGGGAGAACCAAACTAGAAAGATCATTTTGCAACTTGTCATAGTGAGATCTCTAGCTATCAAGGGTTGTTTGTTGAACACCACTTTCCCATGGAATATCCTCAGGTATATCAGATGGATAAGTTGTTATGGGTGTACAACCCACATCTAGTTCAACATATGCCCTCCTTGCTCAAACTTCATCCCTATGTGTAGAATTATGAGCCTCTTCTGAACCTTGCTCTACACCCACATCTGGTTCAACATATGTCCTCCTTGCTCGACCTTCATCCCTCTGTGTAGAATTACGAGCCTTTTCTGAACCTTGCTATGCTTCAAATACAAACACAGTTATGTGTAAACATGTGCAATTGTTTTGAACATGCACAAAATTACAATTGATACATGTATTAAAACATAAATGTTCATACCAACAGAAGTTCGAGATCAATGTTCTCCCATAGAAGATACGGTGGAATCATCTGTACCCCTTTGTTCTAACTGTTAGAGAAATATTATACGTTAGTATCTTAATTATTAATTAATGGTTATTAGGTGCTAAACAGGTTAATAATGCCTCCCTAGGTGTGAAAATGGTTATTATTAAGTTGTTAGGACTTGTATGGGCTAGTGTGAACAAGATTACATGGTTTGGGTGAAAGTATGGGCCAAGGAGGTGGTCAAACTAGCTGTTAAGCATGCTTATCCATGCATTTATTTTCCAGCATGCCTAAGGCACCTTCATCCCCTATTTTAAGGGATCTGTTTTGACCAAGGGCACCCATACACTGAATCTAGTCTTTTATCCCATTTTTGGCTATTTTTGGCCTATCCTAGCATACCTAACTTCTACCCAACCATATCCTTCACATGTGTGAGCTCCATCTTGGTTCCCCATGCTTACTCAAAGTTCACATGCATATTTTGAACCTATTTGGGTTATTTTGGAAACCATTTGGTTAACCTAGGGGGGATTGGGATAAATATAAGCTAGATAAGAGTGGACAGTCCAAGTGGATATTTTTCCTTACTATTTCTATATAAGGATGATCCAAACTCATTGTAATATTGGACAGTTAATAATATCTCATATTTGATCATTTGTGCATTTCTGGAATTTTGATCATTTGTGCTGAGTTTTGATCATTTATTCATTCTGAAATGGTTTTGCACTTGTCTCTTGATTAATGAATTTAATATTTCAGCAGTGAGGAATCCATGGTAGCTAGATCCTACTATGATGTAGATTTTACATGGTATCAGAGCTCTTGGATCTATTGTTAGTGTAGATCCCTCCTGAGTGTTGAGAGTTTTCATTTGCAGGTTTTCAAGAGCACCATTGTCACCGAGTGTGCAAGCCACGGAAGAAGATGGATTCATCTCACCCAAATCTTCTCACTCCTTTCAATTACTTCGATTGGAAGGATGAAATGGTGATTTTGTTGAGATCCAAGGGTCTTTTCAGGATCACAATGGGAACAGAGGTTGAGCCAAACTCTGTTGTGGAGAAATCAAAGTTTTTTAACATAATGGATGAGGCATCCGGCCTCCTTTTTCTTAGTATTTCGAGAGACCTCCTGTTTCAGGTGGAAAGTATAGCTACACCTAATGAAGTTTGGCTCAAGATTGAATCTCTATTTGGGAATACTAATGAGATGAGAGGGCATCAACTTGAGAATGAGTTGATCTCACTGAGTCCAAGCAATTTCAAATCCATCCAGGATTTATTCACCAAGTTCAAGAGCTTGGTCTTACAAATCAAACAGTGTGGCATTGACAAGAAGGAAGAACAGTTGATCTTGTTCATTCTTTTGAAATTGGGTCCTGAGTACTCAGTCTTTGTTTCTACATTTCACTCCACAAAGATTATAGTTAGAAATTGGAAGATGACATATTTGGTTGATTTCATGGAGATGTTAACTCAAGAGCAAGACAAGTTGGTCTTGATGGGTTCCATTAAGCCAAAAGATCAAGTACTTGTAGCTGGATATTTGAAGCAAACTAGAGGCAAACAAAATCCCAAATCGAAACCACAAGAGAAGAAGCAATCAGGTGATGAAAGCTCAAGTTCAAGTGATGAAGCTTCAAAATTCAAGAAGATGAAGAGAAAGAAAGAGAAGCCCAAGTGTGGTTATTGCAGAGGCTCTCACAATGAAAAATCTTGTTTCAGAAAGAAGATAGACATTCTAACCAAGATACTTGAAGAACATAACATCATGTTCCATATTTTGCAAGAAAAGAAGAAGCCAAGCTCTCTTTAGAACAAGATCATTGCCTCTATGCTACCTGCAAAAGTAATGAGTTGTATGCTTTGAATACTAGAGGTAAATATATTTTTGATGTCTCTGTTTTTTATTCACATTCAGATATATCATATTCAGAAATTTCTATCTATTTCTTGAAAGAATCTCCATCTAGTTCACCAAAGCTTTCTCCCAATACTAGTCAATTTTCACTAGTTTTTGACATGCCTTCTGAAATCTCTTTCCCACTTCAATCAGATCCTTCATATTCTGATATGGAAGGTAATATGCAGGCTGATATATAGGTTATGACAGCCATCAAACCATTTTCCCAACCATTGAATTCCCAAAAGACCACACAACCCCCAAGTTCTCTAGTTGGAAAATCTCACAATTTTATTGTTTCCAAAACTGTGTCACTTATCTATGTTGGTCTATGTCTTGCATATCATTCCTTGGTTGGACATCCATGTTATTGGATATCATGGGATTATTGTTCCACATGTCTGGACCTGATATCACCACCTATGGTTCAAAATTCAAGTCTCCAGACCCTTCAAGCTCGCTCAACTGTTAGTGTGATCCAGTTGCACACTCTCTTCTTACTATAAAGCCACTCGCTCATGGAAAAACTATACCTTTGTTGTTTTCTGATCCATATGAATCCTATTCTGATATTTTAGAGCCTCATGAGATCTATTGCAGACTTGGGAAGGTGCTACATCAGTTTGGAAGAAAGATACATGGTTTGATTCACCATATGGCAGCTGCTCAAGAAGCTGATTGTGTTGAGTCTTTTGATGTTCTTTGGGAAGGATTTTGAAGAGATATGTTTTCCATTATTGATTATGTATTTAGATCAGAGTATGTATGCAGCAAGAAGCATTCTTATGATGCTCCTCCATTATCAAATGATGAGTTTCAAGGAGCCTCCCAACATGTTTTTTGTCTACACAACATTGATGCATCGGTGCATGATCATGGCATCCACAACATCTTCACCAATTATTTCACCAAGAAGTTGTTCATTCAACTCATTCAAGTGAAGAACAAGACCTGTTGAAGACCTTTTGTTCATCTCTGTGTCATGTCCATTCTTGAGGGAGGATTTTCCCCATGTGGTTTTGCCTCTTTCCTCGTTTTACATGGACAAATAAATTTCTGTTGTAAAAGGTGACTTGAGCCTTAGTTTCCAAGGCTTTATTTTTGATATTCCACTAAGTCTAGCTTATGGGGGGGTGTTAGAGCAATATTATACCTTAGTACCTTAATTACTAATTAATTAATGGTTATTAGGTGCTAAGCTGGTTAATAATGCCTTTGTAGGTGTGAAACTGGTTATTATTAAGTTTCTAGGACTTGTATGGGCTAGAGTGAACAAGATTACATGGTTTGGTCCAAAGTATGGGCAAAGGAGGTGGCCAAACTACATGTTAAGCATGCTTATCCATGCATTTATTTCCTAGCATGCCTAAGACACCTTCATCCCCTGTTTTAAGGGATCTGTTTTGACCAAGAGCGCTCATACACTGAATCTAGTCTTTTATCCCATTTTTGGCTATTTTTGGCCTATCCTAGCCTACCTAACTTCTACCCAACCATATCCTTCACATGTGTGAGCTCCATCTTGGTTCCCCATGCTTACTCAATGTTCACATGCATATTTTGAACCTGTTTGGGTTATTTTGGAAACCATTTGGTTAACCTAGGGGGGATAGGGATAAATCTAAGCTAGCTAGGTGTGGAAACTCCAAGTGGATATTTTTCCTTACTATTTCTATATAAGGATAATCCAAACTCATTGTAATATTGGTCAGTTAATAATATCTCATATTTGATCATTTGTGCATTTCTGGAATTTTGATCATTTGTTCATTCTAAAATAGTTTTGCACTTGTCTCTTGCTCAATGAATTTAATCTTTTAGTTGTGAGAAATCCATGGTAGCTAGATCCTACTATGAGATAGATTTTACACTAAATGGTGATCAAATGAATGTGGACTATACAACAAGCTTGAATCCCAAGGTGAAGCCGACAACCTTCAGTCGAGACACCAATTCCTGATGACCGTGATGACCTCCTACACTTTTTCCTCGAAGACCCCTCTCTTTCCATTTGATAATATGTCTACATTTACAAAACTATAAACTCATAACATATTCAAATTTACATGTTTTGATATTTAAACATTCCAAACATTTAACCTAATTTCCTAGAGAAAGATGTTACATCATATAAGACAAGATAAATATTTTGAGTAAGTGTTGTTATGATTTACTTATGAAAAAAATTTACTTATGAATGTGTGTTCAATGATGATTATTAATAGAGTATTACAACAAAAATAGATTTACTTTCAATGATTCTTTAATTTGTATTAATCTTTATTTATAAAACTATGTAGTAAATAAAGAAGATTGAGTCGGAAATGGTGCATCTATGCTAACTACTAATGAAGTTTTGAGAAGGTGTTCTATGCACTATAAGCATGAAATCTGGTATTGTTTACTCCCTTTATAATAATTAAGCCCATAAGTCCAACATGTCATTTCTCGATGACCTACTCGAAGGTAGAAGATACTTGGTGCATCTATGCTAACTACTAATAAAAATTTTGAGAAGGTGGTACATATGCACTATAAGCATCAAATCTATTATTCTTTACTCCCTTTCTAATAATTAAATCCATAAGTAAAGCCTACTATCTTAGTAAAACAGATAATAATGACTCCTCTAATATTAGTGATAGAATACTATCTTAGGAAACATACTTAGCAAGTAAAGCCTAGAAAAGAGGATCAGGCCAGGATCTATATTTCTATGGCAAGTCAGACCTGGAAAGAAAGATATGCCAAGTCAGATCTGACCAATATCTCTTTGATTTTCATCCCGGTCTATCTCTAGTGCCCAGGTAATCAGTAGATTTAAATCACCTCCATTTTGTCATTATTTCTTTTAGTTTCCCTATTTTTGAAGTTCTATGGACGATGGAGACATAAGCCCCAAAGACTAGTAAGTGTACCATCCCCAAAGCAAGAAGAAAAGGACCCAATGTCCTTATAACCAGGAATGGTTTATTGTAAACAAGCGGATACAAAGGAAACAAAAGACAGGGGTTACATACAAACATAACAACAACAAGTTAAAAAATAAAAAGAGAGGAAGATCTGGTCGAGCCAGAAACAAAGAAAGCATTTAGGTGCTAGTGAAAAAATTTGTCGTAGTTAAATTAACAAATTAATTATGACAAGTAAACTCATATGCAGAGTAACAAATAATAGACATGGAGTAAAAAATATGCCGTAAATTCTGTATACGTGTGCAGGCTTGGATTATATGTTATTATCAGGTATAAAGGGTGAAAGAATGAATCACAAGGAGTTTACTACTTATGATAAAGATTACACATGCATGAGAATAAGTCGTTACACAAGTGAGAATGGAGAGATGAAGGCTGCAAATACAAGTCAAAATGAAAGATGGTGTATATTCACGCAAAGGATATGAAACCAGATTATTATATAATGATAGACAATGCCAACAGAGTATGGCAATTCGATATATAGATGCAGGATATAGTTGTTCTGGTATCAAAGAGACAAGAGTTAAGGCATTTCAGAGAAGTAGATCCAGCTAACTTCGAGCTTCTTAGTATGTATCCTGAACGTAAACGGAGTATAACACTCTTACACAAAGTTTATATATATTTATGCTGGACGCACCAAACTTACTGCTAAACAAACTATATTAAAGAATGATGATTATGTACAGAGGAATTTAGACTTCATTTGTTACAGAATTCATTTGGATTTTACAGGAGTGTTCAAAATTTAAATAAGGTTGAATTCAAACTATTGCAAACAGGATGTAGTCCACAATAATTAGTTCACCAGTGGTAGTTCTTTAGATCTGAAGGTGAATTCTAACTTATGTAGTAGAAGTAAGAAAGAAATCTAGTAGAACTATTATTCTCCTGAAAGATTAAACTCTAAGTCAAGGTAGAATTCACATCATATGACAAACAATGAGCTTACAATGGCGTATTAGGAGTTAGACTCGGCTCTTCTATATGTTGTAACTATTTAGTTCATATTGCATGAATGTTTTCAAATAACAATTAAAATGGAACTTTCACAATGAGTTGAAATAACTATTCTAAGAAATTAAGCAAAAATCAACAAAGATGGACTTACTGCTCCAGAGTGGGTCTCCTTTGAGAGAAGTCTTGTTCATGTATTCACACTAGAATTAAAACAGAGTAGTCTAGTTCATGCTTGGAGAAATGGAGAGAAATCGAGAGAAATACCTGGTTCATGCATCCAGCATCGCCGAGATCAACATCTACGTCATATCAGGGTGGTCGTAGCTCCGCTCCACGTCCATGTCTGCATCGCAGCAGCAACAGTAGGGTGGCGGCCAAGTCGCAGCAGCAATAGCAAGGTGTCTGCAGCAGCAGGGTGACCACATGGTCGCAGCAGCAAGGCCCGCAAATGACGCAACAACAGGGCCCACAAAATTTCGATGGAAGAATGTAAGAAAATGACCACAGCCAGCCTTATATGCCGAACATTATTCGGCCGAATGATTGTTCAGCTGAATAAATGTTCAACCAAATAACTGTTCGGCTGAATAAATGTTCAAATGGAAAATTATTCGGCCAAACAATTATTCAGCCGAATAACATTCCAAAAAAAAAAACTTGGAAACTTTTCTCGACCGGCTATGCCTTGCGTGCACTTCTAGGTCGCTGTTAGTTTTAACGGTCTACTATCAATGGCTGTTCAGTCGAACAAATTAAGTTATTCAGCTGAATAGCTTCATCTATTCTTTTCCACCCCCCGATTCTCACAAAATAGACACCCATGTTCATGGATTCACCCTATAGCATTTGTTTTCCAAAAGCTTAAAACTTTTTAATCCTAAGACCCTAATATAATTTTACGGAAAATATTCTACCAAATTTCAACTTCCAAGCTTAGTAGTTTTAGATCTACCTATCTTGATACAATTAACAAGATAATTGCAGAAATAAAAAGCTACTAAACTTAACAGATTCAATATTTTCATAATAGAATAGACTTAAATGTCATTTTTTCCTCTCTATATCCTACAAACGAAAATTGGATTTTGAAAATCAAGGCCCCTAATCAAAACTATGATGGAAAATTAGGTTGTTGGATAGGATCAATCATCAAATTCTAACTATAACTATAGTGCTAGAGCATTTCTTGTCACAATTACTAATACTTAATTAAATCTTGGAGCTCTTGGACCATAGCACTTGGATTAGAGAAGTTGCACCTAATACATGTTATACATTAACACAACCACTACATAACTATACCCTTTAATTTTGTTTATAGCTTGGGAAATTTACAAGTGCTAAAAGTGTATTATTATAATCTTTTGCATAGTGATAGAAACAATTTCAGCCTCAGAGACTTTAAAAACCTGCATGTGAAACCAGTCTTGCTTTCTTAGTAAATTGGAACATTTGACTAGTTTCCTACTAAAGGGAAATCATATATTCTAAAAAATTTTAATTAGGGACAAGTTTAATAGTGTTTGTAATTTTATTTCATGATATAGGTTGTATGCTATAGCTATTTGAAATTACAAGTCTCTAAAACTCTTGCAACATTGTTTAAATGCCTTTGTTTATTTTGGAAATAATATTGCTAGAATCAGTGTTCTTTGCATTTCAACCTCAGTTTAACTTGTTTATTGTGATTCTTACTAATTGTTCTTTCGTTGTGTAGGTATATGATCACCAATATACCAAGGAACTTCTTCTAATTAAGCACAAAGAATGAACAGAGCCATAAAAAATTAAACATAGAACAATTTGCCAAGTTATATGTCATATCTAAAGTTGGCAAAATGGAAGAAAAGATTGATAAAAGCTTTACTGGTTAAGAAACAATGTGTTTTGGACAAAAGGATCATATTTACTTATATCATGTGGTTTTTTATTGGTTTGCTACATCGTTTAATCACCAATTGCACTCTTCATTTATGGATGTTATTATTATTTTTATAAGAATGGCAATGCAAACAAGTTAAGGTGTTATGATGTTTTCTTATATTTCAAAACTCTCAAGTTTTAAATAAATTTACTATAACATGTCTTCTAACTTGGATTATAGTTGTCATGATCACATTGCATGTATATTTTACTTTTTGGGGAATAGATTCGATTGCGTATCGTGACGAAATTGTTCTTATTTCAACTTCTTCTATGATGTTTGCTCTATGTTTGAGACACTTTTATATATAGATACGATAAAATACCCAATATATATATATATACGATAAAATACCCATTTTCAACTTCACAAGTTCACTTGGTGAAAATATCTAAGGATCTAGTTGGACCTTCCTTCGTTGCAATGGTAAACCCTCCAATTATGAACTAGGTGACATAACATGGGTTTATAAAACAAAAATGAAAGATAACTATAAATAGAAATGTGAAACGCAACTAATAAAATTATAGCTAGGAGTTTAAGAATTGGTTGACATTACAAACATGACAATTGTGTATAAATTGTAATATCTTTACCTACAATATTATAAAAAATGCTATACCTACAAGACTCAAAGAAAACATATAAGACAAAAATAATCTACGACTAGTTACACTTTGCAAGGGTATGGGCACAAGAACTAACAATGGTATTTTATTAACATACAAAAATAGATTATAATGCGAAGAAGAAATCATTTTACATTAATGTGATTTATATACAAGACTCAAAGAAAACATAAAAGACAAAAATAATCTACGACTAGTTACACTTTGCAAGGGTATGGGCACAAGAACTAACAATGGTATTTTATTAACATACAAAAATAGATTATAATGCTAAGAAGAAATCATTTTACATGAATGTGATTTATATATTTATAAAGTTTATATATAACCCTTACCTTTAATTCTCCAACCTTATTTATGAACCTATAATATTCAATAGCATATTTTAATATTAATTAATTTTTCCACTACAAGTGAATCTCTCATCCAACAAATGTATCTGTTCCTTGACATTGATTATTCAACCCAACACAAATGTGAGGATAGTGTTACATGATTACAAATTATTTTCTCACACAAAGGAAAACAATTTGACTTTCTTTAAATACACGTTGGACATAAGTCCTATGACTTTGACTTCTTATAGTTGCATACACATAAGATCCTCTTTTTTCAAATATATATATATATATATATATATATATATATATATATATATATTATTAATATTCGATACGAATCAAATAATACATAACTATTCAAGTCCTAAAAAGGCTTATCAAATAAAACTTAAAACATTTCTTCCAACTCATATAATGACATATTCCAACAACTTTTCACCCAACTTATGTTGTCCAAAAAATAAAAAAGACATGAAACATATCATTTTTCAAAAACATTCACAGAGCCATCATCACAGATATGTTGCCCTGGAATTATTCCCACACAATAGTAACTCCTTCCATGCCTTCCATTGCTTGTTTTGATAACTTATCCACCAATGAGTTATGTTGTCGATAGATGTGCTCAAAGGAAATATTTTTGAATATTTTTATTTCTGCCTTGATTCTGTAGCACCAGTGAAAAAGAGAAGTAACCTTCATATTGCAGTCACAACAGGCCCATTTAATAGTAACCCGAGAATCCCTGAAAACTTTGAGTTCACCGATACCAAAAGAGTTTGCCACTTTCAGAATACACCAAAGAGAAAGTAGTTATGCTTTCATGTTAGTGCTTGTTCCACAATTGAGTCTCAGAGTGAAATAATGATCATGATTAAAAAATATAGCTCCACTTGCAGCACATAAGCCATTTGTAGCAGCACCATCGAAGAATGCAACAGCACCAATGATCAGTAAATTGAATGCACTCACTTTTTGAATCCTTGGATATGCTTCCTCAGTACACTAATCTTTAACCAAGTTTAGTATCTGAATACAAGTGTTTTGTAAGATCGGAATTTTATTTTCAAAACAGGTTTGTTATGAGTATTCCAGATTATCCACGAAATCAAAGCTGGAATAGTAGGCTGAGATCTACATATTTGGATCCAATAAATACAACAGAGGTCAAAATTTTCAAATCCCCATTGTTGATCAAGCTTCAAAGTAGATAGAATCATATTCCAAATTTTTCCTGTAAACTCACATTCAACAAGTAAGTGTTTTGTGTAATCAAAATTAATTTTGTATAATAAGCAAATACTTGGTCCACACCACCCTTTCTTAACAAGATTGTCCCAGGTTTTAAGACCATATTGCAGAGCATACCACATAAAGAATTTGATTTTCAACTGTAACTGTCAATTCCAGAGCCTTTTATACCACCAGTTCTGCGGAAAATGGAATTTGTTTTTTATAATGGCATTGTAAGCAGATTTAGCTGTAACAATGTCAGTAGCTGGATTACCATTCCAAATTAGATCATCTTTTTCAGGAGTAATTCTATAGCCTGCCGAGTTCAAATTTCTAATGTACCAATTCCACTCAATGGCATATTTTAATATTAATTAATTTTTCCACTACAAGTGAATCTCTCATCCAACAAATGTATTTGTTCCTTGACATTGATTATTCAACCCAACACAAATGTGAGGATAGTGTTACATGATTACAAATTATTTTCGCACACAAAGGAAAACAATTTGACTTTCCTTAAATACATGTTGGACATAAGTCCTATCACTTTGACTTTTTATAGTTTTTTTTCCCGCGAAAAAAAACATACTATTGATATTCACTTTAGAATCAAATAGTACATGATATCAGTATAAATACTGTTCATCCATCCACTTCTCAAACAGAGAATGAGTCAAAGGGTTCAAAAAATATTACAATATAAGCCAAAAAACAGACAAGTATGTCCTAGGCATAACTTAGCTAGATCATTTCAAAAAATAAACAATACCAGAATCTATCAGATGTTGCTCACAAAATTCCTCCCAAAAAAGTAGACCTTCAGCACCATCTAGTGTCAGCTTAGAAAGTTGATCATCCTGAGAATTATGTTCCCTGAAGATATGTTCCAAAGTGACAGCCCCCAACTTATGAAGCTCTTCCATAGTCCTATCACACCAGCTAGTCAAATTTAATACATTCAGCACATCCTCCCCTCTAGCCCACTTAATGGTCACACGGGAGTCGCCAAATATCTTGACATTAATCAAACCAAAAATGTTAGCCACCATGGTAACACACCATAAGGCAACAAGTTTTGCCTTCATATTCGTGCCTCTACCACAATTCATATAGAAAGTGTAATAGTGTGCATGATTAAGAAAAATAACTCCACCAACACCACAGATACCCAAATTTGCAGCACCATCAAAGAATAAGACTGGAATAGATACATCAAGAACAAATTTTCCAATGTCTCTTTGAACCCTGGGCTTCACTTTCTATTGGTAATTTAGATAATGACTAATAGCTGTATTATAAGTTTTCTCCAAATATGGACTACAGTCCTCAAAGATCACCTTATTTCACATCCCCCAAACTGCCCAGCATATGAAAATAGGCAACATCTTGTGTTCTTTACAGTGCAGTAACTAGTGTTGTAATGATGCTGCAATATTCTGGCCTCCCCACTTCACCGAGATATTAAAGCTTTTATAAATTTTCTCCCACAGTTCCACAATAAATGAACAATCTAAAAATAGATGTGCAGTAGTTTCAGTGTTCCTTCTGCAAAGACAGCATTGACTAGGATCAATCTGTGATGAACCTGCAATAATTAATTAATGCAAATACACAAGATATCAGAAATAACAGAACTCAGAATCACTTTTATATTGATCACAGGACACTTCGAGGGGCCAACCTCCTTTGAGCAAGCTCAATACAATTAACTTCACGGTTCCTTCAATGACCTCAACACACACTTATATACTAAGTCTATGCCCAATACTATGAGTTAAAACCATGGGACATATAATACTATGGGAAGACTTACAAAGCATATGCGTCCAATACTATGGGTCAATACTATGGGCTAATATAAACTATGGATCAACAAATACTACGGGACGACTTATAAAGCATATGCGTCCAACAACAATATACTAACATAGTAAAGAGAAGGGTTGACACAAGTTCCTAACATCCCCTCTCCCTTAGAAAAAGCTTTGTCCTCAAAGCTTTGGTTGGAGAATTTGCTGCAGAATATGAAGGAGTGGTTCCCCGGTAGCATCCTCGGGTTGCATTTCGGGCCAATGACGCCTTTGGAGTGTCAGGGAGGATTGCTTGGAAGGCTGTAGATGAAGAAGAACCCTATCAGCTGTGTGGAAAATGCACTCAGAATGGTGCTGATCGATGTGTTGTTTCAGGCGAATTCTGGCCATGTGAATATTGTCCTGCAGAATGAGAAGAATCTGATCACGGTTTCGAAGAACCGAGTCAATTTCCTGAATTGGGGAGCTGCTAAGGGTGTATGGAAGAAGAACTGGCAGCTGCCCATAGACTACTTCATATGGTGTCCTTTGAGTTGTGGTATTGTACCACTAGAGCGCTGCTAGGAAATCAATAGAAATAGTTGGCCAAAGCTATGTAGGGATGGGCAAAGGTTTGAGCAATCCCGAAAGGAGTTTCGTTTCACCCTTGTTGACCTGGAAAGTATCATAGTCAGCCACCATCTATTGAATTGTCATTTTTAGTCCCTGCCAAAAGAAGTTACATTATTCCCAGTCATACATTTTGAAGAACCCAGAGTGCCATGTTGATGAAGAAGCATTGAGTTCATAGAAGAGATAGCCCTGTTGAACATATTGCAACCAATTTGGAACAAGCAGAGAAAGAGCTGTAAGAGAAACTGGGTCATCAATTGTGCGAGAAGGAGCATCTGCCACCATATTGTCCTTACCCTTCTTGTGAGTGATCGCATAGGGATAACCCATGAATTGGATAATCCATTTCAGGTGTGTTGGGGAGGAGACCCATTGTTCTAAAAAAATTTCCAAACTCTGGAGATCAGTCTTGGTGCAGAAATAATTCCCTAATAGGTATGGATGCCACTTCTGTACTGCATGCAAAATAGCCATCATTTCTTGCTGAGAGGTAGATGCGACTAAATTCTTACTGGAAAGGTCTCTTGAAGGCGGCAAGCTCATTGGTTCAACAAAGACATCGGCATATCTATCCAAGGAAGTAGTGGAGACCGTTAATGGGTGCATCTGAATGGAATGGAGCTGAGCGATGACACCATGTGAATTCTTCTTAAGGACTTTTTCCAGGCGATGTGAACTGATGATGCAGAGAGACCCTGGTTGTAAGCCCATTAATTTGTGTTGTGCCCCATTGACTGAAAATTGCATCCAAAATTCAGCAAAATGCCATAAGATGGGGCCAAGTGTGCATAACCATTAAACACCCAAAACCACATCACATCCTCCTAAGGAAAAGGCAAACATGTCAGAGCGCAGGTTATAATCTTCCATAGATATACACACATTGTGACACTTCCCCTTGCAAGGTAAGGTGCCCCCATTGGCAACCATGACTTCAAAGTTGGAGCAAGGATGGACAAAACAATCAGCCTGTTTGGCAATCCAAGGGTCAATGAAGTTATGAGTGCTACCAGAATCAATGAGTATGGTAAGAGGGAGCTTTTTGAAGTATCCCCTAACCTGCATTGTTTGTGGGGTTGTGACACTGGTAACAGCATGGAGAGAGATCGCGGGTGGGTCGTCCTGAGATGGGGTGTCAACAGGCGGGTGTTGAATGTCGACCTAATCATCTACTGTATCTGGAGCTTCTTCACCAAGTTCAGAGGTAGGTAGAGAATCCACATCCAAGAGATAGAGCTTTTGTTGACACATATATGTCCCCGAGTGAATTTCTCATCACAATTATAACAAAGTCCTTTTTCTCGGCATGCCTGCATCTCGGTTTTAGACAAATGCTTGATAGGAGTTGGTCGAGGAGCTGGCGGGATGGGAGGTCGTTGAGAACCCATATTTTGGAAGGGAACAAAAGTGGGTTTGGAGCATTGTTGGGCTGCAAGCTTGTCTTCTGCCAACTTAGCCAGCCCTAAGACTTCCATCATTGTGTTGGGACAGAACATTTTAACCTCTGACCAGATTTCATCCTTAAGACCACTGATAAAACAACTCCTCTAAAATTCATCAGACAATCCTTTTGTCTGATTGGCGAGTTTCTCAAATTCTGTTTGATACTCTCTCACTGTGCCAGTTTGGTGAAGTTTAGTGAGTGCTCCTGTGAAGTCGTCAAAAGCACTAGGACCAAATCGTGGCAAAAAGAGTTGGCAAAAATCTATCCAGTTTGGCTCGGGATGAGCTTTGATGTACCAATGGTACCATTGAAGGGCTTCCTGTTCCAAATGAAAGGATGCAAGTGGAACTTTCTGGACATCAAAAGTATTATGTAGACTGAAATATTGTTATGCACAGTATATCCATCTAGTCAGATTAGTACCATTGAAGCGAGGAAAATCAAGCTTCGGCCCACGAAAATTGTTGGAAGAAGAGAACCCGATGGCTGCAAAAGATTCTGGCTATTGGTTATTATTCATGGCTGAATGCTGAAGATGGAGGCTGAGAAATTTTTCATCCAGATCTTGGATTTTGGTTTGGATGGCTGCAAGTGCTTCCTCCATGGTTTTTGCTCCTGCGCAGGTGAAAACCACAACCAAGAGTTTTTTTTTTTGGGGGGGGGGAATGGATAGAAAAACACAAACAAAAGCTTATTTAGTAAAGGAATATTTGGATTTGAGAAAAACTCGGATGGGTAATTGGGGTTTGACTAGGTTTTGGACACTTTCTGATGGACAGGGAAGCTAAAAATGGGGATATCAGAAGCGAGGAGAAAGAATGAGAAAATTTGGTAGAGAGTGACAAAGAAGCATAATTAGGAAATGAACACGGTGGCAAAAGTTGAAGGCATTTGGGTGAAAATTGAAGGAGTTATGGCAAACCCTAAAAATAGAAAAATGTGGGATTTCTGGTCTTGGGAAGTGGAATTTGGGATAGGGTCTTCAGGAATGAAATATGCAAAATGGGATTGCAGGGATGCCAGTAAATTTTTAGGGAAAACAGAGTTGAAACGTGGGAGATATGGCCAAAAAACAGAATTTTATACTTTTTTTTTTCATTTTCAGAAATGGATCGGCAGCAGCGACGCAGAATGGATCCGCAATAGATGGATCTGCAACGGCGCAGAAGAGATCGAAAAAGGCTGGATCTGGAATTTCAGAATAGATCTGAAACAGCTGGATCTGGAGTGGAAGTGATCAGCAACAGTTCAGCTGAAAAATAGATATGGACCCCAGGCATGTGTGGCTTCCTATCGGTTCAGGGGATTCACTCGGCCACCAATGCTATCTGACAGCTTCCATATTGGGGTAGTACCCCTCACTCCATGGCTCAGGTAAAATTGATAACCGCTTTGCCACAAATGACAGCTCTTGGTTTACCTCACGGGTGGGAACTAGTCAATTAGGTAGAGGTCGTTGCCCTTTTCGCTGGCAGGTCCTCTCAATGGGCCAGCTACTTTGGGGTTCTTGCGGTACTCCTCACAATGATTTTTAGGGATTATTTCCAAGTACTTCCCACAGTTAAGCGGATAGGGATTATTCCCAGATCCGAACTTGCAACAGAAGCGAAAAAAAAAATTTGGCAGACATTCCACCCAACGAGCCCAAGAAAGTGCTCTGATACCAGATGTGATGAACCTGCAATAATTAATTAATGCAAATACACAAGATATCAGAAATAACAGAACTCAGAATCACTTTTATATTGATCACAGGCCACTTTGAGGGGGCAACCTCCTTTGAGCAAGCTCAATACAATTAACTTCATGGTGCCTTCAATGACCTCAACACACACTTATATACTAAGTCTATGCCCAATACTATAAGTCAAAACCATGGGACATATAATACTATAGGACGACTTACAAAGCATATGTGTCCAATACTATGGGTCAATACTATGGGCTAATATAAACTGTGGATCAACAAATACTACGGGACGACTTACAAAGCATATGCGTCCAACAACAACATACTAACATAGTAAAGAGAAGGGTTGACACGGGTTCCTAACACAATCCAGCCCTTAGAAGAAAGATTTTCCCAGGTTTTTAATCTATCCTGAAAAAAAACCAAAAAAAGCATTTAAGTTTAAGTGGTAAAAGCCAATGCCATAATTTGTCATACCACCAATGTCTAGGATAGATACATCTCCTCTTTATCATACAGATATACGCAGTACTGGCAGTAACCACTCCATTAGCTTCATTTCCACCCCAAACAATCTTATCATCTTCAAGCTTTAGGCGTATTCCCACAATATATAGGCCCTGCAAATAATCTTGCCATTCCAACGCAAGAATTGGTGACAACTGTAGATCCAAGTTAGATCCCCAGTAGTCATTCCGCCCATAATTGCCAATCGTATTCAAAGTATAATGTCCAGCAGATTTAATCTTTAATAATAGGTTAGTAGAAAGTCTGTAGGATTCATTCAACCCCAGAATGGGATCCACTCTAATAGCCACTTCAGCTCCAGAACCAACCTTCCAACATAATTTGTATGCTAGCCATTTATAAACTTTCATAAAACCATTCCAAACTGGAGACACCCCCCTGACTTTCTTGATTGGGTTCCACATCCAATGTGAAATCTCAATCTTGATATATTTCTTGTGGATAATCCTCGACCAAAGAGTGTTGCCAAAAATAGCTCGCCAGAAGCTTTTCAACCTTAGTGCCTCACTAAAAACCGACAAATCTTTAATACCCCAGCCACCAACCTCAAAAGGAAGAGAAATTCTCTCCCACCCAATCATCACAAGACTAGATTTATGTAGGCCACCAGTCCACAATAAATTGAACATAAGTTTCCTGAGAGAATTAATCACAGAACATGGGATAGGTAATAATGAGAACCAATATACCGGAGTACCCATCAGTATAGATTTGACCAATGTTAACTTACCACCAATTGAAAGCAACCGATAAGTCCAATTTGAAATCCTGTTCTCAAACTTTTTAAGTAACCAATCCCAATATTTAACCAAGTAGCCATTGGGTTGTAGATGAAACCCAAGATAGGTAAATCCATCCACCATCGTCTGGAACTTAAATGGCATCAATGAGTAAAGCCCCATAACCTGATCATCTTCAATAAGATTCCCAGAAAAGAAATATTTCTTCAGACTAACGCACATCCCAGATGCTTTACAAAAGAGAGAGATGATATCCCGATATTGTCTCCATTCAGACAAAGTATCCAATCCAGCTAATAAGACATCATCCACAAACATGATATGAGTGATGTACAGGTCCTTAGTAATTTTGATACCTCTAATCTTCCCTTCCAATTTTTCCTGAATAATCATTCTACTAAATCCCTCAATCACCAGGAGAAACAGTAATGGAGACAAAGAACAACCCTGCCTAATACCTCTGGAACAACTAAAAAAGGAAGTAGGAGCTCATTCACAAGTACCGCAATATTCATAGTGTCAACACAAGAGATAATCCATCTAATTGCCAATGCTGGAACACCAATTTGTATCAAGACCAATCTTAGAAAGTCCCAGTTAACTCGATCATATGCTTTCTCAAGATCCATCTTGAGAAGTATGGCTTTCCTCTTTCTGCATTTGATGGAGTGTAGTAATTCCTAAGTAATCCCCACAGCATCATGGATTTGTCTATCCTGCAAGAAGCCAAATTGTTCCATAGAGATATGCTTGGATAGGACAGGTTTAAGCCTACCAGTAATGATCTTCGATACAATCTTATATGCCAAGTTACACAATGCTATAGGCCTGAAATCCCCAAAATTCTTCGGATCATTAACTTTATGGATCAAAGTTATGAAAGTAGAGTTTAATGCACCTAACAAATAACCCTCCAATCTAGTAAACTCTACCATTCTGACAATATCATTGCCCATTATATCAAAAAAATGTAAAAAAAGTTCCACCGTCCAGCCATCTGGCCTTGGACTTTTTTCCTTAGCAAAGAGTTTAAGTGTCCTCTACACCTCCTCCAGAGTAACTTCCTGACATAGATCATCTGATTCCTCTGTGCCAAAGAAGCTGGGATAATGCTTAATCACCTTAAGCTGTGATTCCAGGTCACATTTAGGATCCCCAGAATATATTTTCCTGAAATGTTTCTCAGCCAACCCCTGTAGGTCCTGCTGACCCAAGACAACATTCCCAGCCTCATCAGATAACTTCCAAATTGTATTATTATTCCTTCTGGTAGAAGCAAAGATGTGAAAGAACCTTGTATTACTGTCACCATAATTAACCCATAGAGCTCTGCTCTTTAAATGCCATTCTTTTTCTTCCCTGAGATAAATCTCAGATTTCTTCTCCTCCAACTTTTTTAATTTATCAAAAGCCTCACACTCCAAAGGATTATCCAATTGAAGATTATACAAATCATGAAGCTGATCTTCTACCAGAATAAGGTCCTGTCTGTCAGATTTTTTCCTATCATGAATCCAGCCAGTTACTTTTTGTTTAAACTTTTGTAATTTGTAACAGAAATTATCCACAGGATTCAGCTCAAACATAGAACTAAGTTTCAGCCATTTAGATTTTGCAAACTATACAAAGTCATCATGACTTAACCAAGAACTATCAAATTTAAATGGATAGTTTTGCACAAACACATAGTCTTCGAAATGAAAGAACACCGGCCAATGATTAGAGACTTTGTTCTTTCCAACCCACGATTTGTATCTACCACAAGATTGCAACAATGATGCATGTACCAGAAACTTGTCCAACCTTTTATGAATACCCTCCTGCCCACTTCTGCCATTAGTCCAGGTAGGAGTATTAACCCCTGTGACAACATCAATTAAATCATTATCAATGAGAAACTCATTGAAGAAGTCAGATAAGTTATCCAACTTTGCCTTAACCCCCCATATATCCTGAGCTAATCTAGTAAAGTTAAGATCACTGGCCACCATAATATTCTCCAGTTTCAAAATCTTTGATGATTGTAAACCAGAACAGAATCTTGCACGGTCTTTATAAGGGGCATAACAATTTAATATATTCAAATGCAAATCATTCATTTTACAACTACCTTCCAACAGTAAACCCCACTTAGTCCTGTAGACCAAAAATGAAAAAAATCTGGGGTCCCATGCAGCCAATAAACCACTAGATAATCCATCTGCACTGATAGCAGAAACTTCCCACACAGGAAGGATATTGGTAATTTTCAAAATAGCCAAACTGTCACAACACATAGTTTCCTGAAGAAGTAGAATATTTGGGCGAGCAGTAGCAATGAGATTGGAGAGGACCCTAGCTCGCGCAGCCGACCCCAACCCACGTATATTCAGTGTGCAAATAGACATTAGGAAACCAAATTGTAGGGGGAATTTTCTCCTAGGCCCCCAAAAATGGTATCTCCCAAACTCTCAACAACAGTATCAGAGGTGCTTTCAGACATGGCACCCTTCCCCCCAAAAGTAGCATGTAACTCTAAATTCCCATCACCTGACTTCAAACGCTCAGAAATGGTAGCAAACTCAAGAACCGAATCACCATCGACCCCCAAATTCTTCTTGCCTCTTCTCTTAGGTTTCCTAAGTGTGACATTTTTAAACTGATCATTATAATAAGACTGAACTCTAGGGTTAGATGAAGGGTTTTTGGAGAAGATAGGAAGGGGAGTGAGAATATCAGTCTGGTCCGAGGTCTTATAACCTGCCTCATCTAATAAAGAGGAATCCTCTCTAGTATATGGCCCAAATTCAAGTACCTCAGTATTAGACCCAGTAGGTGGAGAAGCAATGGTATTACAAAGCGCCGAAGAATTAGAAATCCTAGTCTCCCCTTCAACCCGAAAAGTATTAATAGAAGACACATGGCTATCAAGCCCAGAATGTGACCCATTACCAACATCAATAGTTCTAGGAGGCATACAGGAAGAATTAGGGCTTATCATTGAGGAATCCCCCTCCCTAGTTTCCTCCATAACCAAACCCTTAGATAAATAACCATCAGGAGACAAAACAGTAGTAGCAATCTCCCCCACTGAAACACAAGAATCCCCAAATAGTCCATGACAAACCCTAGGTTTCTCAGAAAGAGGACCAACATTAGAATTTGACCCACCCAAATGTAGTATAGTGTCACCAGTCGCTGATTTACCATCCAAAATAGCCTCTGCTTCCCTAATACACGCCAATTCCTCAACTGGAATAACAGGAATAGGTGAACCCAATTTAGGTGGTAACTTACCCGGAATATCCAGAGGCTCCAAAGATTCTGCAGACTGAAGTATCTGAGGATGAGCATCAGAAGCAGAATGAACCGGCACCAACCTAACTGGAGTTGTAGACTGAAGGTCCGGGCACTGAGAGAGAACATGCCCCGTTTTATGGAAAAAATGGCACCAAAAGGGGATTCGAAAGTAATCCAAATGCTGACTCCAAACCCTATCACCCCATTGCAGTTCAATTTCAGCAAGAAGCAATAATGCCATCTCAAATTCCACCATTACCTTAGCCGACCTTCTATCGTACCCAAATAAGGAGCTGTTGTCCAACAGGACGAATCTTCCCACAGAATTTGCAATACCTATCAATATATTTTTTGTCCACAGTTCTATCGGTAACCCAGGAATGAGAAGCCACAAATGGCGGAAACCCTGTCTCTCTTTCAAAGGATCAAATGACAGGTGCCATTTTTTTAGGCAAATCAACCCTTCTTTAAAACACCAATATGTCTTTAGAACCATACTCACATGCTCCGGCCATGAAAAGATGAACATCACCCAGCCATTGATGAGCTGCATGACTCTGGGCATATCCCCACATATAGGTGACCAATTCTTGCGAACCCACTCCAACAATTCTTGCTGATTCCCACCAGTAAATTCAAGGCGCCCAACCACCGCCCTAGAATTTAACATCTTAATTCGCTCAATATTCGTTTCCACAGGGATAGTGAAACAGTCTAAGCCTACTCGCACCTTCATAGTTTTGTTTGAGCGCCTGTGGAGAGATTTCTCGCCATGCCATCGATTAGACCAAGCATAAGAGGGTTTCACAGATTTACAATCACCTCCACCGAAATCAATAGAATGTTGATAGTCCCCTCCACCGGGATATGGGCTATCACCCATAGTCCCCATCCGTCCCATCAAGACCCTAATACCAATAACAATAACCGATAGGTGCCCATAGTTGTCCCCTAACAACTGGAACCCACGGATATGACCCAACGTTAAACCCGCCAAACAGTTAGCCAAAGTTAGAAAGATCCCCAAAAGTAGAACCTGGCCAGTATGAAAAATGCCAACAAACCCCCAAAATAGTAGAGGGTAACTGTGATCTGCAGGAGTTTATCGAAAAGCTAGATAAAGGAAACCAATAAGACAACAATAAGTAACTTCCCACTTTTTTTACCCTTGGCTAGTACTAGGCTGACCCCGAAGGGCCAACTGGACTGCAAGCAAATGTTGTCAGTACTAGTCGACCTCCACCAGCAAGTTCTCGCCAATCCTGCAGAAAAAACACAGTAAAACCCTAAACCTAGGAACCTCCTCCTTATGAATGTTTAATTTTACTAATTGGTATCGATAAATGACTTCTTATAGTTGCATACACATAAGATCCCCTTTTTTCAACAAAAAAAAAAAAACATATTATTGATATTTGATAAGAATCAAATAGTACATAACTATTCAAGTCTTAAAAAGGCTTATCAAATAAAACTTAAAACATTTCTTCCAACTCATATAATTACATATTCCAACAACTTTTCACCCAACCTATGTTGTCCAAAAAATAAAAAAGACATAAAACACATCATTTTTCAAAAACATTCACAGAGCCATCATCACAGATATGTTGCCCTGGAATTATTCCCACACAATAGTAACTCCTTCCATGCCTTCCATTGCTTGTTTTGATAACCTATCTGCCAATGAGTTATGTTGTCGATAGATGTGCTCAAAGGAAATGTTTTTGAACATTTTTATTTCTTCCTTGATTCTGTAGCACCAGTGAAAAAGAGAAGTAACCTTCATATTGTAGTCACCACAGGCCCATTTAATAGTAACCCGATAATCCCCGAAAACTTTGAGTTCACCAATACCGAAAGAGTTTGCCACTTTCAGAATACACCAAAGAGAAAGTAGTTATGCTTTCATGTTAGTGCTTGTTCCACAATTAAGTCTCAGAGTGAAATAATGATCCTGATTAAAAAATATAGCTCCACTTGCAGCACATAATCCATTTGTAGCAGCACCATCGAAGAATGCAACAACACCAATGATCAATAAATTGAATGCACTCACTTTTTGAATCCTTGGATATGCTTCCTCAGTACACTAATCTTTAACCAAGTTTAGTATCTGAATACAAGTGTTTTGCAAGATCGGAATTTTATTTTCAAAAACAGGTTTGTTACGAGTATTCCAGATTATCCACAAAATCAAAGCTAGAATAGTAGGATGATATCTACATATTTGGATCCAATAAATACAACAGAGGTCAAAATTTTCAAATCCCCATTGTTGATAAAGCTTCAAAGTAGACAGAATCATATTCCAAATTTTTCTTGTAAACTCACATTCAACAAGTAAGTGTTTTGTGTAATCAAAATTAATTTTGCATAATAAGCAAATACTTGGTCCACACCACCCTTTCTTAACAAGATTTTCCCAGGTTTTAAGACCATATTGCAGAGCATACCACATAAAGAATTTGATTTTCAACTGTAACTGTCAATTCCAGAGCCTTTTATACCACCAGTTCTGCGGAAAATGGAATTTGTTTTTTATAATGGCATTGTAAGCAGATTTAGTCATAACAATGTCAGTAGCTGGATTACCATTCCAAATTAGATAATCTTTTTTCAGGAGTAATTCTATAGCCTGCCGAGTTCAAATTTCTAATGTACCAGTTCCACTCAATAGTTGCATGCCCATTTAATCCCAAGTCCTTTGCAAAAAACCAGTAGGAATTTTTTTCAAACCACAGTCTTTCAAATAGCCAAGAATATCCTATGAAAGCTTGAATTTTTCTTCTATACCCAGAATTGGGTCAATACCCTCTGATATCTCTTTACAATTCCCAACATGCCAAATGAGATATTTTTCCATCCAATTGTAGACTCTAATGAACCCATCCCAAACAGAAGAAGTCCCTAATTTAGATCATTTATTTGGATTCCTTATCCAATTTAAAATATTTCCTTTTATATACTTCACTGAAATAACTTTGGACCAAAGTGTAGAGCCAAATAGACCCCTCCATAAACGTTTTAGTCTTAGAGCACAATTGAAAGTGAATAACTTTTTATGCCCCATCCTCCACAATTTTCAGGCAATGTTAATCTATCCCAACTAGCCATAACCAGATTACTTCGTTTCATTCCTCCAATCCAAAAAAAATTGAAAAAAACTTTCCTTAACGAATTGATGATTAGAGCTTGGGACTTGTAAGAGAGAACCAATAAATAGACATCCCTGTCGAAACGGATTTTAAAAGAGTGAGTCATCCTCCCACTGATAGTAATATGTAGGTCCATTGGTTAATTCTGCTTTCAACCTTTGACAGAATCCGAGACCAATCTTTGATATTGTAACCATTAGGGTTTAACAAATAGCCTAAGTATTTAATACCATCCTCCAGTTGACAATATTTATATGGAAAATTTTCCTTTAATTTATCAAGCTTCGAATCTGCAATTCTGTAGTGAAAGAAGCTATATTTGGTAGAACTCACCAACATACTTGATGCATCACAAAACACCTTTATAATTTCCCTATAGCTCAACCATTCATCAATAGAATATGTCCCAACTAATAAGACATCATCTGCAAAAAGAAGGTGAGAGAGAAATAAATCAGCTGAGAACTTTATACCCTTAATTTTACCTTCATATTTAGTATTAATTATCAATCTACTGAAACCTTCAATGACTAAGAGAAATAAAAGAGGAGACAAAGGGAATCCTTGTCTTATGCCCCTAGTGATTTTGAAGAAACCAGAAGGAGCTACATTTATCAAAACTGTAATGTTTGCAGTGGAAACACAAGCCATCCAGTTTATAACCACAGGAGGAATGCCAATTTGTATAAGGATCGGTATCAAGAAAACCTAGACGACTATGTCATACGCTTTCTCCAAATCCATTTTGAGTAAAAAATCCTTCAGTTTTTTCTTCTTAATCGAATGAATGATCTCCTGAGAAATTCCAATTGCATCTAAAATTTGACAATCCTACAGAAAGCCAAATTGTTCAGATGATATGTGTCTGGAAAGGGATGGCTTCAAACGAACAGATATAATCTTTGAGATGATTTTATAAGCCAGATTGCACAAGGAAAATTGTCTAAAATCCCTAAAGGATTTAGGTTTATTGCATTTTGGGACCAGTGTGATGAAAGTAGAGTTCAAGGCCCCTGAAATGAATCCTTTAGTTCTTGAGAATTCCACCATTTTCCACATCCATGATGTCGAAAAAGTTCAAAAAAAGCTCAATTGTCTAGCCATCGGGCCCTGGAATTTTTTCCTTAGCAAATAATTTCATAGTTTCTTCAATCTCCATCAAAGTCTAGACTCCATGTTTGCAAATTTGGTTTTCTTCCTTTTTTCTCAAAATTGTAACTTGTTATTCAAAAAGAATCAAAGTTACATAATATACCCATCTTATCATCATGCATTCTCAATACAAACAGGCTAAAAGGTCTTGTTTACACTCCTACATCAGTACCTATTACAGATAACTAACTCAAAGGACATATAAAAGTACTGCATCCATCCTAATTTACAAGATACAACAAAAATATGAGATACTTCAATTCTAGAAAACATAAATAGAACCCGTATCCATGATCTGATCTTCAATAAGTTCTTCAAAATATAGATAGCCATCCATAGCCCCAATGGCCTTCTTGGAAAGTATATCATCCCTGCCATTTAATTCCGATAAATATGTGTAATGGAAATATCGGGGAAGCAACTGAACGACACATGAGTGTTTTCTGCCCAGTGTTCAATATTGATGATTTGTAGAGAAGAGGGTCTAGAAGCCCAATCAATAACAATCCTCAAATCATCCATGATTTCTTCCTTCATTAGTTGGATATTTCATACTCCAATAATAGTCCCTGCTCCAGTCATCTCCTCTCATTTGAGGCTCTTCCCCCATAATATGAAATACACTCGTTTGTTATACTACTTACACAGAAAGAAACCCTAATAACACGCTAACAACATTTCCAATCAATGGAAAAGTCTCCTAATGAACTAAAAAATAAATAAATGGTAAGCAAATTCCTTAAGTTTTCTACGGAGTGTTTGCAAAACAAATAATTAAATCATAATGCATTCAAACAAAAAATTTGTAAAAGTTGAAAAAAATCAATTTATAAATCTATCAATCGAAATTTGAAAAGAGCTCATGAGAATGGAACGCTCCCTGCTAACCCTAGCGAACTTCTGCTCCACCTCTGGTCCTTACGGCTGTCTGGTCGCTTCAGGGAAGCCATTGCCATCGCTAGAGCTGCCTCCCCTAGGCCTTGTTCCCTGTCGAGTGCTGCCACTGATCCTTGCCGAGCTCTATCAAGATGGATGCATTGAGATGAAGAGTGCAGGGAAGACCCCTGCGTTTGGAGCTTCTTTGGCCATTCAGGGTTTCAACAGGAACGTGAGTGCAGCGACTGGATTTGAAGCTGGACCCCTTCCGATGGCACTCGTTGCATTCCCGTCACAGCCATGCTTGCTATTGCAACCTCCTATTCGGACAGAGTTCTCAAAGGAGGTTGATCGCGGGGTAACTGTTTCCGCGGATCATGCAATCGCGAGCCAATCCATGGCTACCAGGATTCCTCTAGATCCTGCTTCTTTTTTTTATTTTTGTAAGATCTCTGAAGGGGGCATCCCTTTGCTTGCAAGTTACCCACCTTCACTCCGTTCTGGAGCTGAAATCATTGATTCAACAGGTTGAGGAACTCCTCCTGGGATGCAGAGGCTTATCTATGCAGGGTGGCAACTATCAGACCATTAGCTAATTCACAGCTTGGGGATCTCAAAGGACGCTTGTATTTCCATGGTGGCAATCCTGCGGGGAGGTAACAGGAAACCCTCAGCTCCTCAGTACAAGTCCTTCAAGGAGGCAACGCAGGAGAGGCTCTCTCCTGCACATGGTCAAGTCTAGTCCTCTCACCCGGTCTACATAGTGGACAAATCCGATTTTGTTCCCTCTGTGGAGATCTCTGAACTGGAAGTCTTCGAGAAAATTACCCTGTTCAAGGAGCATACCCTCATCTGCAGGTTCAATGGATTATGGCCTAAAACTAAGGATCTCCTTGGATGGATCGCGACACATTGGACCGGGAGTCCTCAGGTAATGTTGTGCTCTAAAGGTTTCTTTTTAGTAATGTTTTCCTCTCAAGCTAACCTTCTCACTCTTGTGAACAAGGGGCCTTGGTTCTGGGGGTCTGCAGGGCTCTTCTTAACCCCCTGGTTCCCTGAGTTTGACCCTTTAACCATGGTTGTGACGAAGGTGCCCATCTGGGTCCCCTTTCCAAACCTACCTATTCATTTCTGGACTCAGTCAATCTTCAAAGGGATTGGTAACGCTCTGGGCTGCTTCTTATCCTTCGATGACTCTCATCCTGCACAGGGTCTTTTCACCTTTGCCTGCGTCTGTGCCTCCATTGACATCAGTTCAGGCCTTCCTGACAAGATCAACTTGAATTTTGACAGCTCCACCTGGTCTCAAGCCTTGGACCATGAAAACACAGCCTTCAAGTGTCGGATTTGCAGACAAACAGGACACCTACATAATGCTTGCCTACAAAAGAAGCCCCAACACCTCAGGACTATGAAGGCTCACAAAGCCAAACGCTGGAAACCCAGGACGCCCCCACAGGATGAAGATGACCAAAGTGACCAGTTGGAGGAAGAAACACTTGCAGCCAACCAAGAGCAGTGTTCTAATCCACCTCCTCCTGAGGTGAACATGCCTCTTCAAGAAGACCAAAGCACGAAAAGTGGCCCTCCACAAGGGAAAAAAAGACATCATGATTTTTCCTCTTCAGACTCGAATAAGGAACTCCTCCATGAGACCAATGACGCATTGCAATTGGCCTTAGTGCCCCTAGCTTTAGAGGGTTGGATTCAAGTCAAGAAAAAACAAGGAAAAAAGGGTAAATATGAGAATCAACCCATATGAGGGCATTGATTTTCTTCTCTGTTATCCGTAAGTTAGCTTTTATGTTTCTCTTTGCCAATTCGGTTGTGCGTTCTAAACTCTTCTTTTGGCTGTTAGCATATCTTTTCCGCCTCACTTAGCCTTCGAGCTGGCAACGGTGTATAGTATTGTATTTTTATTTTCTTTTTATGGCAATTCAAGGTTCCTATCTTACTCACAAAAAAAAAAAAATTGTAAAAGTTTGATGAAACTTTAATAAATGTATCAGGGAAAATTTTAAGGATCCATACTTATTTAAAAGTGTATAAACCTAGGAATCTTACCAATTCTTAAAATGTCAACTATAAAATATTTGGAAATATTTTTCTAAAAATAATTCAATTTCTAAGGATTTTATATAGTTTATATAATAATTTGGTGATTTTTAGAGTGAACAAATTTTACCCCATCAAAATTGGGAGATAAATGGGGCTTCAAAAAATGCAAATTGGCGAATCTTTTTTTGGAAAAAAACATGGAAAAATAGCCCATGGGCTAAATTTCGCCCCTAAGATTTTCCTTGAAATGTATATCACATTTTTTCTATAGTATATAAATAATTTTTCTAATTGTTTCCTTATAAAATTGTGAACAAATTCTCGTACTTGTTCTTAGTGGTTAGTCTAAATGCTCTACAAATTTGCTTTTTTGTGACTTTTGTAATAGAGATTTCGAAGGTATTGAATATATTTTTACACTAAAAAAAATAATTTTATCATCCCAATTCCTACTCCCATAACCTATAAAAGTCCTTACCTCAATAGTAGTTAAAATCCCAAGAAACTACTACTCACCTCCCTACATAAATAGATGAAAATTTTCACAATAGGAGAAATAAATTAGCGCCACCAAAGTGGGAGGGTTTTGTAGGGCTCATTGGTTTTGGGGTGTTGTGTTGTTTTCGGGTTTCTTAACCAAGTGGTAGATTGGTGGGTTACCGCTCGGGCAGGGAATTTGGTTTTGAGCTCCCTCGTCTTAGTAGGGGTGGTTCTGGGGCCGGTGAAGTTTTGTTCGTTCTTCGTTGACTTCAAAGGAGTGGAGCTTGAAGAAGAATGGACATGTTACATCAAGGGGTTGCTTAGGATTCCCTATGCCTTACTATTGTTCAAGAAAATTCAAAATGGTGGTACAAAATCTTATGGGTGTGGAACTGCCCTTTAAAGATTAAGCTCTTCTATTGGATGGCCATATAAAACAAAGCTCTTATGTGGGACAATATGATTGTAATGCCCTCCTCTAAATGAGTTTGGCTGGTGAACTTTTGAAGGCCTTTATTTGAAAGTGACCCAATTAAATAAAGAAGAATAAATGTTTTTTTTTGTTTTTTATTTATTTATTTCATAGAATAAAGATTGTTGACTGATTAACAATTAATAAATATGCTATACTGATGAATAAATTGTGGAATTGGGAATAAAGCAGGATAAATCCTTATATTATGCAAAAATGAAAATAAATAATTATTTTCTTAAATGTAAATAAATATTGCTTACTTAATTAAATAAATGTTAAAATTGAATAAAACATAAAATTGAATGAAATTTTTAAAAAGTTTAACTTTCTTAATAACTAACTTAAATATTAAAAAAAATATATAATTTAATATGAATATTAAAAATATATATATAATTTAATATGATTTTTAACTACAATACAAAAATTTGCAACTAAAACAAACATTTGAAAATTTGCTAACTAAAACAAACATTTGAACTTTAGTAAATGGAGGAGAGGATATTTCGAAAGTGCAACCACTATTATTTTGAGTAGTCAAAATAGCATCTCACAAAATATAGATGAATTAAGAGGACCCCAAAGAAACACGTTTCATTGGCTATTTGGGTATTCCATGTCATCTTCACGTGAGGAATTGCTTTGAGATATTTTTGGACCATTATCTTTTGTTGACGTCTCTCCCTCTTCTTGCTTTCTAAGTATAGGTGGGTGTGCAAGACTTTGTCATTTCACCGTGTATTTATTTGTCTTTTAGTGATGGTAAGGGATTTTATATTATAAAAACGGATCAGATTTTTCTTATATATTCAAAAATAATTGAATGGCATGTTCACATGAATATATTATAATTAACCTATTATCAATGGTCCCACGCTGTCACTGAACAATAACATGTATGCTTTATTCTCAAAGGAGCTTGAAATTTAATTTTATAAAACAAGAATTTTATATTAAAAAATAAGTTATAAAGCAATAATAAATTTATATTTTAAAAAGGAAATTATTTTGTAAACAAAGATTTTTGTCTCATTAAAAATGGATATAGAAAAACATATAAACACAACATTCTCATTTGGGAATCTAGAATGAAAAGTAATTATTGCTTTACAAGAAAACATTTAAATAATTTATTATTTATGCCATCAACTCATAATGCTTTTATTATCAGCACATCGACCAAATGTACAAATACATATTTTATTGGAGAATCAAATTCTATCTTAATGTATCATTGACCCTTCATGATAAGTGGGATACGTGTCCTACTATTTTGGTGTCTATAACTTCATTTTTAGAACTAATTTCATACAAATTTATATTTTAATTAAAAATGAGAATGGGAATAGTTTATGGAGTTTATTAATTAAGAAATGTTGTATAAGTGCATTTATAAGATAGTTTAAAACTTCAAGAAAAATATATAGGGTGGAAAAGTTGAGTGTTTTCAATATTTTAAAAATATATAGATACGAGGGAGATTTGGAATTAGGCATTATGGAAAGAGAAGTGTAGGTAGTTTATCAGTTTATTAGTTTACCTTTTTAATATTCACAATTTGGAGTCGTCTTCCTCTTCATTATTTGATGTTTAAAAATTCTATATATCTGAAAAACTTTCGCATTTTGAAATGTTTTTTTGTTCGTTCCTTAAGCATTCAACCTCTCCCATTACAATTTACTATGTGTTTTCTCCTATCAATTACACATTAAAATTGAGGGTTTAACAAAACATTTGACAAGAAATCAAGGGTTTGCCTAATATATGAAAAACCACCACCTATTGGAAGAACTATGTAATGAATTTTTTTTATTGAGTAGAAACAAATAAATAACTATAAGAATCTACATCTATTAAAAAAAAGGAATTTTTCCCACTTCTAAGGAGTGTGACATAGATATTGATGTAATTTTGTCCCTTCTTGCTCCTTTGGGGAAGTAAAGAGGAGATATGATTTCGGTAAATTAAACTCTTGGTGCGTATTATATTGCCATTAAAAATATGTGTGTCATGCCACCATAGTAGTCCACGAGTTAGCATAATCTTACAATACGTCTTATAAGATTTGCAATAGTTCAAAGGGGAATCCTCTTTTAGGGAGTGCTGAAGGAATCCCTTTCCTAAATTATCTTCATTGAATTAAATTTGTTGTTGTTTCAAGACTTAGTACCAACAATAGAGCTAAAATAGTGGCACTCAAGTTATCTTTGTATTTGGCTCTTATGGTGGGTGTTCATAATCTTCAGGTTTATGGGGCTTCCAAAATTGTAATAGATTGGTTGAAGGAGATGAGACCTCCCAAAAACATTCTCTTAATCCCTATTTATGATGGGATCACCAAGTTGAGAGATATTTTGTAGAATGTCAGCTTTGTTCACATATATAAAGAAATAAACACTCAAGAACAGCTTTTGTTTAAGACGGGATTACAGGATTACAAGTGGAAGAAGGTCAGTGGCTCAAATGGGAAAAGAAAAATGACCGATAAATAAAACATGCACCAAGTCCTTTTCTTAGATAGTTTTTTCCTTATATGTTTATCTTTTTGTAGCATCCTTATATGGATAGTTTCGATGTTGACTCTTATGATGTATAGAGGACTCTGATCTTTATGTGTATTTTTTTCTGTTTTTGGAGATTTTTCCAAGGAACGTTTCAATCCTCTCTTTGTGTATCATGACTGTATGACTATAAAATCTTAAGATCTTTGCAAAATGTGGTTTATTTTGATAAAAATACTTTGCAAGTTTTTTTCAAGAAAAACAAATATTTATGATATGTCACCATAATAGTTCACGTAATCTTATTATAGAACTTATAAAATTTGTATCACATCACCATAATAAAATAAAAATAAAAATATAGATATATTTAATTCAAATAGAATTTTTTTTAAATGGAGAGGGGGTTAATAAAAATATCTAATCATTGTTATATCTCATGCCGAGAAAATAGTTTAATCATCTACATTATAATGCTTATATTTGTTTGGAAAATAATCTTTAATATTCATAAAAATCGAAAATATTATTTAATATTGCACAAATTTACTTATTATATTATGAATTCATAAGTTAAATTTTATAAAAGAACCTTCATAAAATAGTTTAATAAGGAAAATATTAAGAAATTAGAAAATGTATGAAATGCATTAAATCTAGAGAAATTCAAAGCTATAATGAGGTAAAGTATCTTAGTTTTATCTATAGATTTAAATCTCGATGTATACTTAATACCATATGATGGAGAAGATAGGATACTAGGTATTTTTATGGATATTATAGTGGGTTGAAATTGCCCTCTAGATCCTAGAGTAAAGACCTAAAATTGCTTATGATTGGCTAAGAGCTCATCTTCTTCATACGTAAGGAAACAAATTAATGGCCCAAGACCCAAATGCATATACCATGAGTAAAAATATGCCTTCTTGTGAACCACCAATAAATTATTTTAGGTGACATAATTTTACTTGAATAACGATGTTGAATTAATCAAGTAATAACTAACCATTGATATTTATCCTCACTACCATTCTTACACCCAAATTATAATAATTTTTGTCAACCAAATATAAATAATGGGAATAAACTACCTATCATGAATGCATATACACATTACATAAAAAAAGGTGTATTCATTGATCCGTAGAATCAAGGGAAATATATTTGTAATTGATATTAATAACAAGAGCTGCGAGCAGCTTAGTCCCTGCCATTTGAATCGACGCATCCAAACCTTATATGTCTATGATACTTTCAAAGTTGAGAGGTATAAAAAAACTTGAGAATACCAATTTCAATGTTTTCCGCACTCAGAATTGCAATGTTCAAAAAATTGATTTTTGCATCTCAATTTTTGTGATACCTTTCAACACAATCAAATATATGGAGTTAAAATGGTTATGGACCGATCCTTGTGAATAAATGATTTATGTTGAAGGTATGCCTTCTAGACTTTAGTATTAGTTAAATTCTTAGAATTTATTCTTCATATCTCTTTTAGATTTTAGCTTGAATGACTTCTTGACTTGTTTTAATTTGTCAATTCAAATGGCACAAAATAGGTTTAGTCCCTACCCTTTAATTTAAGAAAAATGCATGTAGCTTAGTCCCTACCCTTTAGTTTAACAAAAAAAAAAGTTATTCAAAATTATTTTAAAATAAATTAAAATCCAAGTAAATTTATATATAACATAAAACCCCTATCAATATATATTAAATGTTAGTATTTAAAAGTTTAAGTATCTTAAAAATGTGAAGGTTTTATGTTTGAAAAATATGAATTCCCAACACACATTTTAACTTACAATGTCATTAGGTTAAATATTAAACATAAAAAATAGCAACTAAGTTGGAAATCCATGCCTAATGGAAATGAAATCTTTGAAAATTGGAGAAAGATAATTAAAAACTAGACATAAAAAATGCAAAAACCCATTATATGAAAACATTTCCAATCATACATACCCCCTCTAATTTAATGGTACATACAATGGATGCATGAACTAGATTATACATGTTATTATAAATATCTCCTAACAATGGAAACAAGGTGTTTTTGAAATTTCTTTGTAGTAAACCAAAGCATAAAACATAATTTCATCACTAATAAAAATTATTGTTTCAAAATGCATACAAAGTGAACAAAATTTTTATTTAAAAAAAAAAATCTCGAATAGTTATTATTGGAAGTTAGTTTTTCTTGATATTGCTTATATTCCAAAAGTAACCCATAAGTTCTTTGCACTTATTTTATACTTTTTTTAATCAAATATCTACAAAATTGTTATATAGTGATCCTCTGTCTTATGATCAAATGAAAGAGATAACCTTTTTATATTCTATATTCGTTGTAGATATTATTTTGAATTCCATTTTTTGACACTACTAAACTAAAAGGATTTTAGATAACTACATTGTGTAATGCAATGGGGTTCACATTGTAAAATTCCTTACAATTAGTATAGGAAATAATACACATCATTACTTGTTTGCATACATTTATGATTCTCATTGGAGTTTTCATTGACTTATTGCCTCATTGACTTATTGCCTACTCGTTTCAATTAAATCAAGCCCTAGACTTCCTTCATCATGCATCATGACACCACCACTTAACTATTAAACCTAGCACAACATTAACACACAAACATGTGACACAACTTTTCACATAGATGCCCATTAATACCTAAATCTCAATGTCCTCACTAACACCCAACACCTCAAACTAATGCCAATTGCTAATGAAACATCAAAAAAATGCTCTACTTAAAATACATACCCATGCATACACTAACATTCAAATGACATGCCATGTTGGAGCTGTTATTACAACATATTTGTGTTGGACATAATATAACATTAACACCTATATATACGTTCATCCTTGAACGCTAGATGTCATATTTATGTCTAAAATATATGATATTTATATTAATAAAATCTTATACTATGTTTAAGAACATTTTTAATACTAATTTAAGTTTATAAAAATTAAATATAAATAATATTTTTTAAATCACATTTAATTTTCAATTATTAGCATCATCAAAATGATACTTGTCACCACCACATAGAATGTAAGAGGGTAAGTACAGATACTAGTATTCAATTATACTACATAACCAAAGGCTATCATTTTATCTCACTATAAAAAAAACCCCAATATTTCCCAACCATAATAGCCTATTAGTTAATTTAATATACATTGATAAGAGTATGACTTTATGTTATATATAAATTTATTTAAAATTTATTTTATTTAAAAATAATTTTAAATAATTTTTATTTTTATTTTTCTTAAATTATACATTAACCTCTTGGATTGGTTGATGCTTCTCATCAATGAGATAATGACATGATTTCAAAGAAATAGTGCCTCTTCTTTTTGTTTGATTACTTCCATACTACCCAAAACTCACTTACAACGATGGTTAACAAGAGTTGCAAAGAAACTTTGTTTATTCCTTGATAACAAAGTTGTATAAAGCTATAAAAACAACAACCCATGCAAGTGCAAGTATGCATTAAATTTTTTTTATAAAATAAATATTTATACTAAATATTATGTTATAATATATTTTTATTTTAAATTTGAAAATAATGTACATGTCTTAACAAATTTGAGTGATCTCAAAATTAATTTTCTTCATGTAATAAATATAAATATAAATATAAATATTAAAATATTAAATAAGTAACATGTAAAGTTAAAAATAAATATTTATTTAAAATTAACTTTAAATATAATAAACACTTGAAAGTTCTGGATTCAATTTTTTTTATATTTCTGTTTGTAAATGGGTGTTAAAGTTGAATCTATAAAGTATACACATAAGACTTCTACTTATGCAAATTTAAATTGTACATAATAGAGAGATAAGGTGTGTACATGATAAGGCTTACTATTTATTATCACATCTCAACAAAAAAATACAATAAAACTTAAAAAATTATGTAAAACTTAGTTTTATTAATATTAATCAAATTAAAATAGTTAATTGAAGATAAAATGAGGATTTATGTTTGTATATAAGTTTTATGTGAACCTTAATAAAGTTAATAGTATTAATCAAATTAAAACATTTAATTGAAGACGAAATAATTGATGCTTATATATAAGTTTTTTAGTGATATTTGATAAATATGATTAAATATAATTAAAAAAATATGTTTCTTCACTAAATTAAAATGAATTAAAATAAAAATCAATAATATAATTATTATTAAAACTCCAATATTAAATGAAATAAAAGTTAAAACTTTAATCCTATCATTATAAAATTAACGCCTTATTAATGCAACAAAATCTTACCCGTCCTATAGTGAATATTTTATGGACCATTGTTAAATTTTATAAAAACAAAATTCTAAAAAATCAAATTAAAATGAAAAAAAAAATAACCCATTCTTTTAAATGAAAGATTATTTACAATTTTAAAATTTATGATTTATGATTTATGTTTTTTAAGTTATATAATGTTTTTTTTCTTAATAAAAAATATATATTTCTTATTATTCATATTGAATCTAAAAACAAAATATATTATATATATAATAAAAAAAATAAATTATAAACAAAAAATAACTCTCCAATTTAATATTAATGATGAGAAAACATATGCAATTCTTATCCTCTAAATATATCATACAAAAAGCAAAATAATGAATATATAACACATCTTATTTAAATAATAATTTATATCTTATAATAAAAAAATATATTAAATTTTCAAAAAATTATTGATACAATATCATTTAATGTGTTGTTAAAATTTTAAAAATTAAAATTCTTTAAATAAATATTATTAATAATTATAGTTATCATAAACAATAAAACATTCTATCTAAACCTAACCATTCATTTATAACTTTATAACTTTAAATAACACATTAAAATGATCCTGCAATAAATTTCTAAACATGTAAATGATAGAATTTGATTCTTCGAAACATGTACATGCTAGAATTTGATTCATATTAAAAGAAATTTCAATACTCTAAACATTAAACTTGTTTTTAACAATTCATTCAAAGTATTAAGATTACATAACAAGTATCTTAAATCTACAACTGTGTACATTTAAGGTTTTAGAAAAAGTATAAACAGTAGAGTTCAAAGCAAAAAAATATTTCAAAATACAATGTTAATTAACAAATACAAAATAAATCAAACATTAATAAATATGGAAGGTATAGTGGTAACTTTGCATTCTATTATATAAGAGATAATGTATTTCCTCATCAGCTAGTTAATCAATTATTACTATCAAGCATCATCCATCCACCTGCTTTCCCTCCTTGACTGGCACTACCAGCACAATGTGTTTGTTATCCATCCTCAAAGAGGTGCTGTTGGCTCTTAATCAATGACAAATTGAAGACCTGGGAGAATTTGTGCAAAAGGGGGGTGGCAAGGCCCTAGCATTTGCACTCTCTGCAGCAATGATGCAGAATCCAAACAGCATCTTTTTGTCAAGTGCTCCTTCTCCTCAAAGATCTGGGAAGTGGCTTCAGCTAGTTTGAATATTTCACAGCGCTGGAATGTTGGGGACTTCAATAAGTGCTTGCTTAATTGGTTCAGAATTTGTAAGCAGCATTTCTACATAGCCATATGCATTTCCTGGTCTATTTGGTTTTCTAGAAATTGTGCTATCTTCCAGAACATTTCTCCGAATTCTATACAGTGTTGTATGGTGGCATTAAACATGTATTCCTCTTGTAAGGATAATGTGCATATCTCTAGAATTGACAGAATCAACAACTTTGAGCTAAATGTGAATCAGCCAATTCTTTTCTTTGATGGAGCTTCACAACATGGTATATGTGCTATTGGGGGTGTGATCTATCTTAATGAGTTGCATTATTTTTCTATTAGACTCAACTGTGGCTCAGGTACAAATATGAAAGCGGAATTAATGGCACTTTGGTGCGTTCTCAGAGTTGCAAACATCTTTGGTTTAGCCAATATCAAGGTTTTCGGTGATTCCAGAGTCACCATTAAATGGGCTGCGGGTGAATTCAATTTGAATGTTGTGAACTTGAGACACTGGATCCTTCGGACTCAATTTGAAATCTCTAAGCTTCAAGGTATTCAGTTTGAACACATCTACAGAGAACAGAACTCTCTCGCAGACAATCTGTCCAAGCAAGCTTTATCAGGCAGTGAAGGTCTTCTGATTTGTGAGGAGTGGCTGGATAACAACCTCCAGGATGGTGGCTCTACTTACTTTTTTGAATAAGTTTTGCTGAGACCTTTCTGTATATCTTTCTGATATGCTGATTGTACTTATTTTTGTCTTTTGTCTTGGCTGTCATATTATTATGCTATTGCAGCTAGTGTAATTCTGTAATATTTTTGAGAATCATGCACGGGAGCTAGTTCTTTTAGCTTTGCTAATATCCATGAACTCGATCCGATAAAATCTGGAAAAAAAAGCATTGTTGATTCATCTCTCCTTAAATCCAATCGATGTAGGAACCCATGTGTGTTTTGTATGGGTAAGTTAATTGTATATTCAAAGGTATAGAAACTGGGGAGGAGGTCGTTAGATTGTACCTCGATGGGTATGTGAGATTGGATCGTATTGGGAGTGCTAGAGATTAAATTTTAGGTTATCAATTTTTAACATTAATAAATATTAAAATTTTGGATTTGGTTATCAATTTTTAATATTATTATAGAATTTTTTTACACTACAATATCTTAAAATTATAGAAAACTTCAAATTTTCAAAACCATAACTAAAAACTCATTCGAAACCTTTAGAAGACTAGGGTTTGTAACTATATTTATTCCGTCAACTTCTGCAAAGCTAATTATATCATATCAAGGATTCTGGTTAAGAAGTGCACTATACAGATTTCATGGCTAATCTGGCTACCCGTCTGGCTACTCGAGTGCAATATCAAATTAGGAAACAAACCAGTGATAATGCTTCCAAATGCAAGCAAAAACTATTGAATTTTGAATGCATCAAAGATGCAAAGACAAGTTAATCTCCTCACCTCTTGCACTAAGTGTAACCATACGACCAGGCACTCTATTGTGCTGCTCAAGATCTTCATTTCTGGGCCTCTTCACAGAACATAAATAGCCTGACTCCACTTCGATGTCATTTCTGGCCCTCTTCGCAGAAGGTAAAGCTCCTGACCCCAGTTCGATGTCATTTCTGGCGCTTTTCACAGATGATAAAGAGATTGACACGAGCTCAATATTCTGAGAAAGTATGCCATTGGAAACAGATATAGCATGGACAGGCGTCTGCGCTACAGCATGAGGATACTGAAAAGCTGTTAGTTGACAAGATATTCAGTCTTGGATTCGATTTTATTGCAGTCCGCTCCTTCTTATGGGCATTCTGATGGCCTCCCAATGCCTTAGAACTGTATAACTTCCTTGAGCAATAGCGGCAAGGAAATACGTGGCCTTCTGAGCCCTGGGCGGAGCTTGAGTTCTTGGAAGCGGACCCCTCTATGTTTGGGACAAAACAATTTTTTATCAATACATGTCACATAATTAAATGGAATTGACTCACCGGATAGGAATTCGTGAAGGCTCTTGTTGGGTAAATACTCATAAACAACCCACCTTTCTGATCCGTCTACGCAACATCCCAGTAGTTTCACCAAATTTTGATGCTTAACTTTGGGCAGAGACTTGCTAGAAGCATCAGCATCCTATAAAAAATCTTCAGCCTAGAACCATAAATAGACTAGGGTGCCACCAGAGAAATGTCACAGCCTCACATAAACCATCGGAAACTTGAGAAACATTATACTGCTACCTTAAATTTCATTATGCTAGGCACTGTGTGAGTAACTTTCGCAACAGGCCACCAAAAACCAATGACATTTACAATTTTTTTTTTAAATTATGGGAATGGATAATTGGGTTAGGATTCGTGGATTTCTGCCTGTTGTGTACTAACACTGTTTACCGTTCCAGTTGTGAAATTTGAATCATAAATGTTGCGAAAGTGTCTCAACAATACATTTTAGTGTAGTACTGACTTATTTTAATCTGTATACCAACAGTGCCTCATATTATAAAGTTTTAACCAGTAAAATCTCAAGAAATAGTAAAATCATAAGGAATACCTTAACAGTATAATCAATGCTATTAATAAACTTAATTTATACATTAAAAAAAATATGACAATAACAGTCTGACCATCCTCCATACCTCAGAAGAAGGAAATAAAACTAAAAACTGCATAGATCGAACATATACACTATGAAATCAAGTTTAAAAGTAGTATGATTTCAGTACTCATTTAGAAGTTTAGAAACGCGGTCTGCTATTGAAGCCTTGGCAGCTGGAGTTACACCGTTTTCGCCGATGACAGTTGCCAAAAATCCTTCCACCAGGGCTCTGTTCTCTATCATTATGGCTGCATCCTTTTCCGGAACACTCCAACCATCTTTCGAAAACGCAATCTGCCATCCCCACCAACAGTTACAGCAATTAATCAAACTAAACTGAGCAAAGAAATATAAGAAAGATTATGAATTGAACTCTTAGAATATAAGACATTGCCGATACCCCTAAGCCGGCTGGTGAAATGGAAAACAAACGGGAGAAAACCCAATAAAGGAATGGGCAGATGCAAAAAGAACAGATTCAAAAAGTCATGCTTGAAAACCTGGAAAATGCAGAGCAAATCACACTTTCACAGAAATTCGACTATGTATTATCCTCTGCCAAATTCACGCAGAATTAGAATTAGGTGGACAATTAGATGCAAATTTCACCTAGCACTTATTTTGAATTTCGGGATAACACTCTACTTGGAACACGTCTTGTAACCTGTCATGCATGAATTTTGGGATAACACTCCACTTGGAACACTTCTTGTAACCTGTTATGCATGAATTTCGGGATAATACTCCACTTGGAACAAGTCTTGTAACTTGTGATGCAATAATATCTAATGCAGTGTGCAAGCAATGAATGATGAATGATAGTTTCATAAAAATTAAACTTTGCAATTAAGATTGAAGTATTTTTTTTTTTTTAACTTTGACTAATCATGGACAATGATAAAATTAGTCAAATCATATCCTATAATTCAATGGAAGTATAACATATTTGAAAATAATAATTATTAAAAAAAACAACAAATCTTTATTTTCTATAAACTTTAGCTATTTATATAGTCATTTTATGTCACTTTGCAAATTATTAGAGTAGAGCTGAACATATAGTCAGACTAAAAAATGGCAGAGACTAAAAAATACATGCTTTCTCCTATAAACAAAGCTTCTCTAACCTGCTTTAAATGGAGGCATTATCTTTGGCATACTTTCAAATACACTTTACATGTGAAAGTTATGTCTTGATTATTTGGATTAAAAATTAATTTATGAAATAAATTAATTTAAAATAAAATAAATAAATAACAAATTTAGTTTATAAACTTATGAGGAATACCAAAAGACTTGTCAAGAATTTTGCTTTTAAAGAAGACTATTTCTAGTATTTATGATTGTAAAAAGTTCATGATAGGCATTAGCCTAGTGGTATTCTCGGATCATGATACCTCGTAAACCTATCACTTAAGTCAAGATGTTAGGGGTGTTTTCTATTCAAACTAGAATAAGTATACAAGAAAGAAGTTATAAATTTAGTTTATGTATTAAGAGAGTATCTAAATATAAAATGTTCATAAACTTTATCATGAATACAATGATAAGGCACATGGCTTGTTTAAAAAAGCAATTGATAAAATGGATGGTTGTTTATTTTATGAGGAATCTAAAGATGGGTTAATTATGGATTTACAGTACTTTTGATGTTATTATCAATTTATCAGACAATGTTTCATAGTAGGATGGTTGTGTTTCTTCCTTTAAACATGTTTTGAAGAATGGGATTTATGTTGAATAGAGGGCTTCTTTGTTAAAAACTGTAAAGATTTTTGCAACATTAATTCTTAATGAATAACAAGATGCAGTTGTTTTCTGTGTGAAAAAAAAATGCTCATAAAATTTAATACATGAAAGATTAAATATGATTTTTTTTTAAATGACCATTCAAAAATATAAACCATAAATGTAAATATAATAGAAAAGAAATCCCAAATTATATTAAAATTACTCTTAAATTGAAAATAAATTAAAATCCAATATACTTAAAAATAATTATAAATTATATAAATTGAAAGAAAAATAACATTTTAAAAGAAACTATTATCTAAATTCCAATTAAAAAAAAAAACTTTCTTTCCAAACAAAGATTCTTCATCGGATATAAAAATGATCTTGAACATTTAAAACATATAACACTTAAGTAATTCCATCTTCTCCTTTAATCACTATTTTATTTTGTTCTCGTCTCTCCTTCATCTCACTTTTTGAAAAGAGATAAATATGCAAAACTGGTATTATATATATATATATATATAATCACTTTCTAATAAAAAATATTTATTTATAGAATTGATTGTTAATACCATCAGGTGCCATGAAGTTTTTATTATGGATAAATCTACTTCATATCGAAGTACATCATATTGGAGCATCAAACGCTAATAATCCCATTGGTTATTGTTGTAAGGGCTTCAATGTAGTTTTGAATCAACTTATGTCTCTCTGGACCCTTCATTAGGAGTGACAGAAGTTACTTACATTTACAAAGATTATAAGTTTATTTTTAAGTAATTTAATTTTAATTTAAAATATTTTTTTGAATAATTAAGTAATATTATATCACATTTATTCATACATGGGTTAAGAGGTAATTTTAATAGGATTTAGAATTAGGTATCACAAAGAGGGGTTGAATATAACGATGTATGCATTCTCCTCATATGTTCTTCTTCATCTTTATTGGCCATGTCCAAAGTCCTTTCTCTTACATAGAAAGTTTTAACATTTATAATAATTTATATAGTTGTTTGAGCATGATGGGGTTCTACATATTATCCAACTTTTGCTTCCATTACAACCTATTATGTGTATTCCCTATTAATCTAGTATTCACAAAAATTAAAGGTTTGATTAAAATTTTCAATAGAAATTGAATGTTTGACTGAGCCATGAAAAGATTTTTTGTAAAAGGACTATGCGATGAATTCCATTTGGATATTAAAAAAATAAACAGTAATAGGAATCTATACGTATAGCTTTTATAAATTATTCTTCTCCACCCACTAAAGAGTGTGATGTAGATATTGATATATTGCTAAATCAAAATCTATCCTCTTTACTATTAATATATTTACTTGGTGATTCCTCTAAGAAAGAGAAAATGATGCATGCTTTGAGTAATTTGAACCCATTTGACTTATGCAATTAGTGTTGTTAAAAATATTAAAGAGATATTAAAAATCTCACAAATATAGATATATATGAAAAGATAATGAAAAATGATTAATTATCTGAAATCAACATCATTTTTTTTTTGTAGCCTAGTAAGAACTTATATTGATAAACACAAAACATTATAGAGTATCAGGTTCTATGATCTTCTTGAAGGGAAACCAAACCACATATTAAACAAAATATTGTCATTATAGGTCCTGGCAATCGAATTAAAACTATGTAAATAGTAATAACATTTAACATGGACTAATCCACTATGACCTAGACATATCCATGATATTCAAATAGATAAAACTAAATGGAAACAACTATAATCTATAGCATCATCATAAAAAATGGGTATGGATGGAACCTTCATCTCACCAAAACTCTGAGGATTTGTTGAGATGGATTCAATTCCAGTGGTTGCCGTGAAGAGAGCATCAAGTTTGGTCTCTAGCCTTAGGTTTTAGGCTAGGATGTTCTTATAATATTCTATAATCTTGTTCGTCATCAAAACCTTATAACCCAACAATATTTTGATTTTCCAATACAGTTCCATTTTCTGGAAGCATTTTGTTTCCTGCACTTTGGTATTCCCTGGATTAGGAACCCAAGGGCCCATATTTTCTTGAATTTATGCATCTTGAGGGTAATCCTACTTCACTTTCATCCATTCATGAAGATTAGCAGGATCACCTTAATCGATGTGAGTTGGGGTGGGTCTTAAATATGAAATTTTAAGACCTACAACTTCCTTTTGCATCTGTGATTTAGATACAAGGCTTTTACCCCCGTGGAAGCCTCTGCCAGATGGTCCTCTAGCCATAATCAAGACTAGGTATCAAGACGCGATCATTAGGAGGCTAGTCAAGAATGTCAAAGGTTGAGCAACAAGGATGAAAACAAGTTGGAGACTAAACTAAAAACGAGGTAACCACCTTGGCAGAGCCAAGAAAGAGGAAAAAATAGATGAGTGAAGGAATGCAATGTAGAGAAACATAGTTACAAGAGGGTGAAAACACAAGATTTAAGCTCAAAAAAATGGCACTCAAAAGGAAGAAGGAATGGAGGAGGGATAGAAGTTATTGATAGGATTTAGGAAAGTGCTCTTTAGATAACTCACAATCTCACCATTTTGAAAACCATTCGATAAAACCACAAGAATAATAAAGGAGCAAAATACTGAAGAACCATTGGAAACTTGTTTATAAATTGAAGTGATCACCATGGAGCCAAACCACTTTCCCAAAGTTTCAAGATAATATTTTAGTGCGGTGATGTGCCTATTAGCACAATGATGAACCTTGATGTCGGGAATGTGACATAACCAAACCATAATATCTTCCTCCACCCATAGGAGTTCCAACCTGATCCCATGAGTCAAGCTCGTAATTCAATACCAAGAGGAGTTCAACAAAATAGGTGGTATGTACATTAGCGTAGGCATTGATTCAATGCGTCATCTCAAGGTTGATGTCTAGTATGCCATATGTCACTTTAGAATAGTCACATCGTTTACCCAATCCACCAGTTATTCAAGAAGTCACCCGATCCAAGATGTTTAGATCTAGTTTGGATAGAGTTATGCATTCACATTTTAGAGTTGAGGTGGTGATATAGTTCCAGCTTAGGTCAATGTCTTCTAATCCCTATTCAACTCCTTCATTTTCCAAACGATCTACAAGCTTGTTGGTAGTACGTTTCACATAGAGATGGATTAGGGATATAATTTAATAAGTATATGAATAAGTAGTTCCTCCAATCCTAGTTCCATTCTCCAAGTCTTAGATGTCTTACTTATAGAGGATCCATGTTGGAGATTTCTTAGCCTTTGAATTATTATTTAAGAATCACTTTCCACCTCCAACCTTGAAAATTTTTGTATGTTTGTGATTTGTAGCCCTTTGGATAGAACAAACATATCTGCAACATTATTTGTTGTAGTGCCTAGTGCCCTACATAGATCCATTATATTCGACCTCATGAATCTCTAAAAACACCACCATAGCCAGTAGGTCATGGGTTTCCTCTAGACGCCCCATCAAATTTCATCTTCAGGATCCTTCAAGAGGAGGGCTCCGAGAAGTGGGGCTTGTGGAGAAAGGGTCAATTGGATTAGTTAATGAAGGAGTGGTCTTCTTCTTGAACCCCAAATCCTACAGTATGCTCGCTTCCTGATCTATACTATTATTTTGTTTCTTGGTCCAATGAATAAGGTTGAGTGATTCTATGATGTCCCTTCTATTTTGTGTCCAAGTTTGCTCCAAGTGACCCTCCTAATATTTGAATATCCTTCAGTGACCGTCCTAATTTTTTTCAATCCTCCAACAATGCACAAAGGATTAAAAAAATCCATAACATACACTGTATTGAAAATAAAACTGAAAACATAAACGTTGCCATTTTTTTCAATAAATTGCCATTTACATATTATTTAAGTCAAACAAAAAGTAGACTGAATGAACCTTGGACAACACTTAATCAAGATTGGACAACACTAAATGAATCTTGGACATAATTTATAAGGCATGAGCTATTTCCAATTAAGTCTAATTTGAATGATCGAGAGATAAAACTCTTATCCTACTCACATAGATTTGTTCTTCGTCATGGTGCATAGTTTACATTATTGTTGTTGTTGTTGTTGTTATTTAATATGAACTAGTTATATTTAAAAATTAGATTTTGTTTTAATTTGTTTAAAAATTAAATCTAAGCTTAAGGTAGAAATTTATATAATGTTGAATAATGTAATCACCTTTGGAAAAGTTGAATGACAACCACTTTTCCATATGAAAAAGATGTCAGTTAGTAAAATGGCATCCTACATACTCCCAAAGCTTTGTGTATCATCAAATCGTCCCTAAACACACTCCATTTTTAATGAACATAAAACAAAGAGAATGTTGTATTCAATAATAGTACACTTCCAAAACATTGTAACCTTGTAATTACATATCACATGTTTAATTTTTCCCTCATATAGAATAGTATATAAGATCCATTTGTAATCCCATAATGACAAAGTCAATCATATACTCCTATACTACTAGATTGTTATTAAGGTCTAACCAAGTTATTGTATGGTATATATTATATTTTGGGGTTAGTATTATGCTTAGAGGTCAAGGGGTTGAAGGATTAGGGATTAGGGTCGTAGCGGTTAAGGTATTTAGGGGTTAAGGGTTATGGGGTTAAAGGGGTAGGAGTTAAGGACTTAGGAGTTATGGGTTAATGGATTTAGGGGTTGGTTAGGGGATTTAGGGGTTGGGAGATAGGGTTTTAGGGGTTAGAATCACCATCATATGCATTGAATCATCCTCATATTCAATGCTATAGTCACCATCACCATAATCATCATCATAACCATCATCATCGATATCATTATCATCATCATCTTCGTCTCCATTGTCGTCGTCGTCGTCATAATAATCATTGTCATCATCATCATCATAATAATAATAATAATAATTATTATTATTATTATTATTATTATTATTATTATATAATCACATCATCGCCATTGTCATGATCATTGACATCATAGTCATCATCATCATCCTCATTGTTGTCACCATCATTGTCATCATCATAATCATCATTGTCATGATCATTATCATCTTCATCCTCATGGAAACATTGTCATATAATGATGACATCCTAATTTTCCACATCATCATCCTCATCATCATCACCTTAATCAACATTGTCTACATTATCATCCTCATCATCAATGTCGTCATCATTTTCAATATCACCATAATCAACATCCTCATCCTCATCATCATCATCATTGCCATCATCATCACCATTGTCATCATCATCTTCATCATCCTCATCATCATCATTTTCTTTGTCATCGTCATCCTTGGCATCATCACCATCCTCCTCCTCCTCATAGTCACCACCATTGCCATCATCGTCATCATTATCTTCATTTTTGTAAATTACCAATGTCATTTTTGTAAATATCTAATCACTTCCCATGTGTAGTTGGTATGATTTGATAGTACTTATGTATAGCCTTGGGATGTATCAAACACAATTGAAAGCACTAACGTAGACATTGCAATAGCTTGCTCTACTAGGAAACTTCACACACATGTATTTTGGAACTATAAATTTTGTTTAAGTGTGGTATTTACTATTTTATGTTTCTTTCCATTGTTGTGGTAGTATTAAATTTTTCAATGACATATGGATTGTTTTTTATAGGAAAAGTTTCATTCTCAACCAAGATCTATTATATCTAATGCCAATGATGTCCCATGTTACAAAGAAACAAATAGTACATGCTCTTACTTTTCTTAGTTAATGTCAGTTTGTGTATTAGTTAGTCAAGTTACATTGGTAAGTTTTTCATTTGTAGTAACTTTAAGAATTCCTAGAATCCTACATCTTATGAGTAATATGACTTATCTTAGTTATTGAGGAGCTTCTTTGGAGTAGAAATACACTTTCCAACTCTGAAGATGAATTGTGACTACATATGTTTAAGGTCAATATGAATTATCCTAGTTATTGAGGAGCTTCTTTGGATTAGAAATACACTTTACAACTTCGAAGATGAATTATGCCTACATATGTTTAAGGTCACCTAATATTGTTTTAAGAACCCATGCTTGAGTGATTAAAATTTCTTTGAAAACATTCACATTTAGAAATTTCTTCTTACATTTTTTTTCAATAAATTGATTACTTACCCTTAATAGATATTGATCTACTAAGAGAGAAAGAGATCTAATTTATTATGATTTAAACATGTAATACAATGATTTTTTACAACATTTTTTTATGGAAACATGTATAAATTTTGAACCTAATACAGAGTTGAAACACATTATATTCAAAGCATGACTACTTTCATGACATATGTATAGATTTATTTGATTTATGTTCATTATATTCAAAGGATGGAATATGAATTCTCTTCATTATTTCATGTAGATCATTATACATAACATAATTCTTCACTTTGAGAGAGGCACAACTTTGGATGGTATCTTGATGTGCCCCCCCCCCAATATTGCAAGAGGAGTCATATGTGTTACTTACATATAATATTTTTTTATGAAGTTAGGTATAAGTTAATTATTGTACACATTTTATTATCAATGTTTGTTTCTACTTTCATAGACACCCTCCCTTCTAGGTACGAGGTGACACCACCGTCTAGGGCTCACAGTTTTGGTAGTAGGATGGAAAGTGTCCACCTTGATAGTCAGGTTACCCACACCTCTTTAGAGCATAGTGAGGAGGTGCCTCATGATCTAGGTACATTAAATGCATATTTATTTCTTGTTCAATTACCAATATCTTTAATTTGTATTAGTATCAATATCATTAATTTGTTACACACATTTTTTTACTGATATGTTTTTTTATCTCACTGTCAAGTAGCCATAATGGACGTGATCCTCTGACTCCACATTCTCCTCCTTGGGAGGATGATATCACATCGATCACCATTAATTAGATCACATCTCAATGTGACTGGATGCACATACAGATTGGATCGATTCCACATGATTGTCCCACTAGATGATCAATGTGGATGATCTTAGAAGCTATTGATGAGTTGTTGGCTCTCTACCCAGGGGTGAGACCACTCAACAACATTTGGAAGACTGGATGTATGAGGAATATGACCCAAGTATTGGGTTTGTATAAATGGTAGGTGGTCAAAGCTATGACGAAAGGTAAAGGTGTGAGGGGTACACTAGTTGATATCCCTCCCAGTAGCATGAGTGGATAGCCAATTAGAGTCAAAGAGTTTAATCCTGAGGTTATTGTACATTATACATATGATAGATTTACTTGAGCATGGGGCACTTGCCCCCACCATGACTAGGTCCCATTGTACTTTGCAAAGCAGATATACGTCGATTTCATGTGTGTGATGTAATTTTATTTATTTATGTTGGAGCCTAATCATCAGTGTTAGGAAAATCTTATATTATTAAACTCCATATTCACATGAGAAGACCAAAAGTCTTGGGTGAAAAGGAATAGTATTGGGAGTCCAAGAGTCCACTTGGGAAGTTGAACCCAAGGGAATATCATAGTATATATTCATATTTAATTAATGAGAATATAGGCACTTTCATGCCTATCTTCTTGTCTTCATGTATTATCTGCCTATTTTCCCAATAGGTCACCTAACAATGGTATGAGAGTTATTTTGACCATGAACTCCTGCTCCTGCATATCCAGTCTACCTGCCATTATTATCTGCCCTTCGTGCCCTCCTCAATCATGCACTTTGCCAAAAATTAAACATTCTTAGCCAGATATTGAGCATTCCTCCTCTCCTCTGGAAACCTTAATTCTGCACACATATTGTTTTCATTTCTTGGAGTGCATTTTTATCCATCTCTGCAATTTTCTAAAGTAGAGCTCATTATGAGCCCGTGGCTTGTGTAGAAATTCCTTCAGAGTTATTAGTCCCTAATCGATTTGATTAGTCCCGCAGGTCTGAGCACTAAGGAATATCAGACCTCATCTCCTTCCCGCATGCGTTACTCCTCACCCACTAAATGAAAACCCTAATTTTTTCATTCTCTCAATGATGTGTTTCTAATTGCCCAAGAACTTGTGCAACCTTCTCAGTTCCTACTACCTTTCATTCACTTGGCATTTCATTTCATGTTCTTATGCATTTTCTCCCACGAGTATCTCTCTGCGCTATTCAGTTACACAAGACATACATGAGTCTCTCCCTGTGTAGAAGAAGATATATTTGAAGAAAAATGACACCAACAAGAACCATTGATTAAACAAAAATGCTTTGTGAATAACCCTCCTGCTTGGACAGTCTAACTGTGTGTTATGTATATACATCAAATGCATTCAAATGATCGAAACCACCTAGGATAAAGTTATCTCAGCAATTAAATAGATGTAAGTTGTGTTCAATGGCCACTAGGTGCTCCAAAGAGAGAGCTTGTATGTGAATGATGGAGACCGTGTGAGCATTGTATCTCATCAATGGAGTGGCCCGGTGTACTCTTTTGAGTTGTTGCTAAGTATTCCAGTGTGCAATAGCTAGTATAGTTAGGTATATCCTCTAGTGGTGACAGTGTATTATTGATTGCTCTTTGCTCTCTCTAAGAACTAGTGAATGCAATGAGCTCACGTGGGATTCACTAGAAGGCAATATAATATCACATTCATTCATATTGGGGTATTAAATAATCATGAAAACCTAAAAATTATATTGCTTATATATTAAGGGGCAAAGGGTTTTTTTAATTTAATGTAACAATACAAAAATACTTTGGGGTCTTTTTTATATGGGCGGGCTGACAAATATCCACCAAATGGAGATGGTGGGATCATGGCCGGATGAGAAATCGGGTTGAGGCAAGGCTCGGGCTTACCAGTACGCATGGAAATCATGTCTTGAGGCATGCTTGAGGTCAGGAGTTTCGTGGTGAAGAGGGTTACCAGCCGATCATAGTCGAGAGACAGTGGTCATTGACAGCCAATTGTTACCAATAGCACTCAGCTAGTTGTTACCAATAGCCTTGGGAGACTCTAAGCCTCCAGGGCCTATTATAGGCCCTTGATAGACCTTGGGGGCTTGAATACCCAACCACTCGTGCTTATTACAGGCCTTTGGAGGTTTAGTCAACCTCCTATAGCTTGTTACAGGCCCTGGGGGCTTCACGGGGGCTTCACTAGCAAGGCAATATCATATCACGTCCATTCATATTGGGGGTTTGAATAGTCCTAAAAACCTCAAAAATATATTTCCTTGTATTAGGGGGTCAAGGGGGGTTTTTAATTTGACATAGTAATATAAATATTGGGGGTTATTTTATTTTGGTGGGTTGAGGAATAATCTCCAAATCATGGGATGGATTTGTACCTGCAAATCGTGAGATGTGTTCATACCTCCAAATCATCTCAAGTCATACCAACCTAAAACTTAAGGACCCTCCATTTTTATTTGAGATTGCTTATGATCCTAAGTTTTGAATAAATCTGATAATAATGTACCAATAATTATCTTGATGGAAGTATCTTATTTAATATATTATTTAGGATTGGTTTGAATTGATGTTATATTTTTTTTCATCTTTAAGTTTGAGTCTCTTATTGGAAAATTTTCTCTTGGGTTGTTACATCGTACTAATTTCTATACCATCAACTTCTTTTAAATAACTTTAGTTGCATCTCTAGGATTTCACTTACAATCTTGTTGGCATGCTTTTGAAAATGTTCTTTAGAATTGAGTTGAAAATCTATCATTGTGTTTTCAAAAAAAAATTCTCATCTTTTGAGCACCATCAATGGCCCATCGATGACTTTTAAAAGATCTCTTGTTATATTTTTTAAATTACGTCGATGGTGCTTTCAATTTGGGTCTCAATGTTCAAACCCTCTTTTTTCGATAATGATATAAATAATATTTTAAATTAAGAGATGTAAGAGATGTAGCTACTTGGGAGTTCCAGAGTTGAACAATTGTATTGTATTTTTTGTAGGCATTATAGTAAAGGATCTAACTCTTCATTTTTTAGGTTGGGGTTTAAGTGGGTATTGAGATTCAATCAAACCTTACTCCACAACAACCAAGAAAAATGCAATCAATCCTTTTTAGCTTACTAGAACCAAGAAAATTTAGATCAATCTTTCTTGATTAATTATTACTTTTAACTTTTTGTATTCTTATTTAACATTTTCACATTGCCAGTTAGGAATAGTTTTTAGAGTGAGTTATATTGGGCACATTCATAATTGTAATTTCACTTACTATATTCAAGGCATCCATCTTAATATTGCATTGGAATTGACATGAACATAGGTGAAGATAAAAATCCTTATTTACATACCCTATGTGCTATCGTAACCATGAAATGGTATCATATACGTTTCACCATCTGTGTATCTTTACAACTATTGCATGATTGAAAATTAACAATGGAGATTTTTCCTTCTCCTATAAAGATAAAAAAAAACTATATATAACCCAAGAAAAGGTTACTAAATGTTGTTAATTCCCTTGATTGCAAGAATAAAGGTAGAGGAAGTGGATGCAATTCATTGCATCTTGTGAATGATCCAAATCGAGGTTATGGACATGATCATATGGTGTTATTGGAAAGTAAGAGGAATTTTTCTATGTTCATTTGGGTTCTAACAACAATGATGTTTTTCCATAGGAAGGTAGGGAAGTCCATCCACAGAAGGGTTTGAATTTTGCATTTTTATGGAGTTCAATTTATTAAGCTTACAGAAAACATAAGCTCTCTATGGCTATTCTTGTATTTACATGATATAAAATTGGTACATTAGCAGGCTGTGGTGTGAAGCATCTCCAATTCTCATATTTTCTAAGCATTGCACTGACTATTGGACTATCATTATTTTACATTCTTTGTTACATTGATCTCTTGACTAGGTTTTGTTTTACGCATTTTTCCTTCCCCATTACACTTTCGTTGGGTCTTCCACTATCTAACGCTACAAAATGATCATTCACCCCTCCAATCCCAGTGGGATCATTATTAGATACTAGTATTTTATTTAGCATCATGTTTGCTTATACTAAGATGTGTTAGGCCTCCTGTTTGTTGCAAATTGATAGTATGATATAAAGAGGGTATTAAAAATGGGTTTATAATAATGGATATCTATAATATCTGGTGAAACTAGGGGTTTTATTAATTGGAAAGGTACATTGGGAGGGGGGTTCAACAATACAATTTTAGGAGGCATTTTCAAATATTTAATGAAATTAGGGATATTTTTTAATATCCTATGAATGATCGTGCTATGTACCAAGTTCACTAAGTGAACCCCCCGTGGGGGGCTTGGATACCTAGCCCACAACAGGCTTAGTTAGCAATTGGGGAATTGCAACATGCAATCTAAATGTTGTACTATGTGCATTGGCTCTAGTGACATACAAGAAGTGATCTCCTATCTCTTCATTAGACCATTAGATGTTGCAAATCATAATGATATGTGGTTTAGTAATTGCATTGTGGGTGAAGTAATGTGCATCCACAATATACATCGAAAGAAGCAAGGTGCATTGTAGAATGCATGTGGGCTCATAAAAGGGGTATTATATCAATATACTAGATAGAAATATAAAGGGGTTTAAAAAATGTTAATGAAAAAATTGATACATACAATATCTAGGGAAAATAGAGGTTTTTTTTAATTGGGAAGGCATATTGAGAGGAGATTAAAAAAATGATTTTGGAAGGTATTTTCCAATATTAAGTGAAATTAAGGGTATTGTTTCATATGCCATGAAAGAACGTGCTATGATAGCCGTTTATTGAATTAAGGCCCCCGTGAATGAGCTATGCATTTGGGACATTCAATTTCATTGTGTGCTATGTTTCATGCTATTGGTGAATTAGTTGGAGACGTGCATGAGCTCTCTCCCCATCTATGTGCTGTTAGTGTGCAACATCAACAAAGGCATCAATGTCTCCATACTCTTTTGCTCATTTGCATTTGCACAGACTTTGATATACATGATATCCAGAGGCATAGCAGAAGATTCCACCAGTACTACACCCACATCGCAATGACTGTGATCTCTGAATGCCTCATTGGTTTCTCTCTTGTAAACATATAACTGTGAGACAACGAGGAAGAAAACAATATTTAAAATGCTAAGAACGTCTAACAAGGCATAATAGTTGTAAAGACGAGATGTATTCATATTGGTGTGGCCCTTTAGTCTAGTGATTTATGTCTCTCAAATATGTGTTGGTGTTGATTGTTGGTATCTCTCCACGATTCTATTGAAGATTTCTCTTCTGATTCACTGTGAATATTGAAGATTTCTCTTCTGATTCACTGTGAATATTGAAGATTTCTCTTCTCATTCACTGTGAATACTAGTGCGACTTCTATCAAATGAAGACTGCGTTTTGCATTGAATTAAGACTGGTTGAAGACTGGTCGGTGTGCGAAAAACCTAATCCAGGCTACATTGAAAATGTTAACAGTTTGCTCCATAAGGTGTCGATACTCTTTCTGATGGTTATACTGCTTTGATGTAATGTTGTTATTGACCCCTCTGCCATGGTCTACAACAGCTATACAGGTCGCACTACCTTCTGTTCAGTAATTAATGCATTTCCATTAGGTTCATCACCAACAGTTTGCGATATACGAAAACCTCTTTTGCTTTGAAGGGGCAGAGAAATAGATGATGGCTTTACAAATTCTATTGTTGTTGCAGTGATTCAAAAAACTTGTTCAACAGACTGAGAAGGTATAAAGGCATAATGTAGGATGGAACAAATGTTGATAAGAAATCTCTGATAAATCGATACACGGAAACTTGGGTGGATCTAGTTTCTCTCTTGACACTTGGACGCGAAGGAAACAACGAAGATAGAAGCTAGGAGATGGAACGATACACACGTCCATTCGCCACTAATATTAGTGTGAAAATACATGTTTTATATATGTTTTCTTGGAGTCTTTAGAGAGAGGTATTGACATAGCCTTTGAGGAAAATGAAATTTATCATTAAGCATATTTATTGAGGACATTGTTTACGATTTCCGCTGAGAGAGATTCGACCCCGCAACGTGTATGGAACTCCATTGTATTCGTTGAAGTATTGCAGCATTGGAGTATAGCCGGATGACCATCATCCACAGTCATCCTTCTTGATTGCGACCTGTGAGTAGAGTGTATTCTTGGAATGTATTTGTCTAAAATTTTAATGAAGTTGTGCAAAGAGCTTCGTGGAATCAAAGTTCGAGAAGACTATCCCGTTGAAATCTTCTATCAATTCTTACACTCTGTGTGGAGTATGGGAGCTGCGACTCCTCTCCAACTAAATCTCACTAAAGAGCACAACCTCCTCCACAGCTAGGACAGTTTGCACAAGTATTGGTATTCATTTATTGAAATTTTACTCATGGAAATTTGAGCTGCAAATGGGGTTGAATGTGAATCTCTAGGTTTGGAATCAATGTGTGATTAAAAATTATGGTGCTGTAGAATTGAAATTATAGTGGGGTTGAATGTGAATCTCTAGGTTTGGAATCAATGTGTGATTAAAAATTATGGTGTTGTAGAATTGAAATTATAGCATTCATAGCACTGTAGAATTAATTTGCATGCTGATGCAGAATTGAACTTGTATGATGCTATAGAATTGCATGTTGCTGCAGAATCGATTTGCATGCTGCTGCATAATTGTTTGTAATAAGCACTGCATAATTGTTTTAATAGTGCTGCAAAATTAATGGTGCTGCAAAAATTAAATTTGCATAGTGTTACATAAAATTAAATTTGTGCTGCAGAATGTGTATGCAGACTTGCATAGCGCACATAGGTTCTTGAAATGCACTGTGTATATGCAAGAATGACAACTCTTTCTCTAGACATCAGATATCATACAGTGACAAGTATTGTGAATACAAATTGCAGCTGGAAAAGATCTAAAACTGGTCTGGAGTCAAGCAAGCTTGCAGCTGTTGCTATGTCAGCTACTCCAAAAGAAGAGAAGTTGTAGAACTAGATCCACATAATTCAAGTATAGAAAATTCCTCAATTCAAAAATCATAAGTGTAACTTGCAACTATGATTGGTTTGTAAGTTCTAGTGTTTGCTTTTGGTACTTACATATGTGTTTTTGTACAATACCAAGCTGAAGTTAAGATGAATTATACATTTTATGTAGGTGCATTTTTTACTGAGACTTACACCCTTCTCTTTTAAGTTTGAATGTGCTGAAATATTACTTGTAAAGGGCGGAGTTGCAAGAATCCCTCAGTTTGATTGAGTCATTGAACTTGGTACTACCTACAAAAGGAGGCCTCAAACTATCACAACTTTAAAGTTGTTGGATACTCTAGTACATACAGCTGTAGGCAAATCAATCACAATCAGAAAAGATACACTCTAAAATATCATTACCAAACTGAAGTTAAGTTGAATTACACATTTTATGTAGGTGCATTTTTGGTTGAGACTGACACCCTTCTCTTTTAAGTTTGAATCTGCTGAAATATTACTTGTAAAGGGCGGATTTGCAAGAATCCCTTAGTATGATTGAGTCATTGAACTTGGTCTTACCTACAAAAGGAGGCCTCAAACTATCCTCACCGTGTCTAATACAAAAGAAACATTAAAGTTGTTGAATACTCTAGTACATACAGTTGTAGGCAAATCAATCACAATCAGAAAAGATACACTCCAAACTATCATTAATCAACTACATAATTTGAAAGCCAAAGAGCAAGATGCACAACACATGAATCAACATTCTAAACTGGTACTTGTTCAGAATAAGCCTTTGTCTGAAGATGATTCCTATCATGTTCAAAAAAATAGTGAAATCATGTCAGATGTACTACCTCCCAAACTCCCAGATGCCAATACTGTGACCGAGTTGTCCATATGAAAGATCAATGGTTTGATCTTCATCCATATCAGCATTATGGGAAGCATAACCATTTTTCATATTGGTGCATGAAGATGAAGAAACCTACAAGAGTGAAACTTGCAGTAGAATATTGTATTGTTTCTTACTTTGTACCTGACAGGGGGGGACATGATTTTAGGATCAAGTTTCGAAGCCTTGTCCCTTTGAAAACAAACACTCACAGCCTTCCTCAAGTAAGTCACATCAAGTGAGCTTGATCCATAGTGAGTTTGGGAGACTTCTAGATTTAGATATGCCTAATTCTAAGATGCATGTATCATGAACACAGAAAAGAACCACACCACATAGTACTCATGTGTTTTCTTTCTAGTTGTGACACCAGGAGACTCTCCTCTCCTCACATTGTTCCTTACAAGGGGGAATGAAGATCATTAGTAACAAGAGAGCAAGTACAAGTGAGTGAGAACAAACGATATTGTGAAAATTTATGTTCATCTGAGCTCTAGATTTTGTGTTCATCATAAACCCACTGATACCGAGAGTTCCTTCAATTAGCAGAAGCCAGTGAAAGCTTCTAGCTAACTTACTTGGCAAAAGAGTGTCAAGTTGGAAATGTTCATCAAGTGATAGTTGATCACTTCCTGTTTTCAACTCTCCAGTTGGTTTGTGGTCATCCTAAAACCACCATTCCAGAAAGAACCTATGAGCCTTCATGCCAAGTTCCAGAGAACCTTTGAGTGAGAGTTTCCGCCAAGTTCCAAAGTTTTTGGTTAGCCTTAAAACACACACATAATAGAATATTTCATATTTTTCTAGCCCCTTTGGTTGGTGGTCAGCCAAAACCACCCCTTCAGAGAACACTTGTATTTACCAGAAGATAGTGTAGGCTTCTAGCTAACTTTCTTGGCAAAAGAGTGTCAAGATGGAAATGTTCAGCAGGTAGTAGCTGTTTACTTCCAGTTATTTAGTTGTCTTCTTTTTCTTGGACTCGTATACACCCTTCAGATTAAGGGGGGATTTTTTGGAGCCTAATCCTTGGTGCTAGGAAAATATTATATTATTAAAATCCTTATTCACATAAGAAGACTAAAATTCCTCGGTGAATAGGAATAGTCTTGGGATTCCAAGAGTCCACTTGGGAAGTTGAACCCAAGGTACATTTTCATTGTATATATTCAGATTTAATTAATGAGAATATCGGTTGCTTTCACTCCTATCTTCTTGTCTTCATGTATTATCTGCCTATTTTTCCAATAGGTCACCTAACAATTTATTTATGTTGATGTCTTTTATATTAGGCGCTATAATTATAATTACAAGTTGTGCTTGCACATTACAATCCCATCTACAATTACAATTTACATGTTGTCATGATTACAATTTCACAACTACAAATTACAATTGTACCATTACAATAAGAAATTACTAATTATATAATTTACAAATTACAATTTTACAACTACAAATTTACAATCACAAATTTCAATTACAGTCACAATGTCTTGTTTTATACGATTCTAATTATAATTTTTTATTTAAAATAATCAAAACTATTTTTTTTATTTAACATTTTACAAGTTTCAATTTTTTTATTGTAAATTAGAGATTCATTTAAATTAAAAAGGGTAAGCTAATACTTGGAATATTTAAATTAAAAATTATAATATGATATCACTACATTTTAGTAATAATTTATATATTAACTTCAATCTATCAATATTAAGAAGTCGTGTAACAAATATTGAATACAAAACAAAGTTGTAGATATGACAAAAAAAAACAATGTTCATTAGATATATTAAACTTCAAGTACAAATTATTTTTGATAATAAATTAATAATCCATTGGAAAAAGTGTTGAACTTCAAATTAGTGTTAATGATAAAATTGTGTGCTAGTCTTGAATATGAGGATGCCTAGATGTTAGCATTGCACTTCACCACCATTTTGTTGCAGTTCCAATATGGACAATATTTACTTAAGAAATTACACTTATGAATTTCTAGATAGCCATTCAAGGTAAAATATGTGAGCAATCAAAGTCACATAATGATGAAAGATTACATAATTTAATAACATATTTATTAAGGAATGCATACACAAAATGTAATTTAGTTAATTAAGAAAACACACTTGTGGTGCTATAATTTCCTACACATATTCTTTGCAACTTTCAATCTCACACAAGTCTGGTTCACAACATTTTGGTTCATAGAGTTACAATCGCTTCATTTACTAACTTGATCGAGATCACATATCCATGCACTAGTCAACATGGATCAAGTGAGGTTATTACATTCATATTGATTCAGGGGTGAACAATCAAATTTTACCTTGTCATTGAGGATCATCTTAAATTTCATTAAGTCTTTAACTCTACTAGGTTTGTAGGTTGACACTCATCAAAATAAAGATCAAAATTGACTAGGTTTAGTTTCAAGCTTGACTATGTCAAATCTCCCTCAATTTAGTGAACTCTATGTCAAAACTTTGAGCCAACTCAACATTAGATGTCAGCTTACAATTGCTGTACCATGTTAGCTTTCATGTTAAGGTAGTATTGCACCAAACTATGATCAATTTAGGAGCACACGGGATCAAAAATTGATCCGCACTCACTGTCACACCATTACATCAAAACAACATATGCACCCAAAATAAACTAATTACTCCTACTTAGATGGAAGTTGTGTCCTTTAACATAGTTATTACTTTATACATAATCCATGGAATTTATGTCCTTTAACATAGTTATTTGTCTAATATTAATATGTCCTTTTAAATTAGTGTAAACAGTACATTATCTTCATTCATATCCTCTAACTTAATAAATATATAAGATGTCAATTGTTAAAATTTACAAAATTGTAATTATTTTATCACAATTTTGTAAATTTTAATGCTACAAATGGATTTAGAGTCCCCCTTTAAGTGGGTCTTTGAATCCATCTACAGAGTTAAAATTTACAAAATTCTAAACTTTTATTGTCAAAACGACAATTATCCATTGTTCAAAAGGTGAGTTAGAGAGGTATGAATAACAATTAATATTATATCCTTTAACCAAGGTCGACCTAAGTGAATTTGCTAATGCATGAGTAAGATCAAACATAATTCAAATAGACAAGTTGGCTCAAGTAGAAATGATAATGTGAATGAATAAGTCGACCCAGGAAAATAATATTTTCCACATGCCAAGATGAAGCTTTATAGTTCTGCACTTTTTTTTCAAGCATTCTCTCACATCCTGTAGAGTTGTGCCATGGAGTTAGTCGTTTCTCGCTATAAGCATCATTATGTAATGATTGTTATACCATTGGGTTCGGCTCATCACGTCGGTCATGTCCATGTTTCATTTGAAAAAAAATGTCACCTTTGACCCTTTCGACAGTCTATCAAAGTTTTGACAAGTTCTACGTGCCAAGATGAAGGTTTGTAGTTTTGCACCCTTTTTTCAAGCATTCTCTCACAGACTGTAGAGTCGTGCCATGGAGTTAGTTGTTTCTTGCTATAAGAATCATCATGTCATGATTGTCATACCATTGGGTTTGTCTCATCACGTCGATCACGTCCATGTTTCATTTGACAAAAAATGTCACCTTTGACCCTTTCGACAGTCTGCCAAAGTTTCAACAAGTGCATGTATTTTGAGTAATGATAGCCAAAAATTATTAGTCAAAATTGTCCATCATGATTGTCACTTTTTCTAAGCTCGAAAAGTTGAAAATTTCCCCTTGGATATCTTCCTACATTTGAAAGCACCAATAACCCCTATTTTGAGAAAACAAAATCTCCCCTCCTTTCGTAAAGAGCCTCTTTTCAATTTCCCTTTCCTTATTCCCTTTCACAAAATCCAGTTTGTATATATTCCCTTTATAACCTATACCCATCCTAATTTTTAATTTAATCCCATTTTCTCCATTAACTTCATATGTGCTTTTCACACTAAGAAGCAACAATAGCCTTTGGATATGGATAAATAGTCCTTTGAGGTACTTCACCATCACCCCCTTTTCTTCCTAAGGAATACCCGTCTTGATGGCTTGCTTCCTGAATTTAAAAGTGTATCCTTGTATGCCTTGTCATTATTTTTCCCAAAGGTAATGGCTTTTCATAAGCTATTCCTCTTCGTAGCCTATTAATATTTTTTCAAGGTAACATAAAGGCAAACCAAAAATCTAATAGTTAGCGTATAGCATTATAATAGTTATTAATATATTATATGAACTATGTAATATGCATTAATAATATATTAATGTATTATATAATGTAATATATGTCATATTATATTAATATATTAATATATTATATTATATAGTTTATTAATATATTAATATAGTATGTAATGTAATATATGTAATATTAATATAATATAATTAGTATAGTTAATAGAGCGGGTGTGGGTCTATGTAGTGCGGCCAAGTAAGATAATTTTTGCCCTTAATTTTGGAAGGAATTTCTGTGTGCAGAGGAGTGCATTGATTAAACCCTAGCTTGGTTGTTGAATAAAGAAATTGTTGTAAATCTATTGATCAAGATGGATTTGAAGGGTAATGTTTGGTGGGATTTGAAGGGAAACAAAGGGGTTGGTTGGTATTGCAGCCCAAGATATCTTCACTTTCTGAAGGGATTGTTGTGTCTTTGCTCTCACTTTCTGTCCTCTCTAATACCATTTCCTTGAAGAGGTTGACCGGGAAGGGGATTCTTCTTGCATTAGGGCCAAAGGTCTAGCCATCATTTCCAGTTGCAACGAAGAAATGGTCCATTTTTCCTGATAGCTACTATCAAGACCTTTTAAGGGTTGTTCAAGGAAGGTCACTACTGCAACGTTGCAAATCGATCATGTAAGTTGCATTATTTACATTTGGTTCTATCAGTTTTTTAATATTTTTTGAAGGAATAGATATCCCTCAAACCTATCACCTTAGTGGAAGGAAGGTTGTTCATTGCATTGCAACTTCGGGGGGCATGATTCCTAGAGCACTTCCAAAATAATGCTAGGGCATGTTTGACCTTGATGACCCATGGATGCCACAGTGAATTAAGAGTAAAAGAGGCTATATCTTCATACCCCATTTCCCAAATGTTTTGTCAAGAAAAAAAGTGGGGGAAAGTAGACAATAATATGCCAAGGTTCCTTTCCTTCATAGCTTTAACAACCCACTTAATTGCCAACATTTTTCCTAGAGATAAAATATAAGTCAAGCCAAGTGCTCCAGCCTCCCTTACCATAGCAGGAATGTCCTGTGAAACTAACGAGATGTCTTTCTTCATTCTCTACTTCCCTTCTCTTAAAGAAACTGTTTGAGACGTATTTCCAATTTATTGTACCCTAAAGAAGGAAAAAAATTAGGAAGAACAAATTGTAATAGGTGTTACCTACTGCTAAGATTCTATGCATTGTAGTAATTGCACCTGCAAGCAGATTTAACAAAGCATCTTTAAATCTTGTGCTTGAATTTGTTCAATTCCCTATTCCACAAATTTTTTGATGAAACATCAAATCCAAAAGGAAAACCCAGACACCTTAAAATATGAACTGGTTAATAACCTTGCACTTCCTAACTAGACAATTTGGAAGTCTTCTTGTCCAACAATGAGATTGTGTCTTTTCTTTGCTATTCATGTCTGATTCATGCACAAAGATTAAAGAATTCAAATTACTACAATGTTCCCTCTATAGATTTTTGCATGAGCTACAAATTTAGAGAATAATTATCTACAAAATAAAAATTTAGTAGTTTCCCACCATCACGGAGGATGACTTTAATCCAGACTTTGCACATAAGCAACTTCCAGGAGAATTGACTATTATTCTCCATGTCCAACATCAAGGCCATTTGTGAAAATACATATCTTTGCATCAAACACCAATTATATTTTAGTAGGCACATAAAGAAAATAATATTTGAAAGCAAAAAATATCTTCTCACCTAGTGAAGTCCTTAGATATTTACATATTTTAGTCATTTGGATTGCAAGCTCCAAACCTGCTATATCTAAAACCTGTGTCCAACAACATTCCTACTATTAGAAATTTCAAATACACATGTGGTAAGATATATGCAAAGAGAATCAATGATGTGTTTCATTTGTTTCAATAATATGTGATGAATACATATGGATATAGAATGAGAATCCTTGTTATGTTTTTTCTATAAGGAATGGCTTATGTCTTATTACACCATAATCACCTTATTATAACTTGCCCTATATTAACATTAACTTTGTCTTCACATTATACACATTATTATATCACTAACTTTATGACTTAAGGTTTAACACTAATAACCTTCAATGACCCGAGTCTTACAAAATAAGAATTAAATTAATTTGTTTAACACTCCCAACTTCTTAGTGTGCATCATTAGTGCTAAGAAAGGGTATCACTATTCCATACGGAACACACTAAGCATAATCGAAACAGGATAAGCATTTATAAAGTCTAATTTCCCCAGTGCTTTATATTCTAAGGATGTAAAGATCATATTTCCAAAGTGGTAGTAGAAACTGCCTACTGAGACGGCCACTACCATATACTATTTAGTCTATTCTCTAGTGTCCATCCATAAAGAGAAAAGTCGTAAAGGTATTTCCAGTCAAAACACACTAGTCAACCAACAACATGACAAGACATCTTTCACTGAACTTTAAAGAGTTTTAGTATTTTGGCCTCACCAAAGGGCTACTATCAACTCCATAACAAATATGGCCATATGCCACGAGCACCATGAGGCTCATGCCAAAGAAAAGGATTTTCCTGGTAAGAGCTCACCTGAAAAGATTTTGGTTAATGTGCAGGTCCACTAACACAAGTCATGATTTCAACAAAGAAACTCTGGTTCTATTCACCTTGTGGAGAGACTTCATACATCAACATCCAATATTAGCTTAAAATATGGGATGATGTTGTATGATTTCAAGCATCAACCTTCCACAATTATAACCATGTCAATTCATCCTCGAAATGAGATCCAATACAATTCAACACATAAGACCAAGGGAACAATTTGCTAGCTCACACCATGGGGTTCTATCCTATCATGGTCAAAACACAAAGCAAATCCAGATAGAAGAAAATAGAAGAGAGGTGATAAGAAAATCATAAGAGTAAAAGCTATTCACATGGCTTAATATAGAACTCAACCTAAGTAGTAATTTCCTATAAGGATAAATGGCCATGAATACCAAATGTCGACTTTATATCGCGGAAATCTAGAGAAAAAAGGTACTCTATCTTAAAATATTGTAGGTGAACAAGTAATGAATTTATGCATAATACCATAATTGGGATTTTGCTCATGACATCACCCTAAATGCAAGTGAACAACTAGAGCACCATTATCCTCCAAGAAATGTGTAATCAATCTGATTGAGAAAAGGACACAGAACAACTATTCATTTACATCTGCATGTATTTTCCATAAGATAATTACACCATAAGTTGCAACATCAATACAGAATAATACTACAACACATCCATCGGAATTTTTGATACAGACATATCCAATCGGACAACATAATTTAAAATATTGTTAAGTTGTATCATATATCATATAAAAAATTTAAAAACAAACTCCAATGTCCTTTTCCACTTATGAACAATCTTTATCATGGCTTTAAAAGCACATCATAACAATCCCTACTATAATGGAATAATCCTAACCATGCTTATAAAGTCAAGACTCAAAACCTAAGAATCATAGATAGATGGGTTGACAATATTTCCAAATGAAATCCTTGTACAAAGAATGGATTTAAACTGAAACATGATAAATAAGGGGGAAATGACTTTGTAGGTTAAATGCACAAGGAAAAAGCTTCTCAGAGTTGAGAAATCCCCCTTGAAGATGATGATTTTTTGTTGGAATTTCTTTATTGTAATGATTAATGTTTCCCTTTATGAACAAGGAGTGAAGGAGAAAGAAAATTCTTATTTTAAAATAATAGTTAAGACTTTTTATCTAATGGATCATAAAGTATCTTTATATAACGCTTTTAACTTTGACCAAGTCCAGCTTTGAGCTCAAATTATCATTGTCCATAAGTTGATCAGGTATCACACATCTCAAGTGACTCAATTGCAAAAAGAATTCAACGATGGTGTTGGACTTGTTTACATACATGAAAGAAAACACAACTAGTTCTATTTCTAAGGTTGTTTTGCAGGACTCGTTTAGTTCATTCATGCAGCATATCCCCAAAAAAAATTAACACAATACATTGCATAACAAAAACTACCGGAGTACTAAATAAAACATCCATAGCTGAGAGTAATTGAAAATAAAAGAGATCACATGTAAAGTGAGTAGCTAGAAGCCTGGAACTTCTCATTAACTGAGGAAAATACAACCAAGTTACCAACTCAAAACAAGGAGTATCCTCCATCATTCTATACAAGAGTCTTAGCATTTATAATTGACAAAACTACTTTCCTTGAAATGAGTGATGAGGTCATTGATTGTGATATTTGTTATATCTATCATTATTTGGACCTATTTGCATTAGACCACACCATTCCAGGAATCAGACTTTATTTCCTTTCATTTGGCCATTGTGTATTGTAGAAGAAGAAACATTATTGATGATGAGATCTATTCCAAATACCATTTTTTTTCTTTTCTTCCAAGAAGCATTATTTTCTTCTCTTGACACTCCTGAAGCACTTCCAAAAGAATGCCAGGGTATGTTTTCTGAAGCACTTCCAAAATAGTGATATCTTTCAGGAATGTCAATATTATGATAGAAGAGACTGAAGGCGAAAACCCTCATTCCTGGGGTTAGAGTGCCAATGGAACTCAGTGAGCCCAACACAACTCTCATATTTCAGTACATTAATAGATTGGTAGTTAACAGATCAGGATGCATTGAGCTAACAAAACCAAAAATAGAAAGATAATTTTTTTTTAAAGCTACAACCATTCACCATATTTAACGTGGAGGCACCAATGGTATTGTTTTTTCATTGAATTTCTATTTATTTTTTTAGCCATTTTGATATCTGAGGCGACTGCCTCTGAAATTGAAGTTTGCAGTTCATGGTTTGCATGATTGGATTTGATAGTACGAGTTTCATATTGATTTCATTATTTGGATTTCTTGGGCCTGATGGACTTGTGATTAATGGATTTGCTTCTATTTGCTTTGACATTTTTTTAGTTTCTGGTTTTTCCTATTCAATGGAGTTAGTATCGCTATCTCAAGGTGAGGAAACGACTGAGATTCCTTCTAGTAGAAGTGATTTGGTTAGCGGTAGCCATTGTTGATTTCTTCAATCAAGATCGATATGATAGGAATAGTTTTTCATCGTGACGTGCATGAACGGATCTTCTAGTGAGTAAGGTGTTGAAAGAGGTAAATATTATTATTTTAAATAATTGTGTTACATTCTATCAATAATAAATCTTATTATTGATAGCATAATGTATCCATTAGCTGAAGTAACTACAGAATCAGAGTGATAACTTTTGGTTAAATATTTTTGTATTGATAGAATTTCCTAGCCATTTAGCCAAGTAACAGGTAATTGCTAAGGCAGATTGTTAAATTGTGTTCATTACAGGTTACTATTTAACAAAAGGTGTATTAGTTTTATGCTTTGGGTGTAGTTAACTGTGGTTGGATAAAGGTTTATTTCATGGGTTGTTTCGACACATGACACATGCTACATTAATAAGGTAGATCTAGACTTTAGGAAAATAGATGATAATTATATTTGGTTACCCAAGATTAGTGGGGTTCTCTTTTGACAATTACTTTAAAGTCAAAACAACGTTAGAATTTGTTTCCGTATCATAATTTTATACCATTATGTAATTTACCTAATGGGTGATAAATAAAGAAAACATATCTGATATATTGTACCATGAATATTTATCAAATTTGTATTTCTTGTTCAGAATATCTTTTCACTTTATTGACCTTTTATTTTTGGAATATATATGGGTTTTAGGATGTTGTTTCCTTATATTACAGTACAATTAGAGTTAGAGAACAACATTTCATACACTAAAATATTTATGTTAGTCTCTGTGATTTCCATATCTCACACATTTCTCATATTAACATCTTCCCTCCCCTAGGAACTATATGTCCATTGCATTCCTTTTGTTGTTCAAATGAAATTGCCCCACCTTTCCACTTTGTCCTTTGCGATCACTTCTTTATTACTTATTTCCTATCCTTATATGCATGTCTCTTCCAAAAACAAATTATATCCCCATGAGCATCAATTGTTTGGTATTTCTAAGATCCATAGTGAAAATCATTAAAAATAATTTAAAAATATCATATATCATAAATATACTTATAGGTTGCTTCCATATATATATATACATCTACACACATTGTTCTCATCATTGAGCTTGATTGGCTCTTTGAATTACACTTGCTATCATATATTATTTTATGTCCTTTCTCTTGCACCACCATATTATTGTCAACCCACCTTTGCAATGCTATCTGTCTTTCCATCAATCCCACTAGTTGTTTACCTTCATATGTTTATGCCTACCCATTTAGACATCATAGATTGACAATGTTTGCCAACCTTGGTTGAACATGTATTTATTTTTCTAAAACACTTTATTTCTCAAAGGTTTTAAGTTTTTAACTTGTAATATAATTAATTCCTAAAGGAAAAAAAGTGAAATCGTTAACTTCTAACTATACATTTTAGTCATCTATATTGTTTATTTTCTAAAAATGGTCCTTGTAAAATATGAGCAATAACTCTACAAAAAAAATTGCAAGAAAACTATAAATATTTGAAGATTGTGAAGGAAATGTGTCACATGCATGATAGAAGATAATATTATTTAGGAAATGAGAATATTTTAAAAGCACAAATCACCAATGGCATGGTGAAAATTTCCAAGGTTCAAACAAGCTTGGTTGGTTAAACATCCTTTTAGTTTCGAGAGTATAATTAACACTCATGCTATGCTTATGAAAATTCGTGTGATGTACACAGTGCTTAGAGAGAGAGGAAATCAGAAATTGAAAGGATAGTGATGGTGGGGCTAAATAGCACACATGTTTTTTGTGTTGTCTACAAATTTCCTAATATTTATCCATGGGTATGAAAAGAAACCATCTCTTCAAATATTTGAGTTGTTTTAAGAATACATGTAAAGGTTGCCACCATTAATCTCTATTGATATTATGTGGTTGTATCCCAGTTATCCCCAAAGCCAATATTAGGTATCCTAAACTTGCCATGTTACCTATAGCATGATTGGTTCTTGGAGTGGAAGACCTAGACAATGAATACCATAGAGGCATTTTACTTATTTTACAAGCAAATTGTGCATCTAATATCATATTTACACAGTTTTTAGATTTAAATAATGACACACCTTGATTGAAAATATTAACCTACTTTAGTATATACAATATAAATGAACTTTGTAGATGCAAAAGAAAGCTAAAGATGTTGCAGCATGTGGTTGTGAAAGTAATATGGAAGAGGAAAATATTTTTAAGATGGAAGCTACACTTGATCGATGCCTTTTACATATTATAACAAATTGTTGCAAGGGTGAGTTACAATTTGATACCATATACTATTTCAAGGTTTCCTTAGTAGACTTTTGGTGCATGTTTTGACTTAACTAGAGAAAATGTAACTTTTGTTGCTTAGGAAACAAATTCGTTAGAGAAACAAAGCTGGAAAGCATATTATCATTAGAAAAGTATTTACAAGCTGTCGGGCCCTGGCATGAAGTTGAGGGACCCTTTAGGTGCAATCGTGCATTCACAAAATGCGTGAGAATTGTGTAAATTAGAAACACGCGCGCGTTACTTAGAACTAGGCATGGGCGGACTCCGACCCTGCCATGTCAATTGACATGTAGGATAGGATTCCAAAACACGTGCACATTATAGTGATTCATTACATGCACGTGTTATGTATCACTATAACACGTGCGCCTTTTGGAAAATAAAACACAGTCCACGGACCGTGGCACTGTTTTACCCATCGTTTTCTCCAAACGTGAATGCTCGAGCGATTTCGACTTGCCAAAACGCATTGGATAAGCTCAACAAGGGAGATTCGGAAGCTCAACAAGGCCAATTTCATCTTGCAAGGAGGATTGGAAAGGTAAGCATCCACATCCTTGCCTCATTTCATCATTAAAAATATAAATTTTTATGTTTCCCTAAACTAAAAATCTTTGTAAATGAAATACCAAAACTAAAAATTATAAAAAAAATTTATGTAACATATGTTAATTTTTCCGCACTATCAATCCCTTAATGAATTTTACATCCACCTTGTTAGACACAATGGCTCATTGAGATGGGGGGTGAATCAATGAGCCTATATTTTAAATCAAATTTTAATTTGATTTCCATAAACACCTCATAAATTATAAATATATATATGTATATATTTATTTAGACTTTCTTTTTCCCACATAAACGTGGTCTTCATACCCACACCATCACCATTTTCTTTTGCTTCCAACATGCCCGCTCTAGCTTGTAACTCATGCCTGCAAGGGCCATATTTATGCCTTTGAACATGCCTGCAGCTAGACCTTCTTCAATTGCCCGCATGGGGGTCTTTTGCATGCCTCCAGGATTCCCACAGCTTCCACAAACATGCCTGCATATGCATCTTTAAGATGCCCCCATGTCACCTTGTCCACATGCCCGCATGTCCATTAGCTTCATTTCTGGATGCCCGTAGATGCCATAAGGGATGCCCCCAATATCCTTTCCAAGTGTCAACTTCAAGCTTCTTTGTTCATGTCAATTGTTATCTCCAAGTCATCCTTGTCTAGGGTATTAGGACCAACTCCAAATGACCATAGTATGGGTCATTTGGCTCATTAGGTGTGCCAATTCCCATCACCTTGTCTTTTTTCTTGTCTTTTCCAAGTCCTTTTCAAGTCACCTTGTTTGCTTGTCATCATGCCATTTACACCTTTGTCATTAATTTTGTCATCAATGGCAATCCTATTCACAAGATAATTCTTCCAGCTGCAACTGATTGGGATACACCAACACCCCAACAACCATAGATTTACAAATGATATTTCCGACTCTTCTTTATGCCCACATGGTCTCCACCCTTATGCCTGCAAGGACCCATAATGTATGCCTACAATGGTCATATGAAATGATATTTATGTTTGTAATGTATTCGTTCTTGCACAAAGTTTGTACATTTTTCATTTTTGAGAGATGTCATTATAACACATGTATACGTTTCTAATTATTTGTTTTTTTATTTTTTGATTGCAGTGACGACCATGTATGCACACTCATAAATCCAAAGAGAAATCTAGAGGCTCATAGAAATTCGAGCCTCAATTACTATTGTTGATGATAGGCATCTTATGCTTGCATCCAATTTGGATGCAATAATAGAGACCTTTAGTAGGTCTAATGGTGCACTGCACGATATTGCCACATTCAGAGAAAGAAAGAGGCAACAATATGAGGATGGACTTAGCTACAAAGAAGTTAAGAAGTTGAAAATCTCAAAACAACATATATTTTTCCTCTTTAGAGATCCACGGATGGGTGAAATCCCGAATGCAAATAAAAAGAACATGTCTATCGAGTGGTGTACATATCAACCATTCATAGATAACTGGATAGAGTGATGGGACATGGTGTTTGATGCACCACTGTTGAGCCTAGAATTGGCCCCTTTTAATCATCCTTGATCACCTTTCCTTCCCCTGTCCTACACCATTTATCATGCTAATCAGACCTGTTATCCTCACTTTATTCCCCCAAACTGCCAAGGTATGACTGATTATTGCTTTATATTATTAATGCTTATGATTGTGATAATTAAGGCTGTTATCTCTCAATTGTGCTAACAATGTTATGATTTATGAAGGTAGTTTGAGATAAGTGGATTGCAGGAAGGTGGGCTGAATAAAGTCTTCAAAGGAAGGGTGTTCGCTGCTTAAAAAGGGATCCTCGGGGCTCGGATCATCGATTAAGGCACTTGGTTCTAATGCAACATTTTAGACAGAGCTGTGAACAGGGTAGCTGTAACAGAATGCGCCATAATTGGAGATCTTTTAGTTGTTTGCTGCTCGAGTTAATCGTGATCTGGAAAGATCGCCACTCCTGGGCCAATCAACAGCTTTCTCATATCTTTCTATATCCTTACTATGCCACGTTTGTAACAACTTGTATCATTTAGGGTGCCTGAAGATCAGAGATCTTCATGGCTGCCCGTTAATAGAATTGGATGTTATGATCTACATGTATAAATATGGGGAGCTGCCTCGACCCAGGGGGTTGAACAACAGATAATTAATTCATTGTATTAGCAGTGAGATCAATTGGTGTAATCTTCCTTTCGTTAATACAAAGAGTTGCCTTTGAGTTAAAAGAAGCTTTACGTTGTTCAGCCAGCGTCTCTGTGTGAAGGTTGGGCCCGTCTTCCACAGAGATTGCTGAGTTAAAATAGGATTTCGAATTTGTTGTTGTGTGATGTTTTATTCACGATATTTCCCATGTACGCAGCAGTAGTAAGTGTGGTGTGGATTTTCAGTATAGTTAAGATTATATTTCCTTGAGATTGGTAAATGGTGCAGAGCAACAGTCGACTGAGTAGGAACTTTCTTTATGCATTTCATCTGACAATTGTACACAGCCTTGTTCATCTTGCAGTTAAGTTGTGATCCCATGAGCCCTTTACAATTTATCTTTCCTGTTATGATTGTTGATTTTCATTCCTGTAATTCAATTTCTTAGAGCAGCTGAACTCAATCCTTTGCAATTGAATTTCTAGATTAATATTCAGTTTCTGCTTATGGCTTTCTAGAGTGATCAGATTGAAGAAGTGAGTTACTTGTTCTACGATGTGAATAGGATTTCTTTTTATCTGCAATTGTCTTTGAATCTTATTTTATTTCTTGTTGATGCATGGTAGAAAGGAATTGAATTTATAGTATTTAGACAGCAACTGGGATTACACAGATCTTTGGGATGGACATAGTTATTAAGGGATAAAAGTATTCAATTATAGTGATTTGGTGTTTAAGCATAGACTGTGTATTTATCCTTTGAAATAAAAATACTTTCTCGGGTTGACAATAAATCTCGTATGCTCTGTGTGTTGGTAATAATCTATCTGCATATAGGGTGCTCGACAACCACCACACAACAAAAGGGAAATGCCTCTATATTTTCTGAGAAAGATGTACGTAGAATTTGTGATGGGGAAGCATGTTAACTATTTTGATATCTTGGAGTACCAGGGCGTTGGGATGGGGATGCCTCGGCAACTTCCCAATGCGAGGCATATATATCCCAATATCCCTATAGCTCCACCTTGCAGGCAGTTACCCAGGCTAGATGTGCCTCCTGCACATTAGTTGGTCCCAGAGACACAAGAGTCCTTCCTACTATTGGCACAGGTGGTTGTTCGCCATAGCACGTACCTTCAAGTTACATACCAGGGAGGGCCACTAGAGCCACCATATATGGGTGGAGTAGATCCACCACCTATCGGTGGGGTAGATCCACCACCTCCCGGTGGGGTAGAGCCACCACCTTACAGTGGTCTAGGAGCATCTAGTAGTGGCACTAGACCTGCACCTCATGAGCACAGCCGACAGCCCCACCCATGCAAAGTATGCGGCCATCCTTGCTTTGGTTCTGTCGAAACAGATGATACCTTTACTGGGTATTTTACACAAGTAAGTAAGTGGTTAACAATTTAGTGTCATTTGTAAATTATTTTTCCTTACTATACACACATATATAGATTGCTAATATTTTTAATGATTTTAAAACTTGTAGTTGCTACAAGAAGGGCACGAGGTTGAAGACCTTTGCACCGTTGATGCAGAGCATAGTCCACGGGCTCATGCACCAACACTGCCCGATGTAGATGATGTCATAATTTTAGTGACAACAACTCATAATCAGGTAACTATTTCAACATGACATTATTTTAATACATGAGTAGATCTAGTTAACAATTTAGTGTCATTTGTAAATTATTTTTCTTTACTATTCACATATATAGATTGGTAATAGTTTTAATGATTTTAAAACTTGTAGTTGCTACCAGAAGGGCATGAGGGGCAAGAGGCTCATGCAGCAGCACCGCCCGATGTAGATGATGTTGTCATACTTTCAGCGACAACATATCACGCCAAGGTAACTATTTCAACATGACATTATTTTAATACATGAGTAAATCCAGTTAACAATTTAGTGTCATTTGTAAATTATTTTTCCTTACTATACACATATATAGATTGCTAATATTTTTAATGATTTTAAAACTTGTAGTTTCTACTAGAAGGGCATGAGGGGAAAGAGGCTCATGCAGCAGCACCTCTCGATGTAGATGATGTTGTCATACCTTCAACGATAACATCTCACCCCGAGGTAACTATTTCAACATGATATTATTTTAATACATGAGTAAATCCAGTTAACGATTTAGTGTCATTTGTAAATTATTTTTCCTTACTATACACATATATAGATTGCTAATATTTTTAATGATTTGAAAACTTGTAGTTGCTACCAGAAGGGCATGAGGGGCAAGAGGCTCATGCAGTAGAACCTTCTGAGTTACAATATGTTGTCATACCTTCAACGACAACATCTCACGCTGAGGTAACTATTTCAACATGACATGATTTTAATACATGTTACTTAATTAATGCTACACAATCTAATATTTACAATTTTCTAAATTGTAGGTTGTAGATACCCCTCAGAGGGAAATGATTTCATCTAGTGAGCTCTGCCCTGGTGGGAATACAAGCGATAGCGTGCCCATGGAGGCACAATGGGTGGCAGAAATTTTCTTAGATCTAGTTGAATTATACAGTACATCAGTATGTATTTCATCATTGTCAGTTTTTTAATACATGTTATTTCATTGACTAATGCATTTCTAACTACGTCAGTATTGGTGATTGTAGCCACCAGCCTCTATACTTCAAAGACTGTCAGCAGTTGGATCTCCTCGTAGTCCAAATGTGAAAAAGCCACAAGTGTATAAGAGAGGATCCACTCCTAGAAAGCGTGTGGGTGTCCTCTATAGAAGACACATGAGAGATCCATCTACCCCTCACCTAACAAGGGTCATTGATGCTGCAGTTAGTGTCGCATCTGCAATAGGCACAATTCATATAGAGGCAACTATTTCAACAAGCACAATGCATAGTATTTAACCATGTTACTATATTATTTATTCGTGCATGTCTAACTATTTCCCCATTTGGTGATTGTAGCCATTAGTGGCAGAAGTGCCCAGCCCCTCTGCTCGATCCATGGTTCTGATCGGGTCTCCTCTTCTGGTGAGATGTTCATTAATGACCAAGTTATTTTATTCAATTTAGCCAAACATGTTGATCAATGTTGAATTAATTGAGATATTATCTTTTATTTGCATAGCACAACTATAGAGAGGCCCTCCATGAACACACCGCTCACATCTATACCCCATGAAGATTTGGTGAGTGTTTATCATAAATAATTTGGCCATAAGTTAATTTTTTAAGTTTGTTAATGGTAGGGTATTAGTGCAATTATTTGATAAAAATAATGATTTTTTTTTGCAGATTCCTGAGATGCGGAGCGATCCCAAGGAGATGGTCGATAGAGGAAAGTCAAGGAAAAACAAGCGAAAGATTGATTTTTGATGTTGCATAGTCTTGTGTATATGTATTTTGACATGTACATGTACACATTGCTGTACTTAGGGATACATGTACATTGATAGGCCATTTGAGGGCCAGCTACACTGCCATATTTTGTATTACAGACATTCGACTATCAATGCATGATACAATTTATTCCATATTCACTCTTGAGTTTCCACTTGTGCTTGTGATGATTTATCTCTGAACCACAAATTGATAAATTATGCTATTGAAATTTATATAATTACATTTTAAGCAATATTTATTCTCTTACATTTATTGCATTGATCAAGTAACATCTCACCATTGTGTTATGAAAACATTATCTTAATGGAAAAAACTAATAATATATTTCAACAGTTCAATGAACTTAGCACATGCATGAAATAAGTCAAAATATGTTTGAATAACCTCTGTCATAATAGTAACATGCTATGCATATCATCAATGTAATCCTATGAAATTTTCAGAAACTAAGAGGAAGTATAATAAATGCTACACATTTCATCAATGCTACTGTATTTCATCAAACGCTACATACACAAGCATCTATGCATTTCGGTTGGCGTGTGCCTACTCTAGCATGCTAAAAACAATGGCAAAGTATCAAGTATGATGGCAAGGAATGCATGAAGTAAAGTGTAATAAAATTCATTGGGCCTTCATGTACATATGGTCAAATATATGTAACAAATATACCCTAGTTTGTTCCAATATGCTAACCAATAGATGGTCATGAATTCACTCTCATAAAATCGTTGAAGATATAAACCCTATCCTTACTAAATCCTAGTATGTAAGACCCTGGTTTGTGCTTTACCTCTTTCATATGTCCATTTTCCACTTGTCATAATGCAAAATTAATCATACAAAATCCATGGAAAATGAAATACCTAACTAGTTTAATGATATTCCTTGATAATTTTGTTTTGATGAAGGAAAATAAGATGTTCATGGTCCTATGTTTGTAAAAGGGATGGATTATCCTCATATGAAAATGCATTTAAAATTGAATGTTCTTGATTGATACAAATGATGATGTAATGGTTGTTCATTGTGATTTGGAAAGTATTCCCCCATAGCTTGATGGAAAATTTTCATGGTGACTTTGATCTAACAAAGCTAGCAAGCATCAAAGGGATATCATCGATGAAACATTTCCTCCATTTTTTATTTGTAACTTTGAATTCTTAAAAATGTTATTAATTACTCAAAATCCAAATATAGTGGAACACTAAGGAGTTGTTAAATGACGCATCACACTAAGGACATAGAAATATACCAAGGGTGCAGTGTGGTAGGTTTGATTGCCACTCTTTGAATGTCTAGTTCTAGAATCAAAATAAAAAAATTTCAAAGTTGACCCCCATGTGCAAAACTGCACACTCCCTTACTGAGCAAAACCTTAGTTTCCAAAATGGACCTACAATATGACACCTGGGTCATAGGATTGATGGAGAGGGGCACCCCTATCACTATCCCGATGTCTTGAATCCAACGGAGTAGACAGTTTGTCGATCCAAGCCATGGCCGTCATTCTATGGCTCATTCCGTCTCGCATCCAAAAGGCCTTCAGGGACACCTGTTGGGTACCTACTAGGGGCATAGAATTCCAACCATGCAACAAAACTAGGTTCTGGGGAGTCCTGAAAGTGTGTGTAGGAAGTTTCCATCTGGGAATGCCAGCCATAAGTGCTTGGTGGATGATTTTGCAAATTTGACCCTCGTGTGCAAAAAATGCACACTCCCTTACTGAGAAAAACCCTAGTTTCCAATATGGGCCTACAAGATGACATCTAGGCCATGGGACTGGCAGAGAGGGGCACCCCTAGCACTATCCCGATGTCCTGAATCCAATGGAGTCGACATTTTTCCGATCTAATCCACGGTCGTCATTCTATGGCTCGTTCTGTCTCGCATCCAAAAGGCCTTCAGGGACACCTGTTGGATACCTACCGGGGGCATAGAATTCCAACCGTGCAACAAAACCAGGTTTCGGGGAGTCCTGCAAGTGTGTCTAGGAAGGTTCCAGCTGAGAACTCTATCCATAAGTGCCTGGTGGATGATTTTGCAAATTTGATCCTCGTGTGCAAAAAATGCACACTCCCTTACTGAGCAAAACCCTAGTTTCCAAGATGGGCCTACAAGATGACACTTGGGACATGGGATCGACAGAGAGGGGAACCCATAGCACTATCCCGATGTCCTGAATCCAATGGATTCAATGGTTTGTCGATCCGACCAACGGCCGTCATTCTATGGCTTGTTACGTCTTGCATCCAAAAGGCCTTTAGGGACACCTGCTGGATACCTACTGGGGACATAGACTTCCAACCGTGCAACAAAATTGGGTTCTGAGGAGTCCTACAAGTGTGTCTAGGAAGGTTCCAACTAGGAACTCTAGCCATAAGTTCCCAGTGGATGATTTTGCAAATTTGACCCCATGTCCAAAAAATGCACACTCCCTTACTGAGCAAAACCCTAGTTTCCAAGATGGGCCTACAAGATGACACCTAGTTTTCTAGATGGCTTCAGTGGTAATGTAGCTGAGCATTCCTACACAAGAGTGTTATGCAATACATGAAAAATAATTTATGTATATGTTTCATAATAGTAACCATACTCAATGTGGTATCGACAACAACATGTGTTACGAATTGCGTTTATTTTAACATACCATGGTTTGCATTTTTCAAAGGATCTTTGGCCCAAGTCAAGTTCGTTATGTTCATTCCTAAATCTCTCATATAATTTTCTTTGTGTCATATCAAGAAAATATTTAATGTGTAGTTCACGATCCTTTGAAACCCTTCTCAATTTTAATACATCTTTTTGGTTGGAAGAAGGTCTAGTGTTGTCATGCCAAAATGCTTGCACTAATCCCTTTACCGCATCAATGAGCTTCATATCAAAGCGTGGAAACCTTCCAATGAAGGCCCAAACATCTGTTTGACTGGTTTCAATTTCTTCTCTTCTAACACAATACCTACAAAGTGTCTTCACATTGAAATTAATAATTTTGGATGTAGGTTTAAGAAAACAAAGTGCGCTAGTGTTTTTGTTCACGATTGATTGAGACAACACATGATGAGCCGCATTGCGATCCTTTGAGCGAGATTTCTTTCCAATTGTACTAAATGCATCTACTAAACTTTTAACAATATGAGAACTTGGTTCTAAAGTTTTGGTCATCTTTATCTTTAACGTTCTTCTAACAACAGCCATAGACCTAGATTTTAACAATGATAAAAATAATTTGCTCTTGTCCCTATCACATTTAGAATAAAAAAAGTTATCAATTATTTGTCGAGTTTGATAAGCAATAGCATGTTTAGACAACATACCTTCAAGTGAACTAATGAGAGTTTCATCAACCTGTATACGTTTCAAAGTTCTTTGGTGTGCATTTTCTAATGGAGGTAAGGTTGTTGGAACTGGAGCATGTACAACATCACCATGATGCTCTGGCATTTCAATAGGAGCCTCTTTTCTTTCATTCTCTTGGACTGTCTCCATAACATTTGCTTCTTCTGTCGTAAATCCTCCACTCAATGCCTCTCTAACTTCATCGCTTGTATAACCACTACCCAACAAGTCATTCACTACCATATTATGAGGTTGACTTGATGTGGGAATTGAAATGTTGGGTCCTTGTTCATCAAATGTTGTTGAAATTGAGGGCCCCTCTAGTGAATTTCTTTGTTTTTCTTGAGGTGGATGGGTAGGAATGACTGTGGCATCATCTATGGTTTGGAATTGGATGAGTTTCCATGGAATGCCTTCGATTCCACATGTCCAATATTTTTTTTTCTCTAACTTCTTCCATGGTTTCTTGAGGCTTCTCTTTCCTTGTCGATTTCCTTTTTCGATTGCTTGAATTCTCTATGACAATAGTGAGCAATACTAAGAAAATAGATTCTAGAGGTGTGCTCAACTATTCAAATATCCAAATTATTTCTCAATTGTGAATATAAGTTATTCAAGCTTGCTCAATTGTCAATATAGATACTTCCTCAATTGTGATTATAGATTCATCAATCTAGCTCAAATGTGAAAGTAAAGTTTCTACCTCACTTGTGAATATAGATTATTCAAGTTTGCTCAATAGTGAATGTAGATTCTTCTTCAATTGTGTTAATATAGATTCATCAAGCTTGGTTGACATTGTGAATGTAGAATCCCCTTGAAGCATGAAATTGTGAATGTAGAATCCTCTTGAAGCTTGAAATTGTGAATGTAGAATCCTCTTGAAGCTTTGTAATTGTGAATGTGGAATCCCCAATTCCAAATGCTACCTGTAGAATCCTCTTCAAGCTTGTTGATTGTGAACATAGAGTGTCTTGAGCTTCCTCAATTGCCTTGAACTGTGATTGTGAAGTATCCTGTTGTATGGGAGATGGGAAGACACAAAGCAAAAATGTAGGATTTCAGGTATAAAAGCATTTTGCTGAATTTTTGCACAGACAAAAGATGCTCGCGTTATGTATAGACATAATGCGCTACCGTTATGGACAAATAAAATGCACTCACATTTCTGGAATATTAAAAATAATCATAGGAATTTAATATGTTTGGTGCACAGCTAAATAACGCCTACTTGCACAAAACGAGAGAGTGTTTCTTCATGGAAAAGCATGCTAGCATTATTGTAATCAACAAAATGTTATTCAATAGTTTCTATGGGTTAGGGGGTTAAATAGGGATTTGGTGTTAGGGGCTTAGGGATTAGAGATGGGGGATGGTTAGTTAGGGGTAAAGTGCTAGGAGAGGGGTTGAAGAGGGGGAGAGAGAGAGAGAGAGAGACAGAGAGAGGGGGTTAGTAATGGTTGGGGGGGGGGGGGAGGAGGGAGAGAGAGAGAGATATAGGAGAGGGTGTGAGCTGTAGGGATGATGGTGATGACGACCACAACGATGATGATGATGATGATGAATGATGATGATGATGATGATGATGATGATCTGTTTGTAACTTTGTAAGATATTCACTTGTATATTGTATTTGTACTTTATTGTATCCCCAACGGAGATGTATTATTCCTTCGATTGGAAGTGTCGTCAATTGTACTTGCAAGTGTCGCAAGTTATATTGTAAGTTTTGTCACTTATACTTGATGGGTTATTAGACCACCTTGATGGGGTCAGCCCTGTATGAGTCATGTGGGTTAAAGGGTTATTAGACCACCCTAGTGGGGGTCGGCCCAGTCAACATTATGTTAAGTGGTTAAGTTGGGGCCGACCTAGTTACAGTTAAAAGACAAGTGAAGTAGTGTATAAATAGAGAGTGTGTCTCTCTAATTTTACACATTCTCTCATTCACTCACTTTGCATTAGTGAGAGAGAGGAGGAGTGCACACTAGTGGAGGAGCAGTAGCTGCTGCATTCATCTATCTCTTGGGTTTGATCTTTGTGATCTTTGTGTTGATGCTTATTCTATCTCTGAGGAAGTTGCGACGTTTTTCACCTTCTTGGTTTTCCCTAGTGAAATGTTTTGTGTCTCTTGTCTCTTGTCTCTTATGCTTGATATGCTATACATGTTGTTCTTTCAGTCAATATCCTAGATCTATTGAATTAAATGATGAAAAAATAACATGGTATCAGAGCTAGCTTGAAGAAAGGCATGCTATGGCATTTATGACACTTGTTGCACTTGCAAGCTAGGGCTTGGTATAGCAAAAACCTGTCATCATGGAACTTTCACTATAACTCAGTTTTGACGAAGGTTCAGGATCTCAAACTTCTACAGGTCGAAGATGAAATGTCCATGTACCTTGTGTCTAAAGTAAAGCCTCAGATTCGTTTTACTTTGTGAGATATGATTCGTACAAGTTAGGGTTTTTGCCTCTTCCAGAATGCAGTCCTAAACAGGTGACCTAGGAAAAAGGGTCATATCTCAGGCTAGGAAGCACCAAATGGAATTCCGTAAAAAGTGACAGTCAAGGCACGGAATGTACTTTCACAGGTCCATGTTTTAGAGGCCGAATTTGAAACAGTGACACGTGGCATGCCGTACAAGTTCTCTATATTTTTTCATCCCATAAACAGGTCATGTTGCGACACTTGGCATATCTCTCTCTCAGAGAATCCATTTGAGGTCAGATCTATGGCATTGGAAATCTGACAGGTCAATATAGTAGAAAACGAAGTTTCAGACCCTGAGGATCCTAAATTTCAAAGATACATCAGAAACAATATGGCATATATTTCTGTCCAAACGGAATTGGATTCTGAGCACCTTCATTTTTGGATCGTCACTATTGTGGGAAATTAGGGTTTCTGCAAAAGTTGAAATTTTTGGAATCTGTCACCATGGCTAGATGCTCCTCATCAAAATTGTAATTTAGAGACCAAGACCAAATTTTTTGGTTGGGCAAAACACCGGGCATCATCAAACCCTAGTTCGGGATTTTGATCGGTAAGGTGGAAAATTAGGGTTTCTGCAAAAGTTGCAATTTTTGGAATCTGTCACCATGGCGGGATGCTCATCAAAAAAATTGAAGTTTAGAGCACAAGATCGAACCTTTTGGCTGGGCAGAACCCTGGGCATTATCAAACCCTAATTCAGGATTTTGACCAAAAGATTCAAAAGTTTAAAAGGAAATTTTGAGGGGTCAAATTTTGGAGATTTCAAAATTGAAGTATACCAGCTTGATCATCTCAACAAGGAACATCTTTTCATCCAATGAAAAGTTTGAAATTCAAAGTTTGAATTTTTAGGGTTTCTCTAACAAACCCTAATCTAGCTCCAGATCTAGTTTCAGCAAATCAAAGTGGATTGGGTTAATCCTAGAATAGGATGAATTGGACACCTACATAAGTGAAGAGATTCCAGTTTTAGAGGGAGATGAGGCTAAGGCCTTACATAAGAAGTCTACAAGCAATCCCGACAGGTATGACTTGAGGAGATATAGGTATGTTTTGAAATCTGTTCATGATTAATTTTATGATATGTTTGTCTTTATATTATTGAGGTTAGTACAATCTTGATTAATTTTAGACTTGTTTTATCACCCTAGTAAAAGTATGAATGCATGTGAATGATGGAAGACATTCATTGATTAGGGGTATGACACTTATGATTGTACTAATGCAATGTGGTGTTGTATGAGGATGATGTTGTCCACTAACATGAAGGGTACATCAAAGAAAGACAAATCAAGTTCTAGATCAAGAACATATGAACATGGTGACATGAAGACAAAGACTCATCCATAGTCATGTATCACATAGAAACTCTACTTACGAGGTATGTATAACTTGGTTCTACAATTATTAACTTATGAGATATGCAGGTTGCTAGTACAAGGCTTCTAAGAGAACAAAGAAGACATTGTTTGGGTATGTTAGACAAGCATGATAATCCAGGTATGTTTTCCTATATCAAGTTAGAATCCTACCTTGTGTTAGGGTCTCATATAAGTATGCTTTCGTATGATTGATAATGATTATTCATGAAGTTATAGGTTTGAAAAATCATGGGTTTATGCATATTATGCTTCTTACTTTGATTGATGATATGTCAAACTAGAAGAGTCCAGTGGTCAAATAAGAATATGCATGAGCAAAAGAAGTCCTCCTTGAAACCTTGAATACTAACGCTTGTGATAAATTACCTGTGTATGAAATGACTATAACCATACATGTTTAAGATTATTCAGAATCATGATGTTTTGATAGTATTGAGATTATACTAATGCATGTATGATTATGTATGAGATCTTGAGGATGAAACTAGTGCACACTTAATCTTGCATAGTGGTCCAGGATGGATATAAGTTCAAAGACAGATAGTCCAGGAAGCAAAGATCAAGAGGGAGCTCACTCTAGTAGTTCCTGCAAGGAAGCAAAGATTGAGAGGGAGTCCACCCAACAACCAAACAAAGATAAGTATTTGAATTTTCCTGTATATATGTTTACTTAAATGATGTTGTTAAAACATGTACATACTTATGTTCCTAGATTTAGGATGTATATTATGCATATTAGAAAATTTTCATTAATGAACAAGATACTACTAATATGCAAGTAATGGGTAAGTGGCCTATGGTACTATACAACATTCCATTGCTACTTATCTAGAATGAAACCACTTTGCTGACATGTTGGGATTTGTGCACACTCTTAAAAATGTTCTGGTAGAGATGGAAGGCATCTAGAAAGTTACGGGATATGGATAAATGTTGTATTGAAGCATTGGCTAAGATAATTGCATGACTATATGACATATGTCTTTATGATTAAGAATTTGTTCTGAAATATATAAGATGTTTCTAATCATGCAATTGAACTTGTCTTGTAGGAAAGACCGTGTACCATCACCTACAAAAGAAGGACTACAACATTTGTTCCAGCAACAAATTCCAAAGAAAACTATCTATTGAAGATATTGAAGAATTTGAAATTCCCAGGATCTGGGATGCAGTAATGGAAGAATTCCATGATCGAGGAATACCATTCGATCATGTTTGGGATGTGGTCCCAAGACCAGAAAGGAAGTATGTTGTGACTTCCAAGTGGATCTACAAGATCAAGCATGCTACAGATGGTAGCATAGAAGAATACAAGGCAAGGTTTGTGGCTCGTGGATTCTCTTAGAAAGAAAGTATAGATTGATTTCCGACAGGAAGAGGAATCTTTCTGCCAAGTTCGAGATGAAGGACTTGGGTATGATGCATTAATTTCTAGGTATGGAGGTGTGGCAGAGTGCATATGGAATATTCCTTGGACAAGGGAAGTATGCAGTAGAGATCCTGAAGCAGTTCAGAATGATGGACTACAAGGCCATGGCCACACCTATGGAATCGAACCTGAAGCTATTGAGTGATGCTTTATCAGAGTCAGTTGATGCCATGATGTATCGTCAAATGATTGGGTCCTTGATGTATGTGATGAACATGAGACCAGATATTTGCTTTGCGGTGAACACCTTGAGCTAGTTTCTGACAGATCCTAGACATGTTCACCTGATTGCTATAAAGCATATTCTGAGGCACCTGAAGGGTACAATTGATTATGGGCTCAAGTATGATGCGAATCAAAAGTTTAAAATAGAGGGTTATGCTGATTCAAATTGGGCAGGCAATGCTGCAGACAAGAAGAGCACTTCAAGGTGCTACTTCAGTATGGGATCAGGTGTGATCTCTTGGTTTAGCAGGAAGCAATCCTGCGTAGCACTGAGTACAGTCGAAGCAGAGTATGTCGCAGCTTGTTCAGCTAGTTGTGAGGTAGTATGGCTGAGGAAGCTACTGTCTGATTTATTTGATCTCCTTTTGGATGCTACCTGTATCTTTGGTGACAACAAGAGGTGTGTGAAGTTGTCTGAGAACCTGGTGTTCCATGACAGGCCCAAGCACATTGAGATCAAATATCACTATATTAGGTATATGGTGCAGAGAAGAGTAGTGAAGCTCCTATATGTTGCGACAGATGAGCAGATTGCAGATGTGTTGACTAAACCACTATCTAGAGTGAAGTTTGAGTACTTCAGAGAGAGGCTTGGTGTTCTTTAGATAGAAGATACTTCGAGGAAGAAGTGATGGGACACATTGCAGGATCCATTCCAAGCATGGTGGTAGGAGGATCCTTCCCATGGCTGTGGATGTAAGCATTGTGTGTTGAGCATCAGGATGATGCTCCAGATGATATGCATTAGGTAGATGCTATGACGATGATCAGGATGATCATATGTGATGATATGAATTAGGTAGATGCTATAAAAATGATCAAGATGATCATATGTGATGATATGCATCAGGTAGATGCATTGCATGATCAGTTGGATCATGTGTGATGATTCCAGAAGACGTAGATGCACATGGCATTTTTCGGCATGGTTGTAGATATGTTCTCCCATGTTCGTGATGTAATTGCCGAGCTTTTTCGACACGGTGTAGATGTGTTCTCCCATGTTCGTTATGTAATTGCTGAAGCTTTTCTAAGACGGTGTAGATGTGTTCTCCCATGGTCGTGATGTAATTGTTGAGCCATTGTTACATGGTGCAGATGTGTTCTCCCATGGTGTAGAATTAAGGGCTGGAGGCATTCTCACATGGTGTAGATGTGTTCTCCCATGGTGTATATGTAAGGGATGAAGCCATTTTTCACACGATGTAGATGTGTTCTCCCATGGTGAAAAAGTAAGGGCTAGATCCGTCCCTGAATGGTGGTAGATGTGTTCTCCCATGTCAGTGGTGTAAGTGTTGTATGATGTGCATCTGGGCTGTGCTCCGTGGACAATGAGATGATATGATCAGTATGATCATGAGTATAAGGATGATACTCTGTGGCTGTGGGCAGCTTGTGTAGATAAGCATATAATAGTGCCCTGGGAGATTTGTAGATACTCTTTCTAGGATTTTCCTGTGGCATATAATAGCTCCCTTGGAGATCTGGCAAATTCTCTTTTGAGGTTTTGCTTGGGAGGACATATAATAGCACCCTGGGAGATTTGCAGATACTCTTACTAGGTTTTGCCTATGGCATACAATAGCTCCCTGGGAGATCTGGAAAATGCTCTTTCGAGGTTTTGTCCTATGGCATGTAATAGCGCCCTTAGAGATCTGATAGGTTGAGCTATGTGCTCGTAATCAATCCTAGGATGCTCTTTCGAGGCTTTGCCTGACCACATGTAATAGCGCCCTGGGAGATCCGATAGGTTGAGTTGTGTGCTTGTAATCAGTTTTGGGATGCTCTTTCAAGGTTTTGTGGTGGTGACATGTAATAGCTCCCTGGGAGATATTGTTGATGTATATGTAACGTCATAATGTATTTCACCTATGTATATTGTACTCCTATAGAGATGTTATTATTCCTCTATACGGAAGTGTCATCATTTGTATTAACAAGTGTCGCAAGTGTTGTAACTTGCCGATTGGTTAGTAGACCACCTTGATGGGGTCGACCTTGTATGAGTCATGTGGGTAAATGGGTTATTAGACCACCAAGTGTGGGGTCATCCCAGATTAATGTAACCATGGGTTATTAGGATAAGTTAGACAAGTCGGCCCCACTGGTTTATTGGGCATGACAGGACAAGTATAAATAGAGATCGGGAGATCTCTATTTGATCATCTCATTACTCACTCTTCCATCACTTGGAAAGTGGCACACATGTGAGGAGGAGGATCAGCTACTAGGAGAAGACTATCTCTTTTACTTTTGTTTTATCATTGCTCTTTCTATCTCTGAGGAAGTTGCGGGGTTTTTCACCTTCTTGGTTTTCCTCGGTGAAACTCTGTGTCTCTTGTGTGCTTACATTATTGTGTCTATGATTGATATGTTGTAGATATGCTGTACATGTTATTCTCTCAGTTAAGATCTTAGATTAGATTGAAAATTCTGAAAAACTAACATGGTATCAGAGGTAGCCTGAAAGAAGTCATGGTATGGCATTTATGACACTTGTTGCACTTGTGAAGCTAGGGCTTGATATAGATAAACTAGTCATCATATCACTTTCGCTATAAATCCATTTCGGAGAGATTTTAGAATTTGAAACTCTTACAGGTCAAATATAAGATCCCCATGTACCTTTTGTCTGAAGCACAACTTCTAATTCGTTGTACTTTGTGTTTTATGATCTGTACAATCTAGGGTTTTGGCCTCTTCTAGATCTCAGTCATAAACAGGTGACCCAGGAAAAAAGGTCATAACTTGGGCTAGGAAGCTCCAAATGAAATTTAGTAAAACGTGACAGGTAGGGAACGGACTGTAATTTCACAGGCCGAAGGTTCAGAGGCTGAAAGTTAACCAGGGACACGTGGCACACCGTACAAGTTCGCTCTCCTATTTTATCCCATAAATAGGTCACGTTGTGACACTTGGAATAAATCTCTCTCAGAGAATCCAATTGAGGTCATACCTATGGGGTTGGAAATATGACAGTTCGAGATACCACAAGTAGAAGTTTCAGACCCTGTGGATTCATAATTTTGGAGTTACACCAGAAACAATCAGGTGCATATTTCTGCCAAAAGATAATTGGATTTTGAGCACCTTCATTCATGGCTCCGGGAATTAGGGTTTTGGAGAAAGTTGAAATTTTTGTAATCAGAGACCACGGATGAATGCTACTCATCAAAATCAAAATTTAGAGACCAAGATCAAATTTTTTGGTTGGGAAGAAAGCCGGGCTTGATCAAACCCTAGTTCGGGACTTTGTTCGGAAAAGTGGAAAATTAGGGCTTCTGCAAAAATTGGAATTTTTAAAATCTGTGACCACGGCTAGAAGCTCCTCAGAAAAATCAAATTTTAGAGATTTGGATTGAACCTTTTGGTTGGGTGAAGCTTCGGGAAACTCAAACCCTAATTCAGGGTCCTCCTTAGTGAATCTGGAAGATTGAAATGCAATTTTGAGGGGTGAAACTTTGCAGTTTTCAAATTCTGAGTATACCAAATTGATCAGCTCAGAAAGGCGCACCTTTCTATCCTTTCAGAAGTTTGAAATTCAAACTTTGAATTTTTAGGGTTTCTCTAACAAACCCTAATCCAGCTTCAGATCCAGTCTCTACAAGTCAAGTGGATTGGGTTAATCCTAGAAGGGAATGGATTGGTTACCTACATAAGTGAAGAAGTCCCTGTTTCAGAAGGAGATGAGGCTAAGGCCTTACATAAGAATATTACAAGCAATCTCGACAGGTATGACTTACAGGTATGTTTCAAAACCTGTTCATGATTAAGTTTACGATATGTTTGTCTTCGTATTATTACGTTAGTACAATCTTGATTAATTTTTGACTTGTTGTATCACCTTAATAAAATTATGAATGCATGATAGAAGATATTCATTGATTAGGGTTTTGAGACTTATGATTGTACTAATGCATTATGGTGTTGTATGAGGTTGATGTTTTCCGCTAACATGAAAGGTACATCAAGAAAGTCAAATCATGTTCTAGTTCAAGAACATATGACCATGGAGACATGAAGACAAAGATTCATCCATTATCATGGATCACACAGAAGATCTACTTATGAGGTATGTATAACTTGGTTCTATAATGGTTAACTTATGAGATATGCAGGTTACTAGCACAAGTCATTGAAGAACAAGAAGACATCATGTGGGTATGTTGGACATAGCTAGCTAACATGCTAATCCAGGTATGTTTTTCCTATATCAAGTTAAAATCCTACCTTGTGTTAGGATATCTTATATAAGTATACTTGGCATGATTGATTATGATTATTCATGAAGTTATAGGTTTGAGTAATAATGGTTTTAGGCATATTATGTTTCTTACTTTAATTGATGATATGACTAACTAGAAGAGTCCTATATAAAACTTGAATACTAATGTTTATTATCTATGTTTAAAATGATCATTACTATACATGTTTAAGACTATTGTGTTTCTAATAGTATTGAGATTATACTAATAAATGATTATGTATGAGATCTCGAGGATATCACAAAAATGATACTTGTAAGCATGCATAGTGATCGAGGATGGATATAAGTTCAAGGACAGGTAATCCAAGAAAAAAAGATCAAGAGGGAGCACACTCCAGTAGTTTCTGCAAGGATGCAGATATTCAGAGGGAGTCGACCACTTCTCACAATCCACATCAGAATGGAGTTGCAGAAAGGAAGCAAAGACTGAGAGGGAGTCAACCCAACAAACAAAGAAAGTTAAGTATTTGAATTATTATTTCTTGCATATTTGATTGTTTAAATAATATTGTTCAATGATGTATATACTGATGTTCCTAGAATTAGGCTATGTATTTTGGCATATTAGAATAATTGCATTAATGAACAGCATACTACTAATATGCATGCAATGGGTAAGTGGCCTATGGCACTATACAACATTCCATTGCTACTTATCTTGAATGAAACCTCTTTGCTGACATGTTGGGAGTAGTGAAAACTCTTAACAATGTTCTGGTAGAGATTGGAAGGCATCTAGAAAGTTACAGGATATGGATGAATGTTGTATTGAAGCATTGGCTAAAATAATTGCATGACTGTATGACATATTTCCTTATGTGTAAGCATTTGTTTTGAAAACTATGAGATGTTTTTAATCATGTAATTTAACTTGTTTTGTAGGAAAGATCGTATACCATCACCTACAAAAGAAGGACTACAACATTTGTTCTAGCAACAAAGATATCTATTGAATATATTGAAGATATTGAAGTTTCCAGGATCTGGGATGAAGTAATGGAAGAATGCCATGATCCGTCGATCATGAAGAATGATGTTTGGGATGTGGTCCCAGACCAGAAGGGGAGTATGTTGTATAAGATCAAGCATGCTGCAGGTGGCCGCATAGAGACTTTTGATCCTGTAGCCAGATCCACTTCCATCAGATCAGTACCTGCTCTGGCTACAGTGATGAAGTGGAAAATACACTAGATGGATTTCAAGACAGCCTTCTTGAATGGTGTAGTCGAAGAGGAAGTGTATGTGGAGAAGCCACTTGGTTTTGAGACACATGACGGGAAGTCATACATAGAACCTGGTATGACAGGATAGATGGATTCCTATCCAGTTTGGGCTTTACCAAGAGTAAAGCGTGTTCCAACCTTTACTACAAGGTTGAGGAAGGCAATCCAGTGATACTACTATTGTATGTGGATGACCTGTTTGTAACAGGTGAGGATAGATTGATTGCCGACATGTAGCGGAAGCTTGCTATCGAGTTCAAGATGAAGAACTTGGAGATGATGCACTACTTTCTAGGCATGGAGGTGTGGCAAAGTGTAGATGGAATCTTCCTTGGACAAAGGAAGTATGCAGTAGAGATCCTGAAGAGGTTCAGGATGATGGATTGCAAGGACATGGCCACAGTTATGGCATCGAACCTAAAGCTTCTATGTGATGCTTCATCTGATCTAGTTGATGTCACTGTGTATCATCATATGATTGGGTCCTTGATGTACCTGACGAACACAAGACCAGATATTTGCTTTGCGGTGAACACATTGAGCTAGTTTTTGACGGATCCTAGAGGTGTTCACCTAGTTGCTGTAAAGCATATTCTAAGGTACTTGAAGGGTACAATTGACTATGTGCTCAAGTATGATGCGAATCAAAAGTTCAACCTGCAGGGTTATATTGATTCAGACTGGGTAGGTAGTGCTGCGGATAAGAAGAGCACTTATGGGTGTTGCTTCAGTATGGGATCAGGTGTGATCTCTTGGTTTAGCAGGAAGCAGTCCCGCGTAACACTGAATACAGCTGAGGCAGAGTATGTTGCAACTTGTTCGGCTAGTTGTGTGACAGTATGGCTCCGGAAGCGACTGTTGTTAATTTTATACTAATTTGACTAGCAATATCACTAAAAGAAACACAATCACAAGATAGACAAAGATTTACCTTGGGAAACCCTCATGGGGTAGAAAATCCAACAAAGATTTCCTCAATAAGATGATCAACCAAATACAAGATGTAGTCCAAGACTAGAGCTGCTTCTCTACCTCCTATGCAGACCTCTCTCTCACTTGTGCACTGCTTTCCGAGTGATGGATGAGTGAGATAAGTGAGGAGCATCCTCCTCTATTTATACTTGTTTTTGGACTGACTTTTTACCCTATGGGGACGACCTCTCCTAAGAGGGTCTAATAACCCCTATTAAATAAACTCAGGGCCGACCCCCACATGGGAGATATAATAACCCTAGTTACCACAATCCATCAGAGGAATAAACATCTCCGGATATGTAATAGGGTCACCTCGGAGGAATATAACATCTCCTGAATAATAAAGTACAAATATAATATTCTTAGAAGTTACAATATTTCAACACTCCCCCTTAACAAGAAGGATATTATAACAACATCTGCAGGATCAAGGAGTCATCTACTACATCATACATGATACATCTATATATCATTGGAATCTTTCTTGAAGACAGATGTCTACAGATCCATTCAGGGGACCGAAGTCCAAGGATGATGCAATCTCTCTCGTCCACTAGGGACTTCTTTCTCTAAGATAGATGTCTACGGATCCATTTAGGGGACCGAAGTCTAGGGATGATGCAATCCCTCTCTTCCACTAGGGACTTCTTTCTTAGAGACATATGTCTACGGATCCTTTTAGAACATGTGTTCAAGGATGATGCAATCCCCTCATCAACTTAGACCCAGTATAAGGACCATTCATTGACCTCACTGTCGATATCACCAATCTAGCTATCCACATCATCAACCTCACTATCGATATCACCAATCCAGGTATCCACATCATCGACCTTACCGTTGATATCACCAATCCAGATATCCATTTCATTGACCTTACCGTTGATGCAGGAAATCTCATCATCAGTGACCACATCACTCCCCCTTCCGAGGAGGGTCCTTCTAAACTACACCAAGCTTGTCTCGGAAATACTCAAACTTTACTCGAGACATAGGTTCGGTCAAAATGTCAGCAACTTGTTCGTTAGTGCTTACATACTCAAGCTTGATAGCTCCTTTCTGCACCATATCCTGTATGTAGAAATATCGGATCTCTATATGTTTTGACTTATCATGGAATACTAGATTCTCTATCATCTTGATACAACTCTAGTTGTCACACAGGATCACAGTGGGGTCCATCTCTAAGTCAAAAAATCCTAATAATAGCTTCCGAAGCCATACCGCTTCATAGCTAGCAAAGCAAGCAGCAATATATTCCGCTTTAGCTGTGCTGAGAGCCACACTAGACTACTTCCTGGTAAACCACGAGATCAGAGAAGATCCCAGACCATAACATCCTCCCGATGTACTCTTCCTATTTGATATACTTCCTGCCCAGTCAACATCTGTATAACCATGTAGTCTGAAGTCATGATCTCCAATATACCATAGACCAAAATCTATCGTACCTTTTAGATACCTCATCACATGCTTTGTAGCTATCAAGTGAACTCGTCTAGGTTCCACTAGATATTGACTCAAGGTATTCACGACAAAGCATATATCTGGTCTGGTATTTGTCAAATACATCAATGACCCAATAATCTGTCTATACAGAGTCATATCCACCAACTCTGATGAGTCATCAGCTAATAGTTTTAGGTTGGAATCCATGGGAATGGCCATGGCTTTGCATTCCAACATATCTAATCTCTTCAAGATTCCCACATCATACTTACCTTGGTTGAGAAAGATTCCATCTGGTCCTTGCCACACTTCCAGACCTAGGAAGTAGTGCATTAAACCGAGATCTTTCATCTCAAACTCCGACGAGAGCTTCTTCTTTCACTCAATAATCTGTTTCTCATTTCCAGTCAGAAATAGATCATCCACATATAGAAACAATATGATAGGCTCATCATCCATAACTTTGAGATAAAGGTTAGGATCAACTTTACTCTTGGTAAAGCCCAAGCTAGTCAAGAAACTGTCAATTTTGCAATACCAAGCTCTGGGAGCTTGCTTCAGTCCATACAAGGCCTTCTTTAGTTTGCACACATGGGTTCTTCCATCTTCCACCTCAAATCCTTGTGGTTGTTCTATGTACACTTCCTCCTTAATCACACCATTCAAGAATGTTGTCTTCACATCCATCTGGTGTAATTCCCACTTCATCATGGATGCAAGTGCCATGATGGTTCTAATGGAAGTGTACCTTGCAACTGGTTCAAATGCTTTTTCATAGTCAATTCCCTCTTTCTGAGAGAATCCTTTAGCCACAAACCTTGCCTTATATTTTTCAATGCTTCCATCCGCAGCATGCTTTATCTTGTATATCCATTTGGAGGATACCACACTCTTGTCCTTTGGCTTGGGAACTATATCCCAAACATCATTCTTCATTATTGACTAGTACTCCTCAGTCATTGCTTCTACCCACTCTTTCTTATGGGATGCTTCTTCATAACTAGTGGGTTATTGATCTACCATATCACACATCAGGGCCACATAGTTGGAAAATGTCTTTGGTTTCTTGCTCACCCTAGTGGAGCCTTGAAGTGCTCCATATTTTTCAGCTCCTATTATAATGTCTCTTGCCCAAGCTAGCTTTCTCTTTCTTGAAATTTCTATGACAGGGGTTTCTTGTGGTTCCATCATGTCATGGTCCTTAGGAGTTGTCTCTTCAGAGGAGGGTGCATCTTTTGTAATTCTGGGAGGTGCTTCTTCCTCATATACATCTTCATGTTGGCACTCCCTGGATCTCTTGAGAGCTGCTTCTTCATCAAATGTCACATCCCTACTTATTTCTATATGATGGAATCTTGGGATGTATATTCTAAATGCTTTGGATGCTTCACAATATCCAACAAATATTCCTTTCTTCCTAGAAGGATCTAGCTTGGTCCTCTTTTCTTTTGGAATGTGAATGTATACTGGGCATCCAAATATCTTGAGGTGACTTACCTCAGGTTTCTTTTCTGTGAACACTTCTTCTGGAGTCTTGAAATCAAGAGCACTATGAGATAGTCTATTCTGCACATAGACTGTTGTTCTCGCTGCTTCAGCCCATAGACACATAGGTAAGTCTTGATCATGTATCATTGTCTTTACTGCTTCCATAATAGTTCTATTCTTTCTCTCTGTAACACCATTCTGTTGGGGATTGTAAGGAGTAGTTAGTTCCCTCTTGATTCCAGCTTCTTTACAGAAGGCTTCAAAATATTTTGAAGTATATTCTCCACCATTATCTATTCCGAGTATCTTAATCTTCTTTTCTGAGTGGTTTTCTATCAAGGCTTTGAATTCCTTGAATTTTTCAAAAACTTCATCTTTTCCTTTTAGAAAATATATCCAATTCTTTCTTGAGTAGTCATCAATGAAGGTAAGATAGTATTCATATCCACTTAGGGATGTGGATGGAATTGGTCCACATACATTTGAATGAATTAATTCCAATGTACTCTTGGTCTTTGTATCACTCTTTGGAAATGGGTTCTTGACATTCTTTCCTTTTGCACACCCTTTGCAAGTGCCATCATGATCAATCTTTAAGTCTGGTAATCCTATGACTACCTTGCTCACATGAGGTAGTGCTTTGTAGTTAATATGAGCAAGCCTTCTATGCCATAGCTCACTTGGGCTAGTGGCTTCATGAACAAGGGCAGCTTCTGGATGGCCCTTGAGTTTGTATAGACCTGCTTCCTCTTCACCAATAACAATTGCATCCTCAATTGATTTTCCTTTGGGCCACATTAATACTTTCCCATCTATGAATGCAACCCTATAGCCTTTCTTATCCAAAGCAGAGATAGAGAGTAAGTTCTTCTTCAAACCTAGTACATATAAGATTTCCTTCATCTTCAATGGGGTTCCAGAATCAAGCTTGTAGCTTGCTTCACCAATTCCCTTGATGGGATATTGATAGTCATCTCCTAGAGATACCTTCTGTGGAGAGGTCTTCTCTTCAAGTCTTGAGAGAGTCTTCTTTTGTCCTGTCGTTCTTTGAAGCACCACTATCAATGAGCCATGTATCTTCTCCAGGTGTCATAGACCCAGAGACTGCAGAGAATAGAACATATTCTTCCGCTTCTTCTTTTTCTATTTTAGTTCTCTTCTTTTGAGGCCTTTCCTCTTCCTCTTCTTCACTATCATCTTCTGCCAAATGTGCTTGGTGTATTTGATGAAAATTCTTCTTCTTCTTTGAAGGACAATTTCTAGCAATGTGTCCTAGTTTGTGACAACTATAACATTGAACTGAGAAAAGCTCTCTTTCTGAGCTTACTCCTCCTTTCCTTTAAAATCCATGAGGAGGTTGAGACTCCTTGTTGCCATTCTTCTTGGAGTTGAAGTGACTCCTTCTTCTTCTTTTGGTGTGAGTGGCCAAAGCTTGGTCATATTCCTTGAGAAGGGCTTCTCTATTGGCTACTCTAACTTCTTCTTGAATACAATCCTCCCATACTACATCAAACTTCATACTTTATTTTCTGGCACACATAGTTTGTATAAATGACTCCTAAGGTCTAGTGAGACCAGTTAGAGCAGTTGTTACAAGTTCATCTTCATCAAGGGTATCTCCAATGGCATCTAGTTGTTCCTTGATTTGAGAAACCCTTGAGAAGTAGTCTTGAATGAATTCTCCTTTGTTCATCTTGGTACTCTTAAACTTAGATCTTAGGTTCATCTTCCTGTTGATGTTCCTCCCTTCATACATTCTTCCTAGGGAATCATACATTTCCTTTGGGTTCTTCTTGGATGCCACTTGAGGAATCAAGTGGTCCTTGATATAATCAGCAATGATTCTCTTTGCCCTAATTAGGTCCTTCCTATACTTCTCTTTGGCTTCATCTTCCCCAGGTTCTACAACTTCATCCTTGATATATTGGGAAAGATCATTCTCTTCAATAATGAGACCAATTCTATATTTCCATGCCCGGAAATTCTCTATACCTTCTAGCTTGTCCTCAAGCTTAGTGCTTGGGGCCATCTTGCCCAAGGGATTACCAAAAATTGAAAATTCCAAAAATGAAAAACTGACCTTACTAGGATATTGGCTTGAATGAGGCGAGGTGACTGATGTACTTACTTTTTGGAAAATTCAATTTTTCATCCCCCAAACTTGACCAGCGAACTTCGGACCTGCTGTAGAAATCTGGTTCTGGTTTTATGGTTTTCCGCACTTTTTGTCAAACTAGGGTTTGACTTTCCTGGACATCTACCCAACCAAAAAGTTCGATCTAGGGCTCAAAAGTTCGATTTTGAGGAGGGCTATCTAGGCATGTAATCAAAATCCAACAATTCCAACTTTTATAGAAACCCTAATTTTCACCGGAGGAAGAGAGAGATATTTTCACCTTGTGAAAGATGTCCTATTCAGGATAGCTCTGATACCATGTTAAGTTTATACTAATTTGACTAGCAAGATCACTGAAAGAAAAACAATCACAAGATAGACAAAGATTTACCCCGGGAAACCCTCATGGGGTAGAAAACCCAACAAAGCTTTCCTCAATAAGATGATCAACCAAATACAAGATGTAGTCCAAGACTAGAGCTCCTTCTCTACCTCCTATGCAGACCTCTGTCTCACTTTTGTGCTACTTTCCAAGTGATGGATGAGTGAGATAAGTGAGGAGCATCCTCCTCTATTTATACTTGTTTTCCGACTGACTTTTTTCCCTATGGGGCCGACCTCTCCTAAGAGGGTCTAATAACCCCTAATAAATAAAATCAGGGCCGACCCCCACATGGGAGATCTAATAACCCTAGTTACCACAATCCATCGGAGGAATAAACATCTCCGGATATAAAATAGGGTCACCTTAGAGCAATGTATCATCTCCGGAATAATAAAGTACAAATATAATAGTCTTAGAAGTTACAATATTTCAACAACTGTCTGAGTTATTTGATCTCCCGCTGGAGGCTACTGGTATCTTTTGTGACAACCAGAGTTGTGTGAAGCTGTCTGAGAACCTGGTGTTCCACGACAGGTCAAAGCACATTGAGATTAAATATCATTATATCAGGGATATGGTGCAGAGAGGAGCAGTGGATCTCTTGTATGTCGCGACGGATGAGCAAGTTGCAGATGTGTTGACGAAACCACTAGCTAGAGTGAAGTTTGAGTACTTCAGAGAGAGGTTTGGTGTTATTCAGATTGACGACACTTCGAGGAAGAAGTGATGGACACACTTGCAGGAGCCATTCCAAGCATGGTTATAGGAGGATCCTTCCCATGGCTGTGGATGTAAGCGTTGGATGATGAGCATTAGGACAATGCTCCAGTTACTGCTTGTTATATGCATCATGTTGGATGCTTGTTATGATCAGTTGGATCATGTATATGTATATGCATCATGTTGGATGCTTTATATGATCAGTTGGATCATGTATTTATGTATGCATCATATTGGATGCTTGATATGATCAGTTGGATCATGGATTTGTATATGTATCAGGTGGATACATTGTATGATCAAGTAGATCATGTATGATGATATGTATCAGGTGGATACATTGTATGATCAGGTAGATCATGTATGATGATATGTATAAGGTGGTTACATTGTATGATTAGGTAGATCATGTATGATGATATGAATCAGGTAGATACTTGGTATGTATCATGTGGATGCATTGTATGATCAGGATGATCATGGATGATGAGCTTCAGGATGTTGCTCTAGATGATATGCATCAGGATGATGTTATGATGATGATCAGGTTGATCATGTGATGATGTACATCAGGATGATGTATGGTGAGTATCAGGTTGATACTTCGTGGTCATGGACAGGTTGTGCAGATAAGCATATAATCCATCCCTGAGAGGTTTGCAGATAGTCTTTCAAGGTTTTTCCTATGGCATGTAATGTGGACCTAGGATATCTGGAAAACGCTCTTTCAAGGTTTTTCTTTGGGAGGACATATAATATGGCCTTGGGAGATTTGTAGATAGTCTTTCAAGGTCTTACTTATGGCATGTAATCTGGTCCTGGGATATCTGGCAGATGCTCTTTCGAGGTTTTATCCTATGGCATATAATCCATCCCTGGGAGATCCGATAGGTTGAGCTGTGTGCTCCTAATCAGTCCTAGGATTCCCTTTCGAGGTTTTTCCATGACCACATGTAATACACCCTGGAGATCTACACAAGATGAAAAAGGCCTTAGATGCTCTTTAGAGTTCTTACTAGTCAAGACACTCTTTAAAGGTTTTGTGGTAGGGGTCACATGTAATAAGTCCTGGAGATCTGGATAGGATGAAAAAGGCCTCAGATGCTCTTTAGAGATCTTGCTTGTCAAGACACTCTTTTAAGGTTTTGTGACAATCACATATAATACAACCCTGGGAGATCTGATAGGTAGAGTCGTGTGCTCGTAACAGCCTGGATGCTCTTGCGAGGTTTTGTGATGCACGTAATAAGTCCCAAGAATTCCACAGTATGGACAGTGATGATGAAGACCTGCAGGTAGGCCTACATCTAGTATGAAGAAGGACTGGCTCTGTAGAACTTCCTATGACGATTATATTGGAGATTGATTGAGATAGCAGCAGTGATGATGATTCGATGGCGATGATCCAATGATGATGATCCAAAGAAGAAGACTTGTGCTAGCAGATTTGTGACGAGAAATACCTTCCTAGTTAAGAGGGAGTGTTGATGTATATGTAATGTCAGAATGTATTTCACCTATGTATTTCATCTATGTATATTGTACTCCTATAGAGATGTTATTATTCCTCTATACGGAAGTGTCATCATTTGCATTGACAAGTGTCGCAAGTGTTGTAAATTGCCGATGGGTAATTAGACCACCTTGATGGGGTTGGCCCTGTATGAGTCATGTGGGTAAATGGGTTATTAGACCACCAAGTGTGGAGTCGGCCCAGATTATTATAACCATGGGTTATTAGGCTAAGTTAGACAAGTCGGCTCCACTAGTTTATTGGGCAAGACAGGACAAATATAAATAGAGATTGGGATATCTCTATTTGATCATCTCATTAATCACTCTTCCATCGCTCAGAAAGTGGTGCACATGTGAGGAGGAGGATCCGTTGCTAGGAGAAGACTATCTCTTGTACTTTGATTGTATCATTTCTCTTTATATCTCTGAGGAAGTTGCGGGGTTTTTCACCTTCTTGGTTTTCCCCGGTGAAACTCTGTGTCTCTTGTTTGCTTGCATTATTATGTCCATGATTGATATGTTGTAGATATGTTGTACATGTTATTCTCTCAGTTAAGATCTTAGATCAAATTGAAAATTATGAAAAACTAACAGATATTTCCGGTCATGCTTAGGCACATAAAGGATCCTGGGATACTCTTTCGAGGTTTTGTTGACACATGTAATTAGTCCTAAGGATTCCACGGGATGGCCTACTCGCAGAGATGATGAATACCTACAGGAGGCTAGGCCTACAACCAGCATGAAAAAGGGTTCGATCTATAGAACTTCCTATGATGAGAAGAATTGAGAGATAGCCCAGTGATCGAGATGACGAGTACAGCAGCAGTGACGATGATGCTCTGTGATCCCGTGACGATGATCTAGCTCCATAATTGAAGACTTGTGCCTATATGTATTAATGACATGTGTCAAGAGAATGCATTCCTAGTTAAGAGGGAGTGTTGATGTATTTGTAACTTCGGAAGATATTCACTTGTATATTGTATTTGTACTTTATTGTATCCCCAACAGAGATTTATTATTCCTCCGATTGGAAGTGAC